>OZ010794.1:37619660-38819660 GCA_963932465.1 Maratus speciosus
TTTTAAATAAATTAATACATTTTAATTGTGAGATTACAAGAATTGTGCATATAGTGCATACTATGTTTTGTTTTTATACAAAAATCTGTTCATTATTTGGCAGCCAAAGAAACTGAATATTCGGCCCTAAATAGGCCGAATATTTGGTATTCAGTTATTCAGCCAAACCATTATTCGTTTCATCACTAATTGCCGTATTTGAAATTGTATTTCGTTGGTGCTTCAGAATTGCAATCAATATCGCAAATGCATGTACAAAAAAAAATTCTATAAACATGTTACATGCGGTAAAAAATAATTGCAAAAAGATAATTGAAAAATTTTAAACATAAAAACAAATGAATAAATAAATAAAAAATGCAGCATAATAAATAAATACAATAATAGAATTACATTAATTCCGAAGATTCATTCAACTGCCCCTGTCAAAACAATATGCCAATCTTTGCAATTAATATCTCCTATTTCAATCAATATCGATCCACATTTTGTGAATCACAAATACACCTAAACATAAAATGGGCATGAAGCCATTATTAGAAATAAATCTAAAAAAGTAATAAAAATCAAACCAATAAAAATACTACAAGTACTGTGGTAGATAATCCTTACATAGCTGCTAACATGTACAGATTGATTGTACAATGTTCTGTCAGTACGGTTTTAACAGAGATCAGTAAACTGTATGGTTTTGTGCAAAGCTTAGTAATGAATCGTAAAATACTAGAAAATCTGCGGATTGAGGGATTTGTGCAAAGCTTAGTAATGAATCGTAAAATACTAGAAAATCTGCAGATCCAGGGATTTTTGCAAAGCTTAGAAATGAATCGTAAAATACTAAAAATCTGCAGATCTAGGGATTTTGATATCACTTTACATACTATCTGATATCCTATAATCTGTAGTTATTTTAAGTTGCATATATATTTATGAGCAATAAAATTTCTCCATGACAGCTTTTAGAAACTGTTAATCATTAAACTGTATTGCATGCAATGATATTCTGAACTCTTTATTTTTGTAAGTATTTTTAAATAAAAAGTACATTTTTCAGAAACTCTGTTCCATGAACCCTAGTTTCTTCACTGATTTTTGGTACTTTCACGTTAGTCAGGCACCAGTGATAACTCATTAAACCTTGTTTAAATTAATCATTGAATTGCAGCCCTTGGCATACCGTAATTTCGGGTAGATAAGCTGCTACATCCGAAAATGATAATAAAAACCTGAAATTCCATCGTATACGCTGTACTTATTGAAAGTGGTGTACGTACTACTCTAGACAGCATATTGAACATTTTTTAAAACATCTTAAAAATTAGCATTTTAAATTTAGTACAAATAATAAAAAAATAAAAATAAATAAATCACTTATTTTTTGTTTGTGGCAGGAGTGAATCTGTTCCAAATTTTCTGAAAATTTAAGGCATTCGGTTTCGAAAATTTAAAAGAAAATCGGTCATCAGTCCAAAAAAATAAACTTAAAAAAATATTACAAATATCGACAAATGGCCAGTGAAAAAAATCAGTTTTGTCAATTGTTTGCGAAAAAAATCACCAATTTCGTCAAAGGATTACGGTAGAAATGCTAATTTCATCAAAGTATCACAAAAAAAACTCCACAAAATTTGTCAAAGGATCGTGAAAAAAATGCAAATTTCGTCAAAGGATCGCAAAAAAACGCAAATTTTGTCCAACGTTTGCAGTACACAACGCGAATTTCGTCAAGGAATCGCAGAAAAAAAGCAAATTTCGTCAAGGAATTGCGAAAACAATGCACAAATTTCTTTGACGAGTCGCGAAAAAAACCCCGTAAATTTCTTCAAACAATCACGAAAAAATACGTATTTCGCCAAAGGTTCATTGTAAAACCCTGAATTTCATCAAAAACACCACAGAAAAAAGTATAGTTAGGGGTGACAGATCCGTGGCAGGAGAGGATACCCCCCACCCCCACCCCAATCTGTTATAACCTTTCAGAAAATTTTCTGTGAATTTCATAATTTTTTTTACTCAGAATTATCCAAGGTTTGTGAATTTATCCAATTGTATCATGCATTTCATCCCCGGATCAGTAAGTAGAAACATATTTGATGGAATTCTTAATATAAAACATTACACTAAAATTACAAATTGCACTATTTATGTTTTTATTCGAATCCATCAATTAAGCAAAATGTAAAATTCAAAAAATAGCTATTGATAAATAATCCTTTTGACAACATGGATTAAGAGTGAATGTGAGGAAAACCTAATAAACAGAATGTTTTTGAAAATCTCTTCACTATTAATTCTAAACATTAATGTCTATTAACAGAAATTAATTAGTACACGATAAGGATATTCCGTAAATATTTTAAATAAACAAACAAAAGGAAAAATTAAATAATATATTAATTATTGAAAATAAAGAATACAACATTTGAAAGTGTGCACACACAAAGTAAACAATAGAATTGACTTTTCTTTTATGTTAAAACGTCGATGATGCAACGCTATTCAGATCTTACAGGGTGCGGAGAAAGTATTGATAGTAAAATAAATCTCTACTACAACGCCATAGATACAATTATTTCAATAATTTTTATTGCATAAGATTAACAACTAAGTATCAATTGATATTCTATCATTCATTTTCGATTCGGTCTTCTTTTGCCTTGATACACTCGCGGAGAAAGTGCGGGAAGGCATCCACGGTGTGCCGCAAGTAGTCTGCATTGAGAACGTTCCATTTACGCATCAGAGCAGCTTTTAAAGAAGTGATATCTTTGTGAGGATTAGCACAGGCTCTTGCTTGCAACACTTCCATACTGAGTAATCAAGTGGATTAAAATCCAGAGTATTTGGAGACCAGTTTTGAGATGAAATGAAATCACGAAGATTTGCTTGGTACCACCGTTACGTTTGGCAAGACTTATGGGCTGGCACTGAATCTTGTTGGAACACCTATGGATTGTTTCCAAAATGAGAATTTAGCCATGGAAGGACCTCCTTTACATTATATCGTTGAGATAATTAATCTGATTAATCTTGACACCAGCATCATCAAAGACCAAAGGGGATTTCCCATTGCTTGTGATGCAGCCAAACACCATCACACTGGCTGGATGAGCTTTTCTGGCTACTATGCCACCACTTGAATAAGCAGTTTTACTGTTTTTGGCTAATATGCAGTCATTTTGATGGTTAACAGCTTATTCAATAGTGCAGAGTTTTTCGGCACAGAAGACGAAATGCAAGCAATAACCCAAAAATACTTACTTATAATGCAATATTTAGATTATAAAGAGCAAATATACACAAAAAAAGACACACACAAACATTAAGAAAAAATGATCAATACTTTTTCCGCACCCTGTACTCTTTAAGTATAAAAAGTATTCCCCAAATGTGTCTGCAATTTCACATTGCTTGTATTTGGGAAAAAGAAATTATTGATGAGAAATTATTGAGCAAACAGAAAAAATAAGTATAAGAAAGAGAACGAAAGAAAAACCCATTTTTCCTTAGCTATTTAAAAATTTATATATAACTCCATTATTAATTGACGAATTTTGTTTAAACTTTCAGTAAGTTGCAATAATAGTAAATTAAGCTGTGTAACAAAATTTTATTAAAATATAATAACTTATAAGAAAATTGCAGCACTCAACAAAAACTCCTAGTTATTAAAACGGAGAGACCTATCTGCAGTTTATTTATTCAATTCCTTGGAGTCGGAAGTTGAACTTTATCCGAATGAGATCATTATCTTTGAATAGATAATATGTTTTGTTATGTAGAAAGAAACTGTGTATAGATTTTTTTTCATTATTTTTTAATGAAATAAAGAAAAAGTAATACAGAACTAATCATGGTCTTGAAAAACAAAACCGAAAACTTTGCCAAAAGTTTTGGGTTATTAGAATTAGAATTTATTAGAACTCCCAGAACTCTCAGCCGAAACAAGAACAAAACTAACTTCTCATGCTACTTTCAGCTAGTTCCTTGTTCGATAGTCAGTGCCACTGAAAGAACTAAAGTGAATGTGCATCGATGAAGTCTTTCACGAACCAAAACAAACGTTTTGCTTTAATTCTTCTGCATTTTTTATATTATCATGTAGATGTCCACCACCGAATTCCCGATATATTTTCCAATCTGCCAAGCATTTTTAATATGGTTTTTCAGTTTTTCACTCGACAATATTAAATGATCTGATTTTTTTTTAATGGAAAAAAATCATTAATACTTCGTATACGCCGCTCCCACAGATAAGCCACAAAAGGTAAAATTTAACTTTTAAACACATATAAGCCGTGGCTTATCTACCTGAAATTACAGTAATATGAATTGCAATTCTTGGCTGAATGCATTTGAAGCAGTAGAATTGATGAACTATTTTTTAAATTCTAAATGATATTTTAAGATTTTGGGACTTTAAACAACATATATTTTTATTTTAGTGAATAGAAAATTAGGTATGATGCCATTATGAATAAAAAGTTTCTAGTTTATGTTATATCTTGTTTAAACATTTCTGTTCTTGACTAGCCTAATCATAAATAGACACAATTACATGATATTTTGTTGTTTGTATTAGTATGTTTGTGTTTACGTATTTGATCATTATTTATTAGGTTTTTTTAGCTAAGTTTTTAAAGATTTATAATAAAAATTATCGATTTTTTTATAACTAATCTTAATTATTTTTTGTCAAAATATTTTAATGTATTTATTCATTCACGCAAAGATATATATGTCACTGCAATGTTAAAATATTGACTATTTGTTAAAGGCTAATTTTATACGATTGGAGAGATTAAAGAATTTTTGGCTGATATAAAAGTACCCTAATTTCTCTTAATTGTACTATTTCTTGATTCAATGAAAAGAAATGAATGGAAATTGGAAAAGCGAAACCGAATCAGTATCATCAGATTTTCATAGAATCATACGTCAAAGAATTTTCGTTTGAAACAGAATTTCATGGAGGAGAACACTGAGATCTTTCTTACGGAGGTAGCAAAAATATAAAATAACATTTTGACAGGCTAAACATTTAAATAATAGAAAATAAGAAATCGTTGCTTACACACTTTAAGCACGTCATGATAATTGCAGAGTTTTTTAATTTGTCATGTTGTTGGGTAGGCGATAAATAAACTAACCTTAAAAAATACTTTTGATAAAAAGTATGAAATAAGTGCAAATACACAACAAAAGGCACGCCAAATGTTTGATTCATCTGAATGATTCGTAATCGATGTAATGAATCATTCAAAGATGGTGTTGCCACTAGACTCTAGGGAGAGTCCTAACTATCGTGCAGGCTACTCTCGTACCCAGAGCTTTATCAGTTCCCGTAAGAAAAACAAAACCACGTGACCAATGACGCAACACGAACGTCATACGCAGGAAATGCAGTTTTGCAAAATGGGAAAGATAGAGAGATATTTGTGAATAAATTATTTAGAGCCTTTAAATACATTACAAATCCTTTGTTTTTATTTGGGTTAAAACATACACAAGTAATCCAGAATCCACAGTTTTATAAACTATGGACATTGCAGCAGGTTTCATACATCTTTTCGTAAATAATACACAGCATTTTCTACACTGTATGCAACATCCACTTAAATATGAAATATCAGTAAGAAAATCTTAAAACAAAGTTTCCATTAATTTATGTGTTGTTGCCATTGCTTTTGTCAGAGATAAGAATTTCTATTTTGTGAATAAATTATTTAGAGCCTTTAAATATATAACAAATCCTTTGTTTTTATTAGGGTTAAAACATACACAAGTAATCCAGAATCCACATCCACAGCTTTATAAACTATGAACATTGCAGTAGGTTTCGTCCATCTTTTTGTAAATTATACATAGCATTTTCTACAATCTATGCAACATCTACATAAATATGAAATATCAGTAAGAAAACATTAAAACAAAGTTTCCATTAATTTATGTGTTGTTGTCATTGCTTTTGTCACAGATAAGAATTTCTATTTAACCCCGTTACATTTATGTATAGCCATTTCATTGCATATTCCTTATGATTCATTTATTTTTAACTCATTTAACAAAAACTGTTTATAAAACTTTCTTCTGAAAATTGTGTATTATTAAAAAGTGTCAACAATCTGAATTTGTATTGAAATTTCTTTCTATACTAGTAGAAATCTTTAAAAAGAGCATGGAGCAATGATAGAACTGTAAATAGATTCTAGAGATATGATGCATAAAAAAAAAAGTTTTCAGAACAAGCTGTCTTGTATTACTATAGTAAAATAGTGCACTTTTGTATAATTTCATACTGCTTCTTCAGTGTTATTGTCACAGCAATTTCAAAAGGTGTTGGTGTTGTTTAATGACAGCCAATTATCAACACAAGGGATATAGGCCCAAAGGTGGGGAGTGCCCTCTGTGGGGTCTTTCTAAAGGAACCTAACCCATATTTATACAAAGAATTCAAGGTTCGAAGTAAACCAAGGAAAAATCTGAACGATTGGGTTTGAACCCAGCACCTCCCGTCTACCAGCTTCGAGAGCGGAACCTCTCGGCTACTGGTGGGGCAGCAATTTCAAAAAGCAAAATATAAAATTAAGCATTGTTAATAACTTTATAAAGAAAATGTTCCAATCATATTTTTTTTTATAAAAATTAAATGCAGTATAAGATCTTTATAACGCAATTCTCCATATAACGCACAGCTTCTGAAATGTAAACAATGAATTTTACACTTAAGAAGAGCCTGCAATTTATATTGTAGAAATGTTGCTAGCTTCTAGAGGACTAAATTTCAAACGTTATTTCCTCTTTATCTATATAATTTAATTTTTTTTTTTTGGAAATAAGTAATGTAATGTTTTGTTCGTCTGTATTTTGATCATGTTTGTATGGTAATTTCACAATATATGAAATGACCTGTATTATGCAAAAATTTATAATCTGCACAAACTTTTTGTCCTGACGAATGCAATATAAAGATCTTCTACTATACATTGATATGTTCCAGACCTATTTGGCCATGTTTGCAAGGTAAGTTTCAATGATCTATATAATGCAAAATTTTATATGGTGCAAAGTCTTACATTTTTAGGTTTGCGTTATAAAGATCCTCTACTTAATTTATTTACTTTGTATTTTTTACCTTTCAAAGAAAAACTGTAAAAAAACATTCTTTAATCATTTTTGTCTCAGTAAGCAATAGCGTAATGTAAGTGTTCATTAATAAAATAAACACTTAGTATTTCTCTATATCCTAATATCTCAAGAAGCTCAACTATAAAAATAACATTACTTTGTTATGGACACTATTTCTACAATTTAAACCCTTATGCTGCATAAGTAATAATTATTAGATGACAAGAAATCATTTATAGTAATAAATATTTGAATAGAAGAAAGGAAAAAATAAACTCGTTGACTTTTTATTTCAAATTTTTAATACATAATAGTGGCAAATCACTGTCATTAATTTTGGAAAATGCTAAGTTGCATTTGTGTGTACATACACTAGAATGTTAAAATAGAAGTTTTTGAATATTAGTTCATGTCGTTATTTGATATGACAAGGATATAAACATTTAGAAAAGTTAAATGTGCACAGAAACGATTAAATACAAAAAATATATAGATAGATTATACAAACTGATTTTCCCTCCCAAGCATTCTTTGATTATAACATGCAAAGTTTTCACTCAAATTTTTTAATGGACAATATTTATTATCAAATTGATGCAAGTTATAAATAAAACTAATAATCTGAAGCTGTCCAATGTTTCATTTTAAATGACTTTTTGCTTCTAAAAAGTAGTTTGGTTTCTGAATAATCATTACAAATTATACTTCATAACGTAGAATGCTGTTAAAAATTTTGAAGACTTATTTTCTTGTAGTAAAAACATTATTATTATACAGTAGACTCCCTAAAATCCACACATCATCACAAATGTAAACAATGAAACTTTCAGTTCAAATGTAGGGGGGAAAAATTAAGAGTTTTTTTTTTATTTTTTTATATCATTCCATATACATTTTCATATGTAATTCTTGTTCATATGATTGAACTCGTGCTTTTTCTTTAAGGAGTATAGATTTATTTCTGAAAAAAAATTAAGGTTTTGCTGGATACTGGTGATCACAATTTCTTTTTTGGTTAAGTTTGGCTAGATCTGAAATAAAACTTCCCTATTTTATGATTTTGATGTGAATTAGTAGTGTATCTTTATGAGGCAAGTTTCAATGAATAATTAGAAAAAAAAATGCAAATCTTTATTATGCATTATTATTTACTTGACCTTTACTTTTAATAATTTAGCCATTTTTAAAATTATCTTAATTTTTATTATTTTACTTTATTACTTCATTTTTTTTACTTAATTATTTTACTCTAAAGCATTCATTATAATTTTGATTACAGTATTGCATTCAAATTACTGTTTAAAAAATGTAAACAAAGCGATGACCAGAAATCCACAAAATTCTAAAATCTGCACAACCTCTGGTCCCAAGCTGTGCGGATTTGAGGAAGTCTACTGTATTCAGGGTTGGATGATATTTACCAGTTTTAACCATGGTTTTTACCGTCTTTGGAAAAACATGTTTCTACCACCTTTGAAAAACTTATTAGTTTGGCTGTTTTTGCCACTTTTTTAAAAATTTATCTTAATTTTTCATTTTTCCAGGGATGAAAGTTTTCCGGGTATTTAATACCACTATAAAAATATTCACCTAATTTAGTTTCTGATTAGGTTAGTAAAAGAATGCTATACGAGAATAGTGGTTTTTAAGGAATATGAAAAGGCCCGGTAAACTTTCATCCCTGTTTTCCTACTACAAGAATTCAAAATTTTAAATATATTATTGTATAAATATACAATAATTCTTTAATAATTTATTTATCATATAACTATTATTATCAGAATTCGCATTACAATATTTATTATATTTATCTTAATGGTGACTAGTTTACAAATTTTTACTTAAAGATTATAAGTACACTTTTATCACACTTAATAAACCTTAATCGTTTTAATAAAAACCAAACACTTACAAATATTATCACATAATGTAGTTTGTGCAAATGTTAGTACTGTTTACCAATCTGTGTCCTGCTGGAGTAGGGTCAGGTGGGGGAAAGTGGTGGTAATCTAAAAAAATGCACTTTTTTCACAATAAATGTACATATTTTTACTTTTTTTTCAATTAATACATAATTGGAGTTTGTGACAAATATTTCTATTAAGATTTGTAAATCGGGCAACAAGTTTACTGTTGTTTATCTACTTTTTTACATATATGTGCAGTTTGTTCTTAACACATGGTATTGATAAACTTTGTTCTTGATCCTTTCTCACTTGAAAAAATTAGTATATTTTGATACATTTCAGTAGAAGAACTTCTTAAAAAACAGATTCATGCATCAAGGTAAGAATTATTTTATTATTTCAATTTTTTATGATTTTTTTTTCTGAGGTGGGGGAAAGTGGTGGTATAGTTAGGTTTAGCTCAATGTTGTATGATGATTCAATTTTAGACTGTAGATGTGATTAATTTTTAAAAATGGGCTGTAATAAAAGTATTAATCTAAAAAAAAATAGGCTTTATTTATAAATTTTAATCTTAATATGATAATACAATTAAATTAAAAGCTATTTTTTACATAGGGTCAGGTGGGAGAAAGTGGGCCCATGAGGTAAAGTGGGGGTATATTGAAGAAAATTAAGATATTTTGTTAATTCTTTTTTAGAGACATATATTGAGATTATGGCAACTATTCTTATTTTAGTTTTAGAAACTGGAAACAAATTTAATGTTTACAAACTATCTTGTTTATGCTCATTGCATACTGTCAAAAAGTCGATCAGCTAAAATAATCGCCCAAGTGATAAAAATTAATACATTATATCACATAAAGCATTTGAATAAGTCACCATTGGGGATCTATTAGACTTTTCTTGCTATTTAGTGGTGAAGATTATATAGAGTTCAGCAATATATGCTACATACTGAGTGAACCTAATTTTGATAGCCATGGACATTATTTCTTTAATTAAATAATATCTGAAAAATATTTTTTTTGTGTGCATTTGTACCTTTAAAAATAATTAAAATACATTTATTTCAGTGTATTTTTATTTAAAAAACAATATTTACACATTTTTATTTAAATATACACTAATTTTGGAACTACCCCCACCATGGGGTAAAGTGGTGGTATCAAAACATGCTCTTTTAAATGTATCACTGTCAGAAAACAATCGAATAAAATTGAGTGGTTATGCTTCATGTTTAATCTATATGAATCCAATGTATAGAAAATGCATCAAAAGTTTCATTAAAATAAATTTAATAGTTTGATTTTAGGGCCTTTTCTAAAAAAAGCTTGATTTTACCCCCACTTTCCCCCACCTGACCCTACTCAACCTGCACCTGCAAATTCAATTTGAAGAGAGAGTTTATTCTATCCTTAGGTTTTTACCACTTTTTCCCAGGTTTTTACTGGTAAAAACCTAGTTTTTACGATGTCCTGGTAAAAACCAGTTTTTACCGGTAAAAAGACAACCCTGACTGTATTACAAAAAATAAGATATCAACTAATGTTTGAGAAAAAGTAATTAGTTACAATATAATTTCCTATTTTTCTTTTATACTCATCTCTATTTCCTTGCATAGGTATTTGCAAAGTCAACTAGCATTGCTGATAAGTAATACTTCATATCAATTTTAGATCATTAAACATACATTGTTGAAAATATGTTCCTTCTGTTTGCTTTTCTGAAAACGTTTCATAATTTTAGAAAAGTAATCTAAATGTTAATGGAGAAAATATATGCTTTATGTGCCATTAAACATATTTCTTAAATGTGTTTATTACATTATACTGGAAAATATTAGATCTGTTTGTATGAGAATTTTTTTCATCTATCATCCAGCAGTTCAGAAATAAAACCACCAAAAGTCCAATAAACAAAAATTCTTGTATCTTAGCAATTGAAAAATAAATATTAAATTAAAATTCTGAAATCTTTCCTATTTATCCACAAATTTTATAAACTGATGTATTAAATCAAGAACTATATGTAGAGGAAAAAAGATGTTTCCTGTATTGTATTATCTTCTCTAGGAGATTTTTAGCTTACAATATCTATTGCAATTTTTCTATTAGGAAAAACAAAATAAATCTTCTATATGTTCTTAAGCATATGAGCAGCTTTTAAATAAAAAATGGTCAGGTATAACAATTTAAGTACAGTATGGAACATCAAATCTGAAATCAGAACTCTCTCTTACCAAAAAAAAAAAGGAATTTTTCTCAAAAAAGAAAAGTTTAAAAAGGGACCTCAGGTGAAAATATTTCCTGTTGGCGTCAAAAGATGGTGCTACCTGCTTTAAAAAGTGTGGCAAGTGGAAAACAACCACTATAAAAAATATGGAGCGCTATGTGGAGAGGGGTTTGCGTTCCTTGCTCCAGATAGCTGTAAATGCTAACTGGCGTTCCATACTGTATTTTTTATACTGAATATTTTATGTATTGTAGTACATTAGACTCCCTCAAATCTGCAACCCTAAAATCCACAAATGCCTGAAATCCACACATCATCGGAGATGTAAACAATGAAACTTACAGTTCAGATTTAAGGACAAAAATACAGGCTTTTATATATATATCGTTCCGTTTTATATTTTAATATGTTCTCATTAATGTGACTGAACGTATGCCTTTTTCATAAAGGAAGTATATATTTATTTCTTAAAAAATTCAAGATATTGCTGATATCACTGTCACTTGTGATCACAATCTTTTTGCCAAATATATTTATGTATTCCTCAAGCCTTCTTGGTTATTAAGTGTAGTTAAATCTGGAATGAAGCTTCCTTATTTTAGGATTTTGATGTGAATTAGTAGGGTACCTTTATGAGGCAAGTTTCATTGAATAATTCAAGAAAAATGTATCTCATATTTATTATGCATATTTAATTATACATTATTATTTACATGACCTTCACTTATAATAATTTAATCATTTTTTAAATTATATAACTTCTTGTTTTAGTTTATTAATTTACTTAATTATTTCAATATTTACTGTATTGCAAGCATTCATTTATAATTTTGATTGCATTATTACATTCAAATGACTGTTTAAAAAATGTAAACAAATCAATGGCCAGAAATCCGCAAAATTCTAAAATCCGTACAACATCTGGTCCCAAGCTGTGCGGATTTGAGGGAGTCTACTGTATAAAATATATGCATTAAAATATTACAGAAATAGTCTTTGAAAATATAATTTAATTAAAAAAAATTTTAAATATTAATTTTTTTGACGTTGAACTATTAAAATTATGCAATCTTTGATATTGTATATATACAATGTGCTCTAATATAAAAAAAAAAGATATTAAGGAAACGTTTCTGTAATTTTGAACACAAAGTTACATAAAAAAACAGCACCTCGCCAAAAAATCATCACCTTTAATGACATGGGGGGAGAATTAAAAAAAAAAAAAATCTGTATCCAACGTTCATATAAAAACTAATGTACACATAAAATAAATAGAAAATATCACATAACTGATAATTTTTTTGATTTTCAAAAGGGGGAGGGAGGGGGGAAATAATGCTTAATGATTTTACTATAAAGATGGGTACTTCCTGGTTACAGGGGCTCCTGCAATTGCAGTTATGAAATGGTTGCAATTATGAAAGCAAAGGTCTTTGCTAGACATATATGCAACATATGTATATACCATATGCATAAACACTGATATATGAGTATATACATATGTGTGTGTGAATAAAAATATAAAGTACTACATAGTGATTTATTATTTCAAATGTATATTTCTAAAAAAATTAAACTTTGTGAACTGAGGAGGGGAAAAAAGAGAAGAAGATTTTTTTTTTCTTGGGGGGGGGGGGAGGGCATTATTAGATAACTGATTATTTACCTTACTAAAGATTTACAAATAGGACAAAAAAAAAAAAAAATGACAAAGTTTTAAAGGCTTTAAATTTGTATTCTTCGTAAGAAGGTGAAACAATTTCGAGTGAGGATGGAAGAAAATTATATGATTGATTATTTATTGTTGCAATAAAGTAACAGATGGAGCAGAATTTTTTCAAAAAATTGCTTTAACAATTTTAAACTTGGGATGAACTGAGGCCGAGGGGGGGGGGGGGAGGCAGCAGAAGCAGAATGGAGAGTTTTTTTTTTTTTCTTGGAGGGAGCTGGAGTTTATTAGATAACTTATTTATTTACTATGCTAAAGATTTACAAATTATAGTATTTTAAACTAATTAATAAATAATCACATCCTCAAGGTTGAGCTGGCCATGTAGATACTTATAGGCCAGGAGACGACTGCACAAACCATCACCTCATCGAGTTGACGGCTGAAATTCCAGGATTAGTTAAAATTCGATTTGCATATTAAAATGCAACTGGTCGGCCAAGTCATATCTTGGTGGAAGACACCTGCAAACCCGATTTTAGTAGTTATCTTATTACCATTTGGGTTTTCCTGCTCCCAGTCCAACATGTCTTCATACCTTTAGGTGCAAGAAAACACCATGATAAACCTACCGATCAACGACTAAAATCAGGTCTGCAAGTGGTTTCCACCAAGATACGACTTGGCAGACCAGTTGCATTTCAATATGCTAATCAAGTTCTGTCTAATCCTAGAGTTTCAGACACCAATTCAATGAGGTGATGGTCTGTGCAGCTGCCTCCAGGTCTATTAAGGCTGTTCTCAACTGCTCTGCTCAACAAGTGCAAAACGTTTTGACACATTGACAAATTCATTTTTTTAACGGAAAGATATAAAATTGGAAGGCCTGACTATGGAAGCGATTTGGAATCGAACTATGTTTTCCATTTTTTGATAAATATATTACCTATTGAGTTATAAGACATTTTGATCACGTGACAAACACGTTTTCCTCCCTTTGCTGACTGGTTTTTCTGCTTTCTTCAGGAACTTCAGTTCAAAACACCCACTTTTACACAATTTTCTGAAAGATCATTGCGTTTGCAAAAAAACTGAAAAAACAGTTCGATGACATAGTTTCTGAGCTACAACACATGCTAGTTTCATGCATTTCCGAGCAAAAATAAATTTAAACTTATGTCATAAAGTTGCCCTTTTGGATTTTAGAACAGCCTTAATTAATCTTTAATTTTACGCATAACAAACACCAGTTACATACACACACTACACATTTTTGACACTGTTCTGTTTTTATCAGAAACGTATAATTTGCTTACATGACAGGCTTTTCAAATACTTGTGATGCCATCTAGTGAGTAATATTCAAACTGAAAAATATTACACAAACAGTACATGTTTGCTAAGAAGGGCAAAGGAGAAAAGCTCTAATTTTGAGAAGTGGAAAGAGTTGATGGTCGATTATTTATCGTTACAATAAAGTAATAAAAACAGCAGAAACAGTTTTTAAAAAATTATGTAGTTTTAAAAAATTGAAACTTTGCGTATTTTGGTGTTGGAGAAAAAGGGAAGCAAAATTTTGGAAGGGAGGAAATCTAAATGAATTTTTTTACGATTTTTAAAAAAAAATCAGAAATTCACCGAAATGCAGAAGAGTTTCACTGCTGATTAACAAACAATAGGAGAGTAAAATGGTACTTGTGTATTATCCAGGCCAGATAGATAGATCACCAAAAATGGTTGACAATCTTCAATTTGATTTATCATAAAGGTGATACAAAACACTAATTTCGGTACTACTTAGCTATCCTGTCGACCTATTTCGCCAAATTATACAAACTGATATAATTTTTATTTTAAATAATGAAAGAACAAATAAATTAGTATAACATTAATAAAAATGCAAATAAAACGTCGAAATAAAAATCACTTGATGACATAAACACCTGTAACTTGCTTAAAATCAAGTGAATTTGACATTTACAATCAACAATTATTGTCATTTAATCTTATAGTTTGGCGATAGATTTCTGGTTGACAGGATAACTAAGTAGTACCCTAATTTCATATACATTTATTAAATACATAGCATCAAATTGACGGCTTTTAGCAATAAATGATATTAACATTGGCAGTTTTATTTCCAGTGGTTTGTTATGCCCACCAGAATGAACATAATATAAATATACTGTATTAATGAATATAATATTTCTATGCTATAGCATTTATATAATTATACATATATAAATACTTCTGCCACTGCCTTTAATATGACTATTAACTTTGCAGTTAAAATAAACAAAGCAAAAAAAAATAAAAATAAGGGTTACTATAATTAATATTTTTAATTACATTGTTGGCACAGTGAAGTACCAGCAAAATTAAGGACTTTTAGCAGATTTTTCAAACAAATAATGACTTTCAAGGAACAAAAATTGTTTTTAAAAATTTCAAGGGTTTTCAAGGACAATGTGAACCCTGAAAACTTCAAAACTACTTAATTACTATTTGAAATACACATATGCATTAACCCTGTCAGGGGCAAAGTACTTCTATTTGTAAAATGATTGAACGACATCAGAATTCACAAACAAATTTATTTGAAAATAAATAAAAGCCTTTCTTCACATGCTTAACAAAAGGAAAAATTTTATTCCAAAATTCTAGTGCCAATATGGCACTTAGGAATTAAAATTACGTGGTCCGAAACTGAACCACTGCCTTTGAAGGGATTAAAATGATAAAAAAAGGAACAGAAAATAACGTCAATTTTTAATAAATTTACTTTAAACGTATCTTGGGGAAGGGGGGGGGGGGGTAATAACATTAACATTTGAATTGCGAGGCAAGAATTTTAACTACAATCACAGACCACTATCTAACAAATCAGTTACATTAAGTTATGCATAAAATAATACACTTACGGATAAAGGCAATCATTTCTTCAATATACAAGTCCTTAGTTGCTTTAAAAATTGCCAATAAATTCAATCAGAAAATTATTAAATACAGTTTGATATTTAGTTTTCAGAACATTCTTCCACAATAACAAGTTTATACAAAGTACAGATACCGATAATAAACCTGAAAATTTTGCTGCACTTACTATTCAAAGTAGACGAAATAATTTTACATCAAAGCCAGGGCAAACGAAGGAACTTTGCATTAATCCTAATTCAGCTAGCAGACATAATTAAGATAACTGAAAGATATATAACACTTCAATTATCATAACTAGACCAACTAGCTAAGAGTTCAAACAAATTTCACATAAATAAACAACCTACAGTTTCGTTTTTAACTTTCACACATCAACAGCTGATTAGCGCAAAGCACACTGGGAAAATACTACAACAGCCGAGGTCGATAAACGCTGGTAACGAGAGTGCCTTGCACGGTAGTTAGGACTCTCCCTAGGGCGTTGCCTTGCACCTAGGTAAGCCTTGTTCCATTAAATGCGATTTTTGTGTAAGGGTCTATGAACAAGAAATTTAGCATGGTAGTTACTTATAAGACATAAATGATTTCTACTCCGCAATTCCAAGATCTTAGATTTGCATAAATATATAACAACCTAAGAATGGCGACATCATTTCAGAATAATCGAGCTTTAATCGATATTATTAATCGAATCATCGAATGATAATTATTTTCGTTGAATTTCGTTGGCGTTGTGTGATATTTTTAATTTTTATATTATTTGATTCCAACTAGCACGTTAGTATCAAAAATAATATTTTTATGGTATTACTTATACTATGTCGGATTATATTCGTATTCTATATGTAATCTAACAGATTATTAACAGGGAACATATGTCCAGCCATTAACACAAAGTTAACAAGTTGTTATCAAAAATATTTTTTCATATTCTGTTTTTTACTGTGATTATTTATTCCGCCACTAAAAGCGTTGCAGTTTAAAAAGCTTTTTAATAATATCTGTAATAGAAAAAAAAATCTCTTTGTATTGAAGTATTTGTAAAAGTATTCAGACACTCATTTTTGGCCTTCGAGTATGGGGTACTGAAAAACAGTGCTTGCAAAATATTTAGAAGACTCATTCATAGAGGCATTTTGGGGGGGGGGGGGTGAGGGGGATTCTCAGTTTGCTTACCATGAACAACAGAATATTCAGTTCGTGCTGATATGTTTATTCCGTTATTATTTAATGTAACTGAATAACTATATTCTCATTGTACGGCCACCCATCTCTATTTAATTAGTTTTATAGAAGAGTATTGTTTTTAATTTGAAATTTTTGTCGGAAAAATTAAAAAACAGAATTTTAGAAATATATGTATTATCTTCTTTACCTGATCAAATATTCATAGATGGGATGAGTCTGGGTAAAGTTGATGCTCCTTCGCAAAATTCCATTTAGAAGCTTATTTTTTGTAAAATTTCATCCCATAAAAGCAAATTCTCCACCGTTTTTCTTCTGTCATAGTTCAAAATGCGAGAAGGAGGGAGGAGGATTCTTAAGATTCAATACTTAACCATTTAAATATATATATATATATTTTAAATACTTAATTGTTTCAAAGTCTCTCTTAAATGTTTCTTGAATATTATCTCTGAAAAATCAACTCTCTACATAAAAAGGCATAACTATTACTCAATAGGGATTACGTTTCTAACTATTAAATCTGCACTTCAAAGGTTCATCTAGTCTCGTTTTTGTACACTCTGAATTCATTTTATTTGTTTTATTTTTTTTTAATGATAAACAGCATTTATCTAACAATAGTGATATAAATCACAAAAGGATTCATCAATTAATAAACAGAGAATTCACTTTCAGTTAATACTAAACTTTCAACTTCCAGTTTCATTTCTCTCACATTACTGGTCTCTTGTGGGTTTGAGAGACTTAATAACAGTCATGCATTGCAATGAAAATTATGTTTACATGCACTGATACTGTAAGATTGTTTGTTTTCCGTGAAAATTTCGGTACTTATGAATAGAGATGGGAATGCTCGGAAGAAAAAAATGACTGGGAAAGAACAGTTTTTTCCGAAGGGATATTTTTCCAATTTGGAAAAATTGAGATTTTATTTATAAAATAATGTAGTTAAAATTTTATAATAAATATATCCTGATACTTTTATTTATACAGTAGACTCCCTCAAATCTGCACAGCTTGGGACCAGAAGTTGTACGGATTTTAGAATTTTGCGGATTTCCGGTCATTGCTTAGTTTACATTTTTTAAACAGTAATTTGAATGTAATAATGAATCAAAATTATAATGAATGCTTGCAATATAGTAAAATATTATAATAATTTAGTAAAGTAATAAACTAAAATGATAGAAAGTAAGATTAAAAATGATTGAATTATTAAAAGTAAAGATTAAGTAAATAATTAATAATGTATAATTAAATATGCATACATTTTCCTTAAATTATTCAATGAAACTTTCCTCATAAAGCTACCTTATTAATTCACATCAAAATCATAAAGTAAGGGAGTTTTATTTCAGGTTTTGCCAGTCTTAATAACAACAACAACAAAAAAAAAACTTGATTATATAAATATATTTGGTAAAATGATTGTGATGACCAATGATATCAGCAATATCTCGATTTTTTTTTTCAGAAATAAGTTTATACTTCCTTTATTGAAAACCATGAGTTCAGTCATATTATTGAGAAATACATTTTTAAATATTTGCAGAATGATATAAAACTAAAAAATTCTGTAATTTTGCCCCTACATCTGAACTAAAAGTTTCAATGTTTACATCTGAGATGATGTGCGGATTGTAAACATTTGCGGATTTGAGGGTGTCTACTGTATTTTTGGTAGTCCTTAGTTATCCCGTTGACCAAAAATCTATCACCAAACTATAAGATTAAATGCCAATAATGGTTGATCGTAAATGTCTCACATTCTCATGACTTTAAGCAAGTTAGACGTGTTTACCTCATCAAGTAATTTTTATTTCAACGTTTTGTTTGTATTTTTATTAATGTCATACTAATTTATTTGTTTTTTCGTTATTTAAAATAAAAATTATGTCAATTTGTATAATTTGGCGAGTGGTTTTGTGATTTATATAATTTCGCAAAATTGGTCGACGGGATAACTAAGTAGTACCGTATTTTTTTATATGAACTAAAATATAATGATAATTTATATTTCACAAAGCTCTGATTACATTTTTTACAAGTATATACTAGAGTTCACAATTCACAAAAACAAGATCGTGTGAAAAAAAATCCAAGCAGATCCCTGATAAGATAATTAAAGGTAACTTCTCTTGTTAAATATGAACATTAATATGCAAAATTATTTTGGAAATGGTAATGTGAAAGTTTTAAAATACATTTATTTTTATTCACATAGCTGTAAATTTTCACTATTATTAGAAAAATACTCTTTTCTTAATAATATACAGTTGAAATTATTCACTCTTTTCTTTCTTATCCTGAATTATAGATTGTTGGAGTTGTCTTACTGTATTTTTAAAAAATATAAATCCATACAAACTTGCTTTGCAAAAAAAAAAAAAAAAAAAAAAAAAAAAAGTAAGCGAATCTCTGTGAAAAATTAAGCTGAAAACAATTTGTTCCAAAATCCACCTTTTTGAATCTTTCATTTAAAAAAAACTACAACTTTTAATATTAAGAATCTAAAACTTAAACTAAAACATAGTTTGGGTTTAGACTGGTAAGCTATTTTAAAATAATACCAACTTATAAAGAAAGGAAGATTTGAAAATGATAATATTTATAATAATGCCAGAACTATTATTTATTTATTTTAAACTGGCATCATTTATATATTTGAAAAATTGTACTATGTATATGGGATGTATAACACAGTTTAAAATTTTTTTCAAACTGCCGTGATTTTAACTGAAACTTAAAATATTTTTTTGTTGTTATTTTTTAATTTATCTCTACTGATAATTAAACAAATGCAACTGAAAAATCATTTCAACAGATCCATGATATATTGCAACCAATGTTGTTAAATTAAGCAAGAAAATCTATTGTTAAAATTCTGAGAATTTTAAAAGCTGGCTTTCTCTCTCTTTCATTTTTTTTTTTTTTTTTAATAATATATTCATGTAAAGTGAAAATAATTTTTAAATGTGCATAAATACCGAAAAAGTTTATTATTTTATATTTCTAAAAAAATATAGCTTATTTTTGAGAAACATTTGTGAAAAATGAATTTTTACAGAAAAAAAAAAAACTGGAACAAAACTTTATTTTCTACCACTTCAAAATTTCTGGGAAATTTACATCTCTACTTACATATTAGCCGATCTAAGTGATATTCAATGTGCCAATAATGGCATAAAATATATTAGTTACAGTAACCCTTATTATTATTTATTTACCGTAAAATCCCGATTGTAAGCCCCTCCTTTTTCAAAAGAAAAAGCAGTTAAATTTGGGAGGGAGGCTTATAATCGAGATTTTTTTTAAATAATTATTTTAAAACCTGTTTTTATCATTAATTTAGAAGCAAATATCGTAAATACAGAGCTGAGAATCTTTCATATTTTGACAGCTTGGCGATTTGTAAAAAAAAACTAAATCCCCTCCCCCCTCCAAATAAAAAAATCTAAGCAAAAATTTTAAAAATTTACTTTTTTTAAATGCACTTCTTTATTTGTTATTTTACTGCAACAATATTTAATCAATCATCTAAGCCTCCCCCTTCCTCCCCACTGCTACCAGATATGCATAATTTAACCTATAAAACTTTTTAAATTTCTTAATACACAATATGGTATACAAATACACTATAGTTACAATAAATAATCTATCAGATAAATTATTCTCTCCCTGACTCTCATATCATGATCATCCCCCCCCCCCCTCCTTGCATCTCATGCAGTTTAAAATATGTATTTTTTTTTAATTTCTGCTTGATTTGTGATATTGTCATAAAATATTTAAATAACCACCTTAATTATTTCATACCCTCCTCCCAAAAAATGTTTTCCTTTATCTTTTTTTGCCTCCCCCCCCCCCAAACATACACAGTATATTTAAAAACAAATTGTTTTTACTTTTTTTGGCTCTATTTAATCATAAAATACACATGTAAATCAAGGGTTAGAACAGCTAAACTACAGAAAAATCTTTTGGTTTCCTTCTGCATATTTAGAAATCCCCCCCCCCCCCCATACACCCACACACTCACCATCACCAGTTGGAGAGAAAGGATGGAGAAAAATTTCAAAGAGGATGAAGAATTTAGATGAGTGATACTTGTATGAGATTATGTAGATGAGATTTTAGATCAATCACCTTGCTACAAAATACAGTTGAATCTTGATAATCCGGACATCCAAACTCCGGAAATCTCTAAAATCCAGACATTTTTCTTATTTCCGTTTTATTAATTTTTAAAATAAGACTGCTGTATCTTTTGTATTTCTCATCAAATGCAGTTAAATTCTTTCAACTATAAACACTAAATAAATAAATATAGATATATTCTGGTATATTTTTATAATGATTGGTCGTTAATTAAAGACTTTAATTATTACAAAAACGGAAAAGTTAAAAAATGGCAAAAGAAAGAAAGTCTGGACTTTAAACGTTGATGACTCAAAGCTTCATATATTTTAATTCTAATAAAATCACTAAAGTACATATTTATAACTAAAGGAACAAACATGCAATTTCATTTTCGTTTGATTGAACTGAAAGATAAGTACACTTGATAGTCATTCCATTCATTAGCACCTGCTCCTTCTCCAACAGAATGATCAACCTAGTGACGCATTGCCCTATGATCTTGATGTGCACATTTGCCGATCTCGATGTATTGTTTGTTTCAGTTTTGTTTCCTTGAAACTTAAAATGCTGTAGGAAAATGAGAAAACAAGATTGTTTTTTTTTTTTTTTTTTTTTTTTTTTTTGCTATCTTTTGACAGAATTCTCGTTTTTATTTTCTCTCTTCCCGCAATCCTTTACACAATTTACTTTTTTTTTACAGTTCGCGATCGTTTGACAAAATTGGCAATTTTTTCTGCGATTGATTGACAAAATTGATTTATTTTTGGACGATCATTTGTCGAAATTCGTATATTTTTCTGTGACAGACTGACAAAATACATTATTTTTTTCCCCACTCTTGACGAAATTTGCAATATATATATATATTTTATCGTTTATCGAAACTCTGATTTTTTTTTTTTTTTTTTTCTGCAACCTATGACAAAATTCGCGATTTTTCTCAGCGAATGATAGGCAAATTTGATTTCTTTCTCCCTTTAATTGAATATTGAAATTAGTAACTCTTTACAGCGATCAGGTGAAAAAAAAAATCTCTTATTGTTTTTTAAATATGTGACGAAATTCATGATATTTTCCCATGATTGTTTGAAGAAATTCTCTAAATATATTCTCGAAAGAATCGCGCAATTTTACATGTTATCTCAGAGAAACTCTAGAAATGGCACTAAACCTTCTCAGATAAAGAATTTGTGATGTAACTACACGATTTCACTCATATTTAACATCCATTAATAGGATTTTATGTTAAGAAGTTTGTTTTCTATTCCAGATATTTTTTTTTTTTTTCTGAGGATTTTTTTAATGTCTGATTTTTTGGACTGGTGGCCGATATTTCTTTAATTTTCGGAATCGAATGACTTAAATTTTCGGAAAATTTGGAATAAAATCCCTTCTGCATTATTTATTGTGTACTATATTTTAGTTTATTGTGTTTTAATCCGTACATTTAATTTCAGCATAAGTGTTATGTTTTAGTGTATCATTCCAATTTTATAACTTAATTCGGCAATTTAATCGTCGTTTATTTGCACTAGGTGGGAAAAATGCATTTTGTATGTTATCATATTGCCATGAAAAATATTTTTTAACAGATCTCCAAAATCCAGAAAATTCGAAAATCCAGAATCGTCGCGGTTTTTCCCACAAAAAATTTTGTGAAAGGAAGGGGGGGCAGGCTTATAATTGGGAGTGTAAAATAAAATAAAAAATGCTTAAAAGTGGGAGGAGGCTTACTTTCAAGGGGGGGGGGCTTACAATCGGGATTTTACGGTATTGCTTTTTTCAATTTAACTGCTATTTAATACAGTAGACTTCCTCAAATCCACAATCCTAAATTCCCCACATCATCATAGATGTAAACAATGAAACTTGCAGAATTTGTTAGTTTTATATTTTTCCGTATGCATTTTAATATTAATTCTTGATAATATGACTGAACTCATGGAGATATTGCTGATGTCACTGGTAATCACAATCTTTTTACCTAATACAGTATGGAACCATTTAACCGGAAACCAGTTAACCGGAATGATATTTCTGAAAGACTGATTTCAGAATCTTTGCAGAAAAAGGTATCATACACTGCCAGTTTGACATAGGCTTTGCTTAAACAATTGTATAATTTGATGACAACATCTAGTATTTGAAATGAAAACATATTTATTGTATTTTAAATGTTTTAATTTTCATGCAGAGGAAACAGAAGAATTTTTGTTCCTAAGGGATTCCCATAATTTTCCTTTTTTAAACTCTGGTTAACTTTTGATCTTTCTTGCATTGATATCCAAGTAACCTTATAATTTAATATAAAAAATAATGCCACAACCACATATATTCCACAAAACTTATCAAATGGATGCTGCTTTCATACACAACCAGTTAACCAGAAAAACCAGTTATCCGGAATACATCTGACCCCAAGCATTCCGGATAAATGGTTCTGTACTGTATATGTATGCATTAATCAAGCTTTTTCAATTGTTAAGACTGGCTAAACCTGAAATAAAACTTCCTTACTTGATGAATTTGATGTGAATTAATAGGGTATTTTTATGAGGTAAGTTTCGGTGAATAATTCAAGAAAAATGTATCTCATCTTTATTATGCATACTAGTTTAAATGCCCGTCCTAGGACGGTAGGTAAAAATTGTGTTTTTCACTTAAAATTTGAAAAGCTGATGAAAAATAATTAACAATATGGAAGCGTTTAAATGAGCAAAGTTTGGCTAGTTTATGTTCTAATAAACACACAATTAGCATTTACAATATTTCTGGGTAAACCAGGTTTTCCGGCTAATATACTATTACAAAATTAAGATTTCTTAATAAAACAAAAATTTAACAAATATGCAATAAAACTGCATAATTAAGACAGTCTGCTACAACTATTCAAATAATACTATTTTTTTAATAACACTTTGAAATTGTATTTTTATCGTTAACACCCCTTCCCCTCCAAAATTTTTTTCATATGTATATTGAGTAATAAATAGGTATCTCGTGTTGAACCCCATCCAAAAGAACGAAGGGGAAGCATTGTTAAAGTGTTCTT
Organism: Maratus speciosus; assembly: GCA_963932465.1. Taxonomy (NCBI): domain Eukaryota; kingdom Metazoa; phylum Arthropoda; class Arachnida; order Araneae; family Salticidae; genus Maratus; species Maratus speciosus. Next base: position 37,643,923 of record OZ010794.1, read on the forward strand.
CACCCCTATTGGTGTTTTTCTTCTGTTTACCCGCTGCTGACGTCACGCAGCAGGGGTGGGACAGCTTCAAGTGATGTCATTTATGCCATCTCCTTTACTCTTCATAGCTCCATGGTTTAAAATTTTTTCAATGAATCGCAAAACGAATGACTCTCTACCACACCTTCTTATTTACGTTTTATGCACAAAGTGCGCTACGTTTGTTTTCTGAAATGGTTGCATAAATCATTGAAATTTTGTTAGTTTTGAATCTTTTATAGAAAATTATTTTGAACAGAAGGGATTTCAGGTAGAAAAGATTTGTATTTAGGCATATAAGTTTTCTCATATACATCTCAAATCAAAATTAAGCCTAACGTGGCTCCATCTTATCGAAGACTGGTAAGATTGATGGGTTTGCCCTGGATGTGTTACACTGCCTGTTATTATATAGAGATTTAATGATACTTTATTTATTTGAACTTTACTTTTAATCATTTTTAAAACTACTTTAACTATTATATTATTTTATTTTAATATTTTACTTTATTACAAACATTCATTATAATTTTGATACATTCAAATGACTGTTTTAAAAATGTAAACGAAACAATGAGCCAAAATCTGCAAAATTCTAAAATCCACACAGCCTCTGGTCTCAAGCTGTGCAGATTTGAAGGAGCTTACTGTTTTAATATAATATTATATAGATACGGTATATTTATATTGCATGATATATTTTATTATTCATTCTGGAAGGTATAACAAACCGTAAAAAAATAAAACTACCATCGTTCACATTGCATATTGCTAGAAACCATCTATGATGTTGTGTATTTGTATTTAATAAATGTACACTACATTACTTTTTAATTATTTTTGTTTGATTTTATATTGTTTATTGTTTTTAATGATGTTTTGTATTTATTAAATATATATTAAATTATCATTTTGAACACGATTGGAGATTGACAATAAATTTTTCGTTCTATCTGCCTTGCCCGAATTTGTAGTGTACTTAAGTACTAACATTTCTTATTATATGTGGTGAGCTGATCATTCCTCAGCCCTCCGTTATATTTCAGTTTAATTATTGTAATTACAGTTTTCAATCTATTAAATCTTGTTTAAAAAATAATTAAAATATTTATTTTGTGGTAATGATACTTCATAATCACTTTGAACAATTATTTATTCTTATGTCTATTTTCTCAATTAATGTAATTTCCAGAAGAAATAAATTATGAAGTTTTATTTTTTAATAATATTAATATTGTAATAATCTCCAATAGAAATTTTATGCTTGTATTAAAAGAACACATATCTATAATAATTTATATTCAAATATAGTTTCTGTTTTAAATTGCAAAAATGTCTCTTTTCAAAATTTGCGTTAAACCGAACCTGATTTGCATTGACTGTTTGATGATCTAATCAACTTCTATATGTGATGGCCTAAAAACTTGGATAACTGTCTAAATCTAACATTCAAAATAAATTCATCAGATCTAAGAAATGCAAACACTTTTTAATTTAGACGTATCGCACTGACTTAAAAGGACATCAAGAGTAAACATATTTGCAATTGATCACCAAATAACCGAGCGAATTGCTGTCATCTAAATCTAAAAATCTTTTACAAAATATAAACAAACCTAATGCTTACAGAATCAAAACAAACAAACGGCATAGTTTTTTCAGAAGAAAAAGTCACCGCTACGTTACTTTTGTAATATTGATGATTTCTAGAATCATCTGTGTTCAGCTGTAGAATTTATAGATTCTGTTTCACGAGTCACGACATACATTGTTATGTCATTACTTTTCCTTGTTTATCTTTTTTTAATAGTTGAACTATTATTTTGATTAATTTAATAAAATTATGATACATTTTCACTATAGGGGCCTTGACGTTTTTTAAAAGAGGTTGGTGCAATTCGGCTTCAGAAAGTGAGATTTGTTGCCAAATGATACAAACAGCTCAGGTAAACAAACCTAATGAACTTTATGCTTGTTCATATATGCATTTATATCTCAATATCTTAGTAATATGTATCTAATCTATATATATATATATATATATGTGTGTATGTATATACAATAGACTTCCTTAAATCTACATAGCTTGAGACCAGAGGTTGTGTGGATTTTAGAATTTTGTAGATTTCTGGTTACTATTTTGTTTAATTTTTTTTAGTACTATTTGATTACCCCGTCGACCAGAAAACTATCGCCAACTTATAAGATTAAACGGCAGTAATGGATGAACATAAATGTCACATTCACTTGACATTGAATACGTTATACGTGTTTCTTACATCCTCAAACGATTTTTAATTCAACTTTTTATTTGTATTCTTATTAATGTTTTTCAAATTTATTTGTTCTTTCAGTGTTTAAAATAAAAATTATGTTAATATGTATAATTTAGCGAATAGTTTGACATTTTCTATTATTTGGTCAAATTGCTCTATGGGATAATCAAGTAGTATGCGTTTTTTAAACAGTAATTTGAATGTAATAAATAGTGCACTCAAAATTATAATGAATGCTTATAATAAATAAGGTAATTATATAACTAATACTATAAGTAAAATTATAAAGTAATAAACTAAACTAATAAACATCGAAAAATTATTATTAGACATCGACCGAAAATTCGTTTTCAGCCCAAAATCTGAGTTTCACCGAAAATTCGTTTTCGGCGAAAATGTGGTCCGACCGAAACTATCAGTATTCCAAAAATCTCGTTTCTTCCTTTGGTAATTGTCAACATTAACTCATTGATTTGAGCTTTATCAGCTCTAATGAGGCTATTTATTGCTACAAACTTCGTCTTTATAATTATCAGTCATGACTGACTCAAGACGTGAATGCAAATTATAAAGCAAGCAATGCATGCATATTAAACTAAACTTTTTCACGTGCTCATTAAAAGCTGCAGACACAACAGCAACAGAAAATTTTCAGCTTGAAACTGCAGAAGAGTTTCGAATGCTCTTTAAGAAAGTTCTAGTATAACAGATGATCATTTATAGAAATCATTATAAAAGATAAATCGAGCTGTGTATACATAAAACTAAAATATTTTTTAATTAAATGAAATTTGTATAATTAGAAAATCTTTCTGTGTCGTTGATGAATTAATTATGTTTTATTTTATATGAAAATAAAAAAATTTGGGTCCAAGACACAGAGAGCCAATTTTGACCACACACATAATTAATTAATAATTGTGTATATTTAATAAATATGCATAATTAATTAATAATTAGGTACATTTATTTATATATCAATTACTTTAATACATACAATTTGATTACTTTAAAAAAAATTTTTGGACATTTTCCTTTTCAGCCGAAAATAAGATCACTGAAATTCGATTTCGTTTTGGCCTTAAAACATGTTTCATCCATCCTTAATTATTATTATTTTTTTAAATATTGAAAGTAAAGTTCAAGTAAATAATTAATACTGCATAAAAATGATGAGATAAATTTTTCTTGAATTATTCCATGAAACTTGCCTCATAAAGGGCAGTTTTCCGAAAATTTCTAGAGATTTGTTTAAGAAGTCAAGGAATATGTAGCTACACTATTTCCTTTTCTATTACAGAAGTTTGGATCCGTATTTTGAAAAGACTTTAGTTTTTGCATAATATTTCCAGCAGGGTTGGCAAGTTTTTGACAGTGTGACGGTTTTATCCTGTTTGAACTATAGTTTTAACTGTAATGTCAAAAACTCCTTTTTGACAGCGACTGTCAAATATCTAAAGTTGAGTTAAAAAACTGTTTAAAATTATTTCCCCAACAACATTAAATTTACAATTTTTCACAATTTCAGTTTTAGACATTTGAGTATATTTTTGACAGTTTTAGACATAAAAATAACACTTATCCTGTATAAAACTCAAAACATGATATTGCTTCAACAAGTTGCTTAGAGAATAGAAAATAATTGTAAGCTATAAATATAGAATGAAAAATAATTAAAAGTATTGTTATTGTTACATTAAAAATATAAACTAATCAAACAATTAGGTACTTTAATTTTTAAAAAATGAAAATACATGGTGAAAATACTCGTACAATTTAATGTATGAAATTACATATACAATTTTTTTTATATTGTTTTAATGTTAGTCTTATTCTAAGTCTTTTTCTTTTCATGAAGCATGCAGTAGCAAAACACTACTTTTGATGCCCTTTGTACTTCAATTTTGTTTTGCTATTTGGAGTGGATAAATCCAAAATTTGAAAATATCCGCTCAATTGATGCTGTACTGCATGGACTGGAATTGGAATGCAAGCACACCATAAGCTGTATAGATTCATATGGTATGTATACATATATGTATATATATTCTTCTTTTGAAGCCTTTCCAACATACCTGGAAAATTCTGAGTCGAGAAGAAACTTTTAGGGTATGGCGGATATTCAACTTCAGAAGCAATGACGAATCTTAGAAAATTTGGCTTTATTTCAAGCAGCCATGTTCAAGCTGCTTCCCACTGTTCACCATTTACAAACTTGAATTAATATGCTCAAAAAAAGGTGGGGGACTATTTTATAATATATAAAAATAAAATGTAACATAAACAAATTGTTCTAAATATTTAAAGTGAAACTAACATAATAAAATGAAGATATGTATATGTGTAAATATTGAAAATAACAAGCCATTTTCTTTAAAGTTATTGATTTAAAGAACGTTTAATTATATTGATTTCATATTATAAATCATTCAATCAGAGAACATCAACAAACATTTAGAATCATTAAAGATCTTGGTAACTTTGAATAGATAATAGCCACTTTAGCTCTACATAAGCCTCTTTTTAGCATAAATTAGGTTGCTAAATTTTTTCAAAATAAACTGAACACTTGATAGTAATAAAGATATAAATAATACTTTCAAAAATGAATTTAATAATAGTTTCAATATTTTTAGCCATTTTTTCTAGCATGACAATTGACAAATAATTTGAAGTATGATTTATAATTTTATTACAACTTAATTATATGATATAACTAAATAAAAATTATTTATATAACGTATATATTATTACGTTATCCGTTTTTACTTTTATTCAATATAAAATTTCACTAATGATTGCTAAAAATGATATTTATATGGTTTTTGACAATTTGTGACAGTTTTTGACATGTTTTCAACATGTCATGTCAAAAAACACTTTTGATATCAAAAACCCAATCCTAATTTCCAGTAATTGACAGGTGTTTTCATTCAGAAACTATGTAATCAAACAGTTTTTCCATTTTTCGGTAAAGACGGAAAATATTATCAAAAGATAAGATTTTAACCCAAATTCAAGTATGGAAAAAAAAAAACTGCTGTCATCAGGCAAAAATAACTTTAACCTATTACTGCCTTATCGAAAAATGAAAAAAAAAACTGTTAAATTACAAATCAGTTCAATAATGATCTTGCAAGTGCCATAAGGGTGACAGTTATTGTCGTTGAATTTCTCCTTTTCAAAATCCTCATAATTCCTCCTAATATCCTTCCAAAAATTCCCATAAAGTTTATAACATTTTATATGTACAGCCCAAATATATCCCAATAAAAAAAATTCTTCTCAAATGAGATTTCAAACACTTTTTTTCATAACCATTCCAGCAGCAGAAGGGAGCTGTTAGGCAATTAAATTCACTGGCAAAGAAGGGAGGAGGAGGGGCGCTCTGTTCTCCGGGCAACCCCCTGAATTCTTTATTAATTGCATGGTTGTCAAAATTAACATGTTGGCAGGTATGTCATTCAAACAATGGCATTGTCCATCATCATCTTAACCTGTGAAATATTCCATTGATTGGAGATGTTGCATTTTTTTGCTGTTAACTTTTATCAGATGTATTATGGAACTGCCAATATTCGTGGAACACACCAAATCTGAGCTCCCTTCCTTCAGTTACTGACTGAATGGTAGTTACTGATCACAGATGATGCTACTGACAAAAATTTAAAAGCTACAATATCTTTAAAACATCAACCAGGAGGTTCGGGAAAGGCAGGGAGTTTAACCCTTTCACGTCGATAGCCCTTTGCTTACTTTTTTAATCTTTTACCACCAGTTTTTCAAAACAGAAAAAAGTTCTGTTATAAAATCATGAGAATGCTCTGATTGAATAAGGTAAACTGTGCAATGAAAAATAACTGGTGGGAATAATGAAGATTCTGCGCAACCTAAGTGGCATGTATACCAGTCGCTCATCCCTAACGGGTTAATACGTCAGACGACTGTGGTGACTCCCAGATCAGTATATTCTTAAAAATATTATTGCTGGGGATTTTACATCTTAACAATGGTCTCAATAATTCAATCCACTTTTTATGTTATTTTCTACTGTAACCTGATTTAAGGTACATGTACACATATATATGTAAAAACATAACAATAAGTTGCTAACACACAATTTATTCTGAGATTTTAAATAAAGATCTAAAAATAAAAATCAGAAAAATTAAAAAATATTCTCGCCATTTCAGTTTATTTATTAAAACCATTATCAGGAGTAAATTTTGTTAAATACAAAACGGCAAAAATCATTTACAGTTTACACGACCGAAGTTATATTCAAACTGAAAGTGATCAAGAAGCAAGGGAAATTTCATCAAAACATTTAAAATAAACTCAGTGGTGCCATCTCATATCCAATAATAAATTAAAGCTACATTACTGGGAATATTGTGCAAAAGATCAAAGTCCTTTCAAAAAACTGAACCAAAATCACAAATTCAAAATGAAACCTTATCATTACAGATTTTCTTAACTTAAACAAATCTCCCAAAGTTCCCGAATAATTGCTTTAAACGGATGGTCTTGTTTTGAAAGAATCTTGGCATTGTCAAAGTCAATAAACTAAATACTTCCTTTAAAGAAAGTTCTTGATGATGCAGTTGAGAGTGGTTTAAATCACTGTTATGTTCTTTCAACTTTTCAAAGAGGCGACGCTTTGTCATCCTAATATAGGATGCATTTGTACTCTCAATAAGTTTAAAGAGTATGGGACTGTACGTATATAACTATATCAACTTTTTGACAATTTTTGACCCTGTTCCCTCCATACAATATCATTCCCCAAATCCCCCCTCCCCCTGATGATATTGATATCAGTGTATTTTTATCTTATTATTTTTTTTTCTTTATTTTTCTTTTTATACGTTTCCAGTGATATACACATTGGATTATACATTTATTATTTGCGTACTTTACTTATTTAAATGAACAGAAAAGTTAATAAAATATCACTGTTATATATGAAATTACTTTATATCAAATAACACTAAGAAATACTATTTAAAAGTGTATATTAATAGCTTTTTGTTACGTAATCGATTCAACAGATATATGATCTTCTTACATTTCCCCCTTTCACAAAGGTAAGCAGTACTTCTTATAAACAAAAAAGGTGGACAATATTATTTCCTGTTTATTGCTAGTAAACATAACAAGTATCATTTCGAACCTGGTTTCTCTAACAACGAATTATACTCTGGTTTCCAAAAATTAAGGAAAAACAATAAAAGTTGCAATTACTCAAAATCTTACAAGTAGATTTTAATAAAACTCAGACACAATTTACGACACATATTAAGGTATAAAATAACAGTAAAAGAATTTACCAGGCGATTGTAGTATTTCAGAAATTAATACAATTATAAAATAAACAAAATAAAAGTCTCAGTTTGGTATTGGAAAAGTACCTATAATATGGAGTATGATCACCCCTATAAGCAATACAGAACATACAGTGAAGTGTGATACTGTCAATTATGCGATCGATAAGTTTGCTGGGAAGTGCGAGCCATTTCTCTTGTAAAGCAGTTGTAAGCGTGGCAAGGGTCTGAGGAAGAAGATTGAGAGCAGCGACACATCTTTCTAAAGTATCCCAAAGATGCTCAATGGGATTCAAGTTCAGTGACCGCGCTGGCCATTCCATGCGTTGAATTGTTTGGTGCAGAAAATAATCTTCTACGGCGTGAACCCTGTGCGGTCTAGCGTTATCGTCCTGTAACAGGAAATCTTTACCTATTGCACCGGCATAAGGTTGCCCATAAGCATCAAGAATTTCATCTCTATAAACGTGAGCATTCACATTTCAACGTGGAAAGACACGGGGCTATGTACGTCCGCCCAAAGAGATAGCATCCCAAACACAGCCTCCTCCATACGAATGCCTCCTCCATACGAATATATTTTACGAATGTTTGATGGATGATAGCGTGTTCCCTGTTCTCTCCCAATCAAACAATGCCTACTATCACTTTGGATGCTAAACTGGAACTCATTTGTGACGAGAACACGCCTCAATTGATCAGCTGTCCAGTGGACATGTTGACGTGCCCAACTTAAACGTTCCCTCCGGAGACACGAGGTGAGCGGCACACACATATCCAGTTGCATCACGTACAGACCACCTTCATGAAGCTTTCTACGCACAGTAGACGTTGATACCAGCCTTCCAGTGACTGTAGCAAGGACGGATTTAAGATGAGAGGGGGTTGCTGTTCTATTTTTTCGTACACATAACCGCAAATATCGGTCATCGGTGCTTGTCGTAGCTCTTGCTGGTCCTTCGCTGAACCTTCTGGAGGCCGAACCAGCGGTTTGAAAGTATTGCCAAAGCCTATGAGCAACAGAAGGACTCACATTTAGCCATCTGGCCTCCTCTGTCTGACTTTGGCCTACATCCAATCTTATCGCTCTATATCGCAGCTATGCGGACAAATGATACCTCGATGTCATACTAATGAATTGGCTATCTCAGTTTTCTTATCTCATAATCACAGCGACACCAGCAGCCGTACTCTCTAGCATGCATTTTTATGCTCCGCACAGATGACGCAATCCGATTGCAGCGCCACTAATTTGGATTTTGTAATTTTAATCAACATCTTTTAGTTAACAACACATCCAAATTTCATACGGATAGGTTCATTTTTGAACGAGTTATCGCTCTTTTTGTGATTTTTCCTTAATTTTTGGAAACCAGTGTATTTGTGATAGAAGAATAGGGATGATAAACAACAAATGGGATACCCCATATTTTGAAATGGAATGATTTTATAATCATTTAATAGTTTTGATGATAACTTTGTATTCACATAAAAATAAATAACAGACTAAAAAAATAATAATAACAGACCATACTGATGTAAAAAAAATACGAAAAAAAGAAAATTTTGGTTGGATCAAAAATGATAATGATATCGAAAGAAAAATCCCCCTCCCTCTAGAGATATGATATCAGATGCCAGACACCATCTCCCCCTAAAGTGATAACATTATATATGTACAGCCCCTATCGCGTAATCTCCAGAGAAAAACGTAGGTGAAACAGGATCAATATCTCTACTTATATATACACATATGTAACTTTACTCATGTTGTCATATCTAAGAATATATAATGTGATAATTTAATGTATGAATTTTGTACTGTTTAAGTAAATGAAATTTGTAAAATCGGCTCTTTTATTGACAGTTAATATTTAGTGCAATTTATTAAACAGTAGGTTGTTTATAATTTTACTTTCTTTTTTTAGATTCAAAGGTTGATAAAACTTTCTTGAATAAGTTCAATATGTCATTTCCTTGTATGAAAATGGCAACAATCTCTTCATACTGACGAAAGAATTTTCTGTTAACATCCGAAATAAAACTTTTTCACTTAAGAAAATGTCATCGATTACGGAAGAAAATTCTTCTGTTACTGAACATGACTTTGGTCTTCAAAATGTTGATAAAGAAAAGTATTCCTCCACTGATAAAGAAGAAAAACCTTTTATTTGTGAAGTATGTTCTAAAGGATTTTCAAAGAATTGTAATTTAAGAAGCCATCTCTTGACTCACACTGGAGAGAAACCCTTTCCTTGTGAAATATGTTCCAAAGCATTTTCTCATAATCATCATCTAAGAAAACATCTCTTGATTCATACAGGTGAAAAACCCTTTGTTTGTGAAATATGTTCCAAAGGATTTTCTGTTAAGAGTGGTCTAAGAAGCCATCTTTCGACTCATACTGGAGAGAAACCCTTTGCTTGTGAAATATGTTCCAAAGGATTTTTTGATAAGAGTAGTCTAAGAAGCCATATTTTGTCTCATAGTGTAGAGAAACCCTTTGTTTGTGAAATATGTTCCAAAGGATTTTCTCAGTATAGTCGTTTAAAAAGCCATCTCTTGACTCATACTGGAGAGAAACCCTTTGTTTGTGAAACGTGTTCGAAAGGATTTTTTAATAAGAGTAATCTAAGAAGCCATCGTTTGACTCATACTGGAGAGAAACCCTTTGCTTGTGAAATATGTTTCAAAGGATTTTCCCAGAATAGTATTCTAAGAAGACATCTCTTGATTCATACTGGAGAAAAACCTTTTGTTTGTGAAACATGTTTCAAAAGCTTTTCTGCACGTTGCAGTCTAGAAAGACATCTCGTAATTCATACAGGTGAAAAACCCTTTGTTTGTGAAACATGTTCCAAAGCATTTTCCGATAAGAATAATTTAAGAAGCCATCTCTTGATTCATACAGGTGAAAAACTCTATGTTTGTGAAACATGTTCCAAAGCATTTTCTCATAATCATCATCTAAGAAAACATATCTTGACTCATACAGGTGAAAAACCTTTTGTTTGTGAAAGATGTTCCAAAGAATTTTCTCAGAAGAGTAGTCTAAGAAGACATCTCGTGACTCATACTGGAGAAAAACCTTTTGTTTGTGAAACAAGTTCCAAAGCATTTTCCGGTAAAAAAAATTAAGAAGCCATCTCATGATTCATATAGGTGAAAAACCCTGTTTGTGAAACATGTTCCAATGCATTTTCTCATAATCATCATCTAAGAAAACATCTCTTGGCTAATACTTGAGAGAAAACTTTTATTTTTGAAACATGTTCCAAAGGATTTTCTCAGAATAGTAATCTAAGAAAGCATTATTTGTCTCATACTAAAAAGACACCACCTGAAAATCTCTTATAATTTTATAGTCAAAATTGATTATGAACCCTGTATATGTCATTCCATTTAATATTATTACATCTGTTATGTTTTAGCATTTAGTAATAAAATTAAAAAAATGTACACATTTTATCTAAATCTTGAAAAATTCTTTCGCAGTATAGCGTTATTTTGATAATGAAAAAATAGCTGGTGTTAAATTCATTAGATTTCAGTAAACCTTTATTACGTAAAGCCTTTTTGGCAGTTGCCTTACATTTTTTTATTTCACTGTTAAGTGATTTTATCCAAAAATAAGAAATTAATCACACATGAATGGATCAATTGTACTTCAATATCTTATGTGATAGGAAAGGCTTCATTGAAGTAAGACTTGAAAAAATATGAGAAGTGTGTTAAAAATATATTTGTGTGCAAAAACACTTACTGATTTGTTAAATTTTCTTAAAAAAACTCCAAAGGATTTAAATGAAACATATCTCATTTTCATGTATTCTTTGCACTCATCATGAGCTAATTATTTTTTTTTAAATATATAGTTACTTCAATATGTATTTGGCATGCTTACTCGACTCTTAAATAAAGATTATATAGGCTCACCAACAGTGCACGTTGTTTCTGATACCATTTTTTGCTTCCTATTTTTTCCCTATATCATTGAATTCAGAATTTTTTATGGCATGGAAATATTGTCCCCTATCATCATTTAGAACAAATCTTGTGTGTTTTCAAATTTTATTTAAATAACGGCTTTAATGGTTTTGATTAACTTTTATATCCTGCCATTTTGAGGTATGAGAAGACAGCTAGGTCCTATGTTCAAGAAAATTTGATGAGTGAGTCATTTTGGTTTCACTATGAGTGATTGCAATTCAAGTGGAAAATGGCTATAATGATTTTGACTAAATTTTGTATCCTACCATTTCGAGGTACGAGAAGATCATTGGGCTAGGTCACATGTTCGAGAAAAGTGGATGGGTCTATGGGTTCAATGCATTTTAATAGGAACGAACGTTCAAACAGTTATTAAGTTGATGAAAAGTTGGCAGTAAATAAAGTTGCAAAGCTACTTTACCAGAAAGCAATTTTACCAGATTTCGCAAGAAAATCGAATTTCAAGATTACCAATGCCAAAACACGTGCTTGGCTTCAAAAGAAACAATTTCCCCGAATTTGGCAGTGATATATAATTGTTAATCTGCCGAGAATATATTGTTTTGTCGAGTTGAACTCAAGTCTACTTTTGACTGAGGTACACTCGGTCTTTCCTGCTGTTGTGTTAGAATACGAGCACATGTTTTTGTATGTGTTTCAAATTTCATCTAAAAAATGACGCTAATGATTTTGACTGAATTTTGTATCTTGCCGATTTGGAGTATGAGAAGACACAAATGTTCGAGAAAATTTGTTGAGTAATTGTCATTTAGGCGTCACTGTGGGTCAATAGGTTGGTTCAGGGGCGCGCCAGAAGTATCCGGCGCCTGTGTGCAGAACTTCACTTAGCGCCCCATATACCCAAACCCCTCCTCCCTGCACCCCCCCCCCCCCCAAAAAAAAAAAAAAAAAAATTCGATAACTATAAATACATACCTGCCAAGCCAACCTTCCGGGGTTTTCTCCAGGTCAAATAAACAAATTTTGAACCTGAAATTTTGTTTAATGAAATGTGCCTTGTTTCTATGGGGTTCTTTTTTATTTTATTTAATAAATTAAATTTCTTCTTCAAAATATTTTTGTTTGACTTTAAAAATAAGGAATGCTGACAGCTATGTAAATAACGGACATCCCTAAAAAATGGGTGCTTCAGCTGCTTGCTACCTCCCACCACAATGGCATACCTTCTAAGAAATTAGCTTTTACCATCTCTCCCCGAATTTTTAAGCGTTCGTCTTTATTTATATTTGTACTTAAAGCAGTTCAAACAAACTTTAATTAAGAAATATAAATGTGTACAAATAATTAATGGTAGCACCATGACACAAGGAAAGGGGTGCTCGTAATACGGTAAATATACATAAAGGTAGAAAAATATTTTCTCTAATTACGGAGCGAATTATAATTTTTTTATTGTAAGATGCGATTTAAACAATTACCACACGTACATCATAATTAGGGGTGCATTTTTAAATGTTTCCCCCGTCCTAGAACGATTGGTTTTATATTAGCAAATATAGAACCGCTATGCTGCTTATATAATAATTGTCAAAACGTATTTTTATCTTGTCACATGCTTAACCCTTCCTTCTTTTTCGGATTTTTTTTTATCTTTTTGATTTCAATTATAATTTTTTTTTTTTTTTTTTTTTTTTTTTTTTTTTTTTTTTTTTGCTGAAAATTAATACAGTGAAACTTCTTTTAAAGGCCACCCCTATTCAAAGGCCACCTCTATTAAGGGCCAATATTTTTAGGAACGAAAATTTTTCCCATAGACATAATGCTAAATTTACTTCTATTAGGGGCCGCACCTACCCCTCATAAAGGCCATTTTTTTCACATGTGCCTTAAATCTTAAACAGGTGTATTGAATTTCTGAACCAAAAGGTAAGAGTTCAGCAGACAACTGCACTTGCAACAAAGAAGGCAGGGGGAGATGGGGAGGATTTAGAAACACAATGAAGGACGACAAACATGTGTTCCTCACACTTTGTTAGACCTTTCAACCTGTAGGGGTTGGGTTGGTTCCGGCCCAAGGGGCCCGGTTCAAATCAAACAATAAGAAAACCATTAATCATTCTCCCCCACCTCGCATGGGGAGAAAAACTAATCCTTTCTTTGAAATAGTGGATTTGCCTCGGGATGATCCATATAAGCATCCATTTTGTTGCCTGGATGGAGTGGAATTGGGTTTTTTAATTTATGTATCAGGTACACTTATGGGCACGCACATGTTCAAGAAACATGCGCCAATTCAGCTAATGTGTTAGTACTACGTATGCTTCTCTAATAAAAGGGACTCATTCTGTAATCTTTCTGAGAGAATTTTTTTTTCTTTTCTGATACTTTTTCTTTGTAAATAACTATATGCGTTAACTAAGTGCTATCTATTTTCATATGGTGACAAATTTCATAAATAAATGGTACGCTATCAAGTAAATCTGAAGATATTAAAGTGCAGTCGGACAAAAGAAAGAAAGAAGGAAAGAGATACATTTTAATCACCCCATTGTACAATAAAAAAAAAAAAAAAGGAATAGGCAGTTTTCTAGTTCCGATTCTTTAAACAACACCGACTTCATTGGTGTCAGATCTTTAATCATACAATAGTCAATTATTTGTTACTATATAAGCTTTTAAAAGCACAAAGGCTGTTTGCTCTTTTCCAAAATGCATTTCAGTTGAAAGTGGAATAATCTGGAAGCACTTTTAAGCAAATGTCAACTTCATGTCATTCATCGGATTGTTCCGACAACCTCTCAATGTGGCAAATATTGCTGTCGTTAGTTTATTGACACGCGATTAATAAATAGCGACTTATAAGCTTACAAAGGGTTTCAAATGCTTTTCTTGGAGAATATAGCAAAAACAAAATTTCATTTCCGGCTGTAAATTCTTAAATCTATAACCTAAATACCCCAAGAAAAAAAAAAAGGCTAATTAAAAAAGCAATACATTTCTTTAAAATGTACTTCAAAACAGTAATGCGGCATGAATTGCCAAATATAATAAGGAAGGGTGAAACGAAGTTAATTTTCTCTCTATATACATGAAATATTTTTTAGATAAAAAAAAAATTGATTCAGTTGATTTTTGATTCAGTTATCTGTACATAAATTTACACACGTACAAATCTGTATAAATCATGTATTCTTCTACATTAACAACATTCATTTGTCACGTATTTTTTAGTCACCGTAAGTACGTCTTTAAAAAACTAAAAATATGCGATTTTTTTTTTTCATTGCAGATGCAATCTTCTGTTAAGCATGCGATAATAAAACATATATATTGATTAAGCACGTTTTAGTCGAATATAGTTTAATTGAATATTCTGTATCATATAAATATATCAAACTGTAATGCTAAAATAATCTGTATGATATAAATATAACATAAACTATAACGCTAAAGTTTTATTATTTTCATAATAATGCAGTACTTAGCATTATATGCTAAATAATTAGTATGAAAATAATTAAGAGCACAAGCGAAAACTGATAAAAGTGAAAACGAAGCATTTTTTTCAAACTCAGTTTAGAACTTAAAATTTTGAAATGAAAAAACTCATAGATTAAATCAACAATTCAGTGTGTAAACCAAACATTTCAACTAGAGATCGACCGAAAATTCGGTTTCGTTCTCGTTTTTGGCTCAAAATCGGAGTTTCGTTTTCGGCGAAAATGTTGCCAAAAATTCGGCCTCACCGAAACTCGTCCAAAATTATTTTTATTCCAAAAAGTCTCGTTTCTTCCTTTGGAAATTTTCAATATAACTCATTGATTTGAGCTGTATCGGCTCAAATGAGACACTCTTTATTTATTGCTGTGTATTTCACTGTTTATAATTATCAGTCATGACTGACTCAACATGTGAAATAAATTATAAAGCAAGTAATACATGCATGACTAAACTTTGAAGACGCTTTTCACAAGCTCATTAAAAGCTGCAGACTTAACAGTAATAGATTTGAAACCGCAGAAGTGTTTCGAATACCCGTTGAATATAGTATAACGGAATAATATTACTATATTACAGTATAACAGATTATCATTTACAAAAATCTTTGTAAAAGGTAAATCGAGGTATGTATACCTAAAACATTTTTTAATTAGATGAAATTCATATAATTAGAGACTGATTTAATTATATTTTATTTTATATGAAAATAAAAAGTTTTGGCCAGAGGCACAGAGAGCCAACTATGGCCACACGTATAATAATTACACGTATAACACTTAAAAGTTATCACTTTCAAAACACTAAATAAAATTCTAAAAGTCTAAAACTTACAAGTTTCAGCTACCCTGTGGCCATCATCAGGGTCTTACTTCAGTTAAAAAGAGAAAAATACTTATTAGTTTGTAGAATTCAAAAGTTTACATTTGAAACTTGTAGGTTTTAGACTTTTAGAATTGTATTTAATGTTTTGAAAGTGTTAACTTTTAAGTGTATTATACGTCTTTTAATAAATCTTTTTAATTATATTTGTGCGTTAATTTCAAAACATAATAATCCTTCAATTTATTTAATTACACATATAATTAATCAATAATTATGTATGTATTAATTACTTTAAAAAAAATAGGACGTTTTCGTTTTCGGCCGAAAATAGTAAGATTACCAAAGTTCGGTTTCAGTTTTTGTTTCGGTCTTAAAAACTCGTTTCGGTCAATCCTTAATTTCAACTAATATGTATAAAATTCAAATTGGATACTTGCTGAGACAGTCATAAATACGTTTTTATTATTAACAACACAAAACTGGCAAGCGCGTTTTTATAAAAAAAAAATTACGAAATCTAATAGCGTTTTTCTTTTTCTTATAAAGGCAAACAAAGTGACAGAAAAGGGTGTCACAGTTGGCCATTTGAACGGAAGTTACCAAAAAAGTTGTTATAAGAGAGTAAACACCTGTAACTCGATTAAGTATATTTTTTGAAAAATGAAAAATAAAATTCGATTCCAAATCACTTGCATTCCTGCTCAGTTTCACGTTTTTACGTTAAAAGAAAGTCTGTGAATGTGCCGGAAAACCATTAGTTTAAAAACACCTTGATTCTTAAAAGTAAAAGCAAAATGTAGATATTGCTTGCCTGCGCATTTTAAAACGTCCTTTATAAACCGACTAGAGGTCTGCCCGGGCTTGGCCCGAGGCCCGTACCCTGCCCGGCGGAATGAAGGCGAATTTTCAAACGGGCCGGGCCGGCAGAATTAGGACAATTTTTTCAACTGGCCGGGCCGGGCCGGCAGACAAAATAAACGGGCCGGGCCAGGCCGGCAAAAAAATTGAACGGCCCTGCAGGGTCGGGCCGGGTCGATAAAAAAAATTAATCGGGCCTATCGGCCCGATATAAGAATTCAAGTGAAGCAGATAAAATACGAGCCATTTTCAATGAATATGATTTTCTCGAGAAGTATAAATGTGCATCACGAGCCGATGCGAGTTTAACAACATCAATACAGAAATATAACATGTCCATCGTTGAGATCGGCATCGTACAGTTACTAGATGTCTGACTCCGGGTTTAATTTTTCTCAGCAGACTCGTGCCGGGACGAAACTGGTCTTAATCGATCTCAGGATGTGTAGGATAGGCATTATGTTTTGTAAGATTATTAATAGTGATAATGAACTTCTGTTAAGGGTGTTCTTAAATCCAAAAGGACAACTTTCTGACATAAGTTTTAATTTATTTTTGCTCGAAAATGCATAAAACAAGCTGGTTTTTTCATTTTTTTGCAAACGCAGTAGATCTTTCAGAAAAGAGTGTCAAAGTGGGCGTTTTGAACCGAATTTCCGCGCGAAGGGAGAAAGAGCACTCAAGAGCGGGCGAAAAACGTGTTTGTCACGTGATCGAATTCGCTTATAACTCAATAAGTAATTGATTGATCAAAAAATGGAAAAAACAGTTCAATTTCAAATCGCTCTCATGGCCAGGCTTTCCAATTTTATATCTTTCCGTTAAAAAATGAAATTGTAAATATGTCAAAACGTTTTGCGCTTGTTGAGGAGAGCAGTTAAGAATAGCCTTAACAGTATATTTGGAAATATACCTTAAGGTGGTTCTTATATTCACCGCTCAACAATGCGAAACTTTTAGACACATTTTCTGACCCATTTTAACTATAAAGGCATAAAATTGACAAGCCTGACTATTGAAGGCATTTGGAAACGAATAGCTTTCTTTATACTTGATAAATCACTTATAGAGATAACAGAGATTCTTGTCACGTGACTGCCACGTTTTTCTCTTTTCCTGTGCTATCGCTTGCGGAAATTCGATTCAAAACGCTAACTTTGGCAGTATTTTCAGAAAGATATATTGCTTTAATTTAAGAAAAAAACGACATTTACATAGTTTCCGAATAAGAATACCTGCCAATCTTACGCGTTTCCAAAAAGAAATGAATTCATAAATGTGTCGAAATGTAGCTCCTTTAGATTTGAGAAAAGCCTTAAAAATGAGAGAAATATTTTCACAAATCTACTCTTTATTATACAGCTTCAAAAATTATCATGTTTTTAATCCTTTATTCTGAACTACATTAATCTTTTAATGAATCCTTATTTGAAATTTTGAAATGTCAGTAGAGACTATGACTAAAACACTGTAAGTAATCGTTAATGTTTACTGTTATGTATTTTATGTTTTGCGAACACATAGTAATCTAAAATATACTGTAAAATATTCCCATAAATATATATGTAGTATTCATTAAAAGAATCTTAATTATATGTCGAGAAAAAACGGACATTTTTGTAGAGAAAAAACGGTCATTTTTGTAGAAACTGAGTCGGGCCAATCTTCCAATTTTTATACCGGGCCGGGCCAAGATAGCTTTCGTTCGGGCCGGGCCTGGAAATTCCAACCCGTGCAGAGCTCTAAAAACCGACAGGAGTAAAATGTAAAAAAATATATATATATCTTTTTCAATTGTTATTATTTGATTGTCTCCCACCGGGATTGCACTTATACTCTAAAGCGAAAGCTGGGTTCCCGGGGCGGTCATCCCTGTCATCCCTGTTATTATTTGAACATGTGTGTATCTATCGGTTCGGTCCCTTCCTAATAAATAACTAAATAATTGTCAAATGTTAACTGTAATTCCTTCCAGCCATTTCTAATAAGCTCCTTGGAAAGCTAAGAAGGAATTCTTAAAAATCAATGATGGTTTTAGAAAAATAAAAGTTGCCTTAGATTTAAAAAAAAAAAAAAAATATTTTTTTTTAGAATAAAAGAAAATTTTCTTTATTTATTTTAATTCACCGAGAAAAATACAAAATTTAAAGTTTTATTAACTGAACAAGTTTTAAGAAAGTTTTTCTCTTAAATAATAATTCAAAGTATTTTTTTTTTTTTTTTTTTTTTATGTATTAGAGGCCGTTACGAGCTAAGCCCTCAAAACCCTGTCCTAACCTCGCCGGATTGTTAAACATGGTAATTTGAGTTGTTTCAAAAAATAAAATTTGATTATAGTAGATTGAAGGGTGTTCCACAAATGAAAATGTAGTCATATTTAAAAAAATATTGTAACACAGGAAATTGGCAGGTGTTTTCATGCAGATACTATGCGATCGAGTGTTTTTCATGTTTTAATAAAAGCAAAAGATCATTCATCAAATACTGTCAAAGGAAAACCTGTCGTCACGTGGAAAAAATCGCTTATAAATATATAAGTAACTCATTGATCAACGATTGGTAAACACTATTCGATGCCAAATCGCTTCAGTAGTCATGCCTGCAAACGTCATGCTTTTGCATTTAAAAATGTGTCCGTAAATATTTAAAAGCTCCGTGTTGTCGGAGGGACATATTTCTTTGATAAAGCCCTTAAAAGGTGACATAATCTTAGATTTGAGATTAGTTCGGATGATGAAACTGACACCATTTTCATATATGGAACAAGTTAGTGTGATTGCGTCAGTATAATATCATATTCAATAAACTTTAGCTTGCATTTAAAGTTCCTAAAATTTATTAGTTTATTTCTAAATTTCTTTTCTTCTATCCCTTGAAATCAAAATTAACCAATAAAACTAAAATCTGAAACATTTAAAAATAATTGAAGAAAATGATGCACTAATCTTAAACGCATAGACAATTCTGTTGGTGAAAATGACATAAATTCCCAAAAGAAAAAATGCTTTTTCATCCAAAAAAAAAAAAAAAAATGTACATCAGCACAGATTGTTTAGAACAATATTTTAATTAAAATCGTATTATATAATTTTTATATTCCCTTATAACTGAATTTTCTGTAAAAACATTGTGGCAGAATTTTAATGAAACGAAATAAAAGGCTAGTATATATGTTTAAAAAAGAGCGAAATATTACAGACACAGTTTTTTTACATCAAGGACTTTTTTTAATTATTGTATTCCATTATAATGTAGTCTTTTTAAAGAAATGTAGTATTTGATAAAAGTTCTCAACAAAAAAGAGAAAAAAAAAACCTTTTTTAAAATTCTATACTTCACCAGGCTACAAAATGGATGCCCCTATATCCCTGCAGATTAATCGAATGCGTTAATCCAAAGAGGAAAGCTCTCCGTTCCTTCACTTGACAGCCCGACACCACCCATCTTGACCTTTGAGGGGGAATAGCGGGCTGTGTGGGTTTCCACGGGTTGGGTTGGAGGGAAAACTTGACCCTTTGTTGTGGGCCCACAAAGGATAACAGGTTATCTAGAAAAACTGATTCCACATTTACTAAAACTGTGAATGCATATTGAAGCACAATTTTTGTACTTGTGTGTAAAAACGCTAGCATAAATAAATGAACTAATATCTCATTCTAAGGCATTAATAAATTATGCAAATTTAAGTAATTTGTTCCATAAAGTAAAAAAATCATGAGAAACCAAAATTTGTGAAAAAATTATGAAAAGTAAACAAAATTCAATAGAAAATGTTTTCAATCATATATATAGAGTTTGAAAATGTTAATAAACAGTTTTTTCACCTACATAGGTTGTGATTTCCTTATTTTAGTTGTTGTTTTTTTGTCACCCCTATTCAAGGGCCACCCCTCATAAGGGCCAATTTTCGATGGAACGGTATGTAGTCCTTACAGAGAGGTTTCGCTCTATTATGTTCTATCCCGAATACGCAAACGCAAAATAATTTTGTCATTAAGCAAGTAAGCAGCATTGTCCTAGGTCAGGATCGGCGAACCTTATTACGTGCGCGTGCCAAAAATTTACCAACAATATCTATCAATGGTGTAACGTGCCATATTTTGACATAAAATAATTTTGCAAAGTACGATGTTTATACAAAACACTAGTTAAAAAATCAGATGCTATTTCTCTGCATATTTGAATAAACCATTAAATTAAAATTTTAATTCGTAAGTATGATTCATTTATGTAATAATTTTCACTATGATAAGGAAATAAAAATACGAAATTTTAATCTAGAAATTTTTGACCTTATTATTTATGCATGTAGTTATGATTATCCAAGTTGCATTAAGCATTGTATCAATAAATTATTGATGAGATTTTTACTGTTGTATGTTCGATGGAGAATGCTTTATACCTGATTCATATTTTGATAGTTTTATAAATTGGATCCATTTGCCATCTTACTGAAGGGACTGTCTAAAAAAATTAATTTGAAAAATACAGCATTATAAAAATCATACAGAAGGGCAAAATACATGTCGCAAATGCTGCATAACATCGCAAGAAAAGAAAATTCTTTTCATGCAAAAATAATTGCCTTATTTGTGACAGTCTGTCCGTATGAAACAAAATTTTATTCATTATAATAGAAATTAAATTTCATCTGTATAGTAATTATAAAATTTATTTTTTCGCGTGCCAGAGAAATTGTCTTACGTGCCAACTCTAGCACGCGTGCCATAGGTTCGCCAACCCTGTCCTAGGTCATATAGTTTTTCAGAAAATCGCACTTTTCCGTTATACATAAACTTTACTTTGCGGGCGCTCAGTGAGGAAATTAGGGGGAGTTCGAGGTACTCATCGTCACGAAATCATCCAAGGATTGCTGATAATAATTTTCAAAAAGGATATTGGATAATTAGCAGATATTAATTAATAACCTTTCTAGATAAAGGCATCACAGATCAAGGCGGCGATGCAACTTTGCAACATCCTTCCAAGGCGCATTTGTCACAATGTCAACTTTAAACTTAGTACAAGGTCTTTGTTTTAGGTAAGGCGAAACATAACGATAAATAGTCACCCTTTTTCATTCCAATTGAATTCAATTATTGATAAATATTTAATAGAACAATGGCAAGTTTTTTACAAAGTCAACGCTTAAATTTATTGTACGGAACTTTTTGTACGCGAGTGAAACTCGCACTTGACCGATTATTCTTTGTTCAAAGCAAATCTAATAAATACAATTGAAATTTCCATGAAACGTAATTCAGTTTGAAGTTGTTCTAAAAAATATTTTTACCTCCTGAACAACATGAAACTTTCTTACATATTCATGGGCTCGTTTTTATGCGTAAAAGCATAAAATGATAGGCGTGACTATTAAATTGGTTTGGAATCGAATGGCGCTTTTAATTTTTTTTTAAGCATTGCATTTTAAATTATATCCTGTTTTACTTATTTATTGTTTCAGTTATATGTAGCCGATTAATTTGTGCTTTTTTCGGTAATTTACATGGGAACCGTGCATAACCTGGGGCTTATGTTGCTTTATCATTGTGCAATACAATTACATTCAAAATTGCATTTATTCATGTATAGGGGGGGAAAAAACCTTTCCTCCTTCAAAATTACGTGTTATATTCTATTTCAAATCATTTTAATGCTATTTTGATCAAAATGAAGGGAAAACAGAAATCATGTTTTTCTATTTCAAATTAATTACATTCATATTTATGTCGGCGACGTGTTGATACGGCGCCACTCAAGAGACTGAACGATGAATTTGCTTTCAGTTCGATTTTCTTTTGTGACAGTAGGGTAATTTTTTATTGGCTTTTTTTTCTAATATTTAGATATCATATCTAACCTGAAAAGAATATTTTCTGTTTTTAGCCAACGAGCATCAGTTTGAGGTTTTTTGTCTTTTATTGCGTACGAGTATAAAAGACACGTTAGTGGTTTTTCTATTTATTTTGTATCATGAACATTGCCCATGCTAAGGTTCTGCTCTGCAGATTTACGAAATCAATTTCATTTGTAAGTAGATATAATTGCCATGTATAGTTATTCTGATAGAAAGCAATCAAGCAGTGTTTCCCCTTTTTTGTATAAAAGCACCGAATCTTTCCGATAACTGTGTCAAATTTTTAATCTAATCTGATTTTCAGGGACTCACCACAAAAGGTTGCTACTGCTAATCAGAAGGAATCGATTATAGTTTAAGATATGCACCTTTTATAGGAAATTGAAAAACATTAGTCCATTTTTCAGCAAATAAATATTAATTTCGGTAAATTTCATTTTATTTTTTTTTCTTAAAAATGCGTATCTGCAAACTATCCTTTTTTGTGTTAACACTATTTCCGAATCATAATCCTTACCATATTTAATCGAAGAATTCTGCAATTAATTAACATTAAAATTAGGCAAAGATTACTATTTAAAAGGAGTGATAACTAGAAAGTGGAATAATTGACAGCTAAGTATATGCTGATAGATATTATTTAATTTTTGCTTTCTCCTATCTTTACAAGAGTATTGGATTCATGAAAATTTTCGAATTCCGGTTTTCGACGGATTTACACGTTTTAAGGGTCAGAGAACCCGAAAAACATGTTTTTACAAAATGTCTGTCTGTGAGTCTGTCTGTGTGTGACACAAATTTTGTGGGCGCTCTGGCTCAAGAACTAAAGCACGTAATTTAATAAAAAATTATATTCAGGTAGTCCCTGATCAGAGTTGGGCAAAATACATCGAAAAGTCATTTTCGATACAAAATACAAAATACGTTAGTTTTAGAACCTAAAATACAAAATACTTTTCGAATTTTAAAATATCCAAATACAAAATACATGTATTTTCAAAATACACTGAAAATACAAAATACATTTAAAATTTTAAAAGTTTGGGCATAAGGTTACAGGTCTGCACCGGCCGTGCCTGGCAGGCCAATTTTCATTCAGAACACTTTGATCGAGCCGGACCTGGATTTCACTCTTTCCGGGTCAGGCACGGGTTTTATGTTTTTCTGAAGGCTTGGGCCGGTCAGGACCTCGACATCATTCTTTCCGGTCCGGGCCTGACTTCTTTTTTTACGGGCTGAATCGAGGCTTAGTCCCTAGGGGATGAGCATCTTATACAGAATTTTTAATCTTTTATCATCGGTTTTTCATAACAGAAAATTTGGCCTAATTGGATCAAGAAAACGTCCTGATAAAATATGGCAAAATTTACAATAAAAAAGAACTGGTGGGGATAATCAAGATTCTGAACTTCATTCTTCATAGAGGTCTGCACTGTCCAAAATTTTCAAGCTCGGTCCCGACCCAACACGTATGAAAATGTTTGGCCTGTCACTGCCCGGTCTGGCCTATGCAAAAATCAGTAAAATCTGGCACGGCCCAACAGTTTTTGCACAAAATGTATATTTTTAAAAATCGCCATTATTCTACAATTAAATTGGTAAATTTATTATTTTTAAAGAATAGTACATATAGTATCTCTAGACAATGAAGTTAAAGCACAGAAAAAGAAACTGTGAAAAAGAACCTGCCTAAGACGAATCATGTGTAAAACTGAAAAATGTGTTGATCCATGCAAAATGAATATAATAACACGCGCGAAAAGAATACATTTACAACAAACTATGTACCTGCTAAGAACGAAACCTGTCTATAACGGATATTCTCCTTTCCTGTCGATTCCGTCTCGTGGAAGATTTTATGCTATAGCATTTTTCATATATTTAAGTCTCCACACCATGGAATGTGGATTAGATTTTAAATGATAACTAAGATTTTTCCATACAAATACAGATACATTTAAAAGATAAATATCGCAGTCCAGTTTTCTTAAAAATGAAAAGTATAAACATGAAAAAAAGCTAAAATAAGTATTTTTTGTCAGAATTCCTCATATGAGACGATTTTTAACCATATTGGCGTAAAAATCAATATTTTGTTGAAATTCAGTTGGACCGGGTTAATCAAGGTTTTGTACGAGCTGGGATCGGGCCGAACTTTTAGCTTTTATACCAGGCTGTGCCAATATTTATTTATTTATTTTTTTTGTACAGGACGGGACGGCTAAAAAGATTTTTCTACGGGTTGGGCTCGGGCCGAGACCTGTTATTTCGGGCCGTGTATGTTTGCGTAGTAACAGTTAGACAAATTAATAGTTTTTTTCATTTTAAACAATATAGTGAAGTTTATTTTTAAAATAGGTTAACAAACCAGCGATGTAGTGGAGGATATACGGAGATATACGCCGTATACCACCTGGATTTTTTTAAGAAGCTCTGTACACTCTCTGTTTAATCAATAAAGTTACAGCGCCTACCTCTTTTTTCACAGCCTAAGAGAGACTGCTCAGATGAGGATATTAAGAACATAGATTCCCCCCCCCCTCCCGACAACTCTTATTAAGGATTTTAAAAGTGCATTTTTTTCATCTGGAACTGAATCCGCAGGAAACCGTGACTTTTTTTCTTACGATTTCAGCACTGTTTCAAACCCATCCCGCAAGTGTCAACTAGAACAGACCAGAACTCGAATTAGGGTCAAACCAACTCGAACCCGAGCCACAATGAAAGAATGAGCTTCCACCTGACCCAAACGGCATCTCTGGTTGATGTGCGTTCGGGTAAAATCTGGTTATTTACTTGGTGCAGAACTGTAATTCACGTTCATTTTACTTAATTCCCTTAGCTATTTAATATCGCTCATTTTGACGTGCAGTACACGATGGATGATATATTAAAATTTCGTGATGATAGCTTCATTTTTACGAAAGTTAATGCTTATAAAACCAAAAACAGGTTTATAGTATTGTCCTGTTGAAATCGAAACGTTATCACCTTCAAACTAAACCCTTTCTTTAAAAAAAAACAACAAAAAAAAAAGTAGAAGAAGAGTGAGCGAGATTGAAAATCGTAGCATCAGTTCAAGAGTTATGCATGGATATACACAAATTGCATAACCCCCTTTGTTGGAAGTCTGTATATATATATATATATATACAGACATATATATACAGACGAGACATTCATTAATGCCTCGATCACTGCAACTCAAATATGAGTGCTTCACATGAATAAGAAATAATTTAAAGAGAAATATAAAATAAACAACATGCTAAATGTTTTTGTTTAAGACCTATAGGAATATCATAATATACGGAAATGACACCAAATAATGTTTTTTTTCTTATTTTTTTCTTTCAGTATAGTGAGCTTTAGCAATGATCTTTTAGAGTTTAATAAATTAAAAGTGCCTGTAATCAATGCATCGCTCTTCGTCGTGGTCTGTCTTAAAGTTTCATCAATCTTGAATAAGTGATTTTATTAAAATGACTTTAAATTTTCATAACGTATTGAATATCTCATTCATTTATATTGTAAAACTGTATTTAAACATATACATACTGTATTTGTAATAATAAATATATCAATAAATAGAACTATATTTATGTAATAAAATTCATTCTCCATTTAATAAATATCACGAGTGGGGTAAATTATACCTGAACATTAATACAGTCGAACCTCGTTAACATGAACCTCAAGGGAAATCAAAATTTTGTTCATGTTAACAGTAATTCATGTTATCAGTATCAAATCTTTGTATTCGTTTTTATAGGGATCTGTGAAAACAATTCATGTTAAAAGAAATTCACGTTAAGCGTGTTCATGTTAACGAGGTTTGACTGTACAATGAATACAAAGGAGCTATAAAAAATAATGTTTCAATCAATGCATAACCGTTATAAAACCAAAAATCTTACCTTTAAATGAGTTTTAAAGTTAGTTGCGACTTGAAAAGTTCCACTTATAAGAGTAGACCTTGTTTTACACATGCATAAAGCGTTAACTTTTTAACAACATTATCAACAGAAATTATTTTTTAAAAAATTCCCGCCTAATACAGCGCAACTGTATTATCCCAAATAATTAATTCACTTGATACATTACCAGCGGGGACTGAGTCATTCTTTCATGAGTCTCCTAAATAACTAACTGCAGTATATTTCTATCGTATTTAAAAAATAGAATACACAGCAAAACTCTAAATGATTCTTCCTGTTTATCACACAGTAGTTTTTCATTCTCATAGCAACGTTAGAACTATAAAAACTAGAACGTTTTGTAATCATTCAGCAAAAATACTTCAGCAGAGCAGATGCATTCATTATAATCCTAAGAAGAAACAAAACAGTCAGGCACGTATTTTGCTTTTGTGAATCTTAGATTTTGCGGTTTTAAAAAAGCAGCTTGAAATCGACAGAAATGTATTTTGAGTAATCCTAGCATCAGTTCAAGAGTTATGCATGGATATACACAAATTGCATAACCCCCTTTGTTGGAAGTCTGTATATATATATATAGATAGATAGATAGATAATTCATTAATGCCTCGATCACTGCAACTCAATATTTAGTATTTTAAAATACAAAATACTTGGAAAAATCATTTCAAAATACATTACCAAAATACTTTCCTTTAGTCCGTTTAAAATACAAAATACAAATGTATTTTGAAAATGTATTTCAAATACATGTATTTTCGATACTGCCCAATTCTGTCCCTGATGAAAATTGGTGCTGATTAGTTTTTGGTGTAAATCGCTCAACAGGTGGCATTTTTTCCGATTTCCGCAATAGCTGTATCTCAAGAACTAATGCACGGATTTTCATAAAACTTCAGGTTCCGTTAGTCCTTGACATAAATGGATGCTGTTTACGTTTTGGTGTAAATCGCCCAACAGGTGGCGCTGCTAGGCTGCATTTTGCAGGATTTGCACGATTTCTGCAATAGCTCTATCCTCGGCTCTATCTCAAGAACGAATGGACACATTTTCATCAAACTTCAGATTCAGTTACTCTTTGATATGAAATGATGCTGACTACGTGTTGGTGTAAATCGCTCAACAGGTGGCGCTGCTATGCTGCATTTTTCATGATTTGCGCAATAGCTCTATCTCAAGAACTAATGCACGAATTTTCCTCAAACTTCATATTCAGTTTGACATTGACATAAGTTGATGATAATTAGGTTCGGGTGTAAATAACCCAATAGGTGGCGCTGCATTGCTGCATTTTGCTGGATTTACACGATTTCAGCGACACCTCGAGAACTAATGCACGGAATTTCATCTTTTTAGAATTCTCATGATGAGCACAGATTGCCATTTAATTTGGCACTGTGATAGCGAATTTTGAAGCATTGACATGTATGAGATAGAAGAAAGTTTTGTGATGGCCACAACATACTAGTTTTATTTTGCTAAATAAAAAAAATGCTTTAAATTTTGCAAATAATGTACGATATATAAATATGCAGATTGGAGTGACAGGGGCGGGGCGGTACGGTTGTTAGTAGCGGTACCGCAAAATACTAGGGCTCCGGTACTTTTTTGTTAGAAATTAAGCCCTGATCGTCAGTATGTCTATCGCTACCAATACTACAATAAGATACAAGTGTTACATATTTTCAATCATTTGAATAATGGAGTCCATCCATATTTGCCACCAGCTGCAATGCGCATCCTGTTTTCGGAAAGGTTGGGAAAGCCTGATCTAGAGCAGAGATGCCAAACACGGCATTCGCGGCTTCCTTTCCGAATTTGTATAGTTTCTAGCTTCTTTTTTTTTAAATGTATTTCAGTCGCTTGAAGGCGCCGTTAAAACTTATGTGGCGCCCTTCGGCCGTTAACATTCAACTTATCTTTCGACACCTTGGCGCCTTTCGGCTTGAGACTCCTCCCCCCCCCCATCCCTCCTAAAACTACGCCGCTGAAAAACATCTGCAAATTTTATATATTTTTAAAATAAAAATAAATTCATAAATGTATCAGAAATAAACCACTTTCGAGTTTAATAAATTTAAATTAAATAAAAAAATTTCAAATATTTCAGCTTCGCCTAAAATGTTTGGCGCCTTTAGTATTCTGGCGCCTGTGTGCGGTGCACACTTTGCACACTGGGTCGGCGCGCCCCTGGGTTGGTTGGTTGGTTGAATGAGGTTTTATGGCGCAAAGTCCCTTTAGGGACATGCTGCGCCAAATGTGTGTCAATGGGAATGAATGTCATTTTTAAAAAGCTGCTTATTACAAAATTGTAATGAATAGCCATAAATATAGTGTGATGAAAAGAGGGGACGGGCAATGACTGTTTGTTTTTATGTTTTAATGAACTGAAAGTAGAATTTGCAGGAAAAAATTGTAACTTATTCATTCTTAATCCTCCCCAAATGTGATTTTTTATTTGTTGTTAATTGTTTCTGTGCATAATGTATTGTAATGTTTTTAGGCTGTTGGTTTTTTATAATGTTAGAGATTTTTGAAAGTAAATGGTGTTATATACGAATATTAAATTTTTGCTATCTTAAAATTTTAGAATGGCAACATACTTCCATTTGTATAGTTTGGCGAAGTGGGTCGACGGGATAATCAAGTAGTACCGAAAACAGTGTCAGCAAGGTTTTAAATACATTTTGTTTGACTTTTCGAGAAAATTCCTCGTAAAGCAAGATCAGGTTTTTCATTGAAGGATGTTCTCAAATCCAAAGGAGATACTTTCTGACACATTTAAGAATTCATTTTGGTTCGAAATTGCACGAAATGGGCAGGTGTTCTTATTCACACATTATGTCATCTAATGGCGTTTTCCATTTTTGGGTAAAGGCAAAAGATCTTCCTTAAAATACTGTGTAAGTGGTCGTCGTGATCCGAATCCGCTTTATGGTAGCGTTAAGAAAAAAAAACTTTCTTTCTAACCAATGACTAGGCCCCTACCTTCCGGGTCGTACGTTGGGTGATTTTCGTGTTCTAGCTGGCCAAAATTATTTTGGGCGTCAATATAATCGCATTGCCATGAATAGAAAAATGTTATTGATATTCACGGTTGAATGTTAGGTGTTGCAAAATGTAGCATGTAGCAGTCATAATTTCTTTACAGGGACATTCAAAAGTATTTCATTACATTACGGCCTATGGGGAAAATCGTTTGAGGTGGTTTTTAATCATGTTTCATAATTTCAAACACTTTGAAATTTATATACATACCTATGAAGTGCACTACAAGATGATTTCTATAGAATATGGTCTGGATAGCATTTATCGATCATTTACAGGGACACTAAAAATAATTATGTTACATTACGGTCTATGGAGAAAAATTGTTTGTGGTATATTTTGTTCATGTTATACTATTTCAAAAGTATTTAAATTTATATATATCTCCGAGGTCCTCTATATGTTGCTTACTATTGAATATGATGTGCATAGCATCCATCTTTCATATACAGGGGCACACAAAATAAATCAGTTATATTTCTCTCTCTATGAACAATAATTGGTGGAAGTGCGTTTTCAGTTGTGCAACACTTTATTAAGTTATAAAAATACATACAATTTCGTGTGTATGAATTCTATAAAGCCTATACAGGGATGCTCAAAACATCTGAAGTACATTTCTGTTTATTGGCGGAAATTGCTGACGAAGAAATTTCAGCTGTGCTATGCGTTCACTAACTGTTTTAAATTTTAGCATATTATGGATTATATGATAAATCTATAGTTCATATACAGGTATGTATAAAATTTTCAGTTAGTTTTTCGACTTTGGTTGAAATTGCGTTTTCAAACGTGTTATATGTTTTACAAATTTTTACTTAGACATCGTTTTTCACGTTATTAAGCTATGAAGTTTTATTATAGTAGTCCAAATGCATTGAAAAATGTTTCATAAGCTGAATGACGCATGATTTTACGTTCTTCTTGATAATTTTAATGATACTTTCTTAACGGTATGGAAGCTAATGTGATAAAACTATTTTTGTATTATTATAACAAATTCGAAAAATTTCTTTTTCTAAAATTTAAGATACGGGGCAAACATTCAACAGCTTTAATAAAAATTGCTGTGCTGTATATTCTTTTGTATATTTATATTTATCTCTGCACAGAGGAACCTTATGTAAAGAATAGTAATCATAAGATATCATGAGAAAATGTGTATATTATGTTTTGCATTGTATCAAATCTGAATTTGGAGAATTTGTCAGCATCAATTTTGTAACCACTCAAAATTTGCAGCCGTGTAATATATTTTACATCATTTTGTCCTGAGATATCTACATACAACTGGCAACTTTTTTCCAAATTTGGTCATAAATTTAAACATTTCGCGCTTGCAAAATTTCATGTGCTCTTCATTGTAATTTTCCTCTATAAACAAAACATTTTGAAACATATTCACATTCTCGTTATATTGTAAATCTTATTGCCGTCGCATAATGTTGCAAAAGTTTGTGTGACTAAATTAAATTCTGCTGCCTTTGATGAAAAGAAAATGGTACTTGAACTAAAATAAAAAAAATATTTAGACTTAATAATCTAAAAACAATTCTAAAAGCTAGGGTGGCACCTAAGGGCAGACAAATTAAATTGGAACGAAAAGGTACTAATCTAAAATTTTTATCATATCAAAAATTGAGCTTAATCGTGCTTTATCATATAACTTATTCTATATTAAAACTGAAAAATTGTAAAAAAAATAGTTTTTTGCGACATTAAATATGTAATAACAACTGATATGTGCAAAATTTATACACATAAATCCGATAAAATAAAGTTCATATTTTGTTTGGAAGCGTCCATAATTGAGCAGTATATTTTATTCCGCTTCAAGTAATACACTAAAGAACTATACTCAAATTGATTGATCATTCCCAACTTTGCACTAGTCTATGGGTCATACAATTATATTTATATCAAAACCAATAGCAGGGTACATCGTCCTAACTATTGAGCTACTACTAACTATTGAGCCCTAAATATTGAGCTACTACTAACTATTGAGCGAACAGGCAATAAATAAATTACACTAGGATAAACTTTTAAAAATGACTTTGGCCAGCTATAATCGGCAAATCACCTACCGTGGGTCGTCCCAGCTGAACGGGTTTTATACCTGGTATCGGGGCGGGCGACCGCCTAATCGCCGCATAGCGTCAATAAAACTAATAAACACCTAGATCTTCATCCTATCGGTAGCGCCTACTGCTTTGTTGTGAACTTAGTTACGCTAGTTACTTAAGATTTGATCTTTTTGTTTGGCACTTGCTGATGCTACTCAAGTTGATCTCGTAATTTAAAGCCTTGATCAGGTGACGAGGCCTTCACCTGACAAGTCTCCTCCTGAGGAAAAATTCATAGGTAACTTGCTAGGACTTTGCACCCACAACGGATTTTACATGCACCATTATCGTACATGGAATGCATCAGCTGTTCTCTAAACCGATGACCAGACCTCTTCATTCCAGGTGTCCCTAGCCGAACTGGTTAACCTGTATGGCATCAGAGCAGATGACCGCTTGACGCCACATGGCACCATCTGGTAGACAAGCTCCCCGTTCGAAAAAAACTTATTTGACAAGAATCATTTATAACTCGATAAGTAATTTATTGAACAAAAAAGGGGAAACACTATTCAATCGATACCAATCGTTTTTTATATAAGTATACTTTCACTTTCGGAACAGGATTTGAAAGTGAAAGTATTCATAAAAAAAACCCCTGCAAAAAAAGTCCAAAAAGGAAAAAACGGCCTTTGTAGAGATCGACCTCATTTATCCAATGTAAACAATTAAAAAATATGGAAATGCAAAAGAGATATTTTAAAGAAATTCTCCTATAGGATTAACATTACGAGAGGGTCTTTCGGCATGATTGAAGTGGTCCCTTAATAAAACGCAATTATGAGGATTTCTACTAATTTCAAAAATTGTTTTAATTACTTTTAAAAACTGCATCATAATACATTTATGAATATTCTTAGTCCAGTTTTAAGTAAATCCTTTTATTTGGTGGCTTATTCAAGTTATGATTTCATGTATCTCTGTTTTATAACAGCATCTTCATTTAACTTTTCAGACACTGTTTAAGCTCGCTTCCCATGAACGAATCGCACTCCAATCTTCAGAATAAGCTTCTACCATGATCAGTTTTGTGTTTTAGGCGAAACTTCATATGATAGGGTTTATTAAATGCTAGTAGCTCCTTTGGTGGAGTTTAATCTGCATAACTATGCAATTTAAACTCGCAACACACGGTTGATGGTGCTCCTGGTGATAAACTGCATAACTATATTTCAAAATGATTATTTTATTTATTTACGACACCATGTTAGAATTAGAAAGGAGAGATTCATTTCAACTCTCTTTATGCCGATAACGTGTTTAATTATTAGTTCAATAAAAATCAGAGTTTAATTTTTTTAATTGTTTTGTATTTTTAAATTTACTTTCTTGCTGATTATGACAAAGCACTTATCTATTTTTGACCCTGTTAAAAGTATTTGGAAACAAAACATCAAACCTTTTTACTAAAGGAATAAAGTTAACAAGGATAAATGTCTGATATATTTTATTATAAGTATATAAATCTAATACATTTGATTAGATTTGATTGCTTTTATTATAAACAAACACATGCCTATGCCATACTGTCAAAAAACTTTACTCCCACTTAAAAAAAATAACTTTGAAAAGATTTTTTATTGAATGATTGAAATAAAGTAGATTTTAAAAGACCACCACGTAGATGAAAAACATATATATTTAGATAAATTTTCAAATCCAAAGTATGTTTCGTTTTTGTGTTTTGGGATGTTGTTAAGTATGATTTGCTCATCCATAATTATGATATGCATAAGAGTAATTACACTTTAATTATTTTTAACACAATCAACAGTTTGGTGACTAAATGATACAAGTAGCGATTTTTCGACTGAGTAAATGTGTGTTCAGGCTGGGACTCGAGCCCTAGACCTCTGGCTTTAATTGCCAATGCTCTACCAGTTGAGCTGTCTGGAAGGTAGGATATTCCGAGTTTCAGCTTAGATACAGTTTCACCTAGTTAAAAAAATCACTACACATTTATTCACCAATCTGTGGATTATATTAAAAATAATTAAAGTGTCATGACACGTTCTCAGTTTATTGGAGTTTCTTTACCTGCGGTTTATTCTGCCGAGCCATTTCAAATAATAGGTCATAACCCAATGGTTGTCCTGAGTGAATGCTGTGTTAGCTGGGTTGTCGTCCAGATACCTCAATGGGAAGGGCACTGGCCATTAAAGTCAATGGTTCTGGGTTCTAATCCAGATCTGGACGCATTTGAACTCCGTACACTGTAAAAAAAAATTCCCTTGCTTTACACCCCAAGTGGTGTAATGAAATTCCATTTGAAAATTGGTGTAATGAGCCACCAGCTATCAAATGGTGTAAACAAACACCACTTTTAGTGGCAACTTAGTTGCCACCCTTTTTGGTGTAAAGTCACGCTACTGCTTATCTGGTGTAAAGTCACACTACTGATTATTTGGTTTGCACTTTAACAGTAAAATAAAAAACAATTTAAAGATTACATTTTAAATCTAATGCAACCACAATTTACAATAAATAGTTTCACGCAAAGAGGCTACTAAACATTTTTTTTAACTGCGATAATTTATTATCTCAATTAAATATTTATTTTAACCTCTAGCTTACGGGGGGTTACTGTAATCCCAAGAAAAAGAGTGTTCAAAAATACGGGGTTGGGATTACCGCCATCCCGAACATTTCTACCCCTCAAAGATGCTGTGCAGGAAATCATTGAGACGGTTTTGCTCAGTAGGGGTCCGACTGCGTGTCGAAGAAGGGAAATTCTATAGGGAAGATATTAATTATTCTAGGGAATTACGGGGAAGATTACTTTGTAAAAAAGTAAACATTGTTTACGCAGACGACGTAAAGCTGTTTCTACACCGGTTGCTGCAAATTAGTTGAAGATAATTCTAGTTTGTGAGAAATGATAGTGACGCTTTTGACATGATAATGAATAGATTATTTTCTGCAAATAGTTTTAGTAGTTTAGTATTGCTAATTTTGGTTAGACTTTTGTCCTTAGAATGATAAATGTAGCGTTATTATTTTTTTCTTTCTTTCTAATGCACTAGATGTCTTAAATTATGTGCGTAATTTTATATACAGAACTGGAAAGTTCAAATGTTTATTATTATTACCATTTTAATAAAAAAGCAATGCATTTCGTAGCATTTTGTAACAGCATAATTAATCAAACAAAAATTAGCCTTTTATTTGTACAGTTGAAAGAAGGGGGTTACAAAATTTAAGATTGTTCTCAAACTCAAAGGAGCTAGTTTCTGAGGCATTTCTCAATTCATTTTTGTTCGAAAACGTATGAAATTGGCAGATGTTTTTATTCAGAAAGTATGTAATAGAATGGTGCTTTCAGTTTTTTAGTAAAGGCAAAAGCATTTCAGAAAATACTCGAATTTTGAACAGAATTTCCGGACGCGACAGCGCAGGAAAGGTAGAAATCTATTGTCGCGTGACAAAAATAATAAATCGATAAGTAATGTATTTATCAAAAAATGAAAAACTGCATTCTATTCCTAATCTCTTCAAAAGTCAGGCCTGCCAATTTTATGACGCCAAAAAATATTCAGAAAATTTGTCAGAAAGTTTTAGATTGCAAAACAGCTTAATTTTATGCCCACACTCAACTAAATAACCATGTTTTATCCCCTACGTATGCAATTGTATATTGCCTGTTTCAGAAAATTAACAATTAATCAAATTCTAGCATTATTTGTAAATAATTTATTCACCGTCTAATTCAAATGAAATTATGTTTATTTATGCAAACCATAATAAAGATTTCATTAATAATTCCTTGGTTCTTTTTTAACTGACTCCAAAAAAAAAAAAAAAAAAAGAAAGGAGGAAGTTCTCAATTTGGCACGTATGTATTTTTTTATGTTAACCGATTACTTCGAAACTACGCGACCGATTCATGTGACTTTTTGTTCATTGAAAGACAATCATTGACTGCTTTTTTTCCTAACACTAAAATAGTATAGAAAATTTTGTTTCATTTAAACATACAAATGTTTAATTTAAATAAAGTAAAAACTTCTATTAAATTTTAGTGGTAACGAAATAGCGTAAAATTTGGCAGCTATGTTGAATGAGGATACTTTCAAATTGGTCGCGTTTAAATTTCATAAAAATTGGTGTAGTGCTTTTTTAGAAATTGCACAAAAATAAAATAAAATAAACACCTTTAAAATATTTCATTTTTAACGATTTTTATCAAGTGACGTAGCACTATCTGTTGGGAGAATGTCATTACCCGGAGTTTTTCTACACTTTTTCTACAGTTTTGATTCTCGAATTCCTCAAGGGGAGAAAAATGGATGTTTTAATCGTTAAAAACTTATATGACGCAAACAATCATTAAAAAATATAATAATAAAGATATTGTAAAGAGTTTAAATTCACTCAAAATTTCGGTGGTACACTCGCTTACTTTGAACAACTATATTTTTACAGTGTTGATATTTGTACGCTAATACAGAATGGTTCAAAAGTCTGAATTTAATATAAATTGAAGTAATTAATCTCTCTCAATAATCTCTCTCAATTATCTAATTTAAAAAAAAAAAAATCAGCTTAAAATGCTAACTTTTATAGCATCTTCTCAAGTGTTTTGCCTTTACGGAAAAATGGAAAATGCTATTCGATCTCCTTGTTTCTAAATAAATATAGCTTGAAATTTCATAAATACAAGATTAAAAGTGAAATCGTAAATGCTTCAAAACAGTAACCAGTTTGGATTTTAGAACAGCTTGACCTTTTTTTTTTTTTTTTTTTTTTTTTTTTTTTTTTTTTCTGCATGCTTTGATCTTTTGCAATTGCAACTGATTCAGAACGTTCTGAGATAAAAATGGCGAGCCTTTCAATTTCAATATATCCACTGATAATTTCTCACAGAGAACATCCACACATTTAAATCATTACCGTACATAATTATGTAGAAATGGTAACTGTATTTAATCCTATAAGGGTGTTTAAACTGGACATGTCTGATGAGATAAATTGACCCACCGACACACCCCTTCCCCTTTAACAGGCTTTCCGAAGACAGTCCTCTTCTTTCACTTTGTGTTATTTTCATTGTGTAAAGATAGGAAAAAGGCGTAGCCCATTGCTTTGTACACAGATAAATAAGATCACTATACACAAAGTTAGATTTCAACATATGTATGTATATGACTTCTAACAGAATAAAAGGTGTATGAGAGTTATGATAATAATGGAATATTTGTGAGCTCCCTTATCCCTACCTCGCTCCCCACTCGCAGAAAAAAGAATTCTTATGGATGCTTTGTAAGTGTCAAGAGATTGAAATAGAAGGTTAATGAATTACATTCATTGGTAAAAGTAAAATCGTCTGCCGATTATGCTTATATTTGTCTGAAATTGGTTCATGAGTACTTTTCAGTAGAAATTGGCTAAATAGTGAAAATTGATCAAAAATTGGTGAAAAGTGTACGGAATTATTAATATTTAAAGACTTAAGAAAGGACCCCTCCCTGTCCTCTCTGCGAAACAATATCTTTACTATTTTAAAGGCAGAATGATTTTAGGAACAAAATTTTGTTCCAGTTACTAAAAAAAGAGAAGTGCCACAGAATAAGGGAATAGTTAAGTGACCTGGGTTGGTTGGTTGTGTTTATGACGGCCAATTATCAACATGAGCGATATAGGCCCTAAGGAAGGGGAAGTGCCCTCCGTGGGGGTCTTTCTAAGGGAACCTAAGCCGTATTTACGCATGGAAATCCACGGTTCGAAGAAAACTACGAAAATTTCGAACGATTAAGCCGACAGGCGCGATTGGGTTCGAACCCAGCACATCCCGTCCACCAGTATCGACAGCAGAACCACTCGGCCACTGGTGGGGCTTAAGTGATCTGCGAGAGTAAATTATTGGTGAGCTGTCAATATAAATTGGTGCCGATGATCGTGTGGGAATAATTTCACAGGGTTACTTAAAAATAGAGCAGTGCACTTGTAAAAATTACGTGCATAACTTTTTATTATTATTATTATTACAGTCAAACCTCGTTAACATGAACCTCAAGGGGAATGAAATTTTTGTTCATGTTATCCGTAGTTCATGCTATCAGTAACAAAAAAAATCCTGATTAAAAAAATTTGAGAAAAATACATATAGGGGAGACTGGGGGCTAATGGGACATCGGAGCTAACGGGACAACAGGGTTTTCTCGTAAACTATAACAGTCAAAATTTATGAGTAAATGTCATTTCTAGTATCACACAAGAACATCCATCGAACCAATTTTTTTCGTTAGCTATTTGCAAAGCAAGAAACAAGATATATTTAAGCATCAAGATGAGGTTTTTTTTTTTTTTTTTTTTTTTTTTTTTTTTTTTTTTTGTATATTTAATAAATATTTGTTTTGATCAACGATTAAATCAGTTTTTAATAATACAGTAAACTCTGTCTAAGGCGGAATCGGTCGGGACTGAGAAAATTTTCCGTGGTAGAAAATATTCCGGCTTATGCAAAAGAGAGCCCCCCCCCCCCCCCCCGAAAAAAAAAGCACAAATCGTGTAATTTTTTTACATTCCTAACTTTTAGTATTCTTCTTTAAATTCGAAAAACAATATTTAAACACATTAATAAATATTACCAATACGAAATGGCTTCAATTCTGAAATTTTCCTTTCTAGTCCCGAAATTCGTGCTCTGAAACATCTTTCTGGTCTTCATGGCAATGTTGTGTAGATTATGGAAACTCACAGTGGTGTACTCGTAAAAAAACAGAGGATATACGTTCTAAGCAGAGGGTATACGCTTGTGTATAGCTTTCTTGAGAAACAGAGGGTATACGGTGTTCCTTATAAAAATCCAGATGGTATACGGCGTATACCCTCACTATACCCCTGGAAACTCATTAACCATTTACTGTAAGCCTTAAAATCCGTTTTTCCTATTTTTTCCCAATAGAGTCTAGGTACGGGCAGATTTTCATTCTAGCAATCGAAAAGCATTCAAAAGTTAATAAATCTATGTCTTCATTTTCCACAGCACTTTTCCTCCTTCTATTGGAAGTTGTCAACTCTTTTTTTTTATTGCATCATAAATTTGTGTTTTACCGTAATTAAACTCAATACAATGGTAATAGTACATGTTTCCATTGCTCTAAAGAATAATCTTTTCCATAAAGCTCTAAAGTATAACCCATTGTTATCCAGGGAAAAGGAAGCTTTCACACTTTTATAGGAATTTTCGTTCACGTTAAGCGTCAAAATCTCTCATGGGGACATCGAGAATTGTTCATACTAAGCGAAATTTGACGTTAAAGGTGTTCATCTTAAAAGGAGAAAAAATACTAGAATCCGTATTAATTTTGACGGGGACAGTGGGAAGGGTTCATGTTAAAAGTAATTCACGTTAAGCGTGTTCACGTTAACGAGGTTTGACTGAATTATTATTATTATTATTATTATTATTATTATTATTAATTTACTTTTTGTGAAAAGTCAGATTTTTTTTTATTCTTAATAATATAATTTTACTTAGAACGAATATATTTATACTAAAATTATTATAGTGCACAAATTTATTGTATGCTGTCTATTCTGGAAAAAAAGGGTTCATTTAATTGGAAGAAAGCATAAGCATTACAAGATAACAATTAAAAACTTTTATTTTCCGGTAAAAGTTAATCAGGATTCTCAGCTTGGAAATATTTTTAACAACAGTTACTCACAAAATTTACAATTTTATTGTAATACATGTCCATAAGCTAGTGTTTTGTAAATATGTGACACATAAAAACTGACGTAATAAAAAGACTAAACTACCACAGTAAATTTAGCATTATGTATCTAACGGTTTCATAAAAGAGCATCTTTTTCAATCATGAGAGAGCAAAAATAAGAGAGGAACAAAGAGCTTTAACATGTGTACTACGCCCAGAGGTCTGTAAGGGTCCGTAACCGCCTCGGTTAAATGAAGACAATTTCCAAAGAGAATTTCAAAGACTCAAATACAATTGTTTAACGGGCGAAACCAATTATTTAAATTAAAAAAAAAAAAAAAAAAAAAAAGACCTGGCGGTTCTAGCTGATAAAAAATCAGCCCGATATAAAAATTTAAAAGGATAAAAATAAGGCAATAAAATATGAACCTATTCCAGATGACAACATGAGTATAATACTACATGTCTGCATGGAGATCGGCACTGGCAATTGCATCATGTCTGAACCAGGTCTTTATTACTTTATTAGACTCAGGCCAGGTCAAAGCCAGTCTTACGTTTTCTTTCTACATATTGGGCCTATATGACAGCATATGATGCTGTACTGCGTTCTATGGCTTGCGAACATACAGTAATCACAAAAAATATAATCTATAATGCTAAATTATCCTATAAATATTTATGCAATATTCTAGAGAAAAATATTTATTGTATGTTTAGAAAAATAGGTATTTTCTGTGGAAATTGAGTCGGGTTTGATTTCATTGGTTTTTGCGAGGGCCGGGCCTGTTTTCACTGTTTATAGCACGGGCCGTACTGTAAAAAGCGAAAATGTCAGGCCGAGCCAAGATAGCTTTCCTCGGGCCAGGCCAGGCCCTGAGCGGGAAATTCAGGCCAGTGCAGACGTCTAATTCTGCCTAACTTGTTCCTTGACAAATTTTGCGTCGAAATCGGGGCTCTTATTATGAAGCCTTGAAACAATTTATTTTTTAATAGTACAAATTTAATGCTTTGATTTTTGCTTTCCTTTATATTGGTTTTTACACATTTTATTTATATAGTAATACAAGAGATTTGTATGCATCTTTAAATGCCCTTGAAGGCGTTTTAACACGAAAATCTCTATCTGTTACGTTGATAGCGTTTCCATAATCAGATATCAACCAATATTTTTTACTAGTAATATTTAAGTAATTAATTTACAGATTAAATTATAGTACTATTCGTAAATAATGGTTGTAGTGATGGTTAAAAACAAAGACCCTACTGGAAGCATGGATTCCATTAGATATCACTTTATTATATGTTACTATATTGTTTATCGATTCCTTATATATTAATTTCTTTTTTTTCCTTGAAATTTCTTTATTTGTTTTAATTTAAATCTCTAAAAGAATATTAACAATGATATTTAAGGAAATCAATTTTGTATTATTTACTTATATAAAAAAATTCAGCGTATTTTTAAATAATGTATTTTTGTATTACCATACAATTTCAGTTATTTTGCCTATAACAAGCCTTTATTTTTACATTATAACTTTTGAATTACCATACAATTTCAGTTATTTTGCCTATAACAAACCTTTATTTTTATATTATAACTTTTGAGAAACTAAATGCTGTTAAAATATTCAATGAACATTCATCAATTTTTCTAATTATTTAAAAAAGAGACCGCTCAATTACTACTAATACGTTTTATTTAATGACACCCTGTTTACAGAAAAAGATAATTTTTATCGCATATATCGTTTGGGTTCAAACCTTATCTCCAAACCGAAATCATTACTTCCTGCTTCCGACAGGTAAACAGCTTTCTTTTAGGGGAACGGAATTCCCTAAGATTCTCATGACACCCAAACGATTATCAGATGTCCCAAATTATTCCAGCTATGTTTTCATCCCCTGCGGTGCATAATCATTAAGAAAGGGGGTAAAACTATCAGATTTTTCCCGTAGTCAAGGCACTTTTTAGAAGTTAGTTCCCCGTAAGCTAAATGTTAATCATTTTAGTTTTGGTAAACAACGTAATTTCCTCACAAATCATTCATTTGTTACATCTGGACCTACGTCACGTGTACTTGACTCTTTTTTTTAACTCAGCGTAGGCCTGACTGGTTTCCGAATAAATAGTCTAAGCAAATTAAAACAAACATACCATAAATACAACTAAACATTACAAATTGTACAAAAATCGGATACAGAGAGCTAAAAACCACCAACATCTCAACTGCTAAAGAACAATTTTTATCACTTTTAAAATGCAAATTAAAAATACTTAACGGGATAATTAATTAATAAAGACTACGCCGCTATAAAGCTTGAAGTTTAAGTTTTTAAAAAATACTAATAGTTAAGCAAAATGATAAGGTATAAATAGTTAAACAAGTTGGAAATTGCTCGTCAAACGTGGCAAATGAGGTGCGTTCGTACTATAACTAGTTTTAAAATTATTTTTTGCACCCCATATTGTACTGAATGTATATTTTTTTGCACTTCATAACGTGCATAGTCTGATACATCATTAAAATGCACTTCCAATAATTTTTTCGGAACACTTTTGACTGTCCCTGTAATTAAACTATACATCCGATTTTCCTAAAATTTGAAAAAGCTCAACAAAATTTTGCAACAATTATATCTTTAAAATTTCAGACCATTCGGAAGGCTGTAATATCATTAAAATGCACTTGCAATAATTTTTCCCATTGGCCGGAATGTAAAGAAAAACTTTTGGCTGTCCCTGTAATTAAACTATACATCCGATTTTCCTAAAATTTGAAATGGCTCGACAAAAGTTTGCAACAATTATATCTTTAAAATTTCAGATCATTCGGAAGGCTCTAATACCATTAAAATCCACTTACAATAATTTTTCCCATTGGCCGTAATGTAAAGAAAAACTTTTGACTGTCCCTGTAATTAAACTATACGTCCGATTTTCCTAAAATTTGAAATGGCTCGACAAAATTTTGCAACAATTATATCTTTAAAATTTCAGATCATTCGGAAGGCTCTAATATCATTAAAATCCACTTGCAATAATTTTTCCCATTGGCCGTAATGTAAAGAAAAACTTTTGACTCTCCCTGTAATTAAACTATACATCCGATATTCATAAAATTTGAAATGGCTCGACAAAATTTTGCAACAATCACATATTTGAAATTTCAGACTATTCGGTTGGGTAGTTTTTGCTCTGTTACATGCGGACAGACGAACAGACGGACGGACTGAACGACGACTATAGGTGGTACGTATTTATATAATTACGAACGCACCTAAAATGGTGCAAAACAAAGTAAACAAAACGCGTAACGCGATGGGAAAGTGGTCGGAAACAAAAAATTTTATACCAAATTTCATGAATTTTTTAAACATATCTAAACTCAACCCAGGAATACACGGTGGGTGGCGGAGCGAAGCGCGTACTTTATAGAACATAAAACAAGTATTAGTTTTTCAAAATAATAAAAAGTTGAAAACAAGCTATGTTAAAATATGTCAACAACAGTAAAAATCCCGTGTATTTCTATGATCGTGAGTTAACTGGAAAATCGAAAAATGTCAATTTTTGAAACGCTCAGCAAATACACAAAAAGTGTTCAAAACTTTTAAAACTAGATAGAATCTTAAAGCTTAAGCTTCAAATGAGCTGAATATCACATTAGTTTTTCAGAAAAAGTTAGTTTTTGTAGTTAAAAAAGTTTAAGAATATCGTTGTTTACGTAATGTATTTCTATTTCCTATGGGAAAACGAAAGTCGTAATCCTAAAAACGATACTTTTTAAAATGGCTCGCAAATAGTTAAAACTTAATGAAAACTTAAAATTCTTGGTTAAAAAACAATCTACGATCTTTAATTTAGTTGAATGGAACATTATTTTAAAGTTAACAAGCGGAATTCATTGTATACTGAACGTATCAAAACTGACAAAAATGCCAAAGTTTGAAAATGGCACCAATACACTTTAAAAGTAGGTTGATTCATATACTCATAAAATTATAAATATAGCAGCTAGAGATACATAAAAGGTATAAAAATGTTGGAGAATGATTGTAGTATTAACATTCAGCAGGAATTTTTCAAAAATATGAAGTTAAACATAAGTTTTAAGTTCTTACCCTATTCCGAAGAAATTAGCCAAAGAAGACGAGAATTTTTTCAGCTATGAAGGAAACTTTTAGTTCGGGTACTGCAACATAATCTGGTTAACTGCTTTTTATTTAGTGATCATTATTGAGAAACATTTTCGAACAAAATCTGAGCCTTAGAACACAGCTATATAAACAAATTTCAAAATGCGGACTGAATCATATGTCGCTTTAAATTTTTACATCCGAACTGGTGTTCGGTTTCTACAATTTCATTAAAAGATTAAAATTAAACCGTTTTGAGTGCATCATGACACTTTATTCGGTGTTTACACCAAAATTAGAGTATATTTAAACCGTTTTGAGTGTATCATGATGCTTTATTCGGTGTTTACACCAAATTTAGAGTATATTTAATCCTCATTTGGCATTTCATAAACTCAAATTAAGCGTAACTATAGTCCCTTTTTTTACAATGTATATGAAAAATGAATGCTCGTATCATAAATAGTAGTTGTGTCTGTTGATATGTATGTGTGTTCATGAAGAGTTAATAAATGATATTTTTATGCATATG
Organism: Maratus speciosus; assembly: GCA_963932465.1. Classification (NCBI taxonomy): domain Eukaryota; kingdom Metazoa; phylum Arthropoda; class Arachnida; order Araneae; family Salticidae; genus Maratus; species Maratus speciosus. The sequence continues at coordinate 37,687,978 of OZ010794.1, forward strand.
CGTATATAAATAGCTCCTTTCTTTCTAACCGATGACCAGGTCCTACCTGCCGGGAAGCTCCAGCTGAACGGTATTGATACCTGGTATCAGGGCGGGTGACCACCTAAGCGGCACGTAGGGACAATAAACCTGACGTGTTGCTTAGATCGCCATCCTATCGACGGTGTCTACTGCTTAGTTGTGAACCTTGTTATATCGGTTACTTAACATTTATACATTGTTATTTGGCACCTGTACATTGCTACTCCAGTTGATCTCGTAATTTAGAACCTTGGTCAGGTGAAGAGACCTTCAGCTGGCAAGGCACCACCAAAGGTAAAATTCTTAGGTAACTTGGAGGACTTCGAACCCCTGACTGATTTTACATGCACAGGCGTCTTTAGCGCACATTGCAGATTTTAGCCGACAGTAAGCCTCGATCCCGCGGCCTTTCAGCTGCGAGTCCGATTCTCTGCCGCTTGGGCAGAGAATCGAAAAACAAACCAAGACCCCATACATTTTAATCATGAACTTTTCCCATAAGAAACAGAAAGAGGGATTTAGCTGAAATTTATGACTTCGTTTATTTTATGCTATGAAAGAAATCTTGTGAGATCGTATTTGTACTAATATTGTACCAAATTCTGAGTAGGAACACCAAATTTTGACACTAAAATTTGCTTTTTCGGTAGGTTTTATCTTAGGATACCAAATAGGAATCATTTCGCAAGAATGGGGAAGAGATCGGTCCGAACCAAATGCTTGATTTTCATTACTAAATTTTAATACTATTCTCTTTTTTTATGAAATCTCAGAAATTATGTTATTAAATGCAGCGAGAAATAATAAAACTTAGTAGGTGAAAATCAATTACTTGGGTCGAAGCGATCGAATCCCTCTAAGCAGTTTAGGAATTATTGTGGTTTTAAATTTGGAACGCTTAATATTAATTTCATTAGTCATTATTACGAAGCAGACTGCAATGCTGATAGGTTTTTAAATGTAATCAAAATTCGGCGGAATGAGCGGAATCTGACCGTCGTTGAAGTTACGGTCAGAGTCAAATTTCTGTTTTGGGCAGCGTATCAGAGTCCTCTGGCGAGCAACTTCATACATTAAACGCAAATCGGTCTGCCGGTAGTGGTATCTAAGTATGCCTTGGTATTACGAGATCATTCACATTCATTTATTAAGCAACCTCGGATGTTGGTGAAATGCAATCTTGAAATTTGTAATAATATACATTTCGGGAATGTGAAGTTATTTTTTTCACATTTAAGACTTCACATTCTTCAAGGTTTAAAAGTTGACTGTCCGTATTTAAATTGCAAATCCTCATTCACGAATAAGTCATCTTTCAACACGTTATCACAAACATATATCGTATGAAAGTTTTAGAAATGTTATAAATGATCATAACCCAGCATCGACTAGTGTTGATCGTGTTATACAGGGAGATCAAAACCTTGAAATTAATTCAAATTCCAAGTTGTTACCAGAGAATTCTCAAGGGAATGTTGAAAATCATGAAATTAATTCTGAGTTATCTGGGAATTCTCAAGAGAATATTATACGAAGTCTTATATTATTTAATTTAAAGTTGCAAGCGAAAAACATTCTCCCAAACTGTTATTCAAAGCATAAATCAGCAAATTTTTGAAATAAATGATTTAGCTGTAAATTGGACTTGTGAGTCTTTAAAAGAAAAATTATCGCCTCTACTTCCTCAAACTGAAAGCAGTGAAATTTTGTGTCACATTCGTAATAATGAGCTGTTACAATCAAGTAATTCAATTTTGGGAACAAGTTATAAAAGGCTAAATTATTACAAAAAGCAGTTCAATTATATTTCACCAGTTGAAATTTATTTAGGCAAAAATGATCTTAAAAAAGATTGTTACTATACAATATGTTCCTGTTCTCAAAACATTAACAATTCTACTTCAAAATACAAAAATTCAAGAGCACTTCCAAGAGTATAAACAAGAAATTTCTCCTACAGGTGTACTGACAGATGTGAAGGATGGGCTTTCGTATAAACGCAATAAGTTATTTGAAAGTAACCCTGAATCTCTGGCACTTATTTTTTTCCAAGATTCCTTTAGGTTCCGCCAGAAAAATACACAGCATTGTAGGAGTGTACTTTCACCTAGCTAATTTGTCTCCTTTGCAGCGATCAAATGTAGATAATATTCAATTAGCACTATTATGTCGTGAAAAAGATCTGAAGTTCTTTGGGGTCGATAAAATATTTAGAAAACTAATCACTGACATTTCTATCTTAGAAAAAGAAGGCATTGATATTAATGGTGTCAATCATAAAGGGACAATTTGTTCAATAGTTGGCGACAATCTTGGATCTCACACGATAGGTGGATTTCTTGAAAATTTTAATTGTGAATATTTTTGCAGCTTTTGTTTGATTACAAAATCTCATTTTAAAAATATACCGTACAAAGTTGACAAGCTTAGGACCCCTGAATTATACGATTCAAGTTTATCAGAACTTCTGAATTTTGAGAGTCATCATGGAATCAAACTTAAATCACCTTTTAATGATTTAGATTTTTTTCATGTGTCTCAGCCTGGTCTCCCACCATGCTTAGCCCATGATCTATTTGGAGGAATTGTTCCTTATGATCTTCATTTAATTTTCAATTATTTCTCAGAAGAAAAAAAGTGGTTCACAACAAGTTATTTGAACCGTAGAATTGCTCCTTTTCATTATAAGGGGACAGATGCACGCAAAAAACCAAATCCAATGAATGTGCAAACTTCCAAAGTAAATGGTCATGCAACCCAAAATTGGTGTCTCTTGAGATTATTGCCAATCTTAATTGGTCACAAAATATCTGACAAAAATAACCCAGTCTGGGATTTGTGTTTGCGCCTATGTAAAATTGTAGAGATGGTTTGTGCTCCAAAGATTAGTATCGAGCAGGTTTGTTATCTGTATGTTCTTGTTGAAGAGTATCTGGAACTGAGAGCCGAAATATTTTTAACTCCACTGAAACCCAAACATCATTTCTTATTGCATTATCCTTATTTGATTTCTCAGTTTGGACCATTAAGTAGATTATGGACTCTTCGCTTTGAAAGTAAACATGCTTATTTTAAAAAATGTGCAAAACAGTGTAAAAACTTTAAAAACATTTGTTCAACTCTGGCTGTTCATCACCAGCTATTACAGGCTTATGTTCATGAAGGAAATTTTTTTCCTATGAAAATAAGTACAAATGGCAGTGTAAATTTTTGTGCTGCTTCATTCAGTGTTGCTATTCAAAATGCTATTCCTTCAAATATTTCTTCATTAAACACGATCATGTCATATGATGTTACAGTAGAAGGAATACAATATTGTAAAGATTTTTTTTACCGTTATCTACAAATTTGCATGGTGTTATATTTGATAAAATTTTGTTTGTCCTCATTAACAATATTTCAGAATTATATTTTGTCATTGAAAAAGTGCAATCTGCTTACCTTGAAGATTTAGGTGAGTTGCCACCATATAAAATTTGAATATATTGTATTGTTTATTTACTTTATTCCCTTCTTGACTAACAAATAACATATGATCTTGTACAACTTTTCTTCCAATTTTTCCACAATTTGTCTTTGATTTTAAAATGTTTTTTTTTAGAATTTAAAAAAATTTTATTCATTTGTTTTAATTCACAGAAGAAGCCATGAAATTTAAAATTTTATTAATTAAAAAAGTTGTATAACTATCCTCTTCTTAAATAACTCAAAGCAGATTTTTTAGCAATTCTTTCATAAAATTTGAGTTTTTTCAATGATCATTTAACGAATTTCACGTCTTTCTGGGATTCTTTGACGAAACTCGTTTTTTAGCGATTTTTTGACGAAATCAGCGTTTTTTCCAGGGTTGTAAAAAACCCAGCCCAGGCGGGTAGTTGGGCAGGTACACGGGCAGCTACCTACTACAACCCTGGTTTTTTTCAATCTTTTGACGAAATTTGTGGGGTTTTTCGCCATCTTTTTGAAGAATTTTATATTTTTTTGCGATTCTTTGACGAAATTTGCATTTTTTTTTCCGCGATCCTTTGACGAAATCTGAGTTTTTTCTTGATCTTTTGACGAAAGTTGTACTTTTTTCACCATTTTTTAAAGAAATTTGCGTTCTTTTCGAGTTTTTTGATGAAAGTTGTGTTTTCCGGCAATCTTTTGACGAATTTCGTGTTTTCCAACGAGATTCTTTGACGAGAATCACGTTTTTTCCTGCGATTCTTTGATGAAATTAGTGATTTTTTTTTTCTGCGAATGATTGATGAAATCGATTTTTTTTCGACAGCCATGTCGAAATTAGCGATATTTTTTTATGTCTTAATTTTTGGACTGATGTCTTTTTTTTTCCGGAAAATTTGGAACAGAATTGCCCTTACTACTTTGTTTTCTTACGTTCGGGAGAGTCCCTGATCTAGATGTCATAAATTCCGAACGGATTTCCCCCCTTTCCCCCCTGGCGTTGATACATCTTAAACCATCGCGTTTGGCGAGTTAGAACAATAAAGTTTGCCACATTTTATGTGTTACTCGACGAGTGGCGAGTGCTAATTTTGTGCTATGTCGGTTGCTGGAAAAATTCGTTAGTCGGCCATGAGAAAAATTCGTGAGATTTATGTCTACGTTTCCTCAGAGAGAAAAAAAAAAGAGAAAAATCTTCAAATTAGTCGATTGTAGAAGTAAACCTGAAATTTGCCCAGTGGTTTCATGAAAAAAAAAAATCGTGAAATTTGTCATTCGGTTACAGGAAAAAAAAAATCACGAAATATTTAGTTGTTCGCAGACTTGTATCCCGTAAGGCATGGTGACGTCACGGCGACGTCGTTGTGAAGTCACACTGTGATTTTGTGACCGTCGATGTGACGTCACGTGACGTCGATGTGACGTCACAGTGACTAGAATGCGAGGTCGTTATGGCCGTTTTAGAGGTCGTTTGTGACGTCACATTGTGACCACTCTGTGAAGTCACGGTGTGACAAATTTGTGAAAAAAGTGTCATTTGTGACTGTTTTGGCATTAATTTTGTGACGAACCTGTGACGAAAGCGACAATGCTTTGAAGTCACACTGTGACCAATTTGTGAAATATGTGTCATTTGTGACGAACTTGTCATAAACACTGTGATTTCAAATGAAAATCAAATTTCAAATTAATTGCTTAAAAGACGCAAATAGTGAAAAAGATTCCATGCTGGGACTCGAACCCGGGCCATTAGTACAGCGCACTGACATTCTACCGACTAAATCACATGGAACGATACCCAGGCTGGAAAATTTCTCACTATTACATGATGGCGAGGCTACAAACTCAGCACAAGATGGAATATTTAGCGTGAGCTACCAACATGACGCAAACACGAAACTTAATTAAATCCAGCATCGATTGAAATTATATTAATACTTGGAAATTTTTCCAGAGAGAACCATTCGCCTTGCATACAATATTTCAAATGAAAATCAAATTTCAAATTAATTGCTTAAAAGGCAATTTTAACTAGAAATGTTGTATGCAAGGCGAATGTTTCTCCCTGGAAAAATTTCCAATTATTAATATAGTTTCAATCGATGCTGGATTTCATTAAGTTTCGTGTTTACCCCATGTCGGTGGCTCACGATAAATATTCCATCTTGTGCTGCGTTTGTAGCCTTGCCAACCTGTAATAGTGAGAAATTTTACAGACTGGGCGTCGTTCCATGTGGTTTAGTCGGTAGAATGTCAGTGTGCTATACTGATGTCCCGGGTTCGAGTCCCGGCATAGAATCTTTTTTCACTATGTTGGCCTTTGCGCCTTTTAAGCAATTAATTTGATATTAAATTTTCATTTGAAATATTGTATAATAGGCGAAGGATTCTCTCTGGAAAAATTTCTAAGTATTAATACAGCGATGAATTTTGAAATAACCTTTTCCTGTAAATATAAAATCTTATCTTTTTACCGTACTTTTTAGCAAAATATCGCTATCTTGGAGTCTTATTCTTCTAAAACATTTTAAATTTTTCCACTTAAAAAACAATGCTTATCAACTGACATATTTTTTTATTCAGTTCTATGATTGATATTAAGTTCTATGCTTGATATTGAGTTCAAGCTTGATATTTAGAATGTGTAAATTTTTTAATTTGTTGTGATTTGTCATTGCTTTATTAAATACGAACATGGAGACTAACGGATATTAATACAACTATTATTTATAGAGCGGCATGATAAGCGATATTTATTTAAATTTTTTATTCCAGTGTATATTGTATTTTATGAATATGAGCTAAATAGATTTGGTATGTTTTATAGGAAAAGACTGATCTGGGAAATAGAAAAAAACGAGTAAGAAAAATCATGCGTTAATCATAGATTATAAAATACTTTCCAACACTTTCTGAATGCTTTAACAAAACATCGCAATTTAGGGAAATGACGTAAATAAGATAACTAAGTAAACATTTTAGAAAATTCATAAAACATTTGAAAAATTGATTTTAGCAGTTACCGTCCATAGCCAAATATGCTTTCCAATTCTTTTGAACAGCCCTGTATTTGATCTGTAGGTTGATACAGTGAGAAAAATGAAGTACTCAAAAATAAGTAAACCGACGTACTCATATCGAATTGAATATTTTTGATAAAAAATGAACCCATGCTTTCTCTATTTTGAAACATCACATGCTATCAAACCCAAACAAACGAATAGTTTCGTACCCTGTAATGGTTCATTTCATTTATGGCGGCATAAATGATGTTTATTAATGTAAATATTAAATTATGCACAGCATTTTAAAAATAATTTAAAAGTGCTTTTTAAGTGTATATATACTATATAATGGGAAAATCTAGTTTAGCAAGAAAACGCCTAACAGGTTGAAATTCTTTTTCAGCAATTTATACTAATGTATGGAAACATACCTGAATACTTTTTTACAACCCTGTAGTTTACCTAGAATCTTTATTACACGCCACTATTTAGTTAAAATTTAATTCAAACTAAGACACTCTTAAAACTGCTGAAATCACATTTCCAGAAAATATAATTTATAGACAGCCATGTATCCAATTCTTTACGTGATCCTGTATATCATTTTATCTATATTCTACAAACATTTCTTGGTAAATTAAATGCAGTTCAGCAAAAAAAGCATATCTCATTTAAAAACAACCTTTAAGCAATTTGCGCCCATACCCAGTAATCCTTACGAATACTTTTGTGTAGCCTTGTATAGGAATTATAGCATTTATATACACCATATACTATGCAGCATAAATATAGTGAATCATAAAAGCGCATATCATAATTAAAAATTCATTTCCAGCAATCATCGCTAATGAACAGTACTTCGGATACAATATAGTATCTGAAATATTTTGTGTGTCCCTGTAAATGCTATATACGTATTATTCTTATTATACATGAAATAATTTATAGTATGTAAACCTCAGCGACATATATCAATTTCATTATATATGAAATAGATTAACATAATTAAAGTATGCCGCAAACAATTCCCTCCACCCCTATATCATTATGTATTTGAATTCCTTTTTTAGCCCTGTAAATGAACAATAACTATTTTTTGCATCGCATAGTCAACAGAATACATATTTTATTGCACTTCATAAATGCATATAAATTTTATTCTGTTTGAAAGCGTGCGTAAAATGATAAAAAAATCATTTGAAACGATTTTTTCCCATAGGCTGTAATGTAACGGAAAAATTTTGGCTGTCCCTGTAAATGAACAAAGCATGCTACAACCTTCATTACAAATAGGTACCGTGCTATGGGAAACGTCAATAACATCCAAAAATTTCAGGGCAATCCGAGTATATTTTCGAGAGTTAGAGTGCGGACAGACTGCTAGACGGACAGACGGAGAGACAAACCGAAATCATAAGCACTTTTCAACTTGTGTCCTATATTATGTATCCTGTATTATATGAACTTTTAAAAAATATATACTAAGCAGTTTAATCTATAACTTCCCATCAGGCACGAAAAACACTTTGTTTCAAAGCTTAAATATCATATTTTACTTTTTAGTGCCAATAATTACGCGTATCATAAACGTAGAAAATGAATTTACAATAGAAGAAAATTTAATAACCGATTCAGAATGTCTATAATTAAATGTTTGATTAAAATCACAAACAGAAAAAATGCTTACATACAATTAAAAAAAATAAATATACCAATTTGAAAAACACTAAAAATAATAATTAGTATTTATAATTGTACTATTAAACAACAGCAAACTCAATAGATAAATTAAATGCATTATTAGATTTAACAATATCTCAAAAATATTTCCATATGGTATAAGGAATTCCTATTATTTCACAATTTCGGCAAATTTTAAATCTGAAAACATTGGTCTGAAGATTTAGGATTTTGAAAGATAATTTAAAATATTATTAGCACTAAAAGAAAATTCTTTCAAATGTTTCACTACTGTAATATGTAAAAATACAGTTTCCCAGTATAATGTTAATTTCTAATTTGAAACAGTTTCGTAATCTCATGATAATCGAACATCATATTTAACCCCAAAATAATAATTACTATAAGTGTTAGTAATCAAAAAATAGTAAGAATCCGATAAAATAATTCCAAATCATTGTCGTTTCATACATTTTCAATCTCAAGTAAGAGTAAATTAATGTTTATATTAATTCCAGTATGAATGTAGGCATGCACAGTCTCTGCGCAGTTTTTTTTTTTTTTTTTTTTTTTTTTTTTCAAGCGGTGGCAGATTAAGATATTTTTCTTTACAGTTATCGAATTTGAAAATATCGCTAGTGACAGTTAAAGATCAGTCTCTTACAAATATAACATAAAACTATTTAACTCATATGTACAAATCAGGAATAAAATATTTAAATTAAATAAAACTTACATATACGTTCTATTAATATCCGTGTATCCTAAAATGGTCATGTCCTTATCTTAAAATGTAGTAGACGTGGTGAAGGTGATGTTCTAAAAACAGTGAACTATTTATTTCCCGCGTCTTCTCATGTTTATTTTTTTGTGGGCAGACGATTTTCAAGCAGATGGTCTGGTACAGATTATTTGTTTTTGCATGAAGGGATATGAAACTTGAATGCGCAGTAATTTTCTGAAAGTATGGTTAATTAAAATTTTGTATTTGAAGAAATGTCCAATGTATTTAAGCTTTTCTTTTTATCCGTACCAAATAATTCAAGTTAAAATGTATTTTAAAGTTCCTTTTTTCTAAATAATTATAATAATAATATTCATTATTAGAGTTTATTAGATATAGCATTGTTTAAATTTTCAGAAGGTGTAAAAATAAATTTAATGGTAATAACGACCCCCCCCTTTTTTTTTCTTTTTTTTTTAAGTAAAGTTTGTTTTGCACAAATTTTGTATATTTCTTTTATTTTCGGAAAATGCTAATTTTATTTAAAAAGTCTGAAAGAAGTAGAATTTATGACTTGAATACAAATTATAAAAATATTCTAAAGCAAGAAATGTATAGATGACTAAACTCTGAAGACTCTTTCTACGTGCTCATTAAAAGGTGCAGATTTAACTGTAATAGAAATTTTTTATATTGAAACCACAGAAGTGTTTCGAATAATCCTGGTCGGTAAAAAAAGAAATAAATAAATAAATTTCCTCCCAGCAAACTAAATGTGTAAAGTGTATAAATTTAATATTCCTAATTCTAAATATATTATCCAAATGCTAGATAAAATTGAAATCATGAAAAAGTATACATTCACTATCTTAGATATCAAATTGATAAAATATAAACTGAAAATTTAGTTTATTAATGCTTGTATCGTGCACTTTATTTATTATCCCCCCCCCCTCCCCTTTAGTGACAGAATTTACCATTTGCTATCCACTAATATATTTTTTCCTTATGCCATGTAACTCGTGACTGTTTAAAATATTTCTCTTCATTTTCAAAGATTTTTGAAGTTCATATTTTTGTCACACTGTGACTTACAATATGGGGTTTTTTTTGTCACATATGTGACGTGACGTACGTTACATAACAGTGACCTCACAATTTTTTTTTAATTGCCAGAAAAACATAATTTTACAGTAAATAACATGTTTTGAAGAATTTTTGTAATTTTTTAAAGTTTTCTAAGAAGTTCACATCTCAGTCACAATGTGACATCACTGAGTGGTGGCATTTTGGTCACAGATGTGACGTGACCACAGTGACTTACAGTGACGTCACAACGACGTCACCGTGACCATGCATGATATGAGGGATAAAACCAAAAACTTTCTGCGCACACAAATATTGGGTCAAAAACTTTCTGCAAATTAATTTGAATGTTTAATAGAATTGCTTATTTTATTTTGATGATATGATTTAAAAACAGTAGTTTAAAATAATTTCCATTTAAATTAAAAATTAATTAATATTAATTAAAGAATAATTATTTTGGTTAAAAAAATTAAACTAAAAATCCATGATAAGAAGGCAGGGGGGATTCTGAGTTTAAAAAATTCTGAAATTCAAAGCAAATTTTCTGAAAGGTTATTGCAGAGGGTTGAGTTGAGTTCATTTTTGTCGTCCAATTATCTACACGAGGGATATAGGCCCAGGGGGGAAGTGCCCTCCGTGGGGGTCTTTCTAAGGGAACCTAATCCGTATTTACGCATGGAAAATCCACGGCTCGAAGAAAACCACGAAAACTCCGAACGATTAGGCCGACGGGCGCGATTGGGTTCGAACCCAGCACCTTCCGTCTACTAGCTTCGAGAGCAGAACCTCTCGGCCACTGGTGGGGCTGTTATTGCAGAGGGAGGAAATTCTCTCCTGGTGGCAGGGCCGAAACTAAAGGGGGGCAGAGGGGGCATGTGCCCCGGGCGCCAAATGAAGGATTATATCTTTGGTATAGATCATTTTCTTCTGATGGACTGATGACTTCCATTATTATGAAACAGTCGTTATAAATGAAGAGTTAGGTGAAGATGAAAGAGCAGCCGTAAAAAGTTAGAACTCGGATTATCGCGTCAGAATGGGGGAAAAAATTGCCATAATTTATTTCTTTTTTTTTTTTAATTGCCAAAAAAAAAAAATTCAGAAAAAAATTGCATTAGTTTTTTTTTTTTCAAAAAAAAATTATGGCCATTTTTTCCCCTATTCTGACCAGAAAATCAGTTCTAACTTTTTACGACTGTTCTTTCATCTTCACCTAACACTTCATTTATAATGACTGTTTCATAGTAATGGAAGTCATCAGTCCATCAGAAGAAAATAACTCGGTTAAGCAGGACTCGGACAATCGGTACTCTACTGTATATTTCGTTTTAAAAATGATCTTTAGAATACTTTTGTTGATGCTCAGAGGGGGGTCATGACCCCCCCCCCCTTGGATTCGCCACTGTGCATTACGTAGTTCAGTATTACATATTTTAAATTTTAAAATAAGTCTGCTGTCGAAAATTAGTAAAATTCTCTTTATAAATATACTTTGCGGAAGAGGGGGTGGGTGCCAAAATCCATGTTTGCCCCGGGTGCAAAAAAGGCTAGTTTTGGCCCTGCCTCCTGGCGCCAAGTACTTTTGTTGCCCATCGAGTTTTTGATTTGGGTAGATTTGAGGCTCAGTCTAAGATTCTTTCAAGTTGGGTTCGGGTTATTAACCTGATTTTTCAAAAGTAAGTTTAGTATATTATTTCAGATTAAAAACTGTAATAATAAACATAGATGTTTGTATGTGTGCTGTTTTCCAAAGAGACCACTGTGGTTTTTCCGTGACCATTTGATGAAATTCACGTTTTTACCTTAATCCTTTGACGAAATTTGCGTGTTTTTTTCGCGACCCTTTGACGAAATTCACGGTTTTTTTTTTGTTGTTGTTGTTTAAGATTCTTTGACTAAATTCACGGTTTTTTTTCGGTCTTTTGTCGAAATTTGCATTTATTCCACGACCCTTTGATGAAATTTCCGTTTATTTAGAAACCCTTTGATGAAATTTGCATTTCTTCTGCGATCCTTTGGGGAAATTTGCGGTGTGTTTTTCCACTGCTTTTTGACAATATTCGCATTTTTTCGCGATCCTTAGATGAAATTCGCATTTTTTTCTGTTACACTTCGAAGAAATTTGTGATTTTTCTGCGACAATTCGTGTTTTGCCCTCAATCATTTGACGAAATTCATGTTTTTTTTTTCGCATGTCATTACCGAAATTTGTGTTTTTTCGCAGTCCTTTGATGAAGTTAGAGTTTTTTCCGCAACCCTTTAATAAAATTTGCATTTTTAACATCACGCTTTAATGAAATTCGCCTTTTTTTACGCGATCCTTTATTGAAATTCGTGTTTTTTATGCAATCATCTGCTGACGTAGTTCGTCCTTTTTTCGCAATCATTTGACGAAATTCCCGTTTTCTCCGCGTCTCTTTGACGAAATTCCTGTTATTTTTGCGATTCTTTGATGAATTTTGCGATCCTTTGTAGAAACTTTTTTATTTTTTTTTGCAGCCGCGACCCTTTGAAAAAATTCACGGTTTTGACAATATATGCGTTTCCTCCGCGATGCTTTGACGAAATTCTCATTTTCCCGCGATCAGTTCACGAAGTTTGAGATTTTTCCGCAACCTTTAATGAAATTCGCATTTTTATGCGGTCTTATGCCGAAATTTATGTTTTTACGCGTTCATATGTCGAAATTTGCATTTTTTCGCTGCCTTTTGACGAATTTGGCATTTGTTTGCGATTCTTTGCCGAAATTCACTTTTTTTTCCGCGGTCCTTTGTTGAAATTTGCATTTTTCCGCAGCCGCAACCCTTTAAAAATATTTCCATTTCCTCTGCGATGCTTTAACGACATTCGCTTTTTTCCCCGATCAGTTCAAGAAATTAGTTTTTTCCGCGACCCTTTAATGAAATTCGCGTTCTTACGCGCCCCTTTGGTGAAGTTCGCATTTATTACACGACACTTTGTTGAAATCGTGTTTTTTACGCGATCATTTGACAAAGTTCACTTTTTTACATGATCGTTTGACAAAATGAGCATTTTTTACGTGATCATTTGACAAAGTTCGCATTTTTTATGTGAGTTCATTTGACGAAGTTAGCGTTTTTTTCGCGATCATTTGACGAAATTCCCGTTTTCTCAGTGATTCTTGGAGGAAATTTCAGATTTTTTCTGCGAACTATTGACGACATTGGTTGTTCATGGCGACCATTTGTCACAATTGACAATTTTTTGTGTCTGAATTTTCGGACTGATGAATTTTTTAAATTTTCAGAAAATTTGGAACAGAATCACCCCTGCTTTTAATTGTGCGTGAACAATAAATAAATTATACATAAAATTATGGAATATTTTTAATTTTTTGGTGTTTTTTTAAAAAAATGTTAAATACAAAATTTGTGTTTTTTTTTTCTAAAATTTCTTCCGCGAAGTTCTGAATTTTGCGGAAAATTTTCCGTGTACGGCATGCGTGTATAATATACAAATCTGGCTTTTCGTATGGAAAAAAAATTGTCAATATCATTTTTGAATAGATTTAGGCTTAACTTCAAACTTACAGAATCATTTTACATTAATTATCTAGTTTTTCATAAAATATTAGTTTTGTTATTTACTTATTTAGGTTAGATTATAATTGAATTAAAATATAGCTGTAATTTTATAATAATTATCAGTAAGAAAACTGAAACATGCTACTCCCGTAGTCAATTTTTATTTCACTAAATTGCTGTTGCAGACACAACCATAACTTTCTGCTACTGGTTGTATGTAAGATAAAATGTTATTTTTACTTTTTATGTACAATTTACCTGTGTTTATATAAAAACATGGATAAATGGCTTTTTCATATTAAATAAATTTTATAAATATTGAAGTACTTGTGTATATTAAACAGTGAATAGGTTGCCAAATTCTTTTCTCGCTAAGGTGCCTATGCTGGAAAAGTTACCCTTTTTGTTTTTTAAATATTGTTTCGTTTATACTGTATGCATGTTGAAATTTTGTGAAATTAACTGTTTTTTGTTTAGTGTGATTTCTTGCAGCAATGTTGTTTGGTTCACTCAGTTCTGAAATTTTAACATGAGGGTGTCTTTGAACTTATAGTGTAAATAAAGAGATATTACCTGTGAATAAAAATGACTTTATAATTTTTCTTACTTTACATGCGTATTTATTTTTCCTTGTATTTCATTTTTTATTTGAACAGTGGCGTACACAAGGTTATGTTCTGAATAGCTATACTATATTTTGTTAAGTCACGAATATCTAAATTTTAAATTAACTTAATCTAAAAACAATATTTAAAAAATTAATTTTAATTATGGGGCCAATTTGTTACAAAATCGCAATCTTAGTTTTGTTTACTAAAGTAGCGATCTGTTTGTTTACATTTTAGGGTTATGTCAATAGTGACTAATTAGTTAAATATTATAAAATTCTATCATTATTAAGTTTCTTGGCACAGAATTTTTGTTTTAACTAATGGTAAAAAATTGCATACTGTCTACCAAATCTGAATTTCAATTAATAGAAATAGCTTGTTTTGTTTTTATGTATTGTAACAATGGGTTGGTTGGAATGATGGTTGAATTATTGACACTTGTCAAATGGAAGTTGCGCACCTTTCTTTTGTGAATTTTGAAATTTATTAATTTCAATTAATTTTATTGTGTACGATAATTTTAGAATGTTTAATTTCAAAATGTATTTAAGTAATAATTACAGTTACTGAAATACAAATAATAATTTTTTGGAGTGTAAACAATAATTTCCTGCAGTGCCTATTTTTTCACTTAAGAGATTTTTATTTTTCAATTTCAGAATCTATCAGAGACAGTCAAATATTTAATTATTAATATGACTGATTTGAATTGAAAATGATTATTCTTGCCTTTTTGTTAGTAATATTAATATGTAGATTTTGAATTAATCAGCCTTGTTTCTGTTTAAATTTGACTGTGTCTGATCTTAGCCAGCAATTTAATGAAATTCTGTAGAATGAGTAAACTTTTAAGAGATTAATTTTATTAGTGAAGGGAATTTAAGGAATCATGCGAAGTGCATGGTTCGGGAACATTTAATCTAATTGGTAAGGGAATTCAAGGAATCATGCGAAGTGCATGGTTCGGGAACATTTAATCTAATTGATAAGGGAATTCAAGGAATCATGCGAAGTGCATGGTTCGGGAATATATTTTATAATTCATTACTAGTTCACGTACATTCATTTAATACTTCATTACTAGTTTATTTCACTGATTGGTAAAATTAATTTAAGGGTTATCCTTGTAAGTTGTAATAGTTAATTTCCTTTTTTTATATATATATCTTGAGTTTTATTGTAGTAAGACACAACATTTTAGAGTTTTGTAAAAACTGTACTTGGTCCATTTTTCTTTTTCTAGATTGGGACTTCATTCTTTTCAATGTGTGTTTGGCCTTTTTTTACTTTTTTTATGAATTCATAGTAAATTTTAATGAAGTTGTGTATTTTCATTTAGAATGGAAGAAGTAAAATCTTCAATTAAAACAATTTTACCAGCCATAAGTGATGAGCCTTTAGAAAGCCTCTTAATGGTTTTAATTGACCTAGGTGTTGATGATATCCATCATTTAGAGTGTAAATAAATTGATTTATATGTAAATAAATTGATCATTTCAATTAACTTTATATCTTTTAGTGCTTAGTTACTTTGAAAATACATGAAGTATAGGAGAGATGCGGAGAAAGAGAGGAGGAAAAAAAAAAGTAGAAAAATAAAGTTTAGTAAAATTCTAGAATTCTGAGACTAAGCAAAATATAGCTTCCCACCCTCAAAAATAAAAATAAAAAATGAGCTGTCTAGTGAGATAAAATTGACTTTTTTCCCCTCCTGTACTGGATTTATAAATTTGATTACTTTCAAGTAATTGCTTCAGATCTTGTCTAGGTTTCTCCATTGTTAATAATCTGATCCTAGCAATATTTGTCATATATTTGCTTTTAAATGAAACAGATTTGCAATTATAAAGACAAAGGACTAAGAATTTACAGATATGAATTATTGTTTTTTATTAACATTATTCACATTGCAATATCCAGTAACAGATTTGAAGTTCTGTATCATTGAGCAGATTAGATTTTAATTAGGGCCTCATAAATTATGCAAAAATTCCATTATTACTTTCAAATAATAATTTTTGTTTTATGTAACCACTGGGTATTTTTAAGCTTAAAAAAATTATCCAAAAATAGTTATAAATTATTTACATAATTTCTAAGGTCCTAATTATAATTAATGGCTACTTAGATTTACTGATTGAAGGGCATTACTCCTTTAATATATGTTATCCTGATTTAACTTATTCATGATGATATTACAATTAAGTATGTTGTTTTGAATTAGAATAGTATTGTATTTTTTGGCATGGGTAATTGTTAAAATTACATATTACTTTGATTATATTTGAAATAGCATTCATCATAGAAATGTGCTGTCTTATACAATATAAAGACATTTAAATGAATGTAATACTAAGACATTTTAAGATGCATTAATAAAAGTTGGGATCAACAGAAAGTTTACTGTAAAATCAATACAATTATTGAAAATATGAGAACTTAATCATTAATAATTCTATTCTGAAATCCAAACTGGCTGCTTTCTAGTACAGTCATTCTTAGATACACACAATAAACAGGTATTCTATTTAAAAACTAAGAAATCAAATGGCATTATTTATGACAACAAAAGATCTAAAAATGCCATCAAAGTTGATATTTTGAGCCTATTTTTTAAATGGAGTAATTCCTATTCTGGCAAGGTGTTTATGAGACAGCAATCATAATTATTGCATTTAAAAAAACTTTGTCTGTACTGCCGCATCTCGGTTTATTAGTTTTACAGAAGAAAAAAAAAAGTATGACAATGCATTGTAGTAGTGGTAATCAAGTATTTTTGAAATTGCATAAATTTTGTCATAAAAATCTTCTAAAAATTCTCCTGATTAAGGTCTAGTCAAATTTATCACTGTTTCTAATAGAATTATTGCATTTTATTTTAAATATTTGAGTCTTTTTTTTTTCGTTCATGATTTCAATTAAATTGTCCCATTATAAATCTATTTTACACTGAACTCACATTCATTATTGTTTAGATTCCTGTGTTGAATTCAGACATTTCTCTCTGGGATAGATTTCTGCAACTCGGGGGGGGGGGGAGGGGGTATTTTAGGAATTTGTCCAGGGAAATTGCACTTTTGGCCTTTAAAAGGCATAAAATCTCAAACCTGGGGGAATGCCACTGCCTAAATTCAACGCTATTAGATTCCCCCCCCCCTCCCTTACTATGAAGATTTAATAGACTTTTTACTTCACAGTTATCAAGCTGGAATAAACTTTGCATATCTGTTGATGTTCAAAACTAGCCAATAAATATTAAATTACTTATTTTTGGCTGGAATTTAAGTGCACTGTTTTTATTAAACTCTTGAGAGAGCTTTGAACATGTATCTCATTTAGAATTCAAATAGGTAGAATCAATAATGGTATAAAAATGCAGGTATATTCAGGAGTGATATTGCAAATTTAAATGATTTCTTATAATTGCAATACAATAAAAGCTGAAATCAAAGATGAAGCAAAACACTCCTTAAGCCTTTTATCATGTCATAATCTCTCTTTTTTCATACATAAATAATAAATCTTTCAAATGTGAATGCTTTCAACTACTGCACCATAATAAATGGTTTAAAATTTTGATTTAATTAATTTTGTAACTTTTACTCGAATAATAATGTTGATTATTTGTATCCAATCCATGAGTCAAATTAAAAATATCTTGAAACAATATGCATACATATATATTCATATTCAGTGTTTATTCGCATACTAAACATAAGTATCAACTACAATGCTTTAAGATTTGAAATGGATTCATTTCATGATTTGCAAAAAAAAAAAAGTTACAGTGCAGGGCTTTAGAGTATACCTTAAGATATTTTTTTTTTAATTAATTGCTTAATTCTTTAATTTAAGTTAGTCTTGTTCTGTTCTGAGTATCGATCCTGTCATCAAGTGGAACACTCGTAAAATTTCATTACCGCTAAACACCGAAATGTGTTCTTTTTGTAATTAAGTACCCACCCAAACTCACAATTAGTAACACATTCTTAAAACTTTTGGTAACTTTTAATTTAAACACACTCTCAAAATATTTTTATTTAATATATAAATATGTAATTAATTATCCTTATTGATAAGAAAAGTACTGCCAAATCCATTTTAACTAAGGTCATCAGATAAAAATTATGTAAAATTTAATATAAAATTGTTTATTCATTTACACTAAATGATCACTTTTTTCCCTTATAGAATTTTATTATAGATGCAGTAAAATAAGATAAAATAGTTATTAAACAAATTAGCCTGATATAACACACAATTAAATTTGTTTTGTTTGAAGAAACAGTTTAATAGGATTACTCTAAGTTCTGTTTCACACTAGAGAAAATCTGTAAAACTATAGTTTCCTCTGGATATGGAGAAATTCAGTTACAACAGAAAAAGTCTACATCAATTTAACAGGATTCCCTATTCGTAACTACAGAGAAAGTATATCAATTTAATAGGATTACTCTGCCTAAATTACCAAAAAGGCACTGCCTATCTGCCTACATTACCTGTCTATTCTACAGAGAAAATCTCTACTGGATAACATATATCCTCTGTCTATACTACAGAGAAATCTGTATGAACTTAACAGATTTTCTCTGAAGAAACTACAGAGAAATCTGTATGAATTTTAACAGATTTTCTCTGAAGAAACTACAGAGAAATCTGTATAAATTTTAACAGATTTTCTCTGAAGAAACTACAGAGAAATCTGTATGAATTTTAACAGATTTTCTCTGAAGAAACTACAGAGAAATCTGTAGGAATTTTAACAGATTTTCTCTGAAGAAACTACAGGGGTTATCTGGTAGCATAGCTGACAGAACTTTTCTGTTAAATCAACAGGGTTTTTTTTAGAGTGTAGAACACCACTCGATGACAGGGTTGCTACGATAGCAAAAACCAAAGACTCGAGGATTAAGCCGCACGATTCACAACTCCGAGTCCCATAGGATCCATCGGACAAGCGGGACGGTTGCTAGGGTCACGCTCCAATTGAGGGTTCCCTTAGGAGCACCGTGTCTCTGTATACAATTAGAAACAACATTTCCTCTGTATAATATAATAATAATTTTTGCTCTAGATTTGTTTTTAAATGTGAGCATTTCTTACAGACAAATGTAATATAGTTTTCGAATCTTGTCTTTCAGAATGTCTTTCAATTTTAACTGTACCGAGTGGTTGGTCGATTTGGATTAAAACAGGACTATCAAAAAACACAAATAAAATAGAATAACGGGTCTTTGCTAGCTTCCGATGCATAAATGGATTTGTGCGCGTGC
This sequence comes from Maratus speciosus, assembly GCA_963932465.1. Classification (NCBI taxonomy): domain Eukaryota; kingdom Metazoa; phylum Arthropoda; class Arachnida; order Araneae; family Salticidae; genus Maratus; species Maratus speciosus. The sequence goes on from OZ010794.1 coordinate 37,707,373, forward strand.
TCAAGCGTTTACCTTCACTGGGAAATGAAATCGATGACTTTTTGATGAGAGTGAGTTCCAATTTTTAGTTAATAACTCAATTAATTATCAGAAATTTAAAATTCTGAGTCTCAGGTGAATCAGAAGACACTCTGGCCTAATCCCACGAAATTTTTGAGCTTGGATCGTGCCGTAGATTTTGTTAGCCATCGCAGATAGGCAGGCAGATACACAGACAGAGCGAATATTTCTTTTATTAGTACAGATAACTTTTGTAGTAACAAGTTTTTGGTTAGGTGATCTATACTAAAGAATGATATTACTAAAAACATACTCAAGGGACGAAAATAATAGGGGTTGAAGAAAAAATCGTATTAACATGATTCTGGTAAAATCAACTCTTACAAAAAATGAAATTAAAAACTCATCAAAAACGGTCAGATAAAATGGTTGAACTGGGTTTGTCTCTCCCCTTGATTTAGTTTTTGTTGGTAAAATGAGTACTTAACTTCGAAATCTACCCGTAGGCGGAGACGGCAAGAATTTTTATTTTTAAACGTACGTTAGAGGATTAAATTGGTAGATATGAAACTCAAGTCATTAGGAATCGAAAAACATCTTTTATTTATTGTATTCATTTTTATTTTTTAAGTATATAAATGTATTACATCTTGAGTTATAAGCAAAGTGTTTTCTCATGACGACCTTTTTCAGGAGTCGTTTTCGTAATTTCGGTTCAAAATGTCTATTTACCTTTATCGGAAGTAGAATATACTATTCGATTTCACCGTTTCTGATTAAAAACATCGAGCCATTTTCTGCATTTGTGAATAAAAATGATTTCAGGAAAGTGTCAGAAAAAAAATTGTAACTTGAGAACAGCTTTAATATTTAACAGAACAAAATTATCGGTTGAAACTTTTAGATTGTTTAAAAGCCCGAAATGCATGTTTTTTTTTTGAGAATTTTTTTTCATTGTTTGAACTTATAGTTCCTTTTTATCTAAATTGAAAGTTTTTATTCCGTCTTAATATATAGAGTAATCGAAAAGTCGCGCAACTCTAGAAAAATATTTTGTTTACTAAAATATAAACATGATCCAAATTACAAACATAAACTAAATTGAAAGAGTAACAGTAATGAGCCACAAAATTGAGCGAAAATTAACATTATTACAGAAGATATTGAAAATGTGTCCCTTTTTCTCGGACACAAAGACGTATGCGTTTTTACACATTTGAGGCCACTCTTCTCAATGTTGGAACGCTTATTTTTTTAATCTCACGTTCACTGTTTGTTTTCAGGTCAACGATAGAGTGTGGATTGTTCGCAAAAACTTGTGCTTTTAGGCGAAATCAAACCTGATCAAAAAATTAGTATATCGAAAGAATAAACTCCATTTTAATTTGAATAGATACTATTGTAGATGACAAAGCCGTCGTTAGCGAAAGCGAGGCCAAGTGCAAAAGTTTTTGCCAGGCCCTTCGTTTCTAAACTTGCTAATGCCCGTTGCTAATTTAGTAATGTTTTTTATTCGTATACCAGAAATTTCAATTAGCAATGTTTTCCTTTATTGAATGGCAAACATTCCGTGGTCAAGACTTAATCAACTGTAATTAGAACCCGCGGCACACAGAATGCGTCCTCCCCGCTTTCTCAAGAAAATAGCATTATAAACACGACTGGCAGGTTTATGTGCAGTTCAAAATTTAAAGAATAGCTTTATATAAAATAAAGAATGCATTATATACACCTGTAAAAATGGCTTAAAAAATTATGCGAAAGTAAAATCTTCTGCTCTATATGCTATTTAGGGTGAGTAAAACTGTAGATCTAAGGGATGGGATGAAACATGTTTGATGTAATATCCGATCTACTCTGGATTTCGAAATTTATATTGCATTTTATTCTCTCTTGTGAAGAACACGGCTATAGTTTAGTTTGCATGAATGGTAAACAGTAATTTTTTCTGTGAATTATAAATGGAAATTTTGATTAATTTGTATCTCAAGAGAGTGGAGAGTGCAAATCCTGTATTTTGGGGATTCTTGAAAATATGGGCTCGGGGCACATGTCCACGTGTGACACTGTGATAATCTGGCCCTGTCCGTGCTTAAATAAAGTAAAGGTAACTATTTTGAAATTCTGGGATGTATTTTTCAATTTAAAAAATGCACGAAATTGACAACACTACCTCCTACAACGCAATCGTCTTTTGAAACAGCTCGCATGACATACACAGGGTGCACCCAGGATTACGCTTTTTTCGGGGGTGGGGGTGGGGGGGGGGTGAGTAGTATGTTTTAGTAGAGGTTTTACAAACTCAGGCATTTTAAAGACGTAAATGTAGAAAATAAATTGCAAATAAAAAACGAAGACTGCAATATTTAAAAAAAATACGCTTTTATCAAATAATAGTTTAATACTAATTAATTTACGATTATGCATTGATAAATAAATTTAGAAATCGTAAAAATATACGTTAAATAATGCTTTATCTTTTCTTTTCTGTGCCTTTTCTTAAAAAAATAAACAGAGAAAAAATTCTATATTTTATAATATATTCACTTGCTTGAGCTTTCTACAAAGCCAAAAGAAAAAAAAAAAAAAAAAAAAAAAAAAAACAGTGAATTTTTCATATTTGAGTTCGTTGAGTACAGCAAATTAATGTCTTGTAACAGTAATTTTTAAGGAGAAAACTTGAATCTCAGTCAAAATATTCAAGATGACCATTGAATGCTTATAAAAGAGTTTTTTTTTAAAAACTATTTTTACTTTTATTATTAAATAACTGGATATGTAAATAACCATAAATATATGTATTTCTATGCTGAAAATTCATGGAGAAAATTGTAATACGCATATAATTTAACGTTTTCTAGACAGTATAAATAAGATAAAAAATATGCATTCATAAATGAAAAATATTACTTTATGACATATTATTTACAGATGCATTTTCATTCGTAAATGCATAACATTTGCTAATCTAATGTAACTACCAAGTAAACAAACAGTGTTTCTGAATTTCTTAGAAATACAAGCGATCTATCAGAAAATATTGCTAAGTATAACATTTTAACCCTTAAATGCCGAATTTTTCAAAAATGATTGTAATAATGTTTTTCAGCTTTCATTTTTTAAATAAATCATGGGAAAAATACTTAAAAAAATCATATTTTGTTTTAAGTATGGTTTACGGCTAAAAAACAGTTTGTTACTAATCGGCAATACTGGTCTTTAATTGAAAAAATAATTTTCCTTGATAAAATTCTATAATATTAAACACACAAGAATTTTAGGAACTATAATAAGAAATAAATTTTACTTCCTCACTGCAGAAGAAAATAGGGTATTTCGCAAGCTTCCAAGGAAAACAAAAAGAACAAGTAGCAACAATTGAAAAAATAAATCTTTCTTTATCCTTAAACAGCACAAGTGTTGCCATCTACATGTTGAAAATCGATTTAATAATATTTTCAGAATGTATTTTATTGGCAACATTAGGCATTATAGCTTCAAAATTATTCTAATAGTATTTTAGAGCCTAAATTGGGTATGTTGCCGAAAAGCAACACCCGGCATTTAAGGGTTAAGCCAATTTTAAAGATATGCTGAGTCAGTGAAAGGTAATCATCAGGCAATAGTCAATTATACTTCAAGAATGTACTATGGTTAAATGCAAATTAAAAATGTTCAATTCTTTAACACTTATAGACTAAAATTTTCATGTTTCGCACTTTAACTCATTCAAATAAAAAAAGATTTCTTGAATTTTCGAGAAAAAAGCGCATTATTGAACGATGAAAATTTAAAATCAGAGAACACTCTTAATATAAAAGCTATGGAATATGCAAAATTGTGAAACCATTAAAACTACTATTTAAAGAAATATACACGTTTATTGGGCCTTTGTTGGTTTCTTGAACCTGACACATGGCGTCTCATTCATAGCTTCATTTTGCAGGGGTTTAAATTTTCCAGGTGCTCTCTTTCCTGCATTTGGCTAAGAATTCCTCAACAGTTTTGAACAAAATAAATTATTTTTTATGAACAAATCAATTTACAAAGTAGATTATTGAGTTATAATGTTATAACAGAGTGAAAAAGTATCCGGACCAGGATTTGAATCAGGAACCTTTGGATTAAGCTGCCAATGCTCTACAACTGACGTATCCTGGACAAACCTGGCGGCCACAATTTACTCAGATAACTTTTTGATATTAGCAAAAACAACTGAACTCCGAGTTAATCAAGTTTAATTATGTACCCATCGTTTATTTAGAGTTCCGTCACCTGGTATTTATTTAGGTTGAGCTGTTCCAGATAACACACAAGATGCTCTCATCATAAGATTAAGCGAGTGAATTGTGGCCGCCAGCTTTGTCCAGGATAGCTCAGTTGACACAGCATTGGCAGATTAAGCCAAAGGTCTCTGGTTCAAATCCTGGCCTGGGCACTTTCTCACTCAATTGGAAAATTACAATTAATATGATTTATTTACCAATTAGAATAATTGTGTTAAAATTAATCAAAATAAATTATTGTATCGGCTTTAGATTACGATCACATTCAAGTCATTCTTTAATTTTATAAAATTCGTTGCTTTCCAAGCAGTGGAATTAAGATTGTCGAATCTTATAAAAACTTTCAAAGCACTGGCATATTTTAGGTATATTAAATAAAATAATTTCTCAACAGGTAAATTGTTTTCAAAAGTGGAAACAAAATTCAACTGAGCTTTTTATATCATCATTGAAATAATCATTGTAAATACACCGAGATTTAATATACTAAATAAGAATGATTTATTAAACATATGAAAATTTTAAAGCTACAGCACATTTTTAAATTATGGACTTTATCCATATAACGTCAGTACACAGAAGAAAAATACCAACAGGCTTGAAGAACATTTTAACACTGCTTCCCTTTCGTCCAATTAACAGTCTTTTTCGGAGGATACCTACCCGCAGAGGCGTGGTTGTTGCAATTCTTGGGTTGGGAATTCGTCGGAATTCGTGGGTCCATTGGGAAAGAAAATGAAAGATTGTCGAAAGAAAGAAAAAAAAAATTGAGCATTTTTTTCGAACAGGATCGAACAGGAATTTTGTATCAATATTTCGGCACGAAAATTTTGCATGGTCATCACATATATATTTTATTTGAAATATAAAATTTTGAAAGCTTTAGTCTTAAAGTAAGTATTTTAATAATAAACGTGCAAAACGTTAATTAAAAATAATAAACGTGCTCAATATTTATAACAGTTCGAAGCGAAACTAAAAACAATTTTAGCACACAGAATACATAGAAATTGATATTTTCTCACCAAAATTTTTCTCTGACAGTGGGATTATGATTGAAAAATGTTATGAAAAGTTAAAAAACACTGACATTATTTTAAGTATATTAAATAAAATATTTTGTAACCAGGTATAACGCTATCAAAAGTAAATAAAATAAAAGGTCAAGTGCGAGTATTACTCGCGCACAGAGGGTTACGTAGAATAAAAACATGAATTAGTAATTGTATTTAGAACAAAAAGTTTCTTAAAAAATACCAAGACTTTGTAAAAAACTATAGAACGTAGGTATAACTATATATACTAGAAAAGTATAAATGGATAGACCATGAAAGTTCAAAACGATATGGAACCTAAATAATATCAAATATAGCTATTTTGTATAACACATTTTTTAATATTATCATAATCTGTTTACGATGAACTTAATTCGGTACTGACAATAAAAGCAGTGCATATTTAAATTTCATTTGGCATTTCATAAAACTAAATTCAACGTAGTAATAACCTTTCTTTGACAGTGTAGCCAGAACAAAACCATTGTTCAAAGTTTAAATTTGGCATTGTAATAAGCGCGCTTCGAAAGGACGTCGCAAAGATATCACACCACTTTGGTCCGTGCCGCGTTTTTCCAGATGAGTGTTTAATTAACTTTTAAAGTCACTCGAGGTGTATTGAGAGATCCACTCAATGCAAACCAGTCGCGAATGCCATAGTATTTATGTGAATCATTCTAATTAAATTAGTCTGTTTTTAACAATATGCTTTTATTTAATGCTTTTATACTAGTACTGGGCATAGCATTACACATATATATAATTAAAAGTTGTTAAAAAGGCTTTAAAAGCCGATGGTACTTAAAGTACGCTGCCCCTGTCATTATGTATGTCCAAACCGTCCGTATCTTTAAGGGTTAATATCTCGGCTAAATACTGAGGATTTTTTTCGAAAATCCTTATCAACAATGCTTTTATACTTCTGCTACGATAGGTACGCCCTGCGCTGCTCAACACTTTTGCTGAATACCCGAAATCGAAAATTGTGTGTAAAGGAAAAATACGATTTTCCCTAAAGCTATGTGACCTAGTGTAATCGCTGTAATTTTCCTGCAAGGTTTAAATTAACGTCTACTACCTCCAATTCTTTCATAATTTTAGCTTCAGTAGATTCGGAATTAGATGAAGGGGAACATATTTTTGCGCTACATTTTCGACGGTATCTTTGAAAATTTAATACCTAAAATTAAAATAAATGCATATTTGATATCAGCGTTACAAAAGCTCTCACAGGATACCCCACACAATATACAAAGAAAATTGTTTTTTTTTCAAGTAACTTAATTAGCCCCTCTACATTTTTACAATATATGTTTATGAATGTTTAATAATCTGAAACTATGTGGGTCAATAGTCTTTATTACTTCCCCCAATTTGAACTTTCCGCGTTCCATAGTTTGCGGGTAAAATGGCTGTGACAGACAGACACAAGAGTGATCTGTAATGGTTCCGTTTTCACTTTTTAAGTACGGAACACTAAAAATAACAAGCAAAAGCCATGCTTTGTTTGGATTCGAAAAGCATTAATAAGATAAATATTTGAAAGTAACAGTTTTTTTTATATTATTTTTGCATCTTTATTAAGCAAAAACGTTATTTTATGTTTTGGCGCATTTTAATTTTAGAAATGTGAATTGAGCCAAATAACTAAGAATTTACTCGGAATTTTTTATTTATGATATAACGAATTTAACAATTAATTTTATTTTTTTTACGATTCTTTTGTTGCCACTTTGCAAAAAAATCATAATATAATTCTTTTAAAATGCTTAAGTATCGTCTGCGCAAATGATTTCTCATAATAAGAATAAATTGTGTATTTGCATTCTTAAAACTGAAAAACACTTTTATATTGAATGTAAATAACTGAATTTTCACACAAATTTTAATTCATTAAAAATAGGCTATAATTTTTATAAAAAAAGTTATTTTAAACATTTCATAAAAGAAATCGTGAAACTACTTAATTAATCATGATTCTATCTATGACTAACTCCATAATTTATTTATTTTCTGAAAATATACGTGTTTCATTTTTTATTTGCAAAAATGCGCCGGTAATGGAAAAACATGTAAAATAAATTAATTAAAATAATAAATTTTTTAAGGTTACTCTGTAAAAAAAAAAAAATAATATTGTGCAAATCTACAGATCATAGTTTATTTTTTGTTTAATTTCAAGTCAAAATACTGAATAGTGTTTTTGTAAAGTGTACGACAAAAAGTAATTTGTGTAGCCTAGTAGAGGATTCACTTCGTTCATCCTAATAATAAAAATCAACCGAGCTCTTTTTAACCTAGAAATGATACATCAACATTTCACACAGACTTTTTAATAACGAGTATTTTAATATATAATATTAAAATCAATCCATATTAATATCATGGGTATACTAATCATAATATTGAATACTTAAAGATAACCTGAACTTAGGAAAAACTTTGTTCTTATACTGCTTATAGTAATAAGTGAACAACTTTTAGGCTAATGTCAGACGAACGTCTATTTGCACGCTTTTTTCCTTCCTGCAGCCTTCCTACACCTTCGCTTGCATGCGTTTCTTTTTCATGTTGAAACAAAAAAGCGTGCAAATAGACGTTCGTCTGACATTAGCCTTAGAATAAATAGTCCAGGAAAGGACAAATTCATTTAAAATAAATTATATTTACGTATATTTAAAGAATACAAAACATATATAATCATATCAATGCATAGGTATGATTCGTTTTAAAAAAAATACACTCTATTTACTGTAAAACGGAAAAATGGTTTTAATACTTACATTCGATTGATCAATTTAATTCAGTCATGATCTCGTCGTAATTTTATCCATGAAACATAACTAAATAATGTCAGTTTCACAAAAGCAGTAAAGTATCAAGATCTCATTAATTCTTTTTTAATAAAGAGGGTACATAACACACAACAGTCAAAAACAAAGTAATCGAACTGCTTTGCGTATAGCTGCTCGTCAGTGCGTTTTGGGTAAAACGATCGCGACTCTCACGTGACTTTTAACCACTGTACCCCTCTACGTTAGCCCCCACGGTATTCATGTGACGCCACAGTGAGAATAACGACGCTAAAAAGTGTGGAATACCCACTTTACAATTATTTATTAGCCATTGTCAGTTAGCACCGTAATTTTAAATGAATGACACTTTGTTTGTCAGAGTGCTTTATTAGTGAACACTGTTAAAGTGTAGAAGTATAAAGTAATCTGTAAATTTTTGCTTTACAAAAACATTTCTTACCCGGAATTTGTATTCTCCTTTCTTTCACAAACACAGAATAAAAAAAAATAAGAAATGAAAATAATCTTATGACGAAAAAACAAAATATTTTTACTGCTTTTTTGACAGATGGAAATACTCATTTTGGTGCTGCTACCTGCTGCTTGTTCTCAGAATATTTTCTCCAATGACTGAAAAAACTTATTGTTTAAGGTTTATTTTTCGAATTATTTATTAATTGTTGTATATTTAAATAAGTTATTTCTTTAAATTTTAGAACATATATGTATACTCTCGCACTCTTTTACAAACATAGCGAAAAATTAAATGTATATATAGAGAAAGATGAAAAAAATTGCTCTAATATGACATTTCAAAAATAATTATATTAGTGCTGCCCTCTACTGACAGTTTTTACAACATTTTCAAATAATTGCATCATTTAAATTATTTGAAAACAACGTTTAAACACACAATAAAACAAGCATATTTGATCATACGTATACGTTTCGTGAGCACTAGGACTCACATCCTCAGTGTAAAAACTTTAAAAACAATATTCCCCCCAACTGCATGTACGGTGAAAAAATCCAAATGTCAAAACATAATACCAAAAGACCATCAAGTTCTAACAGCCAATGAAATTAATGCGGAAGTGAAGTGTCGTGACACAACAAATCCATCCAGAAAGTTGAGATGTTTGGTGAAATTAATGATTTATCTAGTACACCATACATCTCAACTTTCTGGATGGATTTAAGGTGTCACGACACTTCACTTCCGCATTAATTTCATTGGCTGTTAGAACTTGATGGTCTTTTGGTATTATGTTTTGACATTTGAGTTTTTTCACCGTACATGCAGTTGGGGGGAATATTGTTTTTAAAGTTTTTACACTGAGGATGTGAGTCCTAGTACTCACGAAACGTATACGTATGATCAAATATGCTTGTTTTATTGTGTGTTTAAACGTTGTTTTCAAATAATTTATATTTTCACACAAGTTCTGTACTTATTAATTGCATCATTTATTATTTCTTATAATATAAGATACATGTGCCAGTCTTAAAGAATTTCTTTAAAATATATTTTTTAATTACCTAGTTATAATTGTTATATTCCAGTTATTTTTTTAAAATAATCAATCAACACTATTTAAACCATTGGTCACATTTCCCAATCTGAATCAAAATTGAATTGTAAAGAACAGAAATAAATCAAAATATCCAAAATTTCAGTAATGTACACTCTTCAAAAAGTATTTTTTATGGTTGTACATATTTAGAAACAGAAGAAAACGTACTAATGAACTGAATAGTCATTTTCAAATAAATTTAGCAATTAAGGTATCAATAATTAATAAAATATTTACGAGAATAATTCATAATCGAAATTAATTTTTGTCATGTCACAAGAACAAAATTTTAATTACTTTAGACAGAAAATTTAAAATACTAAATTTCAACGAATTACATTTATTAAATTATTGAGACAATAGGAGCGGTCGGAGGTTTTCCAAAAAAGTCTTGGCTTAAAAAAATACTAAGTACTAGTGGAATCGTATATCAATACTATTCTTAACAGTTAAATTTTCTGAATCTACTTGATATACTGGTTGTCGTAATTATTAATACAAGTATGAAATAAGTAAGAATGTGGGTTGAATGTTTATTATCAGTTTTAAATGCTAAATAAAGTGATTTTAAAATAAAACTCCAAAACTGGCATTTGAGATGGACCTCGTCTGCAGATTTACTAATTTCATTACGACAATTTAATTAATATTATTGGTTTTTTTAGGTACAGAGTTGTTTTGTCAGAGGTGAACAATCAAAATTTTAAGAAAGAAACTTAGAAAAAAAATATATTAACCGACTTCAATAAAAGGCACTAAAAAGAATTAAATAATTCTTTAAAATTCTCTAATCTCGAAACGTTAACAAAATTGCAGATTTTTTTTAGTTCTGTATCATTCTGTATGTATTGTAATATGTAATTCGCGATAGTAGGACTAAACTCATGGTTTTTCATGAAGTAAAAATTTATTTCTAAAAAAATCAAGATATTGCTGATATCTCTGGTAATTACAATCTTTTTACGAAATATATTTATGTATCAATCAAACTCTTTTGGTTAGTAAGATTGGCTAAACATGAAATAAAACTTCTTTACTTTATGATTTTGACGTGAATTAATTATCTTTATGAGGAAGGTTTCACTGAATAATTAAAAAAAATGTATCTCATCTTTATTATGCATATTTAATTATACATTATTAATTATTTACTTGAAGTTTACTTTAAATAATTTAATTATTTTTTAAATTATCTTACCTTTAAATATTTTAGTCTATTACTTGACTTAATTATTTTAATATTTTACTATATTGCATTCATTAAAATTTTGATTACATTATTACATTCAAATTACTGTTTAAAATATGTAAACAAAGCAATGACCAGAAATCTGCAAAATTCTAAAATCCGCACAACTTCTTGTCCCAAACTGTTCGGATTTCAGGAAATCTACTGTATTATATTTAGCTCTTTATTACTCAATACAAAAACTTAGTATTATCATTAATAAAAATGAATAAAATTCGTAAAGACGTTACAGGTAAGTGATTGTTTGATTAATTAACGTTTCAATTGTAAAATCAGACTTGCCATGTTCTGAAAGCCAAAAATCAGGGGATTTTATTTCAGAACTCAGGAGATTATACAAAAAGATTTTTTTTAATAAAAATTTATTTTTTAATGCAAATGTATAATTTTAAACTATGCTGTGTTATCATTGGAAATTAAAAAGAAGTATATCACTCTTAAGCAAATAACTGCTCCTCGTACGTATTATCCCCCTGAAACTTACGTATTATCCAAGCATTTCATTGGCTGTTCGGGAAAAGGCTTTTCCATCGTCAGATTGCCAAGAAATCTGACGACCAATTTTAAATGAAATTTTATTCTTAAACTTCTAAACATCCCACAATATTTACTTTTTACACCGTCGTATAGAGAAAAAAATGCACTTTTAAATGCAATTTGTTTGAAAGCTGTATCTCAATTTGTTTCTGAGTTATTAATTTTTTTTTGTAGTTTTTATTACTTTTTTGTCATAGTGACAACAGAAGGTATCCATCTCTGTTGAAAGTAAAGGGAAATACAGATTACTGTATAGACCAATCAGAAAAGGAATAAAATGCGGATTAAACCAATAAAAAGCTTGAGATATGTTTTTGATTTCCTACCCTGACGAGGACAATAACCATTTTTCAAAATGGTTAAAAACTTAAGGACGTGATATTTGAGATGTTTTAACATATAGTCATTGATTCCCTAGATACATAAAACTATAGTGAAATTCTTCAACAAGTCTTAATATAGACAAATTATTGATAATAATCAAAAACATGCTTATAGAAACAATCACAATGTTTTAAAAATTCATCCCTTATAATCAATTTGAATGTGGTTTAACACATACTACTGTTGATCAATAATACTAAAGAACAGGTATATCAAGATTGCAGTTTTTATCCCTCAACTGAAGTATACTTCAGGAGCCTCTTGCCAAAAGTAGGAGATTTGGCAAGTCTGTAAAATAATTTACCTGCAGGCTATTTTCTACCTCTGAATTACCTGTCGCAGACATTTGGAGAATTTTCTGCTACTGGGTAAATGCTGGCTCTGAACATCAGTATCAGAATATGTCTGCAGATGAAGATGCGCAAAATATCCACTGCGCATATCGAGACATGCATGCACATTAGGGTGGAGCGAAAAAAATGAATTTTTTAAAATAAAAAACGGGTAGGTGCCAAAAGTTGCCTTTATACAAGTACATTATCTGCGTGCAATATTACCGCTGAAAAAAAATGGCATGAGCCTGCGCTTTTGGTTCAAAAGTCGAAATTTTGGGTAAAATTTGACATTTTTTCAAAAAAATAAAAAAATTCCTATAGAACTGGCTATTATTTAAAAGTGTTATTCAAACCTTTATTATTAAGCACTTAACATATTTAAACGATAAAACAATATATTTGCTCTGTATTACGGGAGCAAAACTGACAATTTTTGGTAAAAGAAAGCGTTTCCACTCTGTTGTGTCATACAACTAATTGTTGTTTGGAATACGTAGTTGCTTTCAAATCTACCCAGGATGTATCACATGGAGATGGCTGCATTTCATAACACAACAGTGCATAGCTCGACCACCCTTCTATCTGAGCACAATGTTTCATTTATATATAGAATTGTGATTTTTTTATCAAAGACAGGCATAAGTTTTCTATGTATCAACCTATTCCATCTCTTCTCTGTATCCACAGACGTTGGGTGATGCTGCAGTGACACTCATTCACGTATATTTCTACTGCTTGTGTATGATAAGGTAAGCAGAATAATGCAGGCTATTAATGGAATCTATTCAGCTCTCTAGTACCTTCACCAAAATTGCATCCAGTTACTGCATAGTGATTGGGAGTTCTGTTCCAACAACATTAAGGTATTTCATCTTTGAGTATGCCATCATTTACTCTACTTCTTGCATTTTTTATACGCTGATAAGCTTGTTGTTTAATGTGATGGTGATCGTCATCAAAATTGCAATAAGAATTTGCTCTCGATGCGAAAAGCTACCATTGTTCTAAATAAATTTTTTTAGTATTTGTTTTTTGCCGTTTTCTGTGATGTTTAGTAGCTGAATAATTACCCATAAGTTTTCAGATCAATTTCTTAGATGTGGATTATGTTTGATGTAAACCATCCTGCGGCATAAATTTGTATTACATACTTTGTGAGTGAACCAGACTGATGATCAATCAGTGCTTATATGAAGGCAAATAATTTTATGCGCCTTTGTTAGACATCTTGCGTTGGACAAGTTTCTTGGGTTCCTATTCGCTAGTTCTTCTGAGCAATATCTTGATGAAATAGCTTTGCAAATGTCTAGCAAATATTTCTGGTATGTGCTGAGTACCCTGTTCTTGAATTCAGGAAATAATGTTTGAAATTTACTGTCTATGGCATCAAAAATTGAAATAAGAAGGGAATAAGCACGTGGACAAAGATTTTCCTATTGGTCCGGCGAATCCCTGTGGGTTAGAATCTAATTTTTTCCAATAAATGATGCAGAGGAAATTCATGGGACTTGGAGGTGGCATATGATCAATTGTAATAGTTCATTTTAAACATGTCCCTCTCAGAATGGATAAAAACGACTAACACATTTATCCACCTTCGATGGGCACTCACCGCCCATCAGTCTCTACGTTCACTAAAAAAGTACTATATTATCCAAATTTGGCCCCAAGATCTACAATCAAATGTAATCCACAGCTAAAGAAGGGATCTAAAAACTCATGGGAAATTACTCGGCAACTAAACAACACACAAAACGGAATAAAACAAATACTAAAAAAGGGTTATTTAGGACAACGGTCGCTTTGCATACGTAGAGGAAATTCTTATTTCAATGCTCTCTGACGATTGCCATCATATTAAACAGCTAGCTGCTCAGCACATAGTAGTTGAAAAATGAGAGTAAACGATGGCATACGCAAATCTGAAATATCGACAATCAACTTTGAAGTGGATAATTATATAAATTTAATTCATTGAAAAAGTGTTGTGGTAATAGAACCTCTAATCAATATGCATTTATCGGGTGCAATCTTGGTGAAGATAATAAACGGCTGAATAGATTACATTAATATCATCCGCACTGAATTGCACTGTTTGTCTTCTCTTACACAAAGAGTATAAAAATACGTAAAGGAGATCACAGCAGCAGCATCCAAAGTCTGTGGATCCAAAGAAGAGATGTACTAGGTTGATACATAGAAAACTCATGCCAATCTTTGATAAAAAATCACAATTCAATGTATAAATAAAACATTGAGATCAGATGGTAGGGTGGTCGAGTTATGCACTGTTGTGACATGAAATGCTGTCACCTCCACGTGGTACCTCCTGGATAGTTTTGAAAGCAACTAGATAAGAGTTGTATTCTAAACAACAATTAGTTGCATGGTACAACAGAGTGGCAACGCCTTTTTTTCACCAAAAGTTGTCAGTTTTGTTCTAGTTATACAGAAAAAAGATATTGTTTTATCGTTTAAATATGTTAAGTCATTAATAATAAAGGTTTAAATAACACTTTTAATTAATAATCATCTCTATAGAATATTTTTTAATTTTTTGAAAAAATGTCAAATTTTACCCAAAATTTCGACATTTAGACCAAAAGCGCAGACTCAAGCCATTTTTTTTTCAGCGGTAATATTGCATGCAGGTGATGTACTAGTATAAAGGCAACTTTTGGCACCTACCCGTTTTTGATTTAAAAAAAATAATTTTTTTCGCTCCACCCTAATGCACATGCCTAGGAATGACATCAAGTGGTTGTTTGAATAGTATATAAAAAGTTGCTTCTAGCACGTATTCTTTTGTGGACACTACACTGCTGCAACGTGGGAAATCAGCAATTTATTTCATGCACATGCACGCCTCAATATGCATGGTGGACATTTTGAACATTTTCTTTTGTAAACATATGCAAATGCCCAAGTTCACATTCCCAATAAAGTCTTTTTTTCTTGCACCGAGCATGTCCCTCTTTTCCCCGCATTTTCCTTGGAAACTAGGAGTCATCAAGGTTCTTTAGGTGTATTTCTTACGCACTCAAAGCGAGGAATCTGGCTGTAGAAAGTTTTGGTGGTCTTGATGGAATACCCTGCATTTTCTTTTCACATGACAATGAAATAGGCTCCATTTAAACCCTGGGAATTTTTTCAAAAAAATTTAACAAAAAAGATTTTTTTTTTTTTTTTTTTTTTTGCCCAAAGACATATTTTTAGCACACTTCTGATGTTATTTTCAAAAGTTTTAATTTAATAAAACCTTTCCTATTGCATAAAACATTGAAGCAGAATTTATCCTTTCGTGTCACATTAATTTTTTATTTTAGGGAAAAATCACTTTATAGTGAAAAGAAAATTAAAATTAACTATCAAAAAGACTTTACATAACAGTTTACTGAAATTTAATGAATAGGTAAAGAGTTATTTGCTTATTATCAAAAACACAATATGTTGTGGAAGAATTTTTGAAGATTTATAACAAAAAGGTTCAATTTTTTTATTTTATTCCTAAATGCTAGAACACAAGAGAGGCTATTACAGCAAATACAATGGCATACACCGAGTTTATTCCCAATTTTGGAAATAGAAATATACCAGATATTCATGTGTCTATTTGGTATGAGACAAAAAATGTTTTCTTAGATAATGTTTATCAGTAAATCCTTTGGAACATATTTCACAAACAAAGGGTTTTTCACCTGTATGAATTGAGAGATGTCTTCTTAGATCATGATTATGAGAAAATGCTTTGGAACATATTTCACAAACAAAGGGTTTCTCTCCAGTATGAGTCAAGAGATGGCTTCTTAAATTACTCTTAACAGAAAATCTTTTGGAACATATTTCACAAACAAAGGGTTTCTCTCCAGTATGAGTCAAGAGATGGCTTCTTAGATTACTCTTAACAGAAAATCCTTTGGAACATATTTCACAAACAAAGGGTTTTTCACCTGTATGAATCGAGAGATGTCTTCTTAGATGATGATTATGAGAAAATGCTCTGGAACATATTTCACAAACAAAGGGTTTCTCTCGAGTGTGAGTCAAGAGATGGCTTCTTAGATTTTTATTATCCTTAAATCCTTTGGAACATACTTCACAAACAAAGGGTTTTTCACCTGTATGAATCAAGAGATGTCTTCTTAGATTTCTATTATCAGAAAATCCTTTAGAACATATTTTACAGACAAAAGGTTTCTCTCCAGTGTGAATCAAAAGATGTCTTCTCAGAGTACTCTTATCAGAAAATACTTTGGAACATACTTCACAACTAAAAGATTTTTCCCCTGTATGTATCAAAAGATGTTGTCTTAGATTACTAGGCTGAGAAAATGCTGTGGAACATATTTCACAAACAAAGGGTTTCTCTCCAGTGTGAGTCAAGAGATGGCTTCTTAGATTACTATTCTGAGAAAATCCTTTGAAACATATTTCACAAACAAAGGGTTTCTCTCCAGTATGAGTGAAGCAATGTCTTCTTAAAGTAACGTTGTTAGAAAATGTTTTGGAACATACTTCACATACAAAAGATTTTTCTTTTCTGTCAAAGGAGGTATTTTTTACTTTATTAGCAACAAAGGGTTTTTCTCCTGTATGTAACAAAAGATGGTTTCTCAAAGTACAGTTATCTCTAAATCCTTTAGAACATATTTCACAAACAAAAGGTTTCTCTCCAGTGTGAGTCAAAATATGTTTTCTTAGAGTACTCTTATCAGAAAATCCCTTGGAACATATTTCAAAGACAAAGGGTTTCTCTCCTGTATGAGCCAAGAGATGACTTCTTAGATTACTCTTCTTAGAAAATGTTTTGGAACATACTTCACAAATAAAAGCTTTTTCTTCTGTATCAATGGAGGTACGTTTTCCTTTATCAACATTTTGGGAAACGAAGTGCTGTTCACCAGAGGAAGAGTTTTCTTCTGCGATTGATGACATTTCCTGAAGAGAAAAAGTTTTGTTTCGGATGAAAACAGAAACTTCTTTAAAGTAAAAAACTTCTGAAAACTTTCTTTCAGTAAAATTTTAGATACCTTTGAATCTAAAAACAGAAATAAAAATAATAAAGCAACACATTTTTAATAAACTGCACTAAATTTTATCTCTGAATTAAATATCAGATTTGACTTTCTTTAAACAATACAAAATTCACACATTAAACTATCACATTACATATTCTTAGGTACAACAGAACATTTTTTCATAGATACAGATACATATTGTGTAGGTGTGTATGAAATATCGTAGACACTCCCAAATCCGGACCTATAGGACAAAATTAGTAATCGCCACTCGACAACCGGCGAGCAATACTCAAAATTTGATGATTGACTCTTATTGGTAAAACTGGCTAAACTGATTAGTAACCACTCGTGATGATAGCAGATCACTTGATGACGTAACAAACACGTGCAACATGTTTAATGTCAAGTTAATTTGACATTTACGATAAATCATTATTGGAATTTAATCTGATAGCTTGGCGATAGTTTTTTGGTTGACAGGATAATCAAGTAGTACCGAATTGATTAAAAGAAACACTCTTATCACTCGAAAAATGATAATGATATTAACTAACAGTTTACTGCGTTGGATTAAGCGTTTCATTTCCAATTAAAATATATCTTTGAATTGAAATTTGAATGAAACACATGGTCCTGAAAAATCGGAGAGTGTGGAAAATAGGATTACAAATATCTTGGCATCTAGTTATCCGATTAAGTTAATTTTTTATGCAAAATTTATGTTTTTTATTGATTTTTATATTCAGTCCTTAAAATAAACAATTTCGAAAATTTTTATATACCTTTTATCAGAACGAATATTTCCATAGTCCGAAAAAAATAGTTCCGGATAATCGAGATTATTGATATTCAATAGGCTTCTTCCCATTATTACATACTAAGTGCACACCAAATTTCAAGTCTCTATCCCAATTTCTTGGGGTGATAGAACGTTACAAAGACACAGACAGCAATTTTTTTTCTTCTAAAAATATGTTTTTCTGAATCTGCAGTGTCTGAAACGTGTAAATCCGTCAATTTTTTTTCAATTTTTAAAACGATTACAAGACTTACCCTATACTGCGTATGATGGGTAAGTAATAAAATATCCAAGATATGAAATTATTTTTTTAATTAAAAAATATTTTAATTAAAAAATATTTTAATTAAAAAATCATATCTATCATATCAATCATATCTAAATCATCTGATAATTAATATAAGGGTTCTGCGGTAATAACGCCACGTTAAGGTTCTACCAATTTTTACGTCTTAGTTAGGCAGCTTTCATTACAAAAAGCAAAAGCTATCTATTGCAGCCGTTCGGAGGAAAGCACTTCTGGAAAATTTTCGTATATTTTCACCGATCATGACCCCCAGGACCCCAAAACCACCCTCCGTTAAAATGTGACATTATATATATATATATATATATATATATATATATATATGCTTTTCGTCATGCGATAACTCTAGTATTTATTAACCGATTTGGATGAAATTAATTGTATGCATAGTACATACCAACGTCTCGACTGAATTCGTTGTCCAGCTTCATCCGCCATCTTGTTTCAAAATGGGGGCCATTTGAATTTTTTTTTAATTTAAAAAGCTGTGCGAATAAATACAAAACTGAAAAATATTTTTTTAAGAGTTTGACCATTTTGTTTTCCCTTTATCTTAAAAAATGGCTGACATATAGCAGTTTGAATTTCTAGGGTGGCTGACATTTTCAAACAATCTGATTTTTGTCATGCGATAACTCTGGTATTTATTAACCGATTTGGATAAAATTAATTGTATGCGTAGTACATACCAATGTCTCGACCGAGTTCGTTGGCCAGCTTCATCCGCCATCTTATATCAAAATGGAGGCCATTTGAATTTTTTTCAATTTAAAAAATGGTGCGAATAAATTGAAAACTTAAAAATATTTTTTTCTTAAGAGTTTGACCTTAATACAAGGATTCCGGAGCATATTTTGTTTTCGCTTTATCTTAAAAAATGTCTGAAATATAGCAGTTTGAATTTCTAGGGTAGCTGACATTTTCAAACAATCTGATTTTTGTCATGCGATAAAACTAGTATTTAT
This sequence comes from Maratus speciosus, assembly GCA_963932465.1. Classification (NCBI taxonomy): domain Eukaryota; kingdom Metazoa; phylum Arthropoda; class Arachnida; order Araneae; family Salticidae; genus Maratus; species Maratus speciosus. The sequence goes on from OZ010794.1 coordinate 37,726,680, forward strand.
CAACCGATTTGGATGAAATTAATTGTATGCATAGTACATACCAATGTATCGACCGAGTTCGTTGGCCACCTAATCCGCCATCTTGTTTCAAATTGGCGGCCATTTAAAAAAAATATTTTAATTTAAAAAGTGGTGCGAATAAATTAAAAACTGAAAAGTATTTTTTTCTTAAGAGTTTGACCTTAATACCAGGATTCCGGAGCATATTTTGTTTCGTCTTTATCTTAAAAAATGCATGAGATATAGCAGTTTGAATTTCTAGGATGGCTGACATTTTCAAACAATCTGATGTTGTCATGCTGTAACTCTCGTATTTATAAACTGATTTGGATGAGATTGATTGTACGCATAGTACATACGAATGTCTCGACCGAGATCGCTGGTCAGCTTAATCCATCATCTTGTTTCAAAATGGCGGCCATTTGAACCGTGCACTGCCACGCAATGCTTAAATATTATTAATATCCGTTAGCTCTACATTCTCACCAAGCTTGGCGACACTTGGCGAATTATCGCCAAATTTGGCGTCCAAGAATAAGTATTCATAAATGATGCCAACTTGGCTATAGCTTACTGATTAGGCGCAATTCTCATTTAAATTCAGTATTGACGAATATTCTCTTATCGGGTTCGTCGTATTTTAGCTTTTTAAAATTTGAGTAAAATTAGCTTCGAGTAAATCTTGCAAAATTTTAAAACCAAGAAATATGAAAGGTACCTCTTCCTCCCGGCACTGGCCAAAAGGACTTTTTTAGATTTTTTTCCAAATAAGTATAGGATTCAATGCAGCAACTTATTGATTATGTATACAGGAAAAATATTTTAGCAGATATGTATTCATAAAATGTAGTGGCGTGATTTCTTGACCAATGCTATTTGGCGTTATCAGTGTTGATCTCAGGCACTTTTCCCTGGGAGGGATTTCTGTGGCTCCGGGGAGGGGGACATTGTGGAGTTCCGGGGGGGGGGGGGATTGCACTTTTTGACCAATGAAAACACAAAATCTGAAAATTTACGGGGGGGACATTTCATTGCTCCGGGGGGGATGTCCCCTCTGCCACCTCCTGAATTGAACACTGGGCGTTATTACCCATGCCACGGATTCTTTTTCTGAGTCTGAAATAGTAAAAAAGAAGGAAAAAACACTCCTTTGCCAATGTAGAAATAAACAAAAAACTTCTACATTTGTTATGCAATGGAAAAAAATGAACATTCTTCATTCAAAATCTTTATGATTTAATAAACACTGTTCAAAGGCGTTAAGACGAAAATAATAAAATATCCTCAAATTTGATCTTCTCAACACGAATAATGAAAGAACAAAGAGACCTTGAACTCATTATCAATTCCAATGATCCTAAATACAAATATTTCACTCTAAAGATGAAATTACTCTCATACAATCAAGCACCTTAACCCTTAATTGCATGATATTTTATTTTGTTCCGAAAAAATTATAGTATATGATTCTCAGAAAGGTTTATTACACAGGAAAAATAATTAAAAAAATCAGATACATTGTTTTTGTATAATACGTCAACCTTTTCTTATGTTGCACGTTTGCAATATAAGTAAAAACTATCATAACTAAAATATTGCTAATTATTAAATATTTTAATAAGTATGAATCTAAATACCTTATTTTATATGAATTTTTATTTTTTTAAACTTAACCCTTAACCCCTTCGCGACGGGAGCCTTTTACGAAATGTTTATTGCTTTGCTACTGGTTTTAAAAAACAGAAATTTGTGCCTTTTTAAATCAGGAAAATGCTCGAATTAAATAAGGCAAATTTTACAGTAAAATTTTACTTGTGAGGATAAACAAGGATCTTTAGTCCTTTTTGCGGCACGTATACGTGTCGCTCGTCCCCAAGGGGTTAAATGCATGAATTATGTTTTTTATTCTTATATTAAGGATTAGACACTAGAAATTTTAAGATAGATTTTTAACTTTATTTAGCAGCATATTTTTGTAATTTTTACAGCATTAATATTTCTATATAAATATAGTGGTTGCTAAGAGTTAAATAAAAAGCGATGCAGATATGCATGAGTATGCAATTAAGGGTTAACATTACATAGAGACTCAAATAACCTTTTTAATGTAATTTATTTTAACCTACAAAAAGTTTCTGTATTCCAAAGGGAGCCAATAGGTGTGGTCCAATATTTAAGTACTATATTTTTTAGATTTACATAAAAAAATCACAATAATATTTTTAAATGCTAAACACAATCTACTAATAATTATTATATATTTAGTTAGCAAAAAATCATTCACATTGGATTTATTTTACTATATGAATCTCAATCCAACAGATTATTTTAAGTGCTAGCGTGGAGATTGTTGGATTACACTTAACTGGACTGAACTGGCTGAAAATGAAGGCAGGTGCAATTTCCTTACCTCTTCAGCATTACCAAGCAATTTTATAACAAAAATATTTTAATACACATAAATACATAAAATAAAGAAAAACAATGTGTTTTTGATGGCTCATACATTTATTTCATCCCAAACCAACTAAGCTAAGCATTTTGCTGAATAAGCAACATTATAGGTCCTAAAAAAGCATTCAAATAATTGCTTATTATTTTTAATTCAGTCCTAGTGATGCATAAAAAATATCTTACGAATTGACAATCTTTCAACTGAGTGGAAAGTGTCTAGGCCTAAGATCTCTGGCCAACATTCTGCCTACCTGGACCCCCTACTGGCCGACATAATTCCCCCAGACAACATCTTGGTAACAGGATCTTTTCTGCCATTAATATGTTTCGATCATAGACCAGATGCTACAAAGGAAAGGCTGCCTGTGGAAATTAAGTCGACCCAGTCTGGGGAAGAGTATATTACTTCCATTGAAAACCGTTTTAACAAGAATGTAATTAAAAGTTTCGGGACTTTTATGTTAGGCAGTCGCCAGTGATAATTCGTCAAATCTTGTTTCAATTGACATCATTTGATTGCAACTCTTTCCTGCAACTCTTTCCTACCTTGCATAAATCTAATAACGAAAACTTTTTTATTTTAGCAAGATTCAAATATGTGTGTAATGATGAGGAAAATTAGGGATTTACCTAAAACAGAAGAACAAGCTATACTTTCTTTTTAAAGAATATTTTGCCTAGAAATGCATTTTGTATGAAATGAAATTATATTTTAGCAATAGCATTTGATGAAGATGCGATGTTCATACATGTCGCAATAAAAGGTGCTTTTGGTAAGGAACATGATTTGAATAATCTCGATTGAGTTTTTGAAATTGTGTGAGATTTATTTATGATTGGAGTGAAAAAAATAACACCTAGAAAATGCTGCAAAATGCAAAATGGTATAAGAAAAAACATCACGATCATAAGTAACGTAAGCTTCTATTTTTGAGCATATAAAATTGGAAACGATGCTTTCGTTATGAAATAAAATATTTCTAGTCTATGTTATCTCTTATTTTAAATATTCCTGTTATTGTAAGGGCCTGTACATATATAACGTTATCATTTTAAGTGGGGGGGGGGAGAAGAAGTCTGGCACATGATATTCTAAGATATCTCCGGGGAGGGATAATTAGTCTTTTGATATTGTTACTTTTGATCTAAACAAACTTTTCTCTTTTTAATTCTAACTTGGATTTTACATCAAAATAGTACATTATCTTTTTTTAGTCTGTTATCTATTTTTATGAAAATACAAAGTTATTATTAAAATCATTAAATAATTATAAAATTATTTAATTCCAAAATATGGACTATCCCAACTTTTGGCATTCCTATTCTTTTGTCCTATGTGTATGCATATATAATTCGATGTTGGAGAAACCATATGTGAAGTATGTTTGAAATGATACTTGTGTTTACTTGTAAATAAAAGAGAAAGAACGTTGCCATCTGTTTTGTTGATAAAAAGTTCTGTCTGACTCCCCCTCCCCCTGTGCTTGGACAAGTGCAAGAAGACATTATTGCTGTTGAATGCATCATGTAACAAAAAGCTATTATTAAATACTCTTAAATAGTAATATATCTTTCAAGTGTTATTTGATATAAAGTTATATTTTATTTACTTCTCTTCATTTGAATCAATAAAGTACTCAAAAACACATGTAACCATATTTGTATATCACTCCAAAGGGAAAAAGAATTCCAAAAGAATTTTTTGACATTGATAACGATATCATTGTGGGGAGGGATGATAACGTATGATATCGTAGGGGGGCTGAGGGGGGTCCAGAATTTCCAAAAAGTTGACAATGTTATGTATGTACACGTACAGCCCCTAAGTCTCATCAACTTTATTACATGAGATTCTTTTATTTGTATTGATATGTTTGTGTTTACATATTTTATCATGATTTTTTATTTATTTGTAGCTAAGTTTTTAAAGATATTATAATAGAAGTTATTGAACATTTTACAAGTAATCTTAATTATTTTTTGTCAAAATATTTTTATTTATTTATTTATTCACAATACCTGCCTTTGCAATGTCAAGATATTGGCAATTTCTTTTAGGCCAATATTTTAAGTTTGGCAAGGGAAAAAAAGGGTTGGTGAGATTCAAGAAAATTTTGGTAGTCACTGGTGCTCGGTTAACATAAAAGTACCAAATTTCCTAATGTATTTAGTCTCAATTTTTTAAAGCTTAATGAGTTGATTTAGAAAAATTATGCAAATTTGTCTTTGTATATTTAAAATTAAAACTTTCTGTAATAATTACAATTTTAACTTTACAGAAACTTACTCCTATTTCTACTAACTGAATACTGGATATATTAAGGAATTGTAAGGTCACCTGAGAAAATTCACGTATCACATGTTATATCAAAATTAACGCAAAGTGCAACTTCTAAAGTCATTAATACAGACGTTTTAGGTTTTGATTAAGTTTTTTATGATTTATTTGACAAGAAGAGTTACCTGAATATGAAATGAGAAAGATTTTATTTTACAAACAGGCTATTAAATCTCTGAGAACAAGTGACTTTAAACCCATTGAAATATAAGATGAACATAATTTACAATATTGCTAAAGATGCTTTTTGGCTATTGAACAAGTAAGAGAAGCATTAAATAATGGTCTATAAGATAAAAATTTTTAAACTTATAAAAAATAAAGTACAATAGAATTGGAAACAGCAATTTTTATCAGGCATAAAGAAGATTTCATTTAAAACTGATATAATTATTATAATGTCATAATAACATCTCTCAAATACCCTTTTTTTACTCATGTATATAAAATAAGCATAGCAAGTATAATCGATTTTGGAGGGTCAAAGAATGAATAATTATTTCTATAATAATTAGTAATTATAATTTTATTAATAAAAGTGAAAACCTATAATTTATGCTCCTTAATAGAGAGGTTTAACTATTTTGGAAACATATAATTCTTAACAGTCATTCTAATACCTACAAGCAGAGAAAAACATCATAAAAATTAGATTTAAAATTTTTTAAATACGATTTTAAAGTTAAAAAACCACAATTTCTTTACATTCTATCACGAAAGACTAAAGTGATATAAAAATGGACATTTCTCCATTATCACATTGACCACTTTCCATGTAAAAAACGATTGCCAAGCTATAGAATTTAACGCCAAAATTGCATGATCATGACGTCACATTCACTTCATTTCATATGTATTACAGATGTTTTTTATGTCATCCAGTGATTTTTAATTCAAAGTTTATCTGTATTTTTAATGTATTGATTTATTTGTTCTTTCATCAGTTAAAATAACGATTTCATTCTTAAACAGCAACAACAGATTAAAAGAGAAAAAGCATTGAAAAAATGTTGCAATGCATAGTTATGAAGATCAGTTTCAGCTGACATCACGAACTTTCACCCACCGAGTTGGATAATTAAGAAAAAGAGTCAATAAATAAATATCCAAGATTACTTTTTTCTGTTTTCATTAACATTTTTAAAAATTTTGATTTATAAAAATATTAATATTTATTTGACACTTTAGTGAGTGAGGCTTTTCTGAATTTCTTGTTTGACAGCAACATTCTTCCTTTTGTTTATTGGGCATTACAATCTCGTAAATAGACATGTGATACATTTTTTTCATTTAAAGTGATCGATGGGATAATGGAGAAGTACCTAAAAAAATGTTATGTTATGGAAGAGGTAATAAATCCTGATGAAAAAAATTCAACATTGACTGCACAGATAGCTATTTATTTCTAATATTTTAATTCATTCAATCTTTTATCACATTATTCAAATTTACTGAAATCTAATTGTAATAATTATGTTCCTACTTATATGTTTAAATGATTAATTGGAATCTTTATTAACTATCCTTTTCAAAAATAAAGTAGCCTCATAATTTCTTAACAAACACTGTAAAAGCACCCAGATAGCTTTTCATTTCTAACATTTTAATCCGTTTAGTCCAGGGGAAATGTACCACAAAAAGGGGGTTACCTTGCAAATGGTCGGGTAGAAGATTTTTTTTTTCTGAATTGTTTATAATGATACCAACATAGAAAAAACCAAGTTTTCTAACAAAATTTCTTAAGGCTAAATTTTCTGTGGCCAAAAAACAAAATTTTGGAACATTTTTTTTAAATATCTCGAGACCCTTAGCCGTAGCCTATTATTTGTCAGTTACAATATTAAAGAGCACAAAATTCTCTACAACTTTCACATTTACAACTTTTTTATACACTTAATAACAAGCGCAGTACGCCATTTCAAAAATAGGACAATTTTTTTCAATTTTCTTAAAAAACGTGAAAAACGTATAGTTCTGCCACGATTATTCAAATGTTTCCCCACAGATTGAATCGTGTATGTCAACTTCAATATATTGGTATCAGTAAATTATGTGTTTCAGGGCCAAAATAACCTTTTTTGCACCAGTGGCAAACATGGATTTTAGCGCCTCCCCCCCCCCCTTAAAAAGAAAATTTACCACGAGAATTTTAATAAATCTCTAATAGCCGGATTTTGAAAATTTTAAATATGTAATCATTAAATACGTAATTCTGAAGTACGTAATCAGCTTTGTGAAACATTAATTCATAAAAACCTTGAAAACAGAACCGAAAGAAACCGAATATATATTCCGCTTTAAACAGATTTCCATCTTAGCAGGTACAATTGTTCATATTTTTTCTCTTGAAAATATATAATTTTTTCTTTAAAGACCGGATTCCGTATATACAGATTTCAGTTTCAAAGATTTTACGGTAGTTGTAGTATTGAGGCATTTAAAGTCACAGTTATATCAATTATGAGACTAAATTAGTCACACGAAGACATTCGCAAGGTAAGATTAAACCTATGGAAGCGTTCTTGACAAATATCTCGCTTGCATTTTATTGCTTTTAATTTTTTTTTTTTTTTTTCGTAGGACACACGAGATCAATATCTAACGTTGGGTTTTTGTACTTTTTCGGGTTTGATTGCATTTTTTTTTAACGTTCGGGCACTTTCGTTTTTGGAAAACTGTTTGGGACCCGTTCTGAAATTTTAAGTATCTTCATTAAAAAAAAAAAAAAAAAAAAAAAAAAAAAAAAAAAAAAAAAAAAAATGCAACCAAATTCAAAAAATTAAAAACGCACAACGTTAGATATCGATCTCAGGTATCATATGAAAAAAATATATATATATTGAAATTCAAGCAAGAATTATGAAAAGAATGCTGCCATAGGGTTAACATTAACGTACAAATGTTTTTTGCGTGAGACTACACTAGTCACGCAAAGAAACTGGCAGAAAGTGCAGGAAAATGCTGATAAATGGGAAGTATTAGGCTTTATACCTCCAGATGATCAAAATATCTGTTTTATTCAGGATAAAGATATTCCTTTGAAACGGGATGGTAATAATCCTATAACACAGCCATCAAAGAGAAAAAAATATTGTTAAATAGCCTGTAGAAATTATTATTTTTTAAATAAATTTTTTTCATTTAGCTTATGCAATCATATTGCGTATGGTAAGTGGAGATGAATGAGACAGGGGATCAATGCGATAACAAAAATTTTTATATGGCCTACAATCATAAATAAATTGGTAGTATTTCATTTGATAAATGTTGTCATGGAGATCATTAAACAGATATACTTTCAAAACAGTACATATTACAGAAGATTAGAATATTCCACAAAACATATTTTTCAACAATCAAAGTAAATTTTTCTGTTTGAGTTTTAAAGCAATTAATAGATAATCTTAAAATTTTATATAGTGCGAATTTTATATAGTAGAACGTCGGTGCGCTATACTGATGGCCCGGGTTCGACTCCTGGCTTGGAATCTTTTTCACTATGTTGGCCTTTGCGCCTTTTAAGCAATCACTTTGAAATTTGATTTTCATTTGAAATATTGTATCCAAGGCGAATGTTTCTCTCTGGAATAATTTCCATGTATTAATATAGTTTCTATCGATGCTGGATTTAATTATGTTTCGTGTTAGCCCCAGGTTGGTGGCTCACGATAAAATATTCCATCTTGTGCTGCGTTTGTAGCCTTGCCAACATATAATAGTGAAAAAATTTCCAAGCTGTGTATCGTTCCAAGTGGTTTAGTCGGTAGAATGTCAGTGCACTATACTGATGGCCCGGGTTCGACTCCCGGCTTGGAATCTTTTTCACTATGTTGGCCTTTGCGCCTTTTAAGCAATCACTTTGAAATTTGATTTTCATTTGAAATATTGTATCCAAGGCGAATGTTTCTCTCTGGAATAATTTCCATGTAGTCCATACAGTCCATACAGTAAAACATACGTTATCAATAATTGGTAAATAAAATATAATATTGTAGATTGGAATAAAATATGTTTTTCGCAAATTTTCATACCTATCCCATTGATACCTGGAAAAAAATGTATGCATTATAGAAGTTATTAAAATTAAACAAGAATTCTTTCTTAATTGAAACTATCGTGCAAATAAGTTATTAAATATTGAAGTATTCTTTTAAACAATGCTTTGAAGTTAACATTGCATATACTTAAATTTACTGTATAAATATGAAAATTGTCTCATTCATCTACACTCTGCCCTACTTTTAAAATTATATAAATTTACTGAATAAAAAATGTCTGTTGAGATGAAAATAAAGACGTGAGTGTGCAGATAATAGATAATTTACTGCTACCAATTTTTAGAAGTCAAGATACACGATTAAATCCGCAGGGAACATTTGAATAATCGGTGCAAAACTGCGTTTTTCACGGTTTTTAAGAAAATTGAAAAAAATGTTTTATTTTTGAAACGATGTACTGAGCTTGCTATTGAGTGTATAAAAAAATTGTAAATATGAACGTTGTAGAGAATTTTGTTCTCTTTGATATCGTAATTGACAAATAATATACTACGTCAACGGTTCTCTAGATATTTTTAAAAAATATAAAAAAGTCCCAAAATTTTGTTGTTTTTAGCCACAGAAAATTTAGCCTTAAGAAATTTTGTTAGAAAACTTGGTTTTTCCATGTTAGCATCATTATAAACAATTCAGAAATAAAAAAATCTTCTACCCGACCTTTTGCAAGGTAAAATGTACATTTCCCCTGGACTATTTATCACATTATTCAAATTTACTGAAATCTAATTGTAATAATTACTTTATATTTAAAATGATTAATTGAATCTTTATTTACTAACATTTTTTCAAAATTAAAGTAGCCTCATAATTTCTTAACGAACACTGCAAAAGCATGTGCTTATAACAGAAATTCAGATTTTTTTAATCAGACATTCACATACCAATAGACAAAATTAACTAACAAGCTAAAACAAAATCAGAAAATGCAATTTAAGAATGCCCAATATTTCACATGTCAATAGCTTACATTTCTTTTTAATGTGTAATAATAATTAATAAACAGATGTGCACTCTTATACAGTTGAAAGCCTGTATAACACAAACCTAAAAACATGAGGGGTTGTGCTTTACATAGAATTTTTCATTATATAGATCACATTTCACACATCATTAAACTTGCATTGTCAACATGGACAAATATGCCTGAAACATGTCAAAATACAGTAGAGTATCTTTATATTGCATTTCTTAAGAACAGGAGTCGTGTAGATTATAAATTTATGCATTTACACATTGTTAAATTTACTTCATAAACATTATCTAAATAGGACTGGATTAAATCATTCATTATATGATCAAATCTTTCCTTGTATAACTCATTTTCTAATATTTTTATCTACATTATACAGGACAGATGTGTCTGTGCGTAATCTTGACATCATTTAGCAAATGGCAACACTTGATGATGAAAGTTTAATTTTTCAAATTTTGTTATTGCAATTTTTTAAAATTTCTAAACTTCACACATTTCCAAATTTCACACCGTCATATAGGGAGGAGGGGGGGAAATTCACTTTCAAATGCAATTTATTCGAAAACTGTATCTTAATGGACTGATTCATTATGGATTTAAAAATAATTTTCAAACATGAATTTTTTCAAATCTATCTCCGTCGTGTGCAGGCTCCATTATGAAATAACCTATTTGCACTTAAAACAATATAAATAGTTCAGCATTTGTTTCTGGCTAATTTTTCATAACAAAATTAAAACTTCATCAAACTATTATATTAAAAAGTGACTGTCAGTCTGAATTTCACAGCTACTCCTCCTGGAGTTGGCAATCCAATGAATGCCAATTATCCGTATGGATCTGAGAACATCAAAAGTGGTCTTAGAATTTAAAAATTTGAATTAGTTTTCGAGAAAGTATTTTTATTTATTTATTTTATTTTATTTTTTTTTTGTAATTTTTTATGACATTTCTGTAACGATGGCAACTAGATGGCTCTATTTTTGTGGATAAAAGGGAAAATGATAGGGATTATCAGATTTCTTTGTTTGACATTTTCAAACTGAAATTAACTTTTATTTGAATAGATAGTGAAAATATTACTATTATGATTAAATTGTATTTATCAAGAAAATTTCAAGAAATACAAACTTATTTTCACCTATCCAAGCTTCAGGAATTAGTTTAGTTTAAAAAGCAAAAAATTGTCTGTTGACTGGAACGTTGGGATAAATTCCATAGATGTAAAATGAAAAAATAAATCCATCATAGCTCTTTTCATTTGATTTAAAGTAGTAAAACAAATTTTCTACTATTTCCTTAAGATGACTTTCACAAACTTTTCACAAGGACATTAAAAGCAAAATGTTTTAGCGAGAAAAGTTATATTTCTCTAAGCATATATTTTAATTCCTAAATATAAAATTCTTTTGACTAAATTCGTCAAAACAAAGTCATTTTTGTATCAGTTCACTCAAATGATGTCATTTCTACCATCTTCGAAAGGAGAAACCAAACCTCGGGAGAGCGAAAAGCTTTTGGCAAATAAAGTTATAGAATAGGTACCTTTTTATTGGGAAAGCTTTTAACTTAAATTGTAAATATAATTTATAATTTGAAATATTGTATTTAAGAATTTTAATACTATAATGGTCTTCAAAATTTACAATAAACATAGATTTCAGTTCCTCCAAAAGTATCGAATGATCTTATGCCATTCAAATGCAACACATGGGCTGAATGAGACTAGTTTTTAAAATAGCAATTATTTCATTAAAAAGCTCTAAATTAAAGAGATAAAGCTGAACTATTGTATTCAATTGAGTCTACAGAAGAATAGCCATTTTTCTAGAATGCGAGAAGGCTTCTTAAGAGGCTACTTCAGTCAACTGGGAAAGCAAAATCCCCTAACAGAGTGATAATGTTGCCACCACGGAGGTGTATCCCAATCACAAAGATTGACATGTTAAAAAACCGTAAATGGTCATCCCATAGCATGAAACTGGAAACCCTTTGCCTCCAGGCAAATAGTGTGGAGATCAGACACCCTGACCGGAAAAAAGTGATTAGCAGACAGGAAATGAAGATAGCCTCCCATTTTCACCTTATAAGAAAGTAGTTCTGAAGTCTAAATAGAATATTTTCCAACACGTTTTTAAAATCTTATACATATTTTTAAATGCACAGAATTTACCGATATTCTTCTTCAGATATTAAAAAATCTATTACATTTTCCTTATGAAGGCAAAATATTATTCTGAAAACGATGTCAAAGTTCATATTTTTAGTTGGTTTTAGACACAGCAATCAGGAAAAAGTTATCAATGTGTAGCAATATTATAATTCCAAATATATTTTAAAATATATATGTAAACAAGAAAGAAAAAAAATCATGCATTAAGAGACTACTTCAGTCAAATGAAAAGACCTGCTTGTTAATGCTATTCCTATAGAAGAATTTTATAAAGATATCTCGGTTGCATTTCAATATTTTTAAATGCTTTTTTTCTTCATTAGATAGCTGCGATCGATCTGTATGAAGGTCGAAAAAAATTTTTATGGGTAGCCAAATAATCGGCCCATTCAACCTATCTGCCGAATATCCGGCTTCGGCAGAATATCAAGTCCATTATTAGGCTTTGCACGAATAATACTGTAAGGAATGTTTTTATATTTACACAGTAAAACTTTTTAATTTAACAATTTATATTCATTATCTATAATAAAAATTTTATTTGAAATTAACCGAATTTTTTTTCCCCTTAACTTTTATGCCTTGAATGTGTTTTATCTATCCATTTTTATATAAGAGGGTAATTTAAGAATCATGTAAAAACTTTTATGCTGTATCATTAAGTACAAAATATATCTAGGAAATAAGCTATTGTCATTTGTTAAATTTAAAATTAATCTATTCAAAAATTTCCTAAAGAGTCATACAAGCAAATTCTAATTTTTTTAAGCATAATGGGAAGTTTAATATTCATCCCTTGTTACATAAAAAAAAATTATTTTAATGATATTTTTAATTAGACTTATAAAGAACATAAATAGACAAAAGAAAAATATAAAGAACAGATTAGATATATATGTATGTATAACATAAGTATTTAACTCGTAGATACTGCAATATGTAATTTTTTTTTTTTTTTTTGAGTAAAATGCATTTAAAAGTTAAATATCATTTAAGTAATTTTTTAAAGTGTGTTACTATTTCTCATTAAATAATGAAAGAAATGCAATTACTAAATTCTTTTAATTAGTATGTATGTATGTCTTACATCACTATTTAATTTATATTTTCTTTCATCTGAAACTGCAAATTTATGTTGTGAAGTACTTTCAAAATTTCTTGATTATTTTAAAATGTAACAACAACAACATCATACGTAATATCTATTAAATTGCAACAATAAGCACCTAAGATACAAAGTATTTGTATTCGACCAAACCATTATACGTTGCATCACTAACAGCCATATTTGAAAATGCATTTCGTTGGTGCTTCAGAATTGTGATTAATTTCGTAAATGCATTTTTAGAATGAATAAATACAAATAAAACTAAAATAGTAGTACTTACATTTGGCAGATTCCTTGAAATTTTGAAGAATAAAACAATAAAAGAGTAAACAACAACAACAACAAAAATCAAAAGAGTGGAGTAATTTAGATTCTAAAGAAAAAAAATTCTATATACACATTGTGTGCGGTAAAAAACAAAATTGTTTTTTAAAAAGATAATTAAAAAATTTCAAGCTTAAAAACAAATGAACAAGTAAATAAAAAATGGCAGTATAATAAATAAATAAAAAATGGCAGCATAATAAAAAAATAAAGTAAAAAAATTACACCAATTCTGAAGACCCATTCAACAGTCCCTGAAAAAACAATATGCCAATCTTTGCAATCAATATCTCATATTCCAATCAATATCGATCCACGGTTTGTGAATCACAAATACATCAAAATATAAAATGGCATGAAGCCATTATAAAAAATAAATTGAAAAAAGTAATAAAAATCAAACCGATAAAAAGTACTACAAGGACCGCGGTAGATAATCATTACATATCTGCCAACTTGTACTGATTGATTGTGCAATGTTCTATGTGTACAACGGTTTTAATAGTGAACAGTAAACTGTACAGTTTTGTGCAAAGCTTAGTAATGAATTGTAAAATAATAGAAAATCTGCAGATCCAGGGATTTATGTATCACTTTACATAATATCTGATATCCTATAATCTGTAGTTATTTTAAGTTGCATATATATTTATTAAGCATTGAAATTTCTCCATGACTCAGAGAACATAGCTTTTAGAAACTTTTAAACATTAAACTGTATTGCATGAAACGATATTCTAGAACTCCTTATTTTTAAATAAAAAGTACATTTTCCAGAAATTCTGTTCCATGAACCCCTTATCTCACTGAGTTTGGTACAGTAGACTCCCTCAAATCCGCACAGCTTGGGACCAGAGGTCGTACGGATTTTAGAATTTTGCAGATTTCTAGCCATTGCTTTGTTTATATTTTTTAAACAGTAATTTGAATGTGCTAATGCAATTGAAATTATAATGAATGCATGCAATATATTAAAATAATTAAGTAAAGTAATAAACTAAAAATATAAAATATAAGATAATTTTAAAAATTATTAATAATATTCATTATGAATTCCTTCATTGCTTTCATTATGAATAAAAAGTTTGTAGTTTATGTAATCTCTTCTTTAAACATTTCTGTTCTTGACTAGCCTAATCATAAATAGACCCAATTACATGATATTTTGTTGTTTGTATTAGTATGTTTTTGTTCAGGGGCGGATTTAAGGGGTCGCGATGGTCGCAATCGCGGGGGGCCCCGCATCCAAGGGGCCCCAAAATCTTCTTTTAAGTTGAAAGAGAAAAAGTGACTTTGATCAAAGATTTTTGTAATTTCAGATACTTTTACTACATCATTATCATGTAATAAGTAAAATATTTTTACTGCTATCTGTTATTTCCAGAAACATTTTAGGTTTTCCTTATCTTTTTTCTGTTATCTATCATCAAGACTGTGAACATTTGTGAAGGGATGAGGTGGGGTTTAAGGGAGACAAACGCACTTTGCTCTGAACTAAAAAGAACCTTGTTAGAGACCTTTTACAGCTATTTTAATAGATGTACGGCATACCAAGTTTTGGGACCCCCGATATCAGGATAGCATATGTTATTAAACATATGGGCCGAGTTTCTTCCACTCTTGATTTTGGGGGTCCCCCAAACATGATATGCAGTTTCAGAAAGCTGATATTTGAAATGTATTGTGAGTTTGTTACTGATTATAATAAATATTTTAGGGCATACCAAGATGTAGGGCATACCAAGTTCAGGATAGCATATGTTATTAAACATATGGGTCGAGTGGGTCGTGTCTCATCGACTCCTGATTTCGGGGGGCTCTAACTGCTAATACTAAACATAATGGCACATAAAGTTGAGAAGAGTTTTTGTGAAGAAGTTAAAAGTGCCAAATATTTTGCTATAATTGCCGATTCAACTCGAGATATTAGTCATGTGGATCAACTAACTTTTATTTTACGATACATTAAAGCTGATGGAGAAATAGTTGAGCGATTTTTTGATTTTGTGCCCATTAAATCTCATAAAGCAGAACATATCAAAGATAGAATTTTGAAAAAGATTTCTGACCTTGGTTTAGAGATAAAAAACTGTAGGGGGCAATGTTATGATAATGCCTCAAATATGTCTGGGATTTATGGTGTCCTTCAGGCAAAAATACTTGAAGAAAGTCCGACAGCATTTTATGTGCCTTGCTCAAACCATTCGTTGAACTTAGTAGGAAATAATGCTGCAGATATGCTGTAAGTTATTTTGACTTTGTGCAAAATCTATATACATTTTTTTTAGCTTCAACCTATGAATGGGAGATGCTGAAATCTTATATTTTATCAAAACGTACCGTAAAACAATTGAGTGACACCCGATGGTCAGCAAGAGCCGACGCTGTATCAGTACTACGTGAAAGCTACGGCGAAATTAAAAAAGCACTTATCAAAGTTTCTGAGTCTGAAATTGAAAGGACATCAACCAAATTAGAGGCTAACTCGTTAGCAAAAAGTTTGTCAAACATGAGATTGCTTTTATGGCAATCTTGTGGGACAGAATATTAACCCCTTAATTCTCGCTCCCGTCATATTCACAGGCTGTGTCTTTTACTCTAATTGTTTGATTCCCACCAGTTTTATAAAATAGTGAAATTGGCCATATTTTAGTATCGTTTTTCCTGTCATTAAATAAGGTAAATATTTATTTTTCCTAAAAGTAGTGCCAATAAGCAATTTGAATTTTTCAACCGTAATTTAATTCGAGCGTTAAGGGGTTAAGGCGAATGGACAAAGTAAGCAAATTTTTGCAGAAAAAGAACATAAACTTAAAGATGGCCATAAATCAAATTCATTCACTCAGACTATTCTTTGAGGAAGTGCGTGATGATTATTCCGGAATTGAAGCAGAAGTTTTAGCTTTATCTTCATCGATTCTGCGATCAGATGATGGCAAGAATAAGAGAAAAAAGAAAAGATTTCCAGATGAAAATGTTGATGGGGAAATACAGTTAGAAGGAACAGAAAAAGTATGTGTTGAGATTCTGAATGTCATTTGTGATAGCCTAATAGTTGAACTCGAGAAAAGAAAAGAAAAATTAGAATATGTTTTTAATGTATTCAAAGAAGTTTTTGTTGATGAACCAGCTAATTCTCCCAAAACTAACACCAGTTCCATTTCAAGAGTATATATGAATGATATGTACATGGAAAACAGTTTACCGATGAACTGTAGCATTTCCGTCATTTTCTTAGTGTAATGGGGCAAGATCAGCACTCGGCAGAGCCAGAAAAGTAGTATAAATTGCTGGTGAATAGTGACGGTTTGAAAGAAACATTTCCAAACGTGGAAACCATTCTGAAAAATTTTCTCACATTACTTGTATCAAATGCAAGTGGAGAAAGATCATTTAGTGCTCTTAAAAGAGTGAAAAATTATCTACGATCAACTCTTTCTCAAGTGCGTTTGCATAACCTTGCAATATTATACATTGAGTGTAATTCTCTAAGCTCTGTAAATTTAGTATGAAGTCATCGACAGTTTTGCTGCAGCTAAAGCCAGACGAAAATTTTTATAACATTTCTAAATATGCGTTTAGATATGGTGTAATTTAAATACAGGGTGTCTCATCAAGACAGCGCAAACTCTGCACAGTGAGATTCCTCGCTTAAAGAACATAAAACAAGACCAACGAACTATGCCACTACGACCCATAGTTTTCGAGGAGATGCAAAAGAAAAGTATGACATCAGATGGGGTAAAAGGAAAAAAAACTTTATTGGAAACATGAACATTGTTATCTGCTTATGTTTTCAGACTAAGATAAGTAAAATATCCACCGTGTATATTCAGGCATGCATGCTTACACCGTGGAATGATGTCAAGCCATCGTTTGAATCATACTTAAAAGGCTGCATCTGATAGGTATTTTTTTGTGGACACCAAGCTGCTGCAATGTGTGCAATGAACCATTCTACGGCGCGGAAACGCATACCTCGATATGCGCGGTGGGCAGTTTGCTCCTCTTCGTCCTCAAACATATGCAAATACCAATTTCATGTTTCCGATGAAGTTTTTCTTTTTCTGGCACCGGATAACATGTCGTACTCTTCTTTCGCATTTTTCTTCAAAATTATGCGTCATAGTGATAAAGATTTTGGGGCATTTTTTTATGTACACGAAGCGAAGAATCTGGCTGTGTACAGTTTGGTCTTGATGGAATATTCTGCATAAAGTGAATTTCGTATAATTAACAATTAATGCTTTCAATAAATTTTAATTAATTTGTAATTAATTAATGACTGTTTATTGCTTTAAAATTATAAATATACCCAATTTTTCAGATGTGGGGGGGGGGGCAAAAAGTTCCTGTGAGAGGGGCCCCTTACTTCATAAATCCGCCACTGTTTGTGTTTATATATTTGATCATTATTTTTTAGTTTCTTTTTAGCTAAGTTTTAAAAGATATTATAATAAAAATTATCGATTTTTTTATAACTAATCTTAATTAATTTTTGTCAAAATATTTTAATGTCTTCATCCATTCACGCAAAGTTATATATGTCACTGCAATATTTTTGGCTAACATAAAAGTACCCTAATTTCCCTTAATTGTACTACTATTTATTGATTCAATGAAAAGAAATGAATGGGAATTGGAAAAGTGAAATTGAATCAGTGTAAACAAATTTTCATAGAATCATACGTCAAAGAATTTTGGTGTGCAGCAGAATTTCATAGATGAGATCTTTCATACAGAGGAAACAAAAATATAAAATAACATTTTGACAGACTTAACATTTAAATAAATTGAACATCGTTGCTTACAAACTTTAAGAACGTCGTAAAAGTACATCGTAATAATTGACAGTTTTTTAATTTGTCATGTTGTCGGGTAGGTGATAAATAAACTAACCTTAAAAAATCTTTGGATAAAAAGTATATCAAATACATGGAGTAAAAGAGAGTTCTCACACAGTGATCAAATACACAAAATATAATGTATTTTTAAGAGACGCCAAATGATTTGTTTCAATTTGAATGATTCGTATTCGATGCAATGAATCATTCAAAGAGTTGGGCAGGCATTCGGGTGTGGTGTTGTGTCCGCTATGACGATCACCTTGCTCTATCTGCCGTTTCCTTATAGCCTCCTCTGTAAGCTGTTTAATTCGAGGTTTATTAATTCAAAGAAATTATCTTTGCATAAATATCTACTAGCCTTAAGGTTGACAACATAATTTCGGGATAATCCAGGTTTTTAATCGAATCATCGAATGTTGGTTGTTTTCCATGAATAGGGTCAGTTGGGGGAAAATGTCTCTAAAATCAAGCATTTTTCAGAAAATGCTTATATATCAACCTTTTATAACTTTCTTAATGAAACTTTTGATATATATTATATACATTTGGCTTATATAGATTACAAATGTAACATTATTTTTCACTATAATTTAAATGTTACTTTTCAGTACTTTATTTAATAAGGCAAGTATTCATAAGCATATTAAATTAAGTGAATATTTGAATAAAAAGAGACTAGTACAATGTTTAATCTACAGAACACTCATTTTATTGTATTAAGTAGATATTTAAATAGAAACATATTATTGAAAAATGTGTTTTTTTTTTTTTTTTTTTTTTTTTTTTTTAATATTTAATTAAAGAAATAGTGTCCACGGTTGTCAAATTTTGGTTCCCTTACTATGCAGCAAATCTGACTTACTTCCACATCATTTTCGTCCTCAATATCAGGTAAAATGTAACATTTTCCTAACTTAGATTTAGACTATGCGATAAATTTCATAAAATGAAACTTTTATTTTATGCGATAAAATATATTGATTTCTTTCACTTGGCCTATGAACGTTTGACTTTATTTCTTAAGTCATTGTAGTATTTAACTTCTACCCAAGAACATTGCTTTATTTCTGAGAGTGGTGCTGCTACTTTTAAATTAGGACCAGTTTTACTTTCAAGTTCACCAGCTTCTTCATTTTTCCTTTTTTTTAAAAATTCTTACTTTACTTGATGTTTGAATGACCTTTCTTTCTCTTTTGATTGCATTTTTTTTTTTTTTTTTCAAAATATGTGATGAAAATAAATGGAAAATAGTTTTTATAGGTAAAAAATTGTAAACTAGGTTAATAAAACAAGAACTATTGATGAAATAATTGTTATTTATTTTATTTTTAATTACTTAGAATGTGTTGCATCATACAGCTTTTAGCTAAGCCTAACTATAGACCCATTTTACCCCACGCCAGAAAAAAAATTATAAAAAATTAAAATGATAAAGTTATTCTTGCCTTTTTATACAATTATGTTCTTAAAAGGGTCTTCTAATAGTCTGTATCAAAATAAAACAGTATTTTTACTATCTAAAGAAGAAGTAAGAAAGTTTTTCACAACAAATTGCAATTAGACAATTCAGTGAATGTAAACAACAAAATTTAAGTATCTATAAATTTGTTTCCAGATCCTAAAATTTGATTAGAAATACTTGGCATAATCTCAGAGAATTCTTCTACAGAAAAAAATTCTAAAACAAGCAAATTTATGTAGTGAAAAGGACCATTTTTTAATATAGACCCATTTTCCCCCACAGACACATTTTCCCCCACCTGACCCTATCATTGTTGTGGTATGTTATATTTCTAGTTTTTATATTATTTAACCCTAAATAGCACTTTAATATCGAAAATAAATAATATTTTTATGTTATACTTATATTGTGTCAGATTACATTCTTATTCAATATGTAATCTAACAGTTTACATATGTTAATAAGTTGTTTTCATTTTTTGTGTGCCAGCCTG
Source organism: Maratus speciosus (assembly GCA_963932465.1). NCBI lineage: Eukaryota > Metazoa > Arthropoda > Arachnida > Araneae > Salticidae > Maratus > Maratus speciosus. Next base: position 37,746,910 of record OZ010794.1, read on the forward strand.
TAGTCTTTGAAACAATTCAATGCTTAAAAAAAATGTTTATATTTAAATGGCTAGGAATTGAATGTGAAGAATCTTTCCCCCTTCCATCTTCCTCTTCAAACTCTGACAGAAAAAGGGAGGGGGGGGGGGAGTTAGAATTTGCTCTTACGAAATGAAATGTCACAAAAATGTAACAAACTTGTAAATGGAATTCTTCGAAGGAGCCTCCATTTTACCCATTTTGATCCCTTCGATAAATATTTGTTCGGGTGAATAAGATAATACATATTTCTACAATTCTGTTTTTTAATTTTTCCTATAAAAATTTCAATTTAAAAACAGATATACAACACATTAAATACAGATGGATGGCCATAAAATAAAAATTCAGCACCCCACACTTGAAAGCCGTGTGAATACTTTTACAAAAACTTCAATACAAAGAGATTTTTTTTTCTATTACAGTTATAATTAAAAAGCTTTTTAAACTGTAACGCGTTAGGCTATATAATCTCAGTAAAAAACAACAACACCATACCCGAAAAATCTACTCTATACATAACAAGTAGCAAATAGTACGTCAAACATGATCAATGAGTTGCATTCATACTCTAACTCGTTTTGTAAATAATTATATCTTTGTGCAATAGCTGTTGCACTCTTATGCAAAAAGGCATGAATACAAAATTTATTACGATTCTATAGAATAAATTCAGTCATACGGAAGTAATAGGACCCTCTTTTAAATAGGTCATCATCACCTTGGAAACCTAGAATCATCACCTATCAAATGGGATATCATTGAATTAATTATGTAGGATAGGATTGAATAGAATGAAGAAAACATTTATTAATATCTTTTCAAGTTTTGATTCAATGTTCATAAAATTTTAAATGATTTGACATAATTATTCTTTTTTAATTTGAATTTGAGAATTATTATCGAAGAATTTAATAAAATTCTAAATTATGGTACTTTTTCAATATAGGGCCTTGGCGTTTTTTAAAAGAGGTTGTCAGAATCCGGCTTCAAAAAATGAGACTTGTTACCAAATGATGAAACAGCTAGGTAAACAAACCTAATGAACTTAATGCTTGTTTATGTATGCATAAATACAAATATCTAAATATCTTATTTATATATGTCTTTTTGTTTCTTATATACAGTAGACTCTCTTAAATCCACATAGCGTGGGATGTAGCCTGGTTGTGCAGGTTTTTTAATTTTATTGATTTCTGATCTCTATTTTGTTTACATTTTTTAAACAGTCATTTGAATGTAGTAAAATATCAAAATTATAATGATTGCTTACAATAAGGTAAAATTGTAAAGTAATAAACTAAACTAATAAACATTAAGAAAATTAATTTTCTTTTATATCAAAAGTAAAGGAAAGTTAATAATTTATAATGCATAACAATGATAATTCTTTCTTGAATTGTTCTATGAAACTTGCCTCATAAAGGCACATTAGGTAATAATTTACATCAACTTAAAATATATAAGAAAGTTTTATTTCATGTTAGCCATGTTTCATAATCAAAAAAGCTATTAAAAGATTAATACATAAATGTACTTGATAAAAAGATTGTGATTGTCAATGATATCAGCTCTATTTGAATTTTTTCAGAAATAAATTGATACTTCCTTCATGAAAATCCACGAGTTCAATCATTCTAACCCAGGGTTCACAAAAAAAACAAGTTTAAAAAAAAAAAAAATCTAACCCACATGTGCTTTTTGATAAAAATATCAATTTTCTCCCAAAATCGAGTTTTTTCAGAAGTACCGAAAGTACCCCCTCCCTCCCATGTATGTTATTTTTTTCCTTTTTTCAAAAAGTGCCATTTATAAACCCTCCCCTTTAAATTTTATTTTCTGATACTTTAAATCCTTCTGTTTTTTCAGGAAGTTCAATATTATTTTTGTTTCCGTATCTACAAAATGGATATATTTTGAGAAATTTATTTTTACCTAATCTCTTTACATATTATTGTGTCACTGTTTAAAATAACCTTTTAATTCCAAAATGCAAATCATTTTCTTGGCATTTCATAGCTAACGAAAAAAGAAAAGATAAGAAGCTGGATGCATGTATATTTTTATGGTCTAATTTGAACTTTCTGTATTAGAAAGTATTACAACATGTACATAATGTATTACAACATGAAGAAGTACAGCAACTTTTATGTCTCAAACTTAAAAGGAGCTGAAGAAAATATTAAGATATTGAAATTTGTTATACATTTGAATCAAATTATTAACTGTGTCAGTATTTTAAGGAATTGATAGAGTTTCCTGGATCATGCACTTATCTCAATAACAGAAAAATTATAAGATAAAGTTTTTTACTTTCAAAAAATCTATTTGCATTAAAAAATATATAGCAAGTTTACTTATGTTTTAGTCCGTTTCAAATTCAATGATAGCTTCCAAATGTGACTTAGATTTAAATGTTTAGGGTATTATGCTAACCTTAGATTGAATATCTGAATTCTCTGTCATCCCAATTAGTTGAAATTTTAACATTATTATACACTGCAAAAAATAGGATATTTTAATAACATATTTCTTGATAAAATTCAAGGATTATATAAAACATTGAACTTTTTGCTGACTACACTAATGAAATGTTATTTTTTTAGGTATAAAACAAGAAGATTTTGCAAATGTCCTCCTTGCTGAAGAATAAAATGATGGATTTTTCCTTTTAGAAGAAAAAATTCTTGTAAGTTGTGCTTTTGTTTTGCTGTTTTATCAGGTATCAGTATCTCATGACATTCTTGATGGTGGTGCATTTTTACATTATATTATAAATTTTAAAGTAATAAAGCAATTTTTTTTTTTTGCTCATTTTTTCCCCTGCGTTTGCATCATAAAACATGAGTATCAAGCAAGCAATTTAAAAAAAAAGTAATTGCTGAAGGGAATAGGTTAAATTGACAAGTTCTTTTATCTCTGTGTGGTGTCTAGTTATTGAGATTTCACTGCATTTTAAAGTACATAATTTTTAAAATGTCAATCTTCTTGATAAATATGCGATTTCCATTCCAACTGTTGGTCGTAACTGAATCCAAACCAGATGGAATAGTTGTTGTTGAATGCAAATTAATCCTGAAATATATAAATTGAATTGTACCTGAGATTAAAAGAGAAAGAAAATTAAAATATCCTGCAAATGTTATCTTTAATATCAATTTTATCGCTTGTAAAAGTAAATTGATTCTATATACAAAAATTCGAAACACACTAATTTTTTCTTGTTATAGATAAGGGGTTATACATATATAACGTTATCATTTTAGAGGGGAGGGGTGTCTGGCACATGATATCGTAAGGTATGTCTAGAGGGAAGGGGGATTTGTCTTTTTATATCATCATTTTTCATCCAACCAAAATTTTCTCTTTTTATTTGTAGCTTGGTCTTTACATCAAAAGAGTGTGCTATTTTTTAAGTCTATTATCTATCTTTATGAAAATACAAAGTTATTATTAAAATCATTAAATGATTATAAAATTATTTAATTCCAAAATGTGGAATACCCCCAACATTTGGTATTCTTATTCTTCTGTCGTAACTGTATGCATATATAATCCATTGTTCGACAAATCATATGCAAAGTATGTTTAAAATTACACTTGTATTTACTTGTCAATAAAAGAGAAAAAATGTTGTCCGCCTGTTTTGTTGATAAGAATTTCTTTCTGCCCCACCCCATGCGGGGGCAAGTGCTTGATGGCATTATTACTGTTGAATGCATTATGTAACAAAAAACTATTATTAAATACTTTTAGTGTTATTTGATATCAAATCATTTCATATATAAAGTGATATTTTATAGATTTCTCTTCGTTTGAGTCTGTAAAGTATTTGAAAAATAAATGTAAACATATTTGTATATGACTCCAAACAAAAGAAAAAAAATCGAATTTTTAATTATTGATAACGATATTACAGCTGGGGGGAATGATAATGTATGATATCATAAGGGTGTGTGGGGGGGGGGGTTCCACAATTACCAAAAAGTTTATCACATTTTAAGGCCCTAAGTTGGAAATGTAACAAGTAGTAGGTTGTTGACAAGTCAAGTTTAATGATATGTGATTTATGTAATGCAAAATTCTATAATAACACTCAACCTCATGTTTTTAAGTTTGCTTTATAACAATCTTCTACTGTGTGTAAATATTTTTATCCAATATCTTTATTTTATTATTATTATTTTTTTAAAAATAAAATGAGTTAATGAGTACATTTACATTCTCTTTTTAAAAAGTGCAATGTAGGGAATATTCTTATGGCTTATGAATAGATAAAAACGTTTGCAGCACCAAAACACTTTATTTCTTCTTACAAACTAGTTTCGGTAGTCAAAGCGTACCATCCTCAGGGCAAAATATGATTGCTCAGAACAGAACTTTGCTGAAATATATGAAGGAGAAACGGATTCCATAATGAAGTTTATTAGCTAATAGCCTATTTTCTAAATTTCCTTAATTCTATGTAAGCAGATTCCAAGATCAAGTTTATTGGCCAGTAGAATTTCGGGAAAGTTTAGAGTACAGCTAATAAGATATTTAATAGAATATTGCATGTTTTCACATTACATTTATTAAATATCTTATTGGCTGTTCTCTAAACTTTCCTGAAATCCTACTGGCCAATAAACTTGATGTTTGAATCTGCTTGCATGGTCCGTTTCCTATAATTCTATTAGCGAATAAACTTTATCATTCAATGCACTTCTCCTGCATATATCTCGGCAAATTTCTTTTCTGAGCAATCATATTTTGCATTGATGACAGTATCCTATGGCTACCGAAACTAGTTTGCAACAAGAAATAAAGTGTTTTGATGCTTTAAAGTTGTTTTTATCTATTTATATTGTACTGTGCAACGTAATTTCTTATTGTAATTCTTATGACTTACTTCCAAATTTAATGAAATTTTTATTAAAAAGTTAAATTAATTAATTATTTTTACACATTAAAAAGTAATGCAACTATTGATATGTGAAACATTGTGTAATCTTAAATCACATTTTCTGATTGCATTTCAGCCTATCTCTTAATTTTGTTTCTGATTTGTAAATGTCTGATAAAACATCTGAATTTCTGTTATAAGCCTTTACAGTCTGTTAAGAAATTATAAGGCTATTTTAATTTTGTATATGATGAAATAAATAAGGGTTCTAATTATAATTTTAGAATAAAAAATAAGAACATCATTATTGTAATTAGGTTTCATTAAATTTGAATAATGAGACAAAGGAATTTAAATGAATTAAAATATTAGAAATGAGTAGCTCTCTGGGGCAGTCAATGTTAAACTTTTTCATCAGAAAATAGGATTTATTGCCACTTCCATGACATAACATTTTTATATAAATTTAATCTTTCCTCTCGATTTCTTCTGTTGAAAAATTGATTTCTTTTCTTCTTTTTTTTCTGTTTGTTATTATTATTAAAACCACATTTTAAACACTTTCCAACATAGTTGAAAAGTGTTTGAGAATTCAGCATATCTGTCCTGGCTCTAACGCGCATCAACAGGATCAGATTAATTGGTTTATGCTATTGGGGTTTTCTGTCGCAAGATCGGTATTGGAAATTAAGTGTGCAGCCTTTACGGTTCATTGATAGGGACACTCAAGAGAATTCCATGATTGTTTATGGGGAAAAATTGTTTGTGATGTATTTTAATGATATTACATTATTTTAAACATATTGAAATATATATATACAGTACACTCCCTCAAATCTGCAACCCTGAAATCCACAAACACCTAAAATCCACACATCATTGCAGATGTTAAGAATAAAACTTTCATTTCAGATGAAAAGGGCAAAATTACAGAGTTTTTTTTACTTTTTATAACACTACATGTGTATTTTAATATGTAATTCTCTATAATATTTCTGAACTCCTGGTTTTTCATGAAGGAAGCATAAATTTATTTCTGAAAAAAACCAAGACATTGCTGATATCACTGGTCATTGTAATCTTTTTACCAAATATTAATCAAGCTTTTTTGGTTATTAAGACTGGCTAAACCTAAAATAAAACTTCCTTACTTTATGATTTTGATGTGAATTAATAGGTTACATGTATGAGGAAAGCTTCCTTGAATAATTCAAAGAAAATATATCTCATTTTTATTATGTATATTTAATTACAAATTAATTATGTACTTGATCTTTGCTTGTAATAATTTAATCATTTTAAAAATTATTTTACTTTTCACCATTTTGGTGTATTACTTTACTGGTAATTATTTTAATATTTTTCTGTATTGCAAGCATTCATTATAATTTGGATTGCACTGTTACTTTGAAATGACAGTTTAAAAAATGTAAACAAAACAATGACCAGAAATCTGCAAAATTCTAAAATTCACACAACCTCTGGTCCCAAGCAGTGCAAATTTGAGGGAATCTGCTGTATATCACTGAGATCTACTATACGGTATTTACTATAGAATCTGCTGTGCCTATAATTCATTGGCAGGAACACACAAAAATATTTCTCTATAGTACTACCTATGAACAATAACGATTGGAAGTATGTTTTTATTTGTGATACCTGTTTGGAATGTAACTATTTTTTTGCCTATTAGTGGGTTTGTATAAATTCTATAAGATCTTATAAAGGCTGCACATGGGATCTCAAGTGCATAAGCAGTTTATTGAAATGGCTCAATGCAAATTTTTAATGATTCTCTCTGTTTAAAGGGACCTATCTTTTACCATAGTGTGTAGTATACATTCAAAATTATGGATCGTATACAGGGCTGCACAAAACAGTTCAGGTATTTTTAGGACAGGGGGTGGCATATTCCAGAAATTGGATTTTCAAATGTGTTGTGCATTTTCTAAGTTGTTCATTTAGACATCTTTCGCCTTATTAAACTGTAAAGGTTTGTTAAGACTATTCTGAATGTGTTGGAAAGTGTGACATAATCCATGCTTGATTCATGATTTTTCTCTTTTGTTGTGAGTTTAAAAGAATTTATCTCGTTGAGTGTTATTTAATGTTTCTTTTATTGATTCAGTTCGTTAAACATCTTTAGAAACTTTGTAAATTATGTTCATTTTATACTTTGATGTTTTTTTCTTGAATTTAAAAGTTAGGGTTATTTCTGGATTTAATCAATGATTTTACGTAAATCATCTGATTAAAATCATTGGCACCCTACTAGATAAAATGTCAATAACTGATTTTAATTAATTTTTCAATAACTTTGTTTTTTTTTATACGTTTGTTATTGAATTGTTGTTCATTGTTTTATTTATTATTATTTGTTATAGAATATATGTATTTTATTTAAGACTCTTTCACATCAAGACACGTTTTGCTTTAAATGTTTTTAAGTTTTACGAATTGAATGATCTTTCTTAGTAGGCAACCAAAAAACTTGTCGACCTCTTACGTCCAGATCATTTTATTTTGCTTCGCAAATCTTTTTAATTTTTTTAAAGACTGTCAAGGACACGTTTAGGACTTTTCGTTAAAGGTCCACTTTTCTCAAATGTTTAATCCCACGTTTATAAAATAAAATCCTTCTCATCTCAGACAACTCTTCCCCTTCACTGCATCGTCCAATAAGTCCTAAAAATCACCATCAAAACCAGAAACTTTAATTCTATTATTTAGAAAATACTAATGCATGCACTTTATGAGGATTTTAAAATAACATGTGGTGTGTAAATTTTCTCAGATGATCTCATAATTTCTTACTGCATCCTGTATTAAAGTAGTAGAAATAAGATTCAATTTCTATTAAGTTGAAATTGTGATTATTACAGAAAGTTTCAATTTTATATATACAAAGTCAAATTTGCATATTTTTCCTTTATCTTCAACAATCTACGAATCCTTCAGTGGTTTAACAATTTCTCTATGCACTGGAGAAGAACAAGGTATTTAAAACATCTATGTGATTCAACTGTAAATCTTTCCATTACAAACGAAAGCTATTTCCCAAGCTGTGGTAAATGTTATTGATATCAACATTAGTTGTATAATACAAGTGTTGCCACAAGATGTGGAATGTAAATTAATTTTTCCAACAAATTTCTAAATCAACTCATTAAGCTTTAAAGCATTGAGATTATTTTAAATACATTAGAAAATTCGGTACTTTTATGTTAGCCAGGTTCCAGTTACTGCCAAAATATTTTGAATCTTGCAAATCCTTTTTTTCTATTGAATCTTATAACAACGGCCAATAGATTAACGTTGCAATGACAGATGTAACTCTTTGTGAATGAATGAATAAATTAAAATATTTTGACAGAAATAATTAAGATTAGTTATAAAAGTTCGATAATTTCTTTTATAATATCTTTAAAATAAACTTAGCTAAAAGATAATAATGAACAAAGCATAAACACAAACCTATCGATACAAGTAACAAAATCTCATATAACAGCTTAATTAATGACTAGGCTTAGTCAGTAACAGGGATGTTTAAATAAGAGATAATTTAAACTAGAAACATTTTATTTCATAATGACAGCATTATGTCCAAGTTTATTTACACAAAATCAGAAGCTTACGTAATTTATGATGGTGGAGATGAGGGGTTGTACCGTGATGTTTCTTCTTGTGCCATTTTGCTCTTCACACCCTTTTAGGGATGTGATTTCTTCACTCCAAACATGAATGAATATCACACAGTCTAAGAAACTCAATCGAGAGTATTTGAACCATGTTTCTTGTCGAATGCACTTTTTAATGAGACATATACGATCATTGCATTTCCATCGAATGCTATTTCTAAAATACAATTTAATTTCGTTTCCTTTCATGCAAAATACTAGGCTAATATACTAGGTTACTAATATCCTTTTCTTAAAAGAACAGAAAAAAATGCACTTGTTCTTCTGATTTAGGTGAATTTTCACCATCATTACACACACATTTGAATCCTACTAAAATTAAAAGTTTTGGTTATTAGAATTGCGTGAGGCTAATGATTGAAAAGAGCTGTAATTCAAATGAAACCAATTGACGCCAACTAACATAAAAGTGCCAAAAATTTTAATTATAATCTTGATGAAATGTTGCTGAATGTAAATAATGTACTCTGCTGCAGACTGGGCTGACATAATTTCCTCAGACAATCTTTTGATAACATCTGTAATCGTAACATTTGTAACACTCTGATCGAAATATATTAATGACAGACCAGATCTTGTTACCAAGAGGGTGTATGAGGGAAGTGTATCAGGGAAGAGTGGATTTAGGTAGGCAGAGCGTTGGCCAGAGATCTTAGGTCTGGACACTTTTCCACTCCGTTGGAATATTCTCAATTCGTAACAAATTTTTACCCACCTCTAGGATCGAGTTAGAAATATAAAACTTATTCATTTAAATGCTATTTAGGACCCATAATACACCTAAAGTTGCTTTTTTTTAGCAAAATGCTTAAAATTTTTTGGTTTAGGATGAAATTACATACGGAAAGCACTCAAAAGCCCATTGATTTTCCTTTTTTATACATTTATGTATATTAATATCCCTTTTGTTATAAAGTTGCTATGCAATGCAGAAGAGGTAAGGAAATTTCACTTGCCTTCATTTTCAGAGAGTTCATGTTCAGTTAAGCGTAATTCAATATTCTCCATGAAAGCACTTAAACTAATCTGTTGGGTCGACATTGATATTGTAAAATAAATCCACGGTGAATGCTTTTTTCGTTAACTAAGAATATAATAGTTATTAGTAGATTATGTTTAAAAGTTTAAAATATTATTGTTATGCCAGTAGCAATTGTTATTATGTAGTTTAAAATATTATTGTTTATATTATTATTTTGCCTTTAAATTCATTTATGTAAATCTAAAATATATATTTTAATATTGGAGCACATTTATTGGCTCCCTTTACAATACAGAAACTTTTTGTAGGTTAAGAGAAATTATATTAAAAAGGTTATGTGAGTTTATGAGATTTTCTACGTAACAGGAAAGGTTTTGATTGTATGAGAGTTATTTCATTGTTAGAGATAAATACTTGTATTTAGGATGCATTATTTCCACTCATTCAAACTACTGATGAGTTCAAAGTCTCTCTGTTCTTTCATTATTCGTGTTGGAATGATCTAATTTGAGGATATTTTATTGTTTTCGTCCTAACACCTTTAAACAGTGTTTTTTCCATCACATGGATTTTAAATGAACAAAAAGTTTGATATGAAGAATGTTTATTTTTTCTCACTGCATAAGAAATATAAATTTGTAATTTAATCCAATCCAAATCTTCATACCAATTTTTTATGGCTATTGATCCATGAATCATTCATGAAAATTTCTGTGAGACAATTAAAGGATGTTTGTATGCTTCCGTCCTTGCATAAAGTATTATTCCTTCCAAAAATGTCCATCAAAACACAAACTATAGATATTGTAGATTTGGGTGGGCTCCAATCCAATCATGCATTTCTTCAAATTACCCAGGTAGCACAGCAATATCCGCCAATATCGGGAACAGCGATTTCGCAATATCGGCCAATATCGGTATACCGATATTGGCCGATATTGCATGGCAAACTTTTTTTCCAATATTGGCCTATATTGGCACCCAATACCGACCGATATCGGGACCCAATACCGGCCGATATCGGGACCCAATACCGGCCAATATCGGCGGACGCCGGACCGACCAATATCGGGGAACGCCGGACCGGCCGATATTGGTTAAAACTGGATTCGACACTATAAAGTAGCAAAGCTTTCTTTTTTCAATATAGAGAGATATTGATTACCTGTCTTGACATAGTATTGGTAATAAATATCTCTTTATATTAGTGAAAAAAAGTTTGCCATTTTATATTGATGAATACAGGTTTGAAAACATATGCATATAAATATATATTTTTTAACTATTTCAAATTTTTTTTTTTTGCTATGATAGAAATATATATTTATATATTGTTTATATGGAAAATCATAGCTAAGTTCACTGCCATGATAATGTAAAAAATATTTAAATGGGAAATTTTTCATGATTATGTTGAAAGTGATTGCTCTGAAATAACCCAAAAATTTTGGGGAATTTTTTTTTCTTTTATTAAAATGTATCCTTTTACGAAAATTCAAATACCATTAATAAAATAATTTATTCAAATATTTTATACATTCTGATGTTTTTTTAATTTTTTCTTTTCATGTTCAGTATTGTACGTAAAAATATTGTATAACATTAATAATTATACTTCTCGAATTATAAGTGTCATATGCAAAATTATATATCTATAATACCAATTTATGGAAATGGTAAAGTTGAAAAGTGTTATATTGTATTATTTGAATAAAATAACTTTTATTACCATATAAGCAATTCTGATAATTTTTTTCCATATAATCAATAAAAATATTCAACATATTAAAATAAAAAAATATTTAACTGAAATGATTTATTCTTTTCTGCCTTTACCATAAATATAGATGTTCAAATTTGTTTAACTGTATTGATGTATAAACTTTGCAAGGAAAAAAAAAACTAGTAAAAGTTAGTCAAAAACTATGTTAAGGGGGCACAGTACCATTTATACTTTTTCAATTTTGAATAATACCGTAATATCTGTAGTGACATTATATTTAATACTATAAAGAAAATTAAATTTCATGTAATTTCAAAAAAAAAAAAAAAAATCTTGCCTATTTCTATTTAACTAAAATTTAAATTAATTTTTTTCTTTTTTTTAAAATCCCAACTGATTTTTTAAATATCAATATTTTTCGTTTCAAATTCCCCCCCCCCCCCACATTCCTTAGATTATACTACATAAAACTGTGCCATGGATTTTTAGATGTATGGGATATTACATTTAATATAAATCATTTTCTCTTTTGTATAATAAAAAATCAAGGAAATTCAACAAACTCATCATTGAAATTACAGAAATTTCTGAAGCAAAAAATATTCATATTTAAAAAAGTAGTAGAGATTTTTTAAAAGTTAAAAATTATTCAAAAAATTTTAATTTTAGTTAAATAGGCATTTCTGTAAGATAAAATATATATATATATATATATTTGCATTATAGTATTAAACATAATGCCACCACAGATATTACAATACTATTGAAAACTAAAAAATAGTTTAAAAGGTACTGTCTCCTCTTAAGTTACATATGCAAAATTCTACCTTTGTTGTTTTTTCAAACTTTTATTAATTATTCCAACCCAATTAACTCAGAAGAAAATTTATATTTTATCTGTATGGCCATCATCCTGAATCAGAGACTTACCGATTCTATAGTGTTGGAAGATGAATACTCTCTTTCTTATGTTCACTCTACATTCTGGTGGTTTCTCTTGTTTTTTTCTTACCAATGTTCAACGTTCTACATTGAAACATTAACTTTTTGGAAAACTCATAAGTAAATGCTACTTTCCTCATTAAAAATTCATATGTAAAATTATGTCCGTAATACAAATTTGTGGTTATAGTGAGGTTGAAAAATTGAATATTTAAAAAAATCAATTTATCATAAGCAGATTTTCATATTTTATTTTCACATAATCAATAAACACTCAACCATTATACAAAAAATAATAAAAATAACGTAGCTGAAATGATTTTTTTAAAATGTCTTTACAATAAACGTTAACATAGTATTTATATGCAGTAGAAGATCTTTATAATGCAAACCAAAACATGCAACATTTTGCGTTATATAGGTCATTTCACACAACATTAAAACTTACCAGTAGATATTTATATTGCATTCCTTAGGACCAAAAGTTGTGCAGGTTAAACAATTTTTGCATAGTATTGATCATTTCACATATTGTTAAATCGCCTATAAAAATTATCGAAACATGCTGGGACAAAATCAACACATTGCTTAATCCCAAAATTTTTACATTGAATAACAGCAATATTTTCATTTAAAAAAATCTGAATTAAGGAGATAAAGATGAAATAATGTTTGAAATTTAATCCTCTAAAAGGTGCAATATTTTTTGCAATACAGGTGCTTCTTAGTACAAAATCCATTGCTTACATCTCAGAAGCTGTGCATTGTATAGGATTATAAAGATCTTCTACTGTATAAATGAAATGTTACCCCCTCTCTCCACCACACCAGAAAAAAAAATTGGTACTTTTTGGTTAGCCGGGCGGCAGTGTTATATTTACATACACATATCTGTACATATATGTGTGTGCGTGTGTACATATATATGTATGTAAATATAACACTGGTGCCCGGCTAACCGAAAAATGCAAGCAAAATTTGGTTGAAAAAAGTAATCCACCTGTTGTTTTTTTCATTTATTTAACCAACTTTATTTTAGTTACTCCTACATTAAAAATTAGTAAAACATTAATTTATATTTTATCTTTATACTCCCTTCATTCTGAATGAGAGTCTGACTATACTACTGGGGGATAAACACTTCAATGGTATTTTTTTATTAAATAAACACAATTGCTGGCAAATACTGAGACAAATATTTATATTATAAGTTTTAATGGCAGTGTAAAATTGAAAGTGCTACTGAAATGACCATTTAAAAAAATATGTTACAAACAATGTCAAACTAAGCGAGAAAATCTATTCTGGAACTAAAATTTTTAATAGTAAGTTTATTATTTCTATTTGTAATGTATTCATATGAAGTAAAAATAAAATCTTTCTATTTTTAATGTACATACGTATATTCAAAAAATTTATATTATTTTATATTTTCAAAGAAAATTTAGCAACAAAAAAGCTCTTATTTGTAAAAAGAAAAAAAATCAATTTTTACAGAAAAATGTTTTTTTTTTTCCAACACTTGAATCTTTCTAAAAATTATACATCCCTACAAAAAGTAGACTAACATGACATTAAGGCTATCTAAATTCCATTTCAGAATTTACAATACCTACTTAAGTTTATGTAAGCAGAAAGAAATTGTGACTGATAGAAGGTAGAAATTTTTTTAAATATGTTTCAGGTCATTTTCCCAGCCCTCAAAAAAATTAATAGAAAAAAAATACTTTGAAAATATCAGAAATTATACAAAGGACAAAATAGCTAATTTTCCTTATATGTTTTCTCTTTTGAGTCAGGGAGAGGGGGGGGGGGTGAAGATATAAAATACATTTTAGAAATTCAAATTGATAGATTCTCTCAATTGCACATAAGTAAGGCATTTGAAATAATTAGAAATCTAAAAACTTAGCATTTAAATATCATCATAATTTATATTTCGTTAAAAATTCTAATTTTAGATAGATTTTATATGAGTGAATTTTTATCAAATGTTTTTCTCTAAGATAAAATTTACAAGGTGATTTTAAAAGTTTGTAAATTTATTTTATAAATTGCCTTTTATTGAAATATCTTAAACATTGGATACTAGTTTTAAAAATAATACAAAAATTAGAAGTCAATTCTTAGAATATAAATAAAAACTTACCATGTATAACAAATAAAATTTATTAATCACAAAAAAGAATTAAATGTTTTTTTATTTACAAACTATTATTAATCTTATTTATTATTTAACAAAAAATTTTTCGACAAATCATCTATTTCTTGTTAGTCATCTTCTTCTCATTTGAAAAGTGTTTCCATCCCTGTCGTCAAATTCTGCAAGCTCCTTTGCAATGCAGCTAGAGATAGCAGTGGTTTCTGTTCCTTCAAACTTCATTTCCGCACTAGCTAGAAAAGTACAATGAACAAAATCACAATCAGACCAAGTACATTTTTGCTATAACAATTTATAATTTGCTATAGCTTTTTTTTTTTCCACAAACAAATTTTAAATGGGAGATTTGAATTTATTCACCAAAATTTCAGCTTGAAAATGAAATATTTTTACTTTATTATATTAATACAATACACTCCCTCAAATCTGCACAGCTTGGGACCAGAATTTGAGCGGATTTTTGATCATTGCTTTCTTTGTTTATATTTTTTAAACAGTAATTTGAATGTAATAATGCAATCGAAATTATAATGACTGCTTACTTATAGTGAAATATTAAAATAATTAAGTAAAATAATAAATTGAAATAATAAAAATTAAGATAATTTAAAAAATAATTATATTATTAAAAGTAAACGTCAAGTAAATAATAATGCATAATTAAATATATATAATAAAGATTATATACATTTTTCTTGAATTATTCAACCAAACTTGTCTCACAAAGGTACCCTACTAATTCATATCAAAATCATAAAATAAAAAAGTTTTATTTCAGGTTTAGCCAGTCTTAATAACCAAAAAAGCTTGATTAATGCATAAATATATTTGGTAAAAAGATTGTAATTACCAGTGATATCAGCAATATCTTGAATTTTTCAGAAATAAATTTATACTATTTCCTTCATGAACAAGCAAGAGTTCAGTCACATTAACAAGAATTACATATTAAAATACACATGGAATTATATAAAAATAAAAAAGTCTGTAATTTTGTCCCTGCATCTGAACTGAAAGTTCTATTGTTTACATATTCGATGATGTGCGGATTTGAAGAAGTCTGCTGTATCTAATAGTTAATGCTAAAATCACACAGTACTCACAACTTTATTGTTTAATGGTTTTATAAATCAGAAAACAAAATTGCAAACCAACTACTTAACTTACAAACTGAAAACTTACAATTTTAAAATTTCACTTCAGTTTTTTTTTCCTCTTACAAAATTTGAACATCATTTCAAAAAGGCATTTTCAAATTAAAGTGAATTTTCAAAACTAAAATTCCTTATGAAAATAATAAAAGTAAGAATAGTTTCTAAAAAAGTACACTTTTATAAGCATTCAATGTTTATCTTTAGAATCACACCTAATTTCACGACTACAATTTATGTCTTTAAAAAAAAAAAAAATTGTTACAATGCATTAATTTTACAAAGACCCCAACTATTGAAAAATCACTGCTTTGATGTATTACTTGATAAATAGCATGAATATGTGAATTTATTTAATATATATATATATATATATATATATATTTGTTTTACTGATCTTTTAAAATATAGTAACACAGGGAAAATATTATTTAAACTGTTATACAGTATTTCTAAACTATTTTTTATAACATATAATCATAAATTAATTACTATATGTACTCACGTGTAAATAAACACCAAAATTTTAAAGGAATGAAAATAATTCCATTTTATTATCAGTATTTTGGAATAGTTTTCATCAGGGCTGTCTGCCCACCTGCCTGCCCAAAAAAACCTGGGTGGGCTTTTTAAAAAAAACCCCACATAATAAAACCCCAAAAAACCCATATAAAAGTGGGTTTTATTGGTTTATACGAGTTTTTTGCTGCACAGTATCATTTATTTTCAATTACTACTTATTTGTTATGATTCTGTTATACATGTAAGATAAAAATTTAATTAAATTCAGGTTTCAGACATGTATAAAAAGAAAAAAATGATTTGAAGGAACCGCAAAACCCAAACCTCAGCTAATTAAAATTATCCAAAAGGAAAAATGACTATTTTTTATCATTCATTATCTAATATGTAAAAATGAAAATTTGTCTGTCTGTAATTCTATCCAAATCATAAGTAAAATTGAAATATTATATACAGTCACAACTGCAAAAATACATAATACATTTTCTATGTACTATTAAAAAAATGAATTATAACCTATACACTATAGTCATTTTTCCTATGTAGTCATAAAAAATTAAAAATGCAAGTTCTTTGGATTATATTAATTTGATGAGGGTTGGGTCTTGCAGTTCTTTCAAATCATTTTTAATTTTTATGCAAAGATGTCTGAAAATATAAATTTAATTCAAATTTTATCTTACATATATAATAGAATCATAACAAGTAAGTAATTAAACATAGTTGGCATTGTTTAAAGAAACGTGCAGCAAAAAACTCCAAAAACCCGAAAGGAACAAAAAAAAAAAAAAAAAAAAAAAAAAAAAAAAACCACACAAGTTGGGCTTTAAAAAAAAAAAAGG
The DNA here is from genome assembly GCA_963932465.1 of Maratus speciosus. Classification (NCBI taxonomy): domain Eukaryota; kingdom Metazoa; phylum Arthropoda; class Arachnida; order Araneae; family Salticidae; genus Maratus; species Maratus speciosus. The sequence goes on from OZ010794.1 coordinate 37,763,835, forward strand.
TTTTTTTTTCAGCCCTATTTGATTGCAGAATTCATATTAATCTTCCTTGATTAAAATTAAATTAAGACCAAGATTACTACTGTTTTATCTATTATTAAATATTGTTATTCAAATGGATGGACATTACGGTGGTCACAAGCAACATGGGGAAATTTTTTTTTAGCGTTTTCTTCGGGGGGACCCTCCTAAAAGTTGCCAATTAGTTAGAAAATGAGATTGGCAAAGTTTCAGCTAAAATAAATAATATTAACCCGTGCCTCATCGAGGTTGAATTCTTGAAAATTTGCAATTTTTGTCAAAAAATTGTCGTTTTTCTTTCCTTACGTGAAAAATATTTGTCTTAGAAACCTGATTCTTCTTTTATTTCATAGAAACTGTTGTTGCCTTGAACTTTATCTCTCATGAAAACTTATATTTAATGAACATTTAGTATTTTTCAGGACATCTAGTGAACCATACCCTCAAACTCTGCATTTTTGAAACATAGGTAAAAAATGACAAATTAAAAAATTTATTACTTTTGATAATTTTTTTGTTACATTTTTATTAATAGGCAAAAATAAGTGAACAATTTTTGTAACTTTAAAAATATTTCACGAATTATAATTGATTATTAGTTATCTAGTTCTGTGTCTAGTAAGAAAGAAGCTTCTCGATTTGTGTTGCAGTTGAACCTCTGAATTTCTCTTTTTATTACAAGGCTGTTTTTGTTATCTGTTATGGTTATCTATTTTTAGAATTGACGAAACATTCCGTAAAACCCCTTCCCCCTCTTGATATGATGGCAGAAATGTAAGATTTTTTAAATTGGCCACATGTCTCATCAAATCATCGACAGTAAACAGATTTATATATACATATTTATATACATACATATATGTATATATATATATATATATATATATATATACACATATATTATATATATACACACATAAATATATGTATAGACACGTATATTTAACACTGGTGCCTGCCTAACTGAAAAGTACCCTTAAATTTTTGGGAAATTTGCATTTATTAATGGTTTCTTAATAGACATCATATAAATAATAGTGCTTTAACATAGCCATTATAAAATTCATGACAAGAGTTCCATAGCATGTGTAATGTGCCAGAAAACTTGGAAAGTTAACTTGGGCGATAAATGCTTAGGATGTTGTTGTTGCAATCTTTTGGCGCTTGGTAAGATGATTTGGAAAATTTAAAAATAAAATATTACAAATAATATAAATATAATATTAATAAAATATAATTAAAATAAAAATTTGGTAAGAAGCTAAAACAGACAACTTTTACAACATTGCTTACTTTTTTGCCAGTCGCGCCAAGTGGCACAAGATAGGGAACTCTTCCCAAATGATTAAATTTCTGTATATGACTTAAATAAGAAAACATTATGCAAATTAAACAAAATAAGGAGTTTAAAATTTTTTAACTGTATTGGTGGTGGGAAGAAGCATTATACAGAATCTTGAAATCTTACCCCCCCCCCCTCCCCACCAGATAATTTATCAGTAGAAATCTTTTAAAAAAATCTCAAATGATTAAACTTAAATAAGAGGAATCAGCTTTAACAATGTATCAAATTTTTATTTTTGGATGGAGTAAAAAATAAACCAATAAATAAATAAATAACAAAGTGAATATAAAAAGAATAAATAACCTTTTATTGTAATTGTTTGATGACCGATTTTGAGTCTTTTAACGATTTTTATATTTTGAAAATTATGTTCAAAGTAGCAAATATGACAAAAAAAATTCTATACTCTCCCTTCCCCTCCCCCTTATAAGGGAAGAAGAAAAAAAAATTCTCGGATTTTTAAATTAGGATATCTGAAATGTTTATTCCAAATTCTCATAAAAGGACCTCAAGGTTATATAAATTGCTCACAACTTTAATTGTACTCTTGCCATTTAAGTAAGTAAATCGTTTCAGTTACGTACAATAATTATAAAAAAAAATCACGTTTTAATATAAATAATTACTTCAAGAATAAAGTAAACGGACAATTTAATTAATATATAAACAACGAAAAAGTGTTTTGGTGTTACTTAACACGGTTAAATAATATACTGACTCAACCACGAGCAAAAGTTCATATGCATTTGTTTACAATCATTAGTGGGGCGATTCTGTGCGGAGAGTCACACACGTAACGCAGGTTTAATTTTCATTTAGTCAATTAATTATTAAATTTTAATTTTAATTGTGATTTTAGGTGGTATGGTAAATAAGTTATTACCATATTTTTTAGTTTAAATGTGTGGAAATAAAACTCGCAGAAAGATATCATTTAATTTCATACTCAAAATGCGCTTTTTTTCCGAAGTAGAAAAAAAGCACATTTTGAGTAATGACATTAAAAGATATACTTTTGTGAGTTTTATTGCCACAGATTTAAATTTAAAAATATGGTAATAACTTATTTACCATACCACTTAAAATCAGAATTAACATTAAAATTTAATAAATAATTGAATAAATGAAAATTAAAGCCTGCGTTACGTGTGTGACACTATCCATGGAATCGCCCAGTGACGAAAATCTTTAAGCATAATATACATTCCGAGACAAGTATAAATATGATATGAACAGAAAATACACACTACACAAGAATATGTATAACTAATCAAGTAATAATACCAATGTGAACAAAAAACAATATTTCGAAAATAAGTTTGAATATATGAAATGAGTCTGATTATATGTATTCAATAAACAAACAGTGTATGAAATATAAAGAGCACTTACCTGTTTCACATAAAGATGTAACTTTCAGATTTCAAGAATTACACACCTCATTTTTCCATACTACCATCAACATATAAATATTCTCGTTTTTTTTCTGTAAAATGGGTCAGAACAAATCTGCAACAGCATACCAGAAAGACGGCGGCCATGTTGGCTAATTGTCTTGTATCTGATTGATTGGTTGGCTGGCACATCCTTGTGATCATTTATTGTGTCTATGTCGACCGATGTTCCCCGATATTGGCCAATGTGAGTTTTTCTACATGAATTTACAGAACTTAAAATGTTATTATAATTGTTTCCTGTTTTCTACCTTCCCACAAAAAGTGCAATTTGTGAATAAAAAATTAAAATATTCATGATTCCAGAAGTTTTAATGTTACAAATCCAACATCGGACAACATCGATCAATACTGGCCAATGTCGGTAAACATGACCGGTCTTTGCTGATGCACACCAAGATTGGCCGATATTGGCCAGTATCGGGCCAATATTGCTGTGCTACCTGGGTATTTTTTCAAATCCTCCTGTATATATTTTTGTGAAAATTTCAACTTAAAAAGAAAACAACCAGAAAATTTCTACTTGAAATGAGTAAAGTTATGATTTATTTTCTGAAAAATGCCTTTTAAACAAAGGGTGTTTGGAATTTTTTTGTTTATTTCGACATTTGCAAAGGGTTTTTTTCCTTCTGTTTTACTGCCTCACTTTCAGACCCAAAAAAAGAATCAAAGGCCTTATTCTGTCAATTTTAGATTAATAAATAATGCAACATTGGATAAAATAATGTTTTCCAATATTTAAAGGAAGAGTTATTAAAAATAAATTCTCATAACCGAACTAATGTAAACTGGTGCAATCCTGTTATGCAAAAATTCCAAACAAGAGAGAAGGACATATTTTTGATTAAAAATGGTTCACAAATATATCTAATCGACCTATAAAAATGTTTATTTTCACTTTTTATTATATTTGTACTTTTTTCATTGCAATTACAATTTAAAGTACCTAAATTCATTTTTTTAAGTACTGTATTACATTTGTCTGTTTTGTTCCTCACTGGATTTGCTGGCGAGCTACTACCTCAATCCAAATCCTCATTACAATTATTTCACAGCAGGGTTGTAATTTTGACCAAGATAATGGTCAAATGTGGTTTTAACCACCTAAAATTGGTCAAAATTGGTTTTAACCACTCAAAGTTTGTCCAAACTCTATTAAATAACTGTATGTTTTATAAATTATCAAATTATAAGTGTACTTAAGTGAAAATAAATGCCATATTATATTTATACATGTATATATATAATAATTATTAAATATAGATGGAATTTTTCTCTATCTTATAAAGTACAGGGTATATGCGCATTTTCTTAAATAAAAATCAAGGACTTTAAAAAAAGGATTTTCAAGGACCAAAACCAAAAAAATGTAAGGAACTACAAATTGATTAAACTACTAATGAATTATAATATGTATTTTTAATACAGTGTTTCATTATTGTAAATACAAGTTTTAAACATTCAAATGACTGGGAAGTTTGGGGGGCGTGGTATTTCGACATGTGGCAGTAGAAATTTAGCAAACTATCACTAGTTATTTCCAAATAGCAAATGCAGCAGAAAAAAAAAGAAATTTAAAGATTGTAATCTTATTGTGCAGGGGGAAAAGGAAACGAGGGTAGGGAATAGAATCCAAAATTTTAGGATGAGGAATTAAGATGATTAATTACATTGCCACTGGAAATTGTAAGAGAGTTGGGGTAAAGATGGAAAAGTATTTTTTAGTGGGGGAGAGTTCAATTAGATGAATATTTATTCATCAGTACTATAGAGTTACAAATAAGGCACGCTTCAATGTTTTTTAATTTTCTGTATTTCCTACCAGTGGAGAAGGGGAAATCAGAGAATTTTGGGGAGGAGAAGGATAAGAGGAATTCAGATAAGCTATTATTTATTGTTACAGTATAAAAAACAGTTTTAAAGATTTTAAGGAGACAGTTTACCTCAGATTGGTCTAAGTGTCGATTTTTTAAATATTAAATGAAAACCCGTTTAATTGTGAATATTTTGACACCTGATTTTTACCCATACAGTAATTAAATCCCGAGATATTGTAAATTTGGTCAATAGAACAAGCACAATTTCCCACACAAATGAAAACTTTAAACGGATTTTTCTCCATGTTCCTATTTTCTTCACTTTCATGTTTTCAAAATGCTAAGGCTTTTGTTTTTGTATTTCAGATAGAGATTTAAAATTTTTTACACATGTTCTTTATTATATGTGTGATAAATCTGTGCATGGAATGAGCCTTCAGATTTTTTGTTATTATTTTTTAATACAAGTACCGTATATACTGCCGGTTAAGTCGAAGAATTTCTGACAATTTTCGGTAAGCAAATTTGGGGGGCCGACTTATACGCGAGTCAGTTAAAAAAAGAAAAACAAAAAACATCGAATACTGCAAAACTATGGCTTTTTATGTGTATGAATAAAAAAATATTACATAAAATATACAAATAACAATAATTTATCATTAAAAAAAATTCAATGATTTGTTTTTGTTTACTTACTACCATTTGGCATTGGCCAAGTGAAAACTTTGATTTGATTTTGTGCAAAATTAAAGTAAAAAGTTAGGTGGTCGACTTATACGCAGGTTTTTGATTTTTTCCAGAATTTGCATTTGAAAGTTAGGAGGTCGACTTACACGCGAGTCGACTTATACGCGAGTATATACTTTATATGAAGATGTGTTAGTTTTCGTCATTTTTCACTATATGTAGCATTAAAAAAATTATATTAAATTTGATATTAGATTGAAATGCAATGACTTAACCATTTGAACCCTATTTTTAAAAATAAACAAAATAAAAGGTAAACTGTCCCCTTAAGCTTTGTAAGTTGGGGAGAGGGGTGGATGTATACAAAATGAAAAAAAAGGATAAATTTTTTGTGAGGAGAAAAAGGTTGATTAGATGATGGCTTTTTTATGTATCATTACCAAAAATTTACAATTGGGACAGAGAAAAAATGAAAACATTTTGAAAATTAAGTTTTATGTGGTAGGAAAGGAAGAAGAGAGGCAAGCTCGGGTGGGTGGGAGGATGTAAAATGACTATTTATTGTCATTCTTACAAGAGAATAGAAGAAAAAAAGTTTTAAAATATTAAATACACAGAAAATAAAAGAATTGAACAATTTTAAATTCTTTAAATTTTTCATGACAGGAAAGAAAAAAGGGGCGATAAGTCAGAATCATAAAAAAAAGAAAGAAGACTTTTAAACTTTAAGGAGTTTTAAAGATATTAAGGGGAGGGAAGCAAAGTTTCAGAACGGGTGGAATTTAGATGATTTTTTTATATCAGAAATCCAGTGACACAAAGAGTTTTACTCTTAATTAAGAGATAATAGGAAAATAAAATAAAGGACTTTAAGGACCTTTTGCTGATTTTGGATAAAGATGATAAGGTCTTTCAAAACCGTACGATCGCTTTAATAATATTCCTAGCACAAATATATGTTTCAGAAATCTTTTTCTTAAAGTGTAACTAATACATTACGATATTTGGTGGGAAGTAATGAAAATACTGAATTTGTAAATTCCATAATGCACCTGCTGAATGGTTGTGCTAACTCGACCCCAATAGAAAGGTTATTTTCCAAGTTTGATCGCATCCAGAAAAAACTATGAAATTGCCTTACTTTAATACAAATCCTTTTTTTGGTAATCCCTTTTTTAAGTCCTAAATAAAATTTCTTTAGAAAAGATTGTGCAATTAAAAAAATAAGTTTTATAAGTTAAAGTATATTACAATTTGCAAACACTTGCAAATGTTTTATTCAATATTGTTAAATGGTATTGTGAAAAATCCTGTCAAATGTTGCACTAAATTTATCATTTTTAAAAAATAAATTTTTATTTCTTTGCCACTGATGACCAAAAACTATTTTGACCAGGATGGTTAAAACCGGTTTTACCGCTGCACCTGGTTAAAATCACTACAACCCTACTTCAGAGGAAATTGATCCGCAATGCTGCTTTGCAAGGCAACTTTTATAAAAAGGAAAGAGGCAAAAACTATGCATATTTTTCCTGAATTGCCAAAGGCAAAATTTTAAGGGACACAAAATTAAATTTACAAGCGTGCTATAAAATAAATTTTGAGTTTTTATCAGTCCAGATATGAGAGATTCTGGATGTGAGAGTGTCCAGTGTAGCATATGCACACCTATACATGTGTATCTGTATCTATGAAAATATATTCAAGTTCTATTGTGCATAAGAATATGATATTTTAATGTATGAATCTTTGTACTGTTTAAGGAAATGAAACTTGCCAAATATAATATCTAAATCAGTAAGGTTTAGGGCAGTTTATTAAAGAATACGCTGTTTGTTATTTTTATTTCTGTTTTTAGATTCAAATGTAACTAAAACATTTTTACTGAAGTTCAATAAGTCATTTCCTTGGATGAAAAAGGCGACAATATCTTCTTACTGATACTTTGGAGAAGTTCTTGTTCTCATCCAAAACAAAACTTTTCCACTTAAGAAAATGTCTACAGAAGGAAATTCTTCCTCCATTGAACAGATTTTTCTTCCTCAAAATGGTGATAAAGAAAAACATTCCTCCTTTGATACAAAACAAAAATCTTTTATTTGTGAAGTATGTTCTAAAGGATTTTCTGATAATAGAAGTCTAAGAACACATTTCTTGATTCACACTGGACAGAAACCCTATGTTTGTGAAACATGTTCCAAAACATTTTCTAAGAATGATACTCTAAGAAGACATCTCTCGACTCATACGGGAGAGAAACCCTTTGTTTGTGAAATATGTTCCAAGGGATTTTCTAGGAATGGTAATCTAAGAAACCACCTCATGATTCATACAGGTGAAAAGCCCTTTGTTTGTGAAATATGTTCCAAAGCATTTACTCATAAACAACATCTAAGAATACATCTCTTTGTTCATACAGGTGAAAAATCCTTTGTTTGTAATATATGTTCCAAAGGATTCTCTCAGAATGTTACTCTAAGAAACCATCTCTTGACACATACGGGAGAAAAACCCTTTATTTGTGATATATGTTCCAAAGAATTTTCTCAGACAGGTCATCTAAGAAGCCATCTTTTAACTCATAAGGGTGAAAAATCATTTCTTTGTGAAGTATGTTCCAAAGCATTTTTTCATAATCATCAGAGAAAAAGACATCTCTTGATTCATACGGATGAAAAATCCTTTGTGTGTGAAATATGTTTCAAAGGATTTAATGATAACAGTACTTTGAGAAAACATATCTTGAGACATACAGGTGAAAAACCCTTTGCTTGTGAAATATGCTTCAAAACGTTTTCTAGGAATAGTAGTTTAAGAACACATCTCTTGACGCATACAGGAGAAAAGACCTTTGTTTGTGAAGTATGTTCCAAAGGATTTGCTCATAACAGTAATTTTAGACGACATCTGATGATGCATATTAGTGAAAAACCCCATGTTTGTGAAATATGTTCCAAAGGATTTTTTCATAATCATCAGCTAAGAAAACATCTCTTGATTCATACAGGTGAAAAATCCTTTGTTTGTAAAATATGTTCCAAAGGATTCTCTCAGAATGTTAATCTAAGAAACCATCTCTTGACACATGCAGGAGAAAAACCTTTTGCTTGTGAACTATGCTTCAAAAAGTTTTCTAGGAATAGTATTCTAAGAACACATCTCTTGACACATACAGGAGAAAAACCTTTTGCTTGTGAACTATGCTTCAAAACGTTTTCTAGGAATAGTATTCTAAGAACACATCGCTTGACGCATACAGGTGAAAAACCCTTTATTTGTGATATATGTTTCAAAGGATTTTCTCATAATTCTAATCTAAGAAACCATCTCTTGACACATGCAGGAGAAAAACCTTTTGCTTGTGAAGTATGCTTCAAAACATTTTCTAGGAATAGTAATCTAAAAATACATCGTTTGTCTCACACAGGAGAAAAACCTTTTATTTGTGAAACTTGTTCTAAAAGATTTTCTAATGATAAAAGTCTAAGAAGACATCTCTTGACTCATACTGGAGAGAAACCCTTTATTTGTGAAATATGTTCCAAAGCATTTCCTGATAATCATCAGCTTAGACAACATCTCGTGATTCATACAGATGAAAAACCCTTTGTTTGTGAATTATGTTCCAAAGGATTTTCTCAGAATGGTCATCTAAGAAACCATCTTCTGACTCATAAGGGTGAAAAACCTTTTATTTGTGAAACTTGTTCTAAAAGATTTTCTAATGATAAAAGTCTAAGAAGACATCTCTCGACTCATACTGGAGAGAAACCCTTTATTTGTGAAATATGTTCCAAAGCATTTCCTGATAATCATCAGCTAAGAAAACATTTCTTGATACATACAGTTGAAAAATCCTTTGTTTGTAAAATATGCTCCAAAGGGTTCACCCAGAATAATGATCTAAGAAAACATCTCTTGACACATGGAGGAGAAAAACCTTTTGCTTGTGAACTATGCTTCAAAAAGTTTTCTAGGAATAGTATTCTAAGAACACATCTCTTGACACATACAGGAGAAAAACCTTTTGCTTGTGAACTATGCTTCAAAACGTTTTCTAGGAATAGTATTCTAAGAACACATCGCTTGACGCATACAGGTGAAAAACCCTTTGTTTGTGATATATGTTTCAAAGGATTTTCTCATAATTCTAATCTAAGAGCCCATCTCTTGACGCATACAGGTGAAAAACAATTTGTTTGTAAAATATGTTCCAAAGCATTTTCTCAAAATAGTAATCTAAGAACCCATCTCTTGATTCATTCAGGTGAAAAACCCTTTGTTTGTGAAATTTGTTACAAAGCATTTTCTCAGAATAGTAATCTAAGACGCCATCTCTTGACTCATACATGTGAAAAACTCATTGTTTGTTAAATATGATCTTAAAGGATCTTCTGAGAATGGTAATTTAAGCGTCCATCTCTTGACGCATACAGGAGAAAAACTCTTCGTTTGTGAAATATGTTCGAAAGGATTTTCTCAGAATGGTAATTTAGGAGCCCATCGCTTGACTCACATTTAAGAAAAGAAATCCTTTTGTTTGTAAAATATGTTTCAAAGGATTATAAGATAACCATTATTTAAAAAAAGATTTGTCTCATACCAAATGGGCAATTCCTAATATTGTCCTACATTTTTATTTCCAAAATTGAATTTGAACCTTGTGTATGTCATTTCATTTATTATCAACTTTTTTATGTTTTAGCATTCCGTTTGTTTTAGCAACTTTTAACCTATTCATTAGATTTCAGTAATGTAAAACCGTTTTTATAGTGTACTTTTGATTTTTTTTCATTATAAAAAAATTTTCTCCTAAAATAAAAAAAATAATCTGACCTGAAAGGATAAATTGTACCTCAATATCTTATACAATAGAAAAGCTTTACTGAAAAAACACATTTTTAAAAATATAAGAAGTGGGTTAAAAGTATATTTGTGTGCAGAAAGAAATCATACCTAAGTTAAAGCTTATTTAAGTTCAATTTTCTTAAATTTCCCAAGGATTTAAAGGAAACATTTCTCATTATCATGTATTCTTTCCACCCATCATGAGCAAAGTCTTTTTCTGAAAATATATAAATAATTAATTCAATATTTATTCGTCATGTTTTCTCGATTCATAAATAATGGTTGTATACGCTAATCAGCCATGCACTTTGTTTCTAAGATCCTTTTATTCTTTGTGTCCCATATCATTGAATTCTGAAATTTTTGCAGTATGGCTATATTGTCTTCTATTATCATATATTATAATACTAAGAAATCTTGTGTATATGCAAATTTCGTCTGAAAAACCTTTCTTATGATCTTGACTAAATTTTTTATCCTACCATTTTGAGGTACGAGAAAACCATGGGGATAGGTCACATGGTTGAGGAAATTCGATGAGTAGGTCATTTTGATGTCAATACAGGTCATTGTATTTTAATGGAATGAAGATTTAATCAATTATTAACTTTTTGAAAAATCGGCAGTAAAAGAAAACGCAAAGCTGTCAACATTTTGCCAAATTTGGCAGGAAAATTGATTTACATGATTACCACTGCTAAAACATTTACGTCTTGCTTGGCATCAAATGAAATAATATCCGAGAATGTATTGCTTTATCGAGTTGAACTCAAGGTTAATTTTGACCGAGCTATGCTTGGTCTTTCCTGCTGTTATAATGTAATACGAGCAAACGTTTGTATGGAATTTTTTTCTAAAAAATGACTTTAATGATTTTTACTTAATTTTGTATCCTACCGTTTTAGAATATGAGAACACCCAAATTTGGTAGAAAAAATTTGATGAGCAGGTCGCTTAGGCGTCACTGCGATTTGATAGAAATGAAGGTTGATATAGTTATTAAGTTGTTGAACATTTTTTTAAAAGCTGCTTGTTACAAAATTGTAATAAACAGTCATAAGTATACCGTGATGAAAAGAGGGAGGGATGATTGTTTGTTTTTACGCTTTAATGAACTGAAACTAGAATTTGCCGAAAGGAATTGTAACTTATTCTTTCTTCATTCTCTCCAAATGTGAATTTTTATGTATTTTTAAATATTTCGTTGCATAATGTGATTTTTTAGGCTGTTGGTTTTTTTTTAATGTTAGAGGTTTCTGAAAGTGAATGGTGTTCTATACAAATGTTAAAATGCATATCTTGGTTTGAATTTATCGTTTTTTGGAAAGTGGCTTTGTTGTGGGTTGATGAACCTGTTGCAGCACTATTTCTGTTGAAAAAACATATTTTATGGAACTCACAATCGAATGATTATTTCTAGGGTGAACAACTGGGAGAACACAAAAATATGGCTTTTAAGCATTATTTTTTATAAACTTACGTACAATATAAATCTTGTCAGTTCTATTTAAACACATTTAAGCCCCGTCGGTACATTAAAGTGCCATTAAAATAGCTTGTTATAAAATTCATTTAATACATCAATTAGTAGCAATACTGTTTAGAATGAGTTATAGATACATTACTTTATCTTGTTCCAAGAGCATTATTGGTTGCACAAAACAAAAGTATTTTTAGAAGGATGATTTATTTTCCCTTTGCATCTTTTCAGCTTTCTTGACGTTGAAATATTGGAGGAGAAAAGTTTCAGTTCAGAAATATTTCTTTTGTATTTTTACATTTCCTTATTCTAAAAAAAAAGTTTTAAATAAAATATTTGAAAGGAGGTATAAATAATCAGTAAAATCCCTATAAATTCAAACTTAATTTTAGTTGGCAAATTCCTTTTAAAATTTATTAAGTGATTAAGTGATTTCTTCTAATGTAGTTTCAAAAATTCATGAAAAATGCTTTATGAGATGAAATTTTCATTATTTGGGACATGAAGGGTTAACAAAAAGGGCATTGATTAGCTTTAAAAAATTTAAACAAAATGCAGTACACAATGTTATTAACTGTATAATGATTATATCTCGATTAGTTTGTAAAGTTGAACTGTGTGTGATGCTGAACAGAGGGTGGTACCTTGTCTATTGCCATTCTGCCTTCATCCTATAATCATCAGAAAATCGATGTCTCAGCAGGGTTTTTATTTACATCCATTAAGTATATCTGTTTTAAAGACTAAGATTTAATGGGGTGGAGAAATCATGATAAGTAGTTAAAAAAACATATTTTGAAAACAAAAATGCTCTTACAGTTTTTCTGTGCCCGCACACCAATGAAAAATGCAGTTTTGTCATTTGTTTAAACTTCAGCATATTCTTTTAGGAAAATATTCTTCAATGTAAACAAGGTGAAATTTTGAAAAGAAAGAATAATTGATTTCTTGAATCTGCCACTCTGTTGTTCCTCATTGTAGGTGTTACTAAGCTATAAAATTTATTTTTAAATTTCAAAAGAATAATATCACACGGTAAATAAAAGCCCCGATTATGTTATGAAATGTTTGAACTGTACTCTCCTGTTAGAAATGGCTTTTTTTTGTTCAATTTTGCCAGTTCTTAAAAAAATCAATTAAAAAGAGTTTCAAAGTCTAGCAACTGAAGTATGTTTTAAATTGATGTATGAATTATTTTAAAAATGTGTTACACTAGATTCCCTCAAATTCGCACATCATCGCAGATGTAAACAATGAAACTTTCAGTTCAGGTGCTTAGAAAAAATTACTGAATTTTATAGTTTTATATCATTCAGTACATATTTTATTATGTAATTCTCGTTGATACGACTGAACTCATTGCTTATCATGAAGAAAGTAAAAATATATTTCTGAAAGAAAAAACAAAATATTGCTGATATCTTTGGTAATCACAATCTTTTTTACCGACTATATTTATATATTAATCAAGCTCTTTTGGTTAGTAACATTGGCTAAACTTGAAATAAAACTTCTTTACTTTAGGATTTTGATGTGAATTAATGGAGAGTCTTTATGAGGAAAGTTTCATTGAATAATCCAAGGAAAATGTATCTCATCTTTATTATGCATGTTTAATTATACATTATTAATTGTGTACTTGACCTTTACTTTTAATAGTTTAAACATTTTAAGAATTATCTTACTTTTTATAATTTTAGTTATTACTTAATTATTTTAATATTTTACCATATTATAAGCATTCATTATAATTTGGATTGCATTGTTACATTCAAATTACTGTTTAAAAAATGTAAACAAACCAATGACCAAAAATCCATCAAATTCTAAAATCCACACAACCTCTGGTAGCTGTGCGGATTTGAGTGAGTCTACTGTATTAATATTGTACTTTTTTTTCTTTTAAAAAATTTCTGAGTAGATCTATTGTTTTTACATATGATCTTCTTTTTTTTCAACAAAATTTAAATTGTTTTAGATTCAAATTACATTGTAATTAAAAAATAAAAATTGTAGTTGATCAAGTGGAAAAGGTGTGTCTTTTTTCTATTTGTTTGAATTGAAGATATTGTGTTTATTACAAGCTACTTTCATTATTATTATTATAAGGATTATTTGTTTCAGTGGATAGTTGTGGTTCATCTCTACAGAGGTCGTTTTTTACTTTTTCAATTTTGTTGTAAAAGGTTTTTTTATTATGAGGATAATTTTACTTTATAAACTGAATTTTTCTTAATGTGAAAGTGTCCTCAGAAAATCAAACTTCATGCAAAATCGAAAAAGGACTTTGTAGAGATCGACTTCAGCTTATACAGTGCAAAAAAAAAAAATCATTTCGAAATATTGAAATGCAAACAAAATGTAAAAGATTTCTTTCGTTGGATTAATATTAGTGAGCTGATAGCATGAGTGAAGTAGCCTCTTTATCATAATCTTCTTTAACGTCTGAAGATGCATAAGATAATCTACATAATAATGCAGTAAACCATGTTTAATCCGGTCATCTCTTATAGATGAGAAACTTCTGTAATCCGGACATTTCAGTACATTTATTCTTTTTTATTTTCTATTACTGATCGTAGGTGGCACCATCACACACATATAAAGAAATTTCAGAAGAGGATTAAGGAAAATAAAAAGACACTATCTAATTTACTACTTTCAATTTTAAAATTCTAAGAACTTTCTGATTCCATAGTAATTAATATGTCTTTTTTAAATATTAAGTTGTAAAAATTCGAAATTAATGTTAATTTTGCTATTTTTCTTTCTCCAAAGGTAAGACGATGGCACCAAAACATCTATAAATCTGACTCTGTTATTGTAGTAGAAGATCTTTATAACGCAATTTTCCATGTACTGCACAGCGTTTCAGACATAAATACTGGATTTTGCAGTTTAGAAGCACCTGCAGTCCAGGGTTCTCAGATCGGGCCCACTTGAAAAAACCCACCGAAAAACCCATAATGTGGATTTTTTCTATATTTTAATCAAAATATTCATTTAATGAATTTAAGTAATTTCAATGACTTTTGAAAAAACAAATGTAATACATAAAAGCCAGTACACCTGGAATAAAAAAAATATATTTTAGCACATTGAAATATTTTTCTGACACAGAATATACTAGGCAACATACACAGTACATAACTATAGGTAAACGCATGTGATAAAAATGTCTTTCTGTAAAATATTCAAATCAACTGTAATCATGAAGATAAAAATCCTAACTAGATCTAAAATTTATTTTTTTTATTTTTCGCTATCTTCAATAGAAAGTGTAATCAATTTTTTTTCGACTTCCGGTTTTTGATGAATTTACATGCTGGGGTCAGAGATACCAAAAAACTTGTTTATACAAAATGTCTATCTGTGTGTCTCTGCTGTTCCATCAAAAAGTGCATGAAATTATGCATAGAATTGAACCAAATTCAAATGCAGGTCTTTTCTGAATTTGGAAAGATTCCCCTGGAAGGGGGTGCTGTATCAGCGATTTTTGTGCCACTTTCATTATTGTATCATCAAAAAGCTTAGGATGTTATGCATAGGATTGAACAAAAAATTTTGTGTATGTTTTCGTCTATGACAAGTACGTCCTTCTTGAATTTGGAAATATTCTGTCAGAAGGGGGTGCTGTAATGACAATTTTTGTTCCATTTTCATTATTGCACCATCGAAAAGGGTATGAAGTTATGCATAAAATTGAGCAAATTTCATATTTATGTTGTTTGCTATGGCAAGCAGGTCCTCCTTGAATTTCATTATACGTTGCAAACCAATCAGAGTTCAGCAGGGATGGGATATGAATTCCGATGCAATCATAAGCTTAAAAACAATAACAAAGAGATTTTATGTTGTTGTTTCATTATCCTTTTTTATTTTATTTATTTTTTGCATTTGTAATACATATATATATATACATACAGAAAGAAATGGTTCTTTTAAAGAGGTAGTGAAATTTCATATTACATAACAAAATAGTACTTTAGATATGTATTTTTTACTCCCTTCTTTTCTTGTTTCGCACGTAATTTAAATTTTAACGTTCTATTTATTGATTTTCAAAGTAAATTTTATAGAAGAAGCAAATTAACAATTTATATTTATTGTACGTTAAAAACGACTCTGTGAGAAACACTGACATTTAATTTAAATTCTTATAATTTATACAATTTATAATTTGAAAAATAGCATTACAATTATATTGTATAAGTGAGAAATATATATATATATATTTGCTGTATAGCATATATAATCTATAAATGATATAGTATACAATAATGTAATATCACATATACTTAGAAAAAAACGATTTTCCCCGGGGAAAATTGGGTTTTTCATGAAAAACCCCATGCGGGTTAGGTTTTTTTTTTTTTTTTTTTTTTTTTTAAAAAATCCGCGTTTTTGCAAACCCTGCTGTATTCCCACATTGTAAAAAAGTGCTACTCTCTAGATGACTAAATTTGATGTACTAGTTCAACTTTATCTCCTCATTCAAGACCTTTTTAATGAAAAAATTGCAATTATTACAATAAACATCTTTGAAAATGAGTAACATAATTAATGATTTGGGTCCAAGTATATTTGGACTATCTTTTTAAAGTAAATGTAACAATGTGTGGAATGAGCTATATAATGCAAAAAATTTATAATTTAGATAAGACCTAAGGAATGCAGTATGAAAATATTCTGGTATTTCGATATGTTTCGCACGTATTGGGCGATGTTTACAAGGTAAATTTAATGATGTATGAAAGGTGATCCATATAACACAAAATTCTATATAATGCACAATCTTGCGTTTTTAGGTTTGCGTTATAAAGATCTTCTACTGTATTATTATTTTTTTAATATGTGACTTTCTTCGGTATTTCTAGATATTATATACTTAATTTTTTATATGATTTGCCTTATGTATCACTATTTTAAATATGTTAGTATAATTATAAAGTTATTTAATTTTCTATAATCCGAAATCACCATAATCGTGCTGATTCCGGATTAAAGAATTTATACAGTAATAATAATAAGGCTTTGTCATAAGTTTTTATTAAAATCCAGACTCATTTAAGCTCTTTCTTCCTATTTCGACCGAAAATGAAAACGAAGATGTCCAAAGTAATTAATACATACATAAATACAGATAATTATTAATTAGTCCTACGTGTGGCCAAAGTTTGCTGCCTCTGACCAAAACTTTTTATTTTCATATAAAATAAAATGTCATGCATTTATCAACGACTCAGAACAATTTTCTAACTATACGCATTTCATCTCATTAAAAAATAGTTTAGTATACATATCCAGATTTATCTTTTATTATGATTTTCGTAAATGATTCATCTGTTATACTAGAACTTTTTCAAAGAGTATTCGAAACTCTTTTTTGCAGTTTCAAACTAAAAAAAATTATTACTGTTAAGTCTATAGTTTTAATGAGCACGTGAAAAGCGTCTTGAAAGTTGAGTCATATATGGATTACTTGCATTGTAATTTGCACTCACGTCATTATACTTTGCACTAGAGTCAGTGATGACTGATAATTATAAGCACTGAAGTTCACAGCAATAAATTAAATGGGTGTCTTATTTGAGCCGTTGCAGTTCAAATCATTGACTCATGTTGAAAATTTCAAAAGAAGAAACGAGATTTTTGGAATACAGATAGTTTCGGTCTGGCCCAATTTTTAACAGCATTTTCGCCGAAACTGATTTTGGGTCGAAAAAGAAACAAAATCAAATCTGCGGTCAATCTTTAATAATAATCTATTTTGCTTATAAACTTAAACTGATTTCTTCCCTTTCTAGCAAACATTTTAGAATTTTGATTGGTTCTAGAACTATTGATTTAAATTGCTCATAATTTGGTTGATGCAGTTAAAAAAAATAGACACCATTTTGCATTTTAGCAAATGTCTCTAAAACTCCTCTTTAAAACTTTTACATTTGTGAATATTACGATGCAAG
Source organism: Maratus speciosus (assembly GCA_963932465.1). Lineage (NCBI taxonomy): Eukaryota > Metazoa > Arthropoda > Arachnida > Araneae > Salticidae > Maratus > Maratus speciosus. The sequence continues at coordinate 37,781,450 of OZ010794.1, forward strand.
AATAGGAGTGCTGCGTGCTATAATCTCCTTTAAAAAATACGTTTCATTTACTTAAATGGGATATGCGAATTGAGTTTTTCCAACTCAATGTAATTCCCTAGCCGGGATTTACACCCAGAACCTTTTGACTTCCATTGCCAATGACCTGTCTATTGAGCTATCTAGGCCAATGACCGACGGGTATATTTCTCTCAGATAAACTTATTGGTAACAGTATCTGTGACAGTATTCTGCCCTCGTTGGATCGGACGACTTTCTCGTAATGCGCCGACAAAATGATAATTTCGCATTCTGCCCCTATCGTCCCGGAATTCGTTCGATTTTCCGCTGTTATTTTCGTCGTAATTCAGCCGACTGTTATAGGCAGTCGGAAAGCATTAGCTCTGTCGGTTTAATGTTAAGATGGCGCTTATGTACGCAACCTTTGTATATGAGGATAGAGAGACCTATTTCTTGTTAAATATATATTTCATTTTATTAGTAGTAATTTTTTTTTTTGTTTTCAACTTTGTTATGTCTATTAATAGAAATAGTTTTACCTTAAATTTAATGTAAAATAATTATGAGTGAAGCATATTTTTCCAATTATTTGGCTGATATAGCTTGTACCTTTAAAACCTGTATTACAAAAAAAAAAAAGAAAAAATCTTCATGTTAAAATTTATTAAAATATATTTTTGAGATTAAAACTTATTGTACTAATCCGTGTATATCTCGCTATGATAATCGTATTGGTAACAGCATCTGGTCTGCCATGCCGACCGCATTCGGAACGGCATTAAACGATGGAGCCACTGTCTTTGTATTTTTTAAGTTGCCTGATTTTCGAGGTAACATTGTATCCCTAATTTCATAAAAATACAGGGTGTCGCCGAACATCATCAATAAATGGATACGTAAGATCAAGTCCTTAATTCACAATAATGTTGTCAATGACTCTTTGAAAACAGGCTACTCCATTGGTAACACCAAAAGGAACACGCAAAAACTGGTATAAATCTCCACAATCTTCAAAAGATGTGTAATGCCTTTCACTATCCAGAATAGGGATTTGATGGCAGGCACTTTGCAGATCAATTTTACTAAATACTTTATTTTTCGAAATTTTGAAAATTATCTCTTCAATTTTAGGCAGAGGATAGGCATCAAGCAAAGTGTACTTGTTAATGGTCTGCGAATAGTCAACCACCATTCTAGGCTTGTGATTTTCTCCTCTAATAACGAATGCTAGAGCCCGCCACGGTGAATTTCTTGGAACACCCTTCTGGAGAAGTTTCTGAAATTCAATCGCCATAAAGTTATCGTCTTCATAGGTATGACGTCTTGACTTTGTCACCACAGGCCTAAGATCCGGGTTCAAGTTAGAAAATAATGAAACAGGAGGTACTTGAGCTACAGCTAGAGAACAAATTGTAGTGGAGGTCTATTACCATAAAATCCAATCTCCGCAGATTAATGTCCCTTTAGAATATCTTGACCTATCAAAACGTCAGTACAAAGATCCTTCATAATTAAAAGTTGCACATCTTGATAAGTGAAGTTTTCAAATTTATTCTACAAAAACCTACTGTTTCAGTGACCATCGAGGTGTTTGCTATGGATATTTTTCCAAAATATGGTTCAATTTTAGCTCTACATTTAGCCACACGTTCCGTGTGGTGATCAGTAATGATCAAGAACACGTATCTAGTTTGCCTTACACACTCGTTGATAATATCCCTTTCTGCCACATTTTCTGCACACACACTAATTCGTGGATTGAAATAGCTTTTACAGAAAAAGCATTTCTGAGATCTTGACGAGGGGGGGGGAAGCAGCCGATGTTTGTATGTCCTCTTCTTCTAGAAAATTGTGTTCTCCCATAGCTGCAGATGGCACTGGGAGGGAATTTCCCATATAAGAAGCTGCATACACTTCAGCCAATTCAAGGGATCTGGCTTGTTCAAAAGCTTGATCAAGAGTCATCGAGGTATTTTCAAGAAGTCGTTGACGAATACAGGGACATTTTAAACTCCTTATGAAAGCATTTTTAATGTATTCTTTAAGGTAATCTTCGGCCTTTACGTCCATAAAGTCACAATCTTTGCTTAATTGATTTAAAATTTGTAAGTTATTCGGCGACCGTTTCTCCGGTTTGTTGGTTTCGCGTCGACAAGCAATGTCTAGCAAATATAACATTGCGTTTCTTTATGAAAAACGAATCTAGTGTCGTAATTGCTTCAGTATAAGTCGTACAGTCATGAATAAACTGGTAAACATTTGAACTCACATAATTGCACAGTAAAGCCAATTTATTTTCCTTCTGAAATGCTTGTTATAACTTCTAGAAAGTTTGCGAAAGTTCTTTTTCAATGGCTCCATTTTGCTTCTGCGCTTGAGCACATGGGATCTACGTCGAATCTTTCAGGCTTCAGTAGTTGTTCCATAGTATTCAATTTAAGAAGGTATGCAAAAAGTTTCGTAGTTATTAAAATTGTGCTATTAATAAACGTAAAGTACGATGAGGAGATTACTTAAGCAGAACTTAGCTTTTAATAACTACGAAGTACATCGCGAACGGTAGATGTTCACACCATGTCAACAACATCAATGTGTTGCCAAATCATGAAACATAATAGAGTGTTGCTGCTTATAATTAAGAATATCACAATGAGTAAGTATTACGGTGGCCCCCAACAACTAGTTAAATTTGTTGGAAAGTGTTAAAAAATCCACTCGTACACAAGGATAAGGACATACAGTAAAACCTCCTTAAAGCGACCACGTTCCATTTCAATAAAAATTGGTCGCTCCGACAGGTGGTCCCTTAATAGAGGCCATGTTTAAATCTAGATTTTAATTGTTGAAAAAAAAGGTACCAATGTTACTAAAATTTATTTTTCACCTTATGAAAAATTTTAAAAATTTAAGTATCAAAACAAAAGTTAATTACATAAGTTAATTACTGTCGTGTTTAAAAAATGATTACATTGACGTTTGCTTTGATTTTACGGTTTTATCTTTTAAAACTTTTATTTCCCAGTCCTTTTGAAGTTCAGTAAATAAGTGAAATTTTTTTTGGACGGGAACAAATAATGACGATTTCATTAATTTAACTATTTCTCTGAGAATTTCCCGACAGAATAGAGATTGACCGTCATTCTTAATTTGCCATCAGAGTTAAATTCATTTCCTAAAAAGGCACAAAGGGGTTTAAACACTTAAAAGTTACTAGGATAAAAAAAAATCTAAACTTAGTTTAGAAATTTGATAAATAATGTGCTCTCCGGAATTATTTTTCTTATAAAACCTTCTTCAAGCGACCAGGAAAAAACGGAATTTTCTTCAAAGAAATTGTTCGCTCATGAAGGAAGTTCATCTGGGATGGTCTCTGAATGGAGGTAAAATTAGTATTGAGCCTATGAGAATAAATTTCGTTCCATGAAAATATGGTCGTTCAGGTAGGCGGTCGCTTAATGGAGGTGGTCGCACTGGGAGGTTCCACTATAATTCTGTAGCTGAGAAACAAAAATTAGATTAAAAAGATGATTCTGAAGAGCCAAATCAGAAAAACAGCGTGTTAGCTTTTATCCAAGATGAAATGACATAAAACTATGCCTTTTAAAATAGTTTTCTCATTTAGCTCATTCAAATTATTTTAGTAACGAATAATTGTTTTTATTACGATATCCATTTATTCATTCAGACTTTGCAATATGTACAGTAAACGTTCAGTTATTTAGGAAGAAGTGATCATTGTCTATTTCGTAATGAGAAATCGTTATTTGACAAATTATTAAACCCACATTTTACCCGAGAATTTTATTAAACTAATTTTATTATATTGTATACTCAAGACTATTTTATAATTAGACGTGTTTGGATTATCACCTACTGTAATTGGATATAAAGATTATTCATTGCACTTCACAAGGGTAAGTTTTTTGTTTAATTTGTGTGTGTTTGTATTTTATTTTTTTTTTTGGGGGGGGGGGGGTTATTTATCCTCAAATCGCTATCGTGGATTGTTGGATCAGATTAATACTTTCTTCACCAACAGGCTGTTTATTTTGATTCCCTAATACGAGCGCTGGAGAATGATTTATTTTAGCAATGCATATTGCATAATAACTCGATTTGATTACCAAACATAATTAATTGTGATATGTTTCATATTAGAATTTATTTTATAAACATGTAAAGATTTTTTTGAAAGCCGGTTTATGTATATAAATAAGCTTTTTTTGTAGCATCTGTTTACTATCTTAATCATAATGTTAAATTACAGTTATCAAAGTTACAAATTATTAAGAAACAAACATAGAAATTATATCCAAACAAAAAATATTTGTTGCTTTAATTTTTAATTTGGCAAAAATAAGTTTAACAAATGCAAATTTAAAAATTATAATAATAGAATAATTTGACTGATTTCAACAGAAAAACAGAAGGTACTATTTTTAACTGCTTCACTATTTTATCAATGGCTCCCTTAGCAGACATCGATTTTATAGTAATCAAATGTCCGAGCATTTGAAGTACATTCGGCAATCAGCATTTTCCAAACATGACGAATAGATTATCCTTTACAGATTTTTTTTTTTTTTTTTTTTTTTTTTTTTTTTTTTTTTTTTTTTTTTGCGAGAGAGAGAAATACAAGATGTCAATAAAAGAATGTTTCAACTTAAATGGTATATTATACCAGCTTAATTTAGACAATTTACAACAAATCATCTATCAATTTGAAGGTAAACTAAGCTAGTTTTCCTTACAAATTTTTAATACATGCATCTTTAGTTATGCGGCACACATCCAACCTAAAGTCCAATTCTTCTCACAACTTCAGTTAAGAGCCATGGTCAGTAAGAAAAGATTTCGCATTTCTCCGAGAAGCAGCTTGGTGCCACCCCCCCCCCCCAGCTCCTGTCAAGTAGTCGGATACTATAATTACCGCGAAGTCCTCCCCGGTCAGTAGATAAAATTTATGACCCCAGCGGTAGGGAGATTTGGACAGTATAGGAAAAATATTTCTGAATTCTTTTTCAGTTTTTAGAAATAAGATGAATGATGAAAGAAATGACTGGAATGATTTTTTTACTGACTAGTTTTATTTAATTATAATTTAAAAGTTTGCGCGTTTACACAGACTCCAAAGAAAAGCGTGAGAACTACACAGCATTCACAAAATTTTCTGTACATTTATGTAGATTTGCAAAATGAGTTATGGTAAAACCTATATTGATTTTCATTTTATATGATCTGGTACAAATAATTACCTCATGTATGAATGATTGTATTTTTTCGTGGTCTTTAATTTAATTTAATTTTTTATAATGATTTTCACTTACGATTGAAGACATCATATTATATCATAATTATATCATAAAATATCAATTAATATAGTATTAGTCACAATCGAATTTTAAACAAGGGAGAAATTATTATATTATATGTATGTAATTATTATATTATATGTATGTATTATATTATATGTAATATTATTATATTAAATGTATTCTTTAGTGCACAGTTTGATTTTAACAATTGAACCACACTAAAAAACAAACTGATTAAATAAATTAGCTATTTTCCTCTTTCCCCGAAGCAAGACTTTTATTCATTCTTCCAATGTATGAAACTATCTTTGGAATGAAATTTATTCCTGTTTTTGAGAGAGAGAGTGTGAGAAAGATGCAGCGAGATTAGCGAAAATCTAATTATTTTAAAGTTTTCTTGTAATGGATACATTTTAAAACTGCATTTGCATCCATTTTTAAAATATTTATTTAAAAAAATTACAAACAGGATTATGAGATGAGAAAAACTAACTTATATGAACAATTCTATTAGTCATCACATTCATATATAACTAACAAATCAAAACTTCGATATATTGCGAATTAAAAAAAAATCTGAACTTGACAAATAATTTTTCTTTAAACATTTTTTTTCCACGCAAAAAATTTTTCCCTTTTGTTAGATTTTAATAAAAAACACTTTTAAGTAATTTCTACACATCGCTGTCTTCAGCTTTTAAATGTTATTATATATATTTGGCTTATCAATGGAAATATTCGACTAGTAGATGGCTACTAAATAAAAAGTAACTATTAGACAGAAATTGCTATTAATTTCTACCTTTGGAATTTAAAAGAAATTGGGCAATGTTGAATAGCACAATTTATAATATTAATTTAAAGTAATTTCTTTCAATTTCTATAACTATTTTAAATTTATGAGAAAAGAAAATTTTAAATTCCAAAATGCACAAAATTGAATTCTACATTATGCTATATCTTAAAAATGAAAGGATACATATATAAGTTATTTTAAATAAATAAAAGTTAGACACCAGACATAGATATTTTCTTTTTTTTTTTCTTTCTGTCTTTCAATTAAAACGTATAATTATTGCGTGTTATAATTCAGAAATGACTATGAAGACAATTGAGGTATATATAATATTTGTTCAAATTATTTAATCTCGACATGTCAATAGAAATAATATGGAATAGAAGTAATGTGGAAATAACATGAAAACTCATAGATGGTCACACTCCCTATTTTTTTTAAATATCTATTTCAAATTATATACTTTTTCTTTCTTCTATCTTTAGAAGAAAAAAGCATTGCATTCGTGAAAAAATTCGACTTCCGGTTGTCGACGGATTTATAAGTTTTAGGGCTAATACACAGTAATAAACTGTAGTATATATTATTTGCAAACTAAAAACCTCTTTATACATATTTTCAAAGTAATATTAATAATAATTCTAATACCATATAATTGGGTTAAACCTATGTGTTTAAATTTTAAGCATTTTTTTTTATAAGCAAGATTTTATTTAAAAAAATATTCGCATATGCTTTTCACATGTGCTACTTTTTTTTATGGTTGTTATCCTGGCACTTTTATAAAATTTTGTTGACTAAAATCAGTCGATAAATGAGCTTTATTTTATTTATTTTTTTAGGTGGATTTCGTATGAAATACTACCTATTGGGATCTAATCTATGTTGGAATTTCGGAAAAATATTTGCAGATCTACACCGATCATGATCCCTAGAACCCAAAACCAGCACCCAATAAAAAAATTATATATATGTATGTATGTATGTATGTATATATATATATATATATATATATATATATATATATATATATATATATGTGTATGTATGTATGTATATCACTTTTTTCTGGACACGATAACTTCCATAATTCTGCATAAATCTTTTTCAAACTGATACATAAAATCTCGGTCAGGTTCGTTAATGAGCAAAATCTGACCAAGGGGGTGGAAATAGGGAGAAATAGGGGTGGAAAAAACGAAAAAAACCACAATTTCTTAATTATAATACATATCGAATCAGTTTAAAGTTATTATTACTTCTAAAAAATGGGCCAAAAATTTATGCATGACAGATTTTTGATAAAACAAAAAATGGGCTCAAGTGTCGCAAAAAAATAGGGTGTTTGGGAACTAAAAATTCATAACTTCGTCAATTCTCGAGATATCAAATCCAATTAAATTTATTATAAATTGTCTTAATATTATCTACAACTTTTATACTGACAAGTTTTTGATAGGACCAATTCTTACTGCAAAAACAAGGTAAAAACGGAAACAAAAAGGGGACTTGAAGAAGAAAAAAATCCATAAATTCTTCAATTCACAAGATATCAAATCCGCATTAGTTTATTATATATATTCATATTATCTACAACTTTCATGTTGACAAGTTTTTGATAGGACCAATTCTTAGAGCAAAAACAAATTAAAAATACATAGAGGTTGGAGAAAAAAATATCGTATTAAGGATGTACTCAAATCCAAACTGCTTATTTTCTGACTGATTTTTAAAATCACTTTTGTTTTCAAACGCATTCAATTGGTATGTTCTCTTATTCAGAAACTATATAATGTGCCGTAATGGTCGATTTTTTGTTAGAGGCAGACTATATTTAAAAAAAAGAATGATGTCAAAGTGGGAATTTTGAACCGAATTTCTCGAAGCGATTGCGTGTTGGAAACGAAACATATGGTCCTACTGAGATAATAACTCTTTATAAATCGAGTTCTAATTAATAGAACGAAAAAAAAACATAGGTCGCTTATAAATGTCTTACAAAATCCCGTCAGCAAGTTTCATGTTTTTACTTTTAAAAATGAATCTGAAAATGTGTCAGAAAATAGGACGTGATTTTTTTATTTTTCACCTTTTTACGAATTTGCAATGCAAATTCGATTTTTTAGAGGCCGGGAAAGGCGTAGCCTGCAGGAGTCCAAAATATGGAGAGTAGAAAAGAAGGGGGGGGCACAGTTTGTATCCGAGATTCGTTTGGGTAAAAAAAACTGATGCATTTATATATACTCTTATTTATAAGTATGTTACATTATATAAGTTTCTTTCGAGATTTGAAAAAAAGGTGAGAAGAACAGTCATTTTTTGTATAAATAAGACCTTGTGTAATTTACAGATTTCTCACAAATTGGAAAATATATAAAGAATTTATAACATAGATTGAACTTTGCACTTCCATACTAAATTAAACAATTTACAGTTCTTTTCGAGAATGATAAAGGCGTCGAGGGACTCGACAGAGCAGCCGTTTATATATAAATACGACATTATATAATTTACATATTTCACGCAATTGAAAAATCAACGAACAATTTATAATACAGCATGTACATTACAATTGCATTTTAAATTAAATATTTAACACATTTTTTCGAGAATGGGATAAACTGCTGAAGGATTCAACAGAGCAGCAGTTTACATATGAATAAGACATGATGACATTCACACATTTTACGCAATTGAAAAAGCCGCAAAAAAATATAGCTTGAAATTTACAATTTCATACAAAATTAAATATTTTATAGTTTCTTTCGGAAATGGAAAAAAATGATAAGGGATTCCACAGAACAGTCGTTTACATATAAACAAGACACAGTGACATTTACACATTTTACACGACTGAAAATTCTGCAAGGAAATTTATACCTTAAAATTTACAATTTCATACCACATTAAATATTTTATAATTTCTTCAGGAATGGAAAAAGTGCTGAAGGATGAAAAAGAGCAGCCGTTGACATATAAATAAGACATAATGCAACTTACACATTTTATGCGGTTAAAAAATCCACAAAAAAAATTATAGCTTGAAATTTACAATTTCATACAAATTAAATATTTTATAGTTTCGTTCGGAAATGGAAAAAAATGATAAGGTGTTCAACAGAACAGTCGTTTTTATAACACGATGCGATGCAATTTACACATTTTACGCGACTGAAAAATCTACAAAGAATTTATAGTTTGAAATTTACAATTTCATACAAAATTAAATATTTTATAGTTTCTTTCGCAAATGAGGAAAAAATGATAAAGGATTCAACAGAACAGTCTTTTTCATATAAACACGATACGATGCAATGTACACATTTTACGCGATTGAAAAATCTACAAAGAATTTATAGTTTGAAATTTACAATTTCATACAAAATTAAATATTTTATAGTTTCTTTCGGAAATGGAAGAAAAATGATAAACAATTCAACAGAACAGTCGTTTTCATATAAACATGATACGATGCAATTTAGACATTTTACGCGATTGATAATTTTCTAAAAGAATTTATAAAAGAAACCATTTTGTCAGTTTTCCAAATACCTCTTTCCCTTTTTAAAAATAATCAGAACAAAAAAAATTTACAATACTATACCACTACAGAATTCCCCCCCACTTGTTTAATAGAGCGTAAATAATCACTCGCCGTGACGTGTCAAAGGTCAAGCTCTTCTTTTTCTTGTGTTTTGATGAAGGATCGGGAGGGGGGGGGGGAGAGAAAAATTTCCAATATTTATCAAATATCTGGAGTTTAAATAAACTTACGCGAAATTTTTTTTGGTTGTATAAAAAGATGAGGACATAAATTTTCTTACGTTCTTTTCAAAATTTTAAAACTCCTAATAGTTTTAAAATTATATAATGTTAAACACATTTCGCTTAGTTCTTAAGACTTTAGCACTAAATTAAAAAATAAGTATTTATTTTAGAATTATTTTGTCAAGTTAAACGGAAAGCGACACCTTTTAAGAAGAGCATAGAGAAAAAATGAGTTAAAAATATTAATTTTCTGACGAGTTATTTGATAAATACGAATGCATTCTAGGGCCATTCGTTTAACATGGGAGAGGGAAATCTCAAATGTTACTGATCAGGGCTCTTAAGCTATTTTCGATGTATTGAAGCGTTAAAAATCTGAAAAATGCTATACAGTAAAGTCTAAGACTGAATTACATAGAAAAGAAGAAAAAAAATGCGTTATAGACAGCAAGTGTAAATGTATTATGCATTCTTTTCTTACGTAGCAGTATATTAATTTTGCTTGGATCAACACGTTTTTCAGTTTAAAACAAGATTCCGTCATAGACAAGTTCTTTTTAACACGTTTTACTATATTTTAATTTAACTATATTTTAATAAGTGTAGAAATCTACTATTCTTTAAAAAGAATGAATTTGAATGTTTACTTCTAGAATAATGGCAATTTAAAAGTGTGTGTATTTTTTGAAAATAATTTTGTGCCAAGCCTAAGCTTACTGACCTTTGAACGGACCATGCCACGCCGAGACAACGATTTTCATACGGGCTGGGTCAAAACTAGGAATGAAAATTTTGGGCCGTGAAGAATTGGAATGAAACCAGTACCCGGGTCTGTGCAGAAAAAATAAGTTAGGCCCGGTCCGGCCCGTAAAGTGTAGTGACTAGGCCCGGCCCGAGCCTTCAGAAAAAAGTATGGCTCTTGCCCGGCCAGTGCCGTGAATGAATATAGACCCGAGCCCGGCCTTTGTAGATCTCTAGTCCAGATTACAGCGCGCTATTGTGGCCGATCCTGATTATAATTAAGTATTCATTTTTTAATACTTTCCAACATAATTGAAGAATGTTTATAAATCTCGCTTATATATCCATCTGAATGAATCTATATGAAATATTCATATTTTTAACTCTCTTCAGCTATGTTGAAAAGTGCTTGACTTCGGTTGTTCTACTGCCAACTGTCTCTGCTCAAACTGTGATAAATATACTAGGATTGTATGTAATTGATGTAGGTTATTGAGATTTACTATGACATGTTCGGCATTGAAAATGAAGCGTGTAGCATGTATAGTTTATTTATAGGAACACTCAAAAGTATTCCATTACAATATGATTCTATGGGTAAAAATAATCTGCAATCTATTTTAATTACGTTATACCATTTCAAACATTTTGAAATTAATATCTATCACAAGATGTTTATAAGTACTTACTGTTGAATATGATGTGCATAGCATTTTTCATTCCTATGCAGAGACACACAGAAGTGTTTGGTTATAGTATTGTCTTGTCTGTGGATGACCAGTGATGGAAGTGTGTTTTCAGTTGTGATATGCACTTTAAAATGTAAGAAATTGTATGCATATGACTTGGTTTGTGTAATTTATATAGATCACAGACAGGGCTTTTCAAAGGAATTCAAATATATTTCCTGTTTTTGATAGAAATGTCTCAGGAGCAGGGGTGTAATGGAGGGTATACGGAGGTATACACCTTATACCTTCTGTAATTTTTAAAGAAGTTCCGTATACCCTCTGTTTCTCAAATAAATCTGTAGCATATACTCTAGCCCTGGATGCTCACGACTCTAGCTTATACCTTCTAGTTTTTTTACGACTACAACACTGCTGACGTGAAATTTTAAACTGTGTTAAGCATTTCCTAACTGAACTAAATTTTAACATTTACAGATGAAGTCGGAAATTAATGAATTATTTGGACAATATGGAATACTTCAATATCTGTTCCATGCGGTGTTGCAGCCTAGCGTAAAACTGCTAAGCGATCTCCTAGTACTCCCATGACGCGCTGTGCTCATTTCTGTTTAGATACCTGTGGTTGGAGTGACACGGTGAAATAAAATTTTATTCTCAATTTTTGAAGGTAAATTTTGTTTTAAATATAAAATCTCATTGTCAGTGATTGTAACCAAATTCAGTATACAGTAGAATAGTTATATTTTTGCTGTGTTAGCCTATTTTCCTCATGTTAACTTGTTGACGCCAGAAGCGGTTATGTTTTGCAAGAGCGTGTGTCGGGTCCTATTGAATATCACCTACACAACTATATCAAGTTGAGTCTAAACATTTAAATGATTTTTCAAAGAATCGAATGATTTATAGAGGATGTATTAAGGTTTACTCATTAAAGATTTTTGGTTATTCTTTTAAATCGTGGTTTTTATTGCCAATTTAATATTCTTTAAGAACCTATTTTCCAATGGGTTTCCATAACCCGAAAAAAGTCACTTTGTAAAAAAGCTAACTATTAATAGCTATTTTTCCCCACTTTAAATGCTTTAGAAATGTGTTAAGAAAAAGTCAAAATTTGTTCTTTACTAACTTTTAATAATTTTCAATTTTTTATGTTGACTTACGAATAAAAAAAAAGAAATGGTATTCCATAATACCCGAACTTTCTCTTTACAGATTCATAGATCTTCTACAGGGCTGCACAAATTTTTTTTAATTCTTCCCTGCTATCGATTGTCATTGCCGAAATTCCTTTTTCAAATTTACTTAATAATGAGATTTCACCCTTTTCAAAATGTGTGCTTTTATTAGATTATTCTGAATGTGTTGAAAAGTGTTTCATCATCTATGTTTCTTTCACGATATTTCTTTCTTATTTAAAAATTTGCAACATAGTTCAGAAGTGTTTATGAATTCTGTTTGAACTTGTAATTGGTATATGTTATTGGGCATTACTATGGCTTTTTGGGCATTGAAAATGACGTGTGTAGCATAAATGGTTCATTTACAGGGACATTCTAAAGAATTTCATTACATTATTGCCTATGGGGAGGTGTGGAATCGTTTGCACTGTATTTTAATGATGTCATATTACTTTTGTCAGTTGACTTTTTACCATTGAAATTTACGATTTGCAAAAAATCCTGACGTGATGATTAAAAATCAAGATCATTTTTGAATTCTACGCTAAAAAGTACATAAAAATCAATTATCAAAAGTTAAACAACACAACCATCGCATGCTTGTGTAATATATAAATATTAAGTATCAAAAAATGCCTCAAGTCTGTCAGTTAAGTAAATTCTTAGAATCTTAAAATTTTAGCCTTACCCTATCATACACGGTTATTCTAAATGATGGACCCATTTTTAAAAAAATTGTATTTATTAAAGTACAAATCCAAAATGAACAATCTTTATACCAACGAAAAGAGGAAGTTTCAAAGTTTTTTTTAAAGACATTATAAATGTTCAATGTGTCCACCATTAATACCGAATTTGTTACGAATTGACCGCTGCACTGCAATCTGCGACTCACTTCTTGCGAACTCAAGAACGCAGAAAACCTTGTGCTCCACAGTAGCCATCTCACTCACGACTGGCAGTGAAACGAAATTACGGCCTATTGTCGCGCGACCTCTACCGGCCGCTTCTGAACCATCACCGCTTTGAAAGCCGTGCACTCAGTAACAGCAGGTACGCTTTCTCGTGTGTGGGACGAGTTTGGCTATCACGTAGATGTTTGCCGAGAAAAAAGAGAGGGAATTCAATCGCCAAATCACCTCGGAGACATGCGTAAGTTACTGGTCAACTCGGACTTGTGTAAAGAGTTGGATGAGGTTAAAATTTGAGTATGCTAATGTTAATTCACGTGACAAACTTTTATTTATCATCTTCTCAAAAATCATCTGACTGATTTTGTAATTTAATGCATAGATGTAAAGATATGTCAGGCATTCTTTTTCAGTTAAAAAAAGATTTAAATTACGAAAATTATTAATAAAATCATAGTTAAAAATTTTCAATTATCCCAACCACAATTGTAATAAATGCAGGGTTATGTAAGTGTATAACGCATTCCTGGCACTAGTTTTTGAGATATAGATAAATTTTACTCTTCAAAAAGGAAAAGAAAAATTATGGTATTTTCTTACACATAGCAAGTTTGTTTTACACTTAAAAATTCCGTATAATTTTTCTGGTAACTAACTGAATGTCCCTGACACATCGCCTTATAATATTTCTTTTAGCACTCTGTGAAAATTTAAGGAAAATATGTAAACAATATTTTCTTTTCCTGTTTGACTTCATAAAAAAACAGAAATGCGGTGTCAAAAGTGGGTGTTACCATTTGAAAATTTAATTTTGGTACAATTTTTAATTTTTAGACAACCTTTATTTCAAAATCCGTGCTCATTTTCAGAAAGTAGACAAAATTCTGAGTCGAATGGTAATGCTCACATCTCTCTGCGACGCGACGATTTGGCCAGTAAAAAGCATGAGATGTCCTCCCTCTCTCTATTTCTCTTCTTTTGTTTGAAGACTGGAACGTCCGGAACCTGCAACGAACATTTTTTTATAAAATATTTTACATTCGATAAATAAGCATGTTTACACATATAAATTTATTATGAAATAAATAACTCACAACAAAATGAAAAATAAAATTTCATCTATTTTGCATTAATTCTATCATTCGGGTGCGAGGTCTTCCTAGGCGCGAGGCCCTGTGCGGCCGCCCCTGTCGCACACACCTAAGGACAGCTCTGGCAGTACCTTTCATGCCATAATTCATTAACATCTACCTTTTCTATTTGATTTGCTGAAAAATTGACTGAATTGTTATTTCCCTCACATTTAGTTACATACTTTGATGACTTCAAAAAGTACAGATCATATTTCCTTAAAGCATAAAAGAGCTCATTTCTATTGTTATCATAAACAAAAATTCTACCATTTTTACCCATAAAATTAATCCCCTGTTTTTCAAGCTTAATACCAGACAGTAAATTTCTTCTTAAATTAGGATTATATAAACATCTTTTAAAATAATGTGATTGGATTTACCATTTTTATATTTTATTAAAAACTGAATTGTCCCCTTTCCCTCAACTGGACATCTTTCTCCCCCAACTGTAACAGACATGTGCAAATCAGATAATGGCTCAAAAGTGAAAAACTAATTTCTATTGCAACAAACATGCGCTGTAGCTGCAGTGTCAAAAACCCACTGGGTATTTCCATAGCCCAGATCTGATGAATATGACTCTCACAGTTCAAGAGAAAGCTCTATTAGGCTGCATTCACATTCAGAAAAGGTACAATTAAAAAGATGTTTACATTTTGCATTATTAATGTCCAAAGGTATTGAAATTTTTTTATCTTTAATTTTAACATTAGGTTTCAAATTTCTAGAGCCAAATTTATTGAAATCACTTCTGCAGTTTATATCAGAATTACTTTTATCATTAGAGATTTCATTACTAGATTTACTTAATTTAGGTTTCCAATTTGAAATTAAATGGTCATATATTTTACAGTAGAAACAAAGACCAATATTACTTTTATAAAAACTTTTGGATTTAAATTTACCTGGAAAATGTTTTACAGTTGACTCGCTGGAACAGCCACTTTAGAAAAATCTTTCTTGGACAACTTCAGCCGATTCTCCTGCAGTAAAAGCTGTTTCAGTTTTACCAGGAACAAATTCAGTGTCACTGAACCTATAAATGGTTTGGACCGTAGCTTGAAACTCATCGAGGAGTGAAAAGGCTTTGAATCATTTGGTACCCCAGGTAGAGTGGTTGTAGCTGGTGTCCAGCTTCACGAAGGCAGTCCGCTGCCTGCTTAACTCTACACAAAAAAGTCCTAGATTTTCAATGGGAACATATCAGGTATTGAAGAAACATCAAGAAACTGGATAATTCTGGCTCTTGTTGTGGGCTCAAAATGATCAAGTAACATTTTCCATGCTTTTGCTCCACCTGTTGTGCTTGAAATCAAAGGCTTGAATTCTGAACACAGGGATTAGTAGATGATGGTGTACGCACGGTTCTTTCTCATCTTTATATTTTGCTTTTCTCTCCATGTCAAAACATCAGTCACTTCAGAAGCTGTTTCTTTAGTCTCAGATTCATCATTGTTCACATGTGAACTTATATTTACTTCCCCAGGCTTCTCAATGAACACCCATGTTCCGTAATGCAATAACAAAACCTTGACCTCATGCTTCCATGACTCCCAGTTAGTGCAAGTCAGCAGGACGATGTTTTGACCGGTCTCTATTAGCCTCAGTCACTTAAAAACGGCAGCAATAGGTAAAGCTTGAAACTCACAGGAAATAAACAGCATAAAAATTTGTCAAAAGTTGCATTTTGGAAAGCGAGAGTCTGCAGAAAACAGGAACCACCTTTTATTCACTTCCACATTTCCAAAAATACTTAAATATTCGGGTTACAAGCCGCTGGGCCCATAACCCTACTGTTGTATTTTTCTGTAAAATAAGACTATTCAGCAGTCCACAGTGAAATCTTAATTGAGGAAATGCGTATTAGTGGAAAACTTTGAATAAAAACGCAGTAGGAGTTGACTTGAATAATTTAATGGTAATCAAAAATTTACATATGAACAATGATGTCAGCATAACTTTGCCGAACTAAATTAAAAAATAACTTAAAACATAATTAAACTTCATTCACAAAGGAAAACTGCCAGCAGCCTTCATCGTAACGTAGCAAAGCTACAAAGCCGTACTTATATGGCTAAAAACTAAATCAAACGCTGCTTACAAGCATGCGAGGAAGGAGAAAGGCACAACATCCCGTTTCATTACATATAGTAGTCTGTTTTGGAAATCTACATGAAGTTGTTGCCATTCTGAAAAGTGCAAAAAATACGCGGAACGCCATTGTCTCACAAACGATGACGTCAAACATTGACGAATCAGAGAGCAGCAATCATCACCGAAAGCTGTGAACAACGAGTAATAGTGATTCAAGATCACAGTAGTTACGATGTGACTGTATCACGCATTTACCGGAAAAACCGCGTGAAGCAATGGCGTCCCGTCGTGCTTTAAAGTAGACTTGGGGTGGTAAAAACTTAAGGTATGTCATGTTAAACAGCTTTAAATAAAGATATTAATTTTAAACAATACATGACATACAGATGGTAATAGATTACATGTTCAATATATGCTAGAAAAATACCGCCCTTTATGACTATGCCCTGAGACAGCCGCCTCGCCGGCCTCACGTCTGGCATCGGCTCTGTATTTCACCACACACAAAAGCTTTGTCTTCAGTATGAATTAACAGATGTCCGCTTAACTTATTCTTTTGAGAGAATTTCTTGTTGCATATCTCACATACAAAAAGTTTCTCACCAGTATGAATTAACAGATGCCTGCTTAACTTACTTTTTTGTGAGAATTTCTTGTTGCATATCTCACATACAAAAGGTTTCTCACGAGTGTGAATTAACAGATGCTGGCTTAAATGGCTCTTTTGAGTGAATCTGCTGTTGCATATATCACATACGAAAGGTTTCTCACCAGTATGAATTAACAGATGCTGTCTTAAATGGCTCTTACTTGAGAATTTCTTGTTGCATACCTCACATACAAAAGATTTCTCACCAGTATGAATTATCAGATGTTCCCTTAAGCTTTTCTTTTGCGTGAATTTGTTGTTACATATCTCACATACAAAAGGTTTCTCACCACTATGAATTAACATATGCTTGCTTAAATCACACTTTTGATAGAATTTTTTGTGGCATATCTCACACACAAAAGGTTTCTCACCAATATGAATTAACAAATGTCTGCTTAACTTACTTTCTTCAGAGAATTTCTTGTTGCATATCTCGCATACAAAAGGTTTCTCACCAGTATGAATTAACATATGCCTCTTTAAAACACTGTTTTGTGAGAATTTCTTGCTGCATATTTCACATACAAAAGGTTTCTCATTAGTATGAATTAAAAGATGCCTGATTAAACTACTGTTTTGAGAAAATTTCTTGCTGCATACTTCACACACAAAAGGTTTCTCACAAGTATGAACTGACAGAGGCTTGCTTAAATCATCCGTTCTAGAGAATTTTTTGTTGCATATCTCACATACAAAAGGTTTCCCACCAGTATGAATTAACAGATGCTTGGTTAAGTCACCTTTTTGATAGCATTTTTTGTGGCATATCTCACACACAAACGGCTTCTCATTAGTGTGAATTAAAAGATGCTGTCTTAACTTTCTCTTTTGAGAGAATTTTTTGTTGCATAACTCACAAACAAATGATTTTCCTTGCTGGATTTTTAGAAGTCCAGGATCTGCTTTTGAAAAAAGCTCTCATAAAGAAATATTTTCACACTTTAAAGATTGCTTTGAGTGATGTAATGTGTATCTACATTAATGGCTTTGTGCGTCTGCAATAAATTAAAATTAATCAATCACTTTTTATGATTCATCAAAAATCATTAGACAAGAAAATAAATTTATGAAAAATTAAAATAAACGAAGAAAATGAATTGAAATAAAATTTCTACCATATTATTAAGAACTACAGTACACTCAAAATTATCTGACCTTAGTGGAACTAAAGTTGTGTCAGATGCTTTTCCTAACAGTATAAAGATTCAATTATAAGTAAAATAAATAGCAACAACTTTAAAATGAAAAATTTATTATAAATAAAAAATAAAGCAAATTTAGGGGGAAAATTCTATAATTTCATATCATTTACAAAAACAACAATGGATTTTACAAGGATAGAAGAAAAATAATTTTTGTGTCAATGGAAGTCTAATATGCAAATTTGTTTAGTCAGTTATTAATCATATTTCAGAATTTTTAAATCTAATATGAATGATTATTGCTAAAACATTCTGCATTATTCAATATAATTACACTGTAAATAATACAATAATATTTCAATCACTTATTAGCATTTTTACAGTGTTTAAAGCTTTGTATAATTGATTATAGTTATAAATTATGCATTTTCTTGTACAATCCAAGAACCCTACTACAAATCTTTTTAGTTCTGTCTATGCATATTGGATGATTAAATGTGTGCAGAGTATCATTAAACCAAGCTATAATAGAGCATCTTAAAATAAAGTCTGTAGATAGTAGTATAGTTATGCAGCAGGAGTGCAGGAACAGCAGGAGTGAGGGAAATGAGAAATGTATTATTTAAAAAAAATTAATAAAATGTTTGGAATACAGTGAAACTGGGATAATTCGAACTTGTTTAACTAGAAATTCGGGATAATTCGAATTCTTTTCTCGGTCCCTAAAATTCCGTATTTAATTTAAAAAATCGTGTGTATTTCGAATTTTATTTTGGATAATTCGAATTTTACGTACAACTGCCTGTAAATTTTTGCAGTAAAAATTATTTCTGAGTCTTTACTTACTTTAGGTTCAAAATATCTTAACTGTTTATTTTAACGGTTTTCCTAAGAAAAAAAGGCGATCTTTGGATTGTCACTATGGAGGGATTTACAAAGAATTTTCTGACCCTTCTTGGCAAAATCCTATATGAGAACTATGTCACGTGGATCGAAATATGACTGTGTTTGGTGAGGCAACTGATGCGGACAATATCGCTCAACTAGAGAAGAGCAACCAAGCTGATGACGGACTATCTGGGGATAAAGAGAACAAGAGAATACAAGAGAAGGCGCTATTTTTTTGTCAGAAGCTAAGGTGCATATACATGAACTTCGACGCTTTTTTGAAGGTCAATCTAACGTACAAGCTTTACGTACAAGATCTAACGTACAACTATTTTTTATATCAGTTTACAATGGTATCACATGCTATGACTCAAAGATTGCATTCAAAGAAGAAATAAAAAATAATTTATTTTATTTTTAAAAGTGTTTAATACAATTAAGGTAGTAAAAAATGTTTGATTTAATGAAAACAAACCTAGCAGTTTTCTTAGGTAAAATTTACGTGCTAAGTCCTACATCGTGGAGTTAATCTTTTTATTTTCTTCTATCTTTACAAGAAGAAAGTATTGGATTCGTCAAATTTTTCGACTTTCTGTTTTCGACGGATTTCTACGTTTTAGAATGTCCTGAACACGATTTTATGGTTTTTAGAAAATGTCTGTCTATCACTCTGTGAGTCTGTATGTGACAAAAATTTTGTGGGCGCTCTATCTCAAGTTCTCAAGAACAAATACACGGAATTTTACAAAACTTTAGATTCAGTTAGACCTTGATATAAACTGGCCCTGAAAAGTTTTTGGTGAAAATCGCCCAACAGGTGGCGCTGCTATGTTACATTTTTCACAATTTCCGCAATAGCTATATCTCAAGAACTAATGATTGGATTTTCATACAACTTCATATTCAGTTAGTCCACGATATTGTTAGGTGCTGATTACAATTTGGTGAAAATCCCCCAACAGGTGGCACTGCTATGCTGCATTATTCATGCTTATCAGAATAGATCTAACTCAAGAAAAAACGCACGAATTTTCATCAAAATTCAGATTCAGTTAGTCCCTGATATAAATTTGCGCTGTTTAATTTTTGATGTAAATCACCCAACAGGTGGCGGGGCTGTGCTGCATTTTTCACGATTTCCGAAATAGCTATATCTCAAGAACTAATGCATGGATTTTCATCAAGCTTCAGATTCAGTTACTTCCTGCTATAAATTGGTCCTAATTAGTGTTTGGTGTAAATCACCCAATACGTGGCGCTGTTATACAGAATTTTTTACAATTTCCCCAATAGCTCTATCTAAAAAACTAATGCACGGATTTTCATCAAACTTTAGATTCGGTTAGAAGTTGTCATAGTTGTTGATATTTAGATTTTGGTGTAAATCATCTAACAGGTGGTGCTGATATGCTGCATTTTTCAGGAAGTATTGAAAATGTATGAGATAGAAGAAAGTTTTGGGATTGCCACATCTGATTAGTTTTATTTATCTCTTCTTTTTGAAAGAATATATGCATTTCGAATTTCTGGATATTTCGAACAATTTTCAGGCCTCTTTAACTTCGAATTATCCAAGTTTAAGTGTATTAAAAATGTATACAACAAAACAGCAATATTAAAATAATGGTGTTGCAGTTATAATGTGCGTCTAGAAGCAGTATAAAAATGCCTTTTAAGAGCAAGAATGCAGAATTCACTATGAAAATGCAGAAAAAAATTTATAATAACTAATTTATTAAGAGTGACTGAAGCATAACATGAAACAGGTTGCTCTCAAATATCTCATGTCAAAACTCTTTCATATTAATAGTTCAGGATTAAAATAATAGGTAATTCCTTTCACAACACTACTCTAATTGTCTATATTTAAATAAGGTGGATACGAAAGATAAAATAATACTAAAAGCATTCAAATAGGAATCATATAAACAAGTTAATAAGTTTATTTTGTTATGAAATAATAATTTAAAGATCAATTTATTCAAATTAATGCAACCAGAAATATAGTAGATTCACTCAAATCTGCAACCTTAAAATCCCCAAACACCTAAAATCCGAACTTTATCGCAGATGTAAACAATGAAATGTTTAGTCAGAGTTGGGCAAAATACATCGAAAAACTATTTTCGATACAAAATACGTTGGTTTTACAACCTAATATATAAAATACTTTCCAAATTTCAAAAATTCAAAATACATGTAATTTTAAAACAAATTTTAAATAAAAATACATTAAAAAAATTAAAAATTATTATGCATTAAATTGCACTACTCAAATGCAAAGCTGGTTTGAAAAACTAATAAATTTTTTAGAAATTATAAATTTCCAAATAAAGAATCAAAACCAATTAAAACCCAACGAAAGATAACAGAAACAAAACTGAAAGATAGGAGCAACAATGTGTTTAAAAGTGTATGAAAGTCCCAAGAATAACGAATAATGAATAAACTACCCTTTAAAAGTAGTTATTCACTAGGAATAACTACATCAATTGATTGTGGATCTGATATGGAATCCCTTTCAGGAGGCATAGGATTAGCATCGCTCACTATGAAGTGTTCAGAGCCAAAATTGGGACAGTATTGATATTCAGAAAAAGCATAAAAAGTTCAAAAGGTGCTGATATATAAAAATAAAAATTTCTAAAAAAACACAGAACAGAAAGAAAATCATCTGTAGGACGATAGACACCAAAATATCATCCATCCTAACTGAATATGATGAAATTCCATGCTTTAGTTCTTGAGGTAGCTTTCACCAATCTGCCAAATTCAGATTTTTTAAAATCAAATAAATGCACTACGAACGAGAAAATTTATTTTAAAAAAGGTATCTTTTATCTAAGTGCTACTTCTTTCATTTAAATTTGATTTACAAATGTAACCCTTTTAACTTAGAAAAAAACCCGAGTTTTACATACATGTTACGGTAACAATAAAAACCAGCATAACAATACAACCTTTTGAGCGATGCACCCCAAATTTTATCAGCATTAATTTATTTGAAGATCTAAAATATGAAACTTGATTAAATTTTGTCCCTTAGTTTTTTAGATATAATTATCGCGGGAATCATGAAAAACACAGCATAGCAGAGTCACTTGTTAAGCGATATACATTAAAAGCTAATCGACAAGTATTTCTGTTAAAGTCTATATGCAGTACGATGAAATTATTTATATTGGTTCTTACAATATAGCTATCATGGAATAAAATATTTATGCATAGCAGTGCCAGCTCTTGGGCGATATAAACCCAAAGCGAAGTCATACCTCTAGGTGTATCTCAATCTGAAGTTTGATTATTATTAAACTCCATGCATTAATTTTTGAGATAGAGTGACCACAAAAAATGTGTCACACACAGCCTAACAGACAGATACACACATTCGGGGCATTATTTTACGATTATGGTGCTTTTAGAAATAATGTATACAAAATCTAAAATATGTAAAATGAATGCAAAAATATAAATGAAAAACTTAGATAATTTTTTAACACAAGTTGAATTATTATTATTAACAAACGTACGAATTCTTCGCATAAAGTAGTTATAAAATTAAAACACTTAGGTAAAATATCAAACCATATATAAACGCAAATAAATAAAAAATCATTTGGACTTACTATGAAAGACTTGAAACTTTTAATATAGAGCAGAAAAAATGTGAAAGCTCTTACATTCGTTAAAAGAAAGCACTTACAAAATATTCATGAAAAGCAGGAATTATTCTCATGCAAAACTTGGAAAGTCATAAATTTAATTTCTTTTATAGTCAAATCGTTCATTTAAAAGTTCATTCTAGCAATTTTCTTATGGTTACTGTCTAATGTATCTTTTACATAATTCATAAATTGATCAAGCAGACGAATTTTTAATAAATCTTATTTCGGTATTTTTAAATAAAACTACTAGACCAAAAAAAAAATGAACTCCTTATATCAGTGGTCAATGGACAAATGTCGGTAATAGAGCGATATCAATAGAGTTGATATCCATACTACTTTGCACAAGGTTGATGCCAAAATGGACACTGGGATCAATAACTGTAAGCCAAATTGAACAGGCCTAAATAAACTAGATTGGCCTAGGCTAAACTAGTTCAGACCAGTGAATAGCAGGCCAAACTATTTTATCCTATTTGCATTAGGCCAAACTAGTTTCATCTAAGGAAAACTAGTTTATCCTAAGTGCGTTAGGATTAACTAGTCTGGCCTAGGAAAAAACCAGTTTATCCAAAGTGCGTTAGGATAAACTAATTTAGCCCAGGAAAAACTAGTTTATTTTAAATGCGTTAGAATTAGAATAAACTGGTTTGGCCGGTAACATATATATAGTATAAAATAATAATATGTATATTATAGAATATGAATATGCATATAACAAAAAGCGTATGTTAAAACCATACTACTCATAAAGCATGGTACATAAAAAAATGAAGATTCTGATACATGAAATTCTGCAGAAAAGACACTAACTCACTTGTATTAAAAATACAAGAGGGATTAAATTATACATCACTGATGAAGGGATTTTCTCATGGCCAGTATTACTTTTTATGCAGTCTTTTAAAAACAGCTGAATATAGAAATATATAAAAAATTATATTTTTTTATTTCTTGGTTATATTTTGAGTTCAGGCATACAACTGCTAAGAAGCCTTAAAAAGTGATAAAAGTGACTCAACAATGATCACAAATTAATTAAACAGTGATCAATAGTCATATTGCTTTTTTCATATACACTTTTTTTTCTAGTATTATTTGCTCATATGAATAATTGTGGTACCTTTATAAGCACTTTAAAGTAGTGCAATCATTGGTCTTGCGTTAAACGCAAGATCTGCTGGTTTGTTTCAGGTGTTATGGTAATATTTTGCACAGTAAATAGTTTGGAACTTCTATTGTGGAATTTGACATATTGTATATATGAAGGGACAAAATTCAGACTCAAATTTGAGATCGCTTGACACCTTTTAAAGATGGAAAACAGGTGGGCAACTTTAATGGTTAAATAAGAATGAAAATAATTAGTTTTCACTCTAATAAACATTTTATTTGAATAAAATTGCCCTCAATTCAACCATTGCTACCAGAAAAAGACTGTGAAAATTTAACAATCTTGTTTACTAAACAATATTTGATATCAAAAACTGCATTCTGCATTGTTAACAAGAGCCATTAGTAGGGTTAATGACAACATAATTAATTTAAGCACATTCTGTTTAGCTGTAGTGATTTGTGGACCCTTCTGACCCAACACTAAAAGTCACACCTTGACAATATTTATGATTAAAAAAAAGTTTATTTAAAAAACAATATAAAAAGGGGTTTCCAGTGAAATGCACAAATTTTAACTGCAATGCTCAAACTTGGTTACAGCTAACTCACAAATGCGTTAAAAGCAAATTTACAAATTTCAAAACCAAACTTACTTAAGAAAAATGGCTTTTCAAAATGATATTATTCTGCTACAGCAAAGCTCACAAACACTGCAAACACTACAATCAATAGCACCCCAAAATACGTTAATATTTCTATCTAACTGGAATACCAGGCCAGGTAGATAGATCACTGAAAATGGTTGTCAACTGACAATTTTCTTTATTATTGCAACTGCCAAATGAATGGGAAAATGATAATTTATACTGTACATTTAATAAATGCACAATATTGTTTAAAGTGATAAATAATTTAAAAGCAAGTTAAAATAATACAAAACAGTAATTTAGTATACATTTATTAAATACATAACATCAAATTGACGGCTTTTAGCAGTAAATGATATTGATAATGTTAATCTTATTTCCAGTGGTTTCTTATGTCCACCAGAACCAATTAATGTAAATATTATGTAATGTATACATACTGTATCAATGAATATAATATATTATATAGTTATGTTAATACACAAGTTAGAGACCGGAGGGGTAAATACAATTGTTTTTAAATAAATGGATTTTTACACATAGAATGTCACTTACCAAACAGTGACCAATTGAAAGACGTAAATATCTCTGATTTAAGAAATAATCGTCAAAACTAAAATTTTCCGGCATGTGAGTTTATCAGTGTATGTATACATATAACTCAATATACCAATATCAGTTTGCAGCAATTTATGTGGTGTCTGGAATCACCTCGGATCAGATGTGAAGCAAAACCACATTCGAAGAATCCAGGGCAGGTTGCAAATTAGTGCAATCTAAGCACTATTTTTTTTAAGCTAGCTGCAGTTAGGCAGAGGGTCCAAAGCATTGGTCACAGAGATAAAATCTCTGTGTACTGTTGATTTTATTTTATATTTCGAGCGTTGTCCGTTAATTTATTAATCGCCTCTGAGTTTAAATATTGAGATATTTACCTGTTTATAGAAATATCCTCATTTGTAAATATTTTCATAATATCATGCTTAATCAAAAAGTAACTTTAAATATTTAAAAGTACACTTGCGATTTCAGACGTTTTGTTAAATATCTAAAAAAATACATGAGGAATTAACCTGAAACTGCAGGTGTGTAAACAGTATAGTATAGGTCATATATTTCTGCGAAGATTTTTTCCTGAAACCCCATAGGGGACTGTCAACAAATCGAAAAATAATATCTTTTGGATAACCCTGTAAAAACTAATGTAGCAAAAGCGTTCAAACTCGAGGTTATTAATATGTGGCTTATAGTAATATACTGTGTTCATTTTTATGAGGATAGCATGTATATTGTATATTCGTAGAGAAATTAAGGTTTTTATAAAAACAGTCCCAAATTTCGCCAAGTTTTTTCTTGTAATTTGCAGAGTTCTTAATATAAAAAAAATTTCTTTTCAGAAAATATGCCAAACAACATTGTACACAATACTCTGCAATCAGAATTTTAAAAAAAATCAAATTGGATGAAAAATGAGCAGGTTTACTAAAAAATGTTTCACTGCGCATGCGCGAATGAATAAAAATATAATGTGCATAATGTATTAGCTAACTATATAGAGCAACTTTTGGGAAAATCTCAAAGTCATAGCTTGAAAATTCTAAAAATTATCGTCGATAGAATTAGCTCGAAATCCGTTGTTCCCAAAGGAAGCAAAAAGATGAGGGGTTGCATCCAAATATAGTAGTACGTGCAATATTGTGTATGCTATCTTGGCACTAATCAACAAATATTTGATACAACTCCTCATATTTTTGCTTCTTTTTGGGAACAACTGATTTCGAGCTTATTCTATCGACGATAATTTTCAGAATTTTCAAGCTATGATTTTAAGACTTTCACAAAAGTTTCTCTATATACGTAGCTAATACATTATGCATATTATATTTTTATTGCATTCGCGCATGCGAAGTGAAACATTTTTTAGTAAACCTGCTCATTTTTCATGCAATTTTTATTATATTTTAATTCTGATTTCAGAGTGTTGTGTACAATATTGTTTGTCATATTTTCTGAAAATAACTTTTTTTTTATATTAGAACTCAACAAATTATAAGCAAAGAAACTTTGCGAAATTTGGGACTGTTTTTATAAAAGCCTTAATTTCTCTACGAGTATACATGCTATTCTCATAAAAATGAACACAGTATATTACAATAAGCTACTTATTAATAACCTCGAGTTTGAACGCTTTTGCTACATTAGTTTTTACATGGTTATCCAAAAGATATTCGTTCTTTTTCAGTTCGATGGCGGTCCCCTATGGGGTTTCAGGAAAAAATCTTCTCAAAAATATATGACCTATACTACACTGTTGACACACCTGCAGTTTCAGATTAATTCCTCATGTATTTTTCTAGATATTTAACAAAATATCTAAAATCGCAAGTGACCGGTCACCTTTCGCCATATAGTGTAGTATATTAAAATAATAGAAAATTTTAATTTCAATACTACTTTTTATTTCATATAAAATGTGAATTTAATTTGAAATATATATATACCTACATAAATATCAAATCCTTTACTATAATTATTTATAAAAAAAGCTACATATTTTCCTAAAATTTGGGAGAAATACTAATAAATCACAGCTGAGTAACTTAAATAAAATATTAAAAAATAATATTAATGAATTAATTGAGTTGGCGTTTGTTGTTTTTAGTTCTCATTGAGTTAAAATTTATATGAACAAATCTAGACAAAATGAAAACAAACAATAGAAATATAGAACAAAACATTAAATGTAAATAAAAGTAAGTCTAAGTCAGAAATTAATGTACAAATTTATGCAAAATAAGAGTATAGAATACTTACATGAATATAACTTTATAATATAATTTTGAAAGGCAAGTTTAAACTGGGTCATTTCAGAGCATTAAGTCAGTTAGAATGTAAACATAAAAACAACATTTTGTAATAAAAAAAAATAATGTATACAAATGTTTTGACTTTTTTCATTATAATTCTACCATTTAATACTGATTTTAAATTTTGGATTTTCTGCAGTTTCTTTATTCACAGCAGGGTTGATAAAAATCACGATTTAAAAAAAAAAATCGGATTTATTTGATTTAAATCGGATTTTTAAAAATTTAAATCAGATTTTTTTTATTAATATTATTTGTGTACTTATTTACATGCGTGCATGTATTTGTTTATTTTTTCTGCATAGATTTACACATTTCTATTAATTTCATTACATTTCTTTGTTAAAAATTCAAGATATTTTAAATGAAAATTAAAAATTGTTGCAAACAAATTTAAAAGATTCACTTAAAACTTAAACTTTTATTATTCTACTATTAAATTTAAATTGCTATACACATATCTATGCACGTTCTGTGTATAAATTTCAAGTTAATCTAAAGATATTTATTTTTCATTAATGTATTACTCCAATAATATTTATAATACATAAACACATAATAAATGCAACAAAGAATTTTAAATGTATATGTGTATTCCATTGCAGATTCAGATTCATGAATGTTATCACATAGACTGAAAATTTGTGTTTTACATTCTTGCCATAATCCCCATCATTTTACCACTACACTATTTGCATATTACTATTACACCTTTTCCAAATATAGTATTTTTTCTGTAAAATAAAGACATATTGTATCTTTCTTTCTGCGAACCATTTTTCTTATGTATCAACAAAACCAAAAGCTTTCTGTAACTGTACCTAGTATTAATAAATGACATTATTGTTTCAACTTTTGATTCCGACTATACTATAGTAATCTAATGATTGACAAAATAGTTACCAGATGAAAAATAATCACATAACAGAAAGCCTAAAGCTATCAATTGTCAGTGTTATTTCCCCAGCCATTGACAATTTCAACAATCAATCATGCTTACTGGACAGCAGAAATGACTGCTTAGCTTAGAAATATCAGAGATTTGTTTAGGAAAAATTTGGGTCCTTTAAAGGGCCTTTCACAATTTTTTTAAATTATTTAGACAGGATCCTTCACGTAAATTTTCATCTTAAAACAGGGCCCTTTACAAAATTCTTTGCCTCCAAAATAGACCTTTCCCTAAACTTTTCGGTCGCCAAACTTAAACTTTCACAAATTAATTATTTTAAAATAAAATTTAACCTGTCACAAAAACCTTGAAGTCAACAAAGAACCAATTAATACTTTTTTAAAAAATAAATAAACGATCTTGTTAAAAACATAAACAAGAACCTATATTATAATGATATATTCAAATTCACAAAATTGTGGTTAGATTTTTCAATTAAAAAAAAAACTTCACAAAAACAGGACACATAAATCCTGGTCAGACCCATGAATAAGGTACAGTAATATTCCTTATATTTTCAATTGCAATAAGCAATGAATTCTAGGAAAAGAAAGGAAAAAGGGATTAGTCACAGCTATTAAGGTATTTTCAGTTATAGAAGTAAGATGAAATTGGAATTCTATAATTCTGTGTTAGACAAATAGTAGTAATATTTATTATGTTATAGTCCAAGTATTGGTTATATTATTTAATCAATATAAGAATCACCAACATATGGGATACAGTAATTTGCAGGTCTAAGCATAAAACGAACTCGTAAATTGTGTGTAATCTGCTTCAGAGAAAGTAATTCTGTACTGAAAGTACTATTATATTAAATATATTATTTTAAATAGATTTAACTACAGATAAATCATTTAACTTGCAAAAATGAAGTTATCATTTAAAAAAGAAAACAATTTAAAAACGAGAGAGTGTTTATCAGTATTTTTTGGGGAATGCACTGTAATTGATAATATTTGTAATACAATTGTATTTACTTTCATAAAATAATAGTATTTTGAACTTATAAAAGTTTTATTTAATGTTATTAAAAGATAATTTTTAATCTGAAATGAATGATGAGTTTTGTTGTAACATAAATGATGAATTTGATTCTTATTTAGCCTGTAAATATCAATGTTAAAAAAAAAAACTGATTTAAATGAAAGATTTTTTTTTTTTAATCGTGACTTAAATCAAACAACCCTGATTCACAGTCAAATCTAAAACTACCAACTAAAGATTTAATCTGTCTTGAAGTTCAAGAATATCAGTTGTATTGCTCGATGTTCCTCTGGTGCTACAACATACATTCGTCCTGTAGCAGTCACGGGAGTAGACGCTACTTTCATCATGTGTTCATATGGAATCCAACAAACATTTGAAGATTTTGGCCGTGAATATAATGAACTACAGCCATGAGGATGCATGAACATAATTTTATATTCATTGAATTTCTTGCAGTAATTCAAAACCCTGCCAAATAATACCAATACCATATACACATGCAACATATTGATCACCTGTAAGTAGGGCTGACAGTTTTATTTCAGAAAAAAAAGGATTTTTATTAAGACTAGTTAGTTTTGGTTTTATTGCACAACCGTCATTCATCATTCTCAGTATGTAAATGCATTGAAATAAAAATTAAATTGACATATTTACTTCAAAGCATTTAATGCAGCTTGAATGATTTAAATATACAGTAGAACATAGCGATAACAGTAGAAATTTTCTAAAGGATCACACACAAATGTAAAACTTCTTAAGTAGGAAATTTTTAAAGCAAGAAATAGAAATTTGGATTTAAAAATTACAATTTCTTGTGTAGAAAGATGTTAGGTTTCACTGTACAGAAAAACTTCATTAATGTGTCTTGCATTTATAAGGTTTTCACAATTATATATTTATTTGCTATTTTTTTTTCACTGGTCTTAAGAAAAACAAATAAATGGGGTTCCATTATAGCTTTATGATTCATACGTTAAAAAAAATTAGTTTTGGCCATTGTTTCTTAAATCAAGGATACTTATGTGTTCCAAGGTCACAGTTTGGTAAGTGACATCCTATGTGTAAAAAGCCATTTATTTAAAAACAAAAAATTTTACCCCCCTAATTTTTTTTATTTAAAGCACACAGATAGAGCAATATTTTTACCAAGTTAAAAAAAAAATCATGATGGTCCATTTTTAATGGTCCATTACAGTTAGCCAATTTTTAGGGTGATATTTTCAGTCTGCAAGTAATAAAAAGTATTAAACTGAAAATTTACTGATGTTTTGATATCATATATGCATTTTTAGTACAAATAGCTTCAAATGGGTACAAAAAATATAGAATTTGAGCCATTAGTTGCCGAGTTATGGACATAATGGAAATTGGGTTAGAATCAAAGATGACTGCCATTTGGTAAAAATGACTAATTTTCAAAAGGCTATATCTCAGCCAATATTACAAAAATTATTTTTAAATTTCAGATTTGTGTGTTTCACTATATGTCTGCCTATGATAAAAATTTTAGAAAAATCTGTGACTATGGTGTAACACCCATTGGGTGAATTCTTGTGGAATGAGCCTGATGTTTGTCGGGGCTAAACCAATAATTTTCATAGAGGCTGGATCGGGTACTGGAGGTTAAAATTTCAATCGGGTACTGGAGGTTAAAATTTCAATCTATGCAGACTCCAAGGAAGAATGAAATCCAGACTCGGCTTAGCCTGAAAAAAAGGAACCTGGCCTGTTTCTGAGCCTGGAGTAAAAAGTAAAGACTAGCATAAGCTGGACAGAGTGATGACCAAGTCTGTACCGAGCAGTTAAAAAAAGTAAGGCTCTGTCTGACCCGAGTCTCAGGAATGAAAATTGAAGTTGGCTTCGCTTCATGCAAAACAACTTTGTAAACAGTATACAAAATATATTTATAACTTAAAAAATATTACAGATACATTTTAATATTGAAAATCTTCTTATTTCATTAAGAGATATGGCGACCTATTAATAGGACCCCAGATCTGTAAGTATTAAAAGAGAAATTCCGGTATTTTAAAGCAGTTGAAAATGCCAATATTTTACACTTGCTTGCATGCTTTTTTATATACTGTGACTATCTATATCTGTATCGATACTGTGCACATTTGCAATAATCATAGATAGTGACAGATTTGCATGTGTCACTTACATGAGATCACTTTTTTAGGATGATATTTTAAGTTTATGATTTGGTAAGATAATTTGCAACGAATTTTTCTAACTTAGTGAAAAGTGTCCTGGCCGAACCAAGACCTTCACTTTAAATTGTCAATGCTCTGTCTATTGAGCTACCTTGGGCAACACAGTTCACTCAGTCAACCTCATTGGCAGTAACATCTGATCTGCTACATTAAGTGATGTTATACGAACATATTTCATTATTTTTAACTCATTCATACTGATTGGTAAAGATATCATACATATTGATATTTTTCTTTCTGAGTAAAAAAGGTTCCAGACCTAGAGTTAAACCCTATACCTTTGGCTTAAGCTTCCAATGCTTTACCTCTTGTGCTACCTATAGACAACCAGTCAATACAGTTCATTTAAACAACCTGATTGACAATAACATCCGACATAATAATCAGTATGATTGAATTAAAAATAACAAAGTGTATTTACATATCTATTGTATTTAATAGAGTTACATTACTTGCAGTATATTGTGTTGAACTGTCTATGTGGCAGACCAGATACGATTGCTAATGTTGACTGAGTGAATCTTGTCTGTCCAGATAGCTCATTTGGCAGAATGTTGTCAATTTTTGCTTGATGGTTATCAAACAGCTAGTGCTAGTTTTTAAATATTTTTTCAACATGTTTGGGATCATGGTAAATGTGTTTCGGAGAAAATTTGTCCTTCCGAAAGAATCTTTGTAATAAAAAAAGGCATACTAGAGACAATTCAATCAAAGTTTTAAATACTTTTCAAGTATGTCAGAAAGTTTTAAAAAGAGACTGAATTTGATGAAGAAGCAAAATTTTCAAACACATTTTACCAACATTTACTGATATTTAAAAAACTTATTGAATTCTTATTACTTTATGAAATAACAATTAGTGTATCAAAGACATAAGCAGTTTTTTTGACAGTTAATTATATTTTATTTTCGATATTATAGACAAATTGGGAGTAGCAACCCTTTAAAGAAAAGTATTTTTCACATTGTAAGAAACTCAGTTTTACACTCAAAGAATTCATTGTGTAAAATCCCGTTTAACATGAGTCTTTGAACTAAAATAGCTTCTATCATGAGAGAATATTATAAACCTTTAAATCTATATTATGTAAAAGATAAAGAGAGAAATGTAAGATTTTAGATAAAATATAAAGCAATATCAAAATAAAAATGTGTTTGCCACAGCTGATGTTGACACTC
The DNA here is from genome assembly GCA_963932465.1 of Maratus speciosus. Taxonomy (NCBI): domain Eukaryota; kingdom Metazoa; phylum Arthropoda; class Arachnida; order Araneae; family Salticidae; genus Maratus; species Maratus speciosus. Next base: position 37,814,392 of record OZ010794.1, read on the forward strand.
CTAATCAGCAAATTTACTACTTTAAATTTCAAATATTTTCGTTGGTCAGTGTTTCATTAAAGTAACTGTAATATTTGACATGAAAGGCCGCTTCCATAATAGTAAAATATGCTATGGCTCCTATTAAAAACTTTGTTAACAGCAAATAACAAATTAACACTTAGATTACAGTTTTGAATTTTTTTTGTTTATCTCACACAAAAGGTTTCGCAACAGTGTGAATTATCAGACGATTACTTAAATCACTGTTTTGAGAAAAAATCTTGTTGCATATTTCATCACACACAAAAGCTTTCTCACCAGTATGACTTAAGAGATGCTGGCTTAAATTGCTCCTACGTGAGAATTTCTTCTTGCATATCTCACATAGAAAAGGTTTCTCACCAGTATGAATTAACAGATGTGTACTTAAACTACTTTTTCGATTGAATTTCTTATAGCATATCTCACATACAAAAGGTTTCTCGCCAGTATGAATTAACAGATGTTTCCTTAAATCACCTTTTTGGGGGAATTTCTTGTTGCATATTTCACACACAAAAGGTTTCTCACCTGTATGAATTAACAGATGCCGGCTTAAACTGCTCTTATGTGAGAATTTCTTGTTGCATATCTCACACACAAAAGGTTTCTCACCAGTATGAATTAGCAGATGCTTGCTTAAAACACCCTTTTGAGAGAATTTGTTGTAGCATATCTCACAAACAAAAGGTTTCTCACCAGTATGAATTAACAGATGTCTGGTTAAATCATTGCTTTGAGAAAATTTCTTGTTGCATATCTCACACACAAAAGGTTTCTCACCCGTATGAATTAACAAATGCCTGCCTAACTTACTCTTTTCAGAGAATTTGTTGTTGCATATCTCACACACAAAAGGTTTCTTACCAGTATGAATTAACAGATGCCTGCTTAACTTACTCTTTTCAGAGAATTTCTTGTTGCATATCTCACACACAAAAGGTTTCTCACCGGTATGAAATAACATATGCTGGCTTAAATGGCTCTTAAATGAGAATTTCTTGTTGCATATCTCACATACAAAAGGTTTCTCACCAGTATGAGTTAACTGATGCTTACTTAAGTCACCTTTTTCATAGATTTTTTTGTGGCATATTTCACACACAAGAGGTTTTTCACCCGTATGAATAAACAAATGCTGGCTTAAACTATTCTTATGTGAGAATTTCGTGTTGCAGATCTCACATACATAAGGTTTCTCACCAGTATGAATTAACAGATGTCTGGTTAAATCACTGTGTTGAGAGAATTTTTTGTTACATACCTCACACAAAATAGTTTTTTCAGCCATATGCATTAACAGATGAGTGCACGAATTACTTTTTAAGCGAAATTCTTGCATAACTAACAAAGGATTTTCCTTGCAATGTGCCAGAAGCTGCTTTTCCAAAAATCTCTCGTTAAGAAATATTTTGCTGCATATTTAACACTTTAAAAATCGTTATGAGTTATCTATAGTGTATCTACATTAATGGCTTTATGCGTCTGCAATGAAATAAAATTAATCAATCACTTTTTATGATTTATGAAAAAGCTATAAATAAGAAAATAAACCTATCATGAAACATTGAAATCAATGTTGAAAACGAATCGAAATAAAATTTCTACCATAGTATTAAAAACCACAGTACACTCCCAATTATGCGATGTTAGCGGTACCGAAGGTGTGTCACATACCTTTCCTGAATTATAAAGATTACATTAAAAATACAATAAATAGCAGCAATTTTAGAATGAATAACATATTATATAAAAATTCAGAAAATTTAAGGAGAAAATTCTATAATTTCATTTCATTTAGGAAAACAATGATACATTTTACAAGGAATGGAGAGAAAAAATAATTTTTGTGGCAAACTAATTCTAATATGCAGCCGTGTTCAGTCAGAAATTCTCTAGATTTCAGAATTTTTTTAATCGGATATTAATCATTATTGATAAAACATTCTGCATTATTTAGTATACCGTGACCTCTCACTTATACAACTCTCAGTTATACGACTCTCTCGGTTATACGCCTAATTCTCTTAGTCCCGTCCACGCTTTATGAGAAATAATGCTAAACTTCTCTCACTTATACGACGCTTTGAACACTTCAGGCGATTTTACATTTCTCACTCAAGAATTCATTTTTATAATCTTTAAAGTACAAATTATTCATGTTTTCTTACCTTTATCCTTTCACTATTGTTAAATTGTTCATCAATAATGAATAATATTTCTTATCTACCTTTGTGTGTTATTAACGATGAAATCTATGGACGGTTTTATAGATTTTCCTTGAGCCTGTCATTTAACAAAATGCAAATGACCACCTGCAGATCACGTCTCTGCATAACAGAAAGAAATCAAAGTATAATTGAAACATAACTTTATTAAAAACAATTAAAAGCATGATTAAATATGTTAAATATAAAGAAATAATGTATAATCTTTGCCAACAGATTAACTCGCTCATTTAATGAGCCTTTGCTTAAATCAAGCCTGAAAAACATAACATGTAAAAAGAGCCATCTGAACATGAAGTCGCTTCAATATATACCATCTTGTCAGGATCAACTCTAACCAACAGTGATGTATGCAATTACACAAATCAACCAATTAGAAATTAGCATACGTCATCTGCACGATGACGCAATACTTGAAATGGAATACAGTCATTCATCTTCAGATGCGTGGAATTCGTAAATGTCATATCGTCAGAAAAACGAAACGCTCGTAAGCTAAAGACTGAAGCGATATCGCAGCCAGGCTAGAAAACAAGTACAGATGCCGATCAGTCTCAGAATTGAGCCGCGAAACATAACAACGTGAAACATTGACTCTATGTCATATTTTGTTATCGGCGAGAATGCCACGATATGACATTACTTCGGACACGTATGCCCACTGCCTTCGACTGAATTTGTTGAATAGTGTTGATAGGAATATAACTTGGGTGTTGTCCCTGTACACATGTTATCTTTATATACATTCATAGTGTAAAGCCTAATTTTGTTACAGCATTTGGTTCAATAATTTCATTTACAATTTAAAGCCTACTTACTTTTAAAATATAAACTTGCTTTACTATCTTTTATTATTCATAATCCGTATTATTGCTTGTTTGCTAACGTATCTTTCATATTTCGCGGCATAAATGTACGACTCTATCATACAGCTAACGTACGTATATATCGATGTCCGGCTTAATTGTTCCGACTGCCATGTAGGGGCATAATCAGCGTGTCAATGACGTTTTCGCTTACACGAATTGATGTAACGTCTCCATTAGCTAAAGCTCCTGTAGTACGAGCTGACTCACGCCTCCATTTAATTTCTCAAACGGTCGCCTGACTTGGTGTCTTATCGCGTAAGGTGGCGAGTGAAATTAGTTGCTTATTCTCATGCAAAAATATAAAAATAAATAATTAAAATATTTAATTATGTCGTATATTAGAAGATAACATAGTTACATGTAGTTATGCTTTTGTATAATGCTATAATAGAATTAAAAAATTATTTTCATCAATTAATGTTTATTGAGTTGTTTTGCAGGTTTTACATTAAGAAAGACAATATAAATTGAAGTAATACTAAATTTGATTTAATGTGATTATATATATATTCACATGCACTGGACTATGTTTTTATAACTTTCACTATGAAATTATGATATAAATTGTTGTTAATAAAAAAATCTTTAAATGGTAATATTCTATGCAACAATTACGATTTAGTCGCATATAAAATAACCCCTTATTAAATATTTAAAAAAGGAAGCATGAGATCATTCTGTGTTACCATTCTCTTTTAATTTTATCTCAACCTCTCCCCACCTCCAATCTAAAAGCTTTATCCAAAAGTTTAAGATTGGTAAAACTATTTTTTTTAACTTTTCTGCTCATTTATTATTTTATTGCGACAATAAATAATCAATTATTTGAATGTCCCACTTCCGAAATTACCGATTTCGCTTCCCCCGCCCCCACGAACTGAGCATTCAAAATATAAAATTGTTCAACAAAACTCTTTATTTTTTTCTGCTCTATTTGTAATTTTATAGTAACAGTAAGTAAATAATGAATTGTTAAATCAAACGTCACCCCCCCTGCCAAAAAGTTAAATAACATTAATAAAATTTGCCACCTCCAAGGGTTTTTAGCTGACAAAATTAAAAATCTTTAAATCTTATTTTTTCTAATGTCTTTTTAATTTTTTCTAACAATAAATATATAATGATCTAAATACCATCTCCCTCTAAACTTTCAGCTTTTTCTTTTTGAACCCCCTTCCCCCGCTAAAGTGTAATATCTTTAAATTTCGATTAAAAAACTCCTTATTCTTTGCTTTTTAGAAACATTAAATGAATTCAACCATCTAAATCAACGCCTCACCTCTCAAAATAAATAAATGAATAAGGTGAACTTTCCATAAATGAGGTGGGGGTGGGGGATTTTTGTCCTCTCTTTTAAAATTAGGCTTTTCTCACCCGTCAGGGAACAAAATATATCAGATTCGAAGTGATCAAGTTGGCACGGTATTTGACGAAGTTCTTCAATTCAGATCTATTGTTCTAAGTATTTATCGACAACTTATTGCACCTTTCTTCCTTTATATGTAATCTAAATACTCTAAGCCCATTCCTGAAAAGATTAGAACAATTTTCGGCTGAACAACCACCCATTTGTAACGATTTTGTAACTTTATAATCAATCAAACGTTTCTTGCCCCATATGAATAATTTTTTTTCCAAAATGGACTTTGTCTACTATAGTTGTGGACCCCTCAAATGCACAAGGAGTATCATTAAATCCAGTTATAATGGAGTATCTTATAATAGAGTTTGTAGAGAGTATAGTAGTAATGATATTTGATAGAAAATCAGATGGGAAAGGAAAAAGAAATATTTTATTCAAAAACAAATTAATCAATGAAATGTTTAGTATGTAAATAAAAATGATCAAAACAAGTAATATTTAAAATAATTGTGTTGCAGTTATAATGTGTGTTTACAAGCAGTCTAAAAATGCCTTTTTAAGAGCAAGATTGCAGAATTTAATGTGAAAGTGCAGAAATAGATTTGGAGTAACTAATTTATTATAGTGACTTTCAAGCATTACAAAAGAAAGATAGTTCTGAAATATCTTATGTTAAAATTCCTTCATACTTTCAGATGAGCATTAAAATGACATTTTCATAGATAATTTCTTTCACAACAGTACCCTGATACATAGTCCCTATTCAATTAAAGTGGGTATGAAAAAGAAAATCACACTAAAAAAAGTTTAACATCATATAAACAATATAAATTCATTTTTCTACGAAATAATACTTTAAATATACACTTACTCAATTTAGTGTAGCCAGTATTATCATCTTAGCATTGTTGCCATGTATTTCATATCTTTATTTATAAAAGAAGATAAGGTGCTATATCATTACACATAAAATTGAACATGTCCATGAATAATGAACATGAATAATGAGTCCCCATTAGTGGAGATTTAATAAACTTCACTAAAATCGAAAAGATAATTAATAAAAAATATTGAAACACAAAGTTTGTTTTTTGATTAATATTTATTTACTTATTTTCTCATTGCTTTCATATCTTCTGTTAATACTCTTTATTAGCATACTGCTTACTTTCAATTTTATTGTTAATTTCTTTAGTTGGTGACTGTAGAGGAGAGTAGGTCACATGTGAACATCACAATTTTTCAATAGTTATTTAATGCTTTTGGTTCACACATCTCCCACAGATTCAACTTGATTTTGTCCCATTAGAGCCATCCTCTTTCAGGTAAAAAGTGTCTTTATACCTGTGCGTTTCCATGACAATATTTATAGACTCACAGTTACCAAATTTATTACATAGATTTAAGGTGTTCACAAATACTTTACATCAAGCTTCCCTCATGTTTCAGCGCTAATGATAAAAAAATCCTGATAATGAATATAAAGTAGGTGCTGTTTCAGATGCACAAGATGATGTAGAAATCTCATCAAATGGATGTTGTTTTAATGCCCAACCAGTTATCCAGAAAAACCAGATATCCAGAACACATCTGGCCCCAGCCATTCTGAATAAATGGTTCTACACTCTAGTTTATTCAATAGGGTGACTACAATAACTATTTTTAGTAAACTAACAACATTAACTATACTATAATATTTATTAAATAGCGAAAAAAATCTTAAAAATGAAACAATTTTTTATAAATGAATATAGGTTAGTAGGTAATACTTTAAAGTGAGAGAATACACCCAATAAACATTCCCATGACTATAGTTAAAAAAAAATTAAACTATCTGGAGGGAGGGAGGGGCATCTTGATTTACTGGGTCATCTCATTAATTCAACATTAGTACTAACAAAAGGCTATTTTCAAGATGGAAAACATATTATATGGGTTGGTAACCATCCATTTGTGAAAAGGTGCTCAGAATGAAACGATTCACTGAAAAGGATCAACACACTTCTGAATAAGTTCTACTCTTGTATGAAATATTTTTTTAAATTATCTCTTTAAAAAACAAATGAAAATTAAATTGAGTTATTTTTTCCCAAGATTTTGCTGGTACCTCAGTACTTTTCAAGTTCTTGAATGAACTGCAATGTAGGCCTATTACGACATCAGATACTTTCATATCAATTCTCATGTGGTTCATAGACAATTTTATTTCACCTTTTTGATAGGCAAAAGGTTGAGCCAGTAATTGGCAAAACTAACCAATATTTGCACATAAAGGAATTTGAATAACTTAGCAGGGTTCTTTCCTACCTGCATCCGAACGCTGCCAAAGGAAATGTGGATCCTTATTTATATTTGTTTCTGATAAATTTTCATTTGAAATTAAAAATTATAAAACGAGAAATGAAGGAGTACACTATTAAAAGTGTGGGATCTTTTCATTATGATCTTTTAGAAAGTTTTTCAGTTAAATATATAAAAAGATTCGACATAAATTAAGGTTACTATCAGTGCTTGGGCAATGCCGGGTGGGTTAGCTAGTATTGAATAATTAATTCAAATGTTAGATACTAAAATTAATCATTGATTGATTCTTCAGCACTGAATATGGCATAAAAACCAAAGTGTCTGCAATGAGGGTAAGAGGTGATGCAGAGAAGGGAAGCACAGAAAGCTCCTGTGGAGTTGAGATCTGCAGGATGGTGCCTAGAGTTATTATTATTTTTTTTCTTTTAAGAAAGTTTTATTCAACATATTCTGTGACAATTGCAAAAGACATGCACAAAACTAAAGTGCTGCAGCAGCTACAGATTGAGTGACTAGACGACTACAAGTAATATTTTCTAATTTTGAATGTTAGTGCATAACATTTTACTTATAAAAGTTTTACATTTTAAAAATAAACATTTTTAAATACCAAAATTTTATCGTTCACTTGCAGCAAAACAAAGGATAAATATTTTTTTATTGCTGAAACTTTTTTTTTACACGAGCACAAGTTCTCTTTATGCACAAGGCCCTGTGTATAAGCACCTGTATCATACCCCTAAGAATTACTTGGCTAATCCTAAAGTCAATCCTAGTTTCTTACATAAAAACTATTTGTGTTAGAATGCTATAACTCCCCTCGAAGTTTCTATGTAGGATTCCAGGAACGCCATATAAACTATAATCACTACTTTTAAAATTTTCAAATACTCTATCAGTTTTCATATAGGGGAGATGGGGGCACATGTGAACAGTTCGCATAAATATAGCTTTTTCTTATAATTGGATTAATTCTTATAAATAAAAACTAGTTAGTATAGTAAACAGAACTTTCTTTTACACATGGTAATTTTTTTTAAATCACCTGTATAGTTTTTCTTACATTTTTTAATTGTTTTATAAATTCAAAAAATTGTTCACATGTGCCCCATCAGCGGGGATGTTGTGAACACTCGTGGGGCACATGTGAACACAAGGAAAAAATATCGTTTGACGTGCTTTTTCTCCTGTTATTAATTTGTTATCATAACCATTACTTATATTATCAGTTAAATTCACCATAAAGAAAAAAAAAATTTTTCTAGTTTCTGAGTGCTATGTTTAAACAAAAGGTTTAAAATGAGACTAAATATATATAAAGCTGTTCTGACACCATACCCAAGAATTATATTAGTTATCAATTTGAAAATTTTACATTTTAAAAATGTTACTGATATCCATCCCAATTCAAATTATCCTATTCATAGCTGTTGTTTGAGAGACGGAAGTAAGCCATCACTGCAAGTTTGAGACAAGTGAAAAGAAAAAAAAATTACAAAGTTGTTGTTTGTCATAATACTTTTTGTATTAACAATACATAAAAAATATTGTTTTAAACCGTTTACTAAAATAGTACATAACACTTATTGCATTTTAGGAAACATTGAATTTATTTAAATTATAATTGAACTCAAATGAGCTTCTTGCTCTTTGTGTACTTCTTGACAAATGTGGAAGTGGAAGTTTCAATACAATATCACTTTTTTGTATGACAGAAATGTCTACTATTTCAGGGAAATTATATGAATTGGATCTGAGATTCTTTCTCAGAAATTTAACATACATTTATCATTATCAATTCTTTCTATTCGCCCATCAGAGAAAGTTTTTGATTTTTGTGAACTGTTCATATCTGCCCCAACTAGTCTGTTCACAAGTGCCCCACATGGCTGCTAGAGTTAAATTGATAAATAATTAACATTTATCAATTTTAGGGAACAAAACAACTTTATCCAAAATATTCATTAGTAGTCATAGTATATGTTAAAACATTCAAATTCGAATAACTAACTAAATAAATAAACTTTATCACTTACCAAAGTTGAAACCGACATTTTCCATTTGACATCTACAAACAGTGTTTTGGCTACTGAAGACAAACAAAATGTCGAAAAGCTTCGAAAAATTTTTACCATATGTCTACAGGTGCTGCCATCTTTGGTAATTTTTTTCAAATAAAAAAACTTATAATAACTATTGAAAAACTGTGACGTTCACATCTGCCCCCCTGTTCACATGTGCCCCCATCTCCCCTAAGCTAATTAAACTGAGAGATTGCTGTGGCGATAATGACTTAGATTCTAATCTGCAAAAATAAATCTAGTTGGTTCTACGAAGGTTTGGAGAATTTCTTCGGTTGTAATGTAAGTACCAGCAGTTCTCCTTGAAAGGACTACCACGAAGCTATATCCCATGTGTAAGTCTTTGTTCTTGACAGATCAATCTCAGGATACAAAATTAATACCAGTCACAAGGTAGATTTTGAAAATATGTATGTATATTTATTCTTGTTACATAGAATGTATACAAATTTTTAAGTATGGATAAGGCGAACTACTTTTAACACAAATGAAAAAAATTATCCTGTGATTGTTCACGTTAATGAGGATCTACTGTACAGCTAATTATTGAAAAGAATTAAAATCGATAGTTCCCAAGAAAGAGGTAAGTTAGTATGTAATTAAACTATAAACCCAATTTTCATAAAATTTGAAATGATTCTCCAAAATTAGGCAACAATTATATATTTAAAATTTCAGACCATTCGGTTGGGTAGTTTTTGCTCTGTTATATGCGGACAGATGGACGGACCGAACAACGACTATAGGTGCTATGTATTTATAAAATTACGAACGCACCTAAACACTAAAATAATTAAAGCCTATAAAGATCGCGATTTTTAATTTAAAAAATGAATATAAATGTAAATAAAATAATGGGGGGGGGGTTGCTTTTCTTTGCTATTTTTAATGATTCAATCTTGGGGGGGGGGAAGCTTTGTAATCTTCTCTTCTTGGATCCACCTTTGAGTATGATGGTTGTATTTTATACAGGATAATTATTATGGATTTTTTCACTTTGCCTTTTTAAGAGTTTTTCATTAAAAAAAAAACTTTTCACTTAAGTCTAATGAAATTAGTATCAGACATTTTAAAACTTTTAATAATTGAAAAAGTATGCATTTTATAGGTGAACAAATCTTAAAAGTTTAGAAAATTTTAAAAATTGGATGAATTTTTAGATAAAAACTTAATTAGAAATTCAATACTTTTTCATTTTAGATTTATAGCAAAATCATAGGCCATATTATTACTCTGGTACATCATTTCATTATGATTCCAATCATGGGTGCCCACAAGGGAGGAAGGCAATTGCTGTCTCTCGACAGATTTTAAAATTTAACAAACTAAATTTTCCTTTTTCTGGGATGATTTTGAAAAAAAATATTATTATTCTCAATTTGTTTAAAATAATTACTAAGCACTTGCTGGCCTTCTCTGAAGCCCCCCCCCATTAATTTGCACTTTTTAGAATTCTCAATTTAAACAATCAAAAGAGAAATGTTAACGAAATTTATACTTAAAATGCATTTGTATTTTCAATATTCAGACAAATTGTTCACTTTAGCAAATTTAATTCTGGAAAATAAAAATAAAAATTTTTTTAATTGTATACTAAATGAAATACTGCAATTTCTGGTTTATAATCTGCAGATCAAGAACCAGAAATTTTATGTAGTAAAATGTAACTTATTACTTTGCAATAAATATTTGACCTCAATTATTAAATAAAGTTTTTCTGTCCAAATATGACTGCTTAATCTACAGATTATAGATTTTTGCCATTTTTATGGTTTGAGATGAAAATGGATGACTCAAAATACATACTTGAATTTTTGACTAACAGGAGATATGTGAAAATGGCAGAACCTTCCTTGAAACAAAGGAAGATGTAGAAGGTATGCAATAGTAAATTCAGAAATACAGATAACTGTTCACAAGCTAGAGCAACTGTAGAGTTCAACTGTATAAAAAAGTCATTGATTTATGCAATCCACAAATTATAAAATTGACTCTAACTCGGGACCATATAAATTGAAACTAAATAAACAAACAAACATTTATGTAATTAAAGAAGGGGGGAAGAGGAACAACAACTGCCAAAACACATGAAAAACAGATCATATTAAATTAATTTTTTTTCACAGGAATGACTGAAGTGATTTCAACATTAAAAAAAAATACAGTTTTAGAAATAACAGATTAAATAAGACGAATAATACAATTTCGAATAAGTAATAACAATAATGCAATCTGAACTTTAAAAGTTGCCCAAGTACTAACCCAGAGCTAAGCTATAAATTTAAAGAAAAAAAAAGAAAAAATACAACAGTAATGTTATTTTAAAAAACAAAAATTATATATATATTTTTATATTATATTTTACTAAAAAAGAACTGTTTTCTATAAAAATAAAATGATTCAAATACAGATGAACCTCATTAACATGAACAGACTTAACATGAATTACTTTTAGCATGAACGAACTGTTTCCGTTGTCCTGTCAAGTTGCATAGGTATTTACTGGGATTTTAGTTCTTTTAACACAAACACTCTTAACACGAAATATTGTTTATCATGAATTGAAAAGGATCGGCCGTTGAAATGTTTCCTACTCATAGCACGGACGAAGCAAGTTTTCACAACTTTTAATTTTATTGCACTGAGTTCTATTTTTTTCAATTTCCAAAATTTTGAAAGAAAGTTAGTCTTGGAAGGCTTTAGTTTTGATAGCTGCAAACTATGCGATTGTTAACTTTTCAGACGATTCCTTCTTCTACGCACTTAAATGTTAAAATTCTATTGTACGAATTGCATTGAGTGATGAAGAAAATGTGTAACGCTAATAAAAATTGTTTTCACAATGGTTTTTACGTAAGCTAATTAAACTGAGAGATTGCTGTTGCTATAATGACTTAAATTCTAATCTGCAAAAATAAATCTAGTTGGTTCTACGGAGCTTTGGAGGATTTCTTCGGATGTAATGCAAGTACAAGCAGTTCTCCTTGAAAAGATTACCACAAAGCGATATCCCACGTGTAGGTCTATTTTCTTGACAGATCGATCTCAGGATACAAAATTAACGCCAGTAACAAAGTAGATTTTGAAAATACGTATGTATATTTATTCTTGTTACATACAATGTATAATAATTTTTAAGTATGGATAACGTGAACAACTGTTAACACATATGAAAAAAATTATCCTGGAGTGTTCATGTTAATGAGGTTCTACTGTATAGTTGATTATTCAATAGAAGAATTAAAATCGATAGTTCCCAAGAAAGAGGTAAGTTAGTATGAGCCATTTTTCATTTAATTTTGGAATTGTTGTTGCCACCTTAAGTGTGGAATACAATTAGGAATACAATAAGAAAATAGTGAAACTCCCTTAAGACATAAAATACCTATGGAAATAAAGGAACTTTGGATACCTTATTAGATGAACTCAAGTAACTTGAATTTTGTGGCTGAAATGACTTTTTATTCATAAAACAAATGAAACTCTGTCAGGAAATATGTGTTTCCACAAGCATATGCTAAACTCTGAAAAATAAATAAATAAATATTATAAAGCAATGTATTATAAATGAAAATATTTTTCAAAATGTATAAAGTACAAAAAATATTAAAGTATCACACAGTCCAACAGCCAAAGTACAGAAATCTTAAATATGAAACGCATAAATGAGAATTCCAATTTTATTTTTGCTATTATTTTTGTCTTGCCAATTGATGTCAGTACCAATCAATCTGGCCTAGAAATTGATAGTACAGTTTCTTTAAATTTTGAATTGGCCAGAAAAAAAAAAAAACATTTTTTTCCAGCTTTTTTTCTAGGAAAATTAAAAAAGAAGACGAGGAAAATTCGGTACTTTTCTGTTATACGGACACCATGCCAAAATGTATGCTAATGCACCAATTATTTCAACGCTGATCGTGAAAAGGAATTTTATTGTAAACTATGCAATGTAATGCCATAGTTTGTAATATGCCATCATACACCATTTACACATATACACATCATATACCATACATATATTCATATAGACATGCCATAGTTCATAAAAGTCTGTAATTTTCAAATGTTATATTTTTAAAATGCTCACTTTACTATCGACAATGTTTTTTCTTTTATTTTTCAAATGTTCCAATTCATGCGATTTTCATTTTGTGCCATTTATTACCGCAAGTACCGAAACGCAAAGTACCGAAAATTCTATATTCGAGTCTACTTGGCATTTTTTTTTTTTTTTAGGTACAAAACATACACAACTAACTTTTATTTCATTATGGTAATTTGATGTTTTCATATCAGAAGCTTTGTTTTCAGGTAACCTTATATGAAAGTCAGGTCGTATTTCTTTCAATTACTAATTTAATCCAATTTGAATATTTTTTAAATAAATCTAAAGGAATATCACATGATCGCTGTTTCAACAATTAATTTGAATCTACCTTTCCACAGCCATTTAACTCCAGCTGTGGTGTGAGTATCTAACTCCAACTTTCGTGGTTTAAGTGTAATTTATGGTTTGAATTTCGGTTTGCAACAGGGTTGGAAAAAAACTGGGGTTTTTTGTAAAAAAACAAAAAAAACGGTTTATTTGGTTTAAACCAGGTTTTTTTGGTTTAAACCGGGTTTTTTTAAATATAATTTCCTATTGCATACAGATGCATATCTGTTGATAAAATAAACATTTTTGGATATTATATAAGTAATATAACTTTTGAAAATATTTAAATTAAATAATTACAGTCAATTATATAGAAAATTGAAATCATTTCCAATTTAAACATTATTAGAAACAACTATGTCTTATGTTCAAAGTAAACTGCTCTATACAGTGAAACATTCATACCTTGAAAATCGTATGAAGAATCCTTTGATTAATAATATAATAATCAATCAATAAACATTTGATGCAGTTTCATGAATATAATATTATTCTGTGGTTGTTATTATTATTTTTTTAATACCCAAATACTTCTGGTTATTTTGTTTTCTGAGTGATAACTCCAAGTGTCCAAGTCAACATTTTTGGTCATTACATTCAGCAACTAAGAGAAAAGATTGATTGGTATTACTGAAATGCTATAACTAGCACTCAATTTTTGCAAGCTGTGTTATTTAATTTGATATCTTAAGTTACTCTTTTAAATTCTTTAAAGATAATCTTCCCCAATCCCAATCCAGAAAATTTTATTTTACAACTTAACCAAAATCTCAAAGATCATTGTATTTTGTTATTAACTGCTGTAAATAATCTGCATTTTTTAAATGAAAATATTTTATGCTAAATATTGAATATTATTTATCTATTTTATCTTTTCTAATTTCACGTTTTAAGAAAAATCTTTAGGGTACTAGCAGGGTTCGTTGATATATATCAATGGATATATATCATGATATATATCTTGATATATATCCGATATTTATTTTTAAAATATCAAGATTTTTGATATTTTCAAATTCTTGATATTTATTTTCAAAATATCAAGATGTTTGATATTTTGTATATTTGATATTTATTTTCAAAATATCACCAAGTGAGATAATTTTGATATTTTCCACATTCAAAGCAAGTGTAAATGAAATTTCCACATGTTATTGACTGTATCATTCTATAGATAATTTACTTTTGCCTTCGGCAGTAACTTTTTTAGCAAAAGAAGAAAACAAATCTTTTCCAAACTTTATGTTTGAAACTTTTATTTTTAAATGTAGAGCTAATAATTATGTTAGACAGTTAATTCAGAACAGCCATTGAAAGATAAAATGTAATTTTGATAATTCTTAGTAGTATATAGGGGGTCCTTTGGCACACTTTTTATATTCCACTAAATGCAAATATTTAACGATTTTTGTAAGATTTTGCTCAAAAAATTTGACTGTTAAAATATTGGGGCTGTAACGATTTTATAACGATTTATCGAGCAAATGATGATAAAAATTGCATTGTGTGTATATTTTTATTTTTTCAACTAAATTATGTAAAGAAGAAGTTTTAAGAAAGGGTTATAGAATAAACAATCAAAATTATTACAGTGATGAAAAATTTTGCCTGACGCACTTTCTTAATAGTCTACGAAATGCTAATAAACAACCTTCCTCTAGGATAATATTGATAGGAATAAGAAAAGCAAAGAGCTGCGTTGTATAATAAGTTATCAGCATTATAACCAATCCTAAAATCTTTAGTTGCATTAAAAGCTATAGAATAGTATAAGTTATTATTTCCTGGAATATAAATATCGAACCATTCTTTTGTTTCGGGTATTAAATTCCAATTGTCATCACATTTACTTTCTATCCAAAAATAAACACCAGGTTGAGAAAATTTAGAGGT
The DNA here is from genome assembly GCA_963932465.1 of Maratus speciosus. NCBI lineage: Eukaryota > Metazoa > Arthropoda > Arachnida > Araneae > Salticidae > Maratus > Maratus speciosus. The sequence goes on from OZ010794.1 coordinate 37,829,586, forward strand.
TTGATCCATTTTGTATATTTTAGCTGTGAAAGTTAATTTTATTGTATCATTGAACCTATGAAATATAGTATAATTATTAGAGTTATCGGTGCTATGATTTGTAATAACGGGGTCAAATTTAAAATAATGAAAGGTAGGCGAAAGACAATTAAACAGTAAAGTACTTATGACAAAATATTGTAACATTTATTTAGAAAAAAATTTTTGATAGATTAAATAAAACACACTGAACAAAGTTTAGACAGATTAAATAAATAAGAAATATCAATTGCATTATATTGCTATCTAAAATAAAAGTTAAATGATTTTTATCATATTTTTGTTTTAATTTTTTAATAGAAAACCAATTCTCTCTTTTTTATTTACAATTATAAATACTATTCTGATAGTTTGATATTTCCATAGTTCTATAAAATAAAAATAAAAAATAGTTTATGTCGAAATGAACACGTCTAGGACAGAAAATAAATTTGTACTTAAAAACAGATAATTTCAGTAATACTATTCTGTTAGTTTCATAGTTCGATAAATGGTCCATCCGATTATTGTAAGATTTAAAACAAATTGCAGGATTAAGCTTTTTCTAATTCATAATCATAATAACCGTCATTATTTTTTCCTTTAAAATGAAAGATATAACCCCCTTTATTCAGTTTTGTTATTGCTGTTTCAGAAATTTTTCCATGACTCTTTTTAAGAAAATAATCTTTTTCTACATCCTTAACTTCCAATCTTGCAATAGTCGCATTTCCAAATTTTGTTTGAATTTTCTTCAACGAAATCAGTTTGTATTTCCCTGTCTCTAAATCTTTTAACTTATGAGTTACAGGGAACGATCTGAGACTGTTGAATTCTTCCATTTATTAAGAAACATTTTTTGAAAGACAATTTTTATAGTACAGACATCTGTACATAGAACAACCCTGTCCTAGGATTCGAACGCATCTCGGTACTTCTAATATTTTTATAGGAATTCCCCATTCTTCAAAGGTACTTTTCGGAAAAACTCCTCCTTTAAAAGCAAAAGTGCCGCCATATATCTGATGCAATTGTAAGAGATAATCTTTTACATTGTCACTACTAATCCATAAGCCTGTATTATCTGAATATCGTTTAAATCTTAAACCATGGATATCGTTAGTACATCTACGAACTATTCCATGGTCTTGATCACCTAATTCATAGTTAGGTGTAAATACAGAAATCGTTTCACCTATTCCTTCTTTTAAATGAACCCAGCTTATTTCACTCGCTATAGATTTAAAAGGAAGTATAAAACCTTGAACATTTATGATAAGAGTGACATCGTCCATTTATTAGAAAACATTTTTTATAAATTAAGGATCGGCTTAAAATCCAAATGGTACAGTATCAAAGTTATCTAAAATTCTTCTTTTATCATATCCAAACATATATCTTTTATTCATTTTATTCACTTTAATATTTCTATCTTTTTGTATCTGAAATTGATTTATTTCTACATCTATATGCTCAATTTCCCCAGTTATTGTTTTCATTCTCTCGTCAAAATTGAGCTTAGTTTCGCTCTCATAACTCATTTTAAATCCTTTTACTTTCCCTTTTACAGAACCATCGTTCAGAATATAACCATAATCTTTACTAGCTCCAGATATCCACGATTTCATATATTTATCTTCTCCTAATTCATCGGTCCATTCGCCTAACATACAGCCTGTTTTTACTTTATTAGAGCCATCATCGATATAAACAATACTATCTGTATCGTAATACATTACTTTATCTCCTAATTTATCAAGCATTTCATATAATCTTATTCTAGCCGAACTGGTTGTAAAAGCCGCTATATAATTATTCGTATTAAAGTTATTCTTGACATATTCATCTTTCATCTTATAATCCATTTGCACACACTCATCATTTAAAAATATCATATTCAAGTCTTTAATGCGGTCGTTCAGTATAATTCTATAAAAGTCTGCCAATTCTGTAACATTCTCTGTATGTTTCATATTTTTTCTCTGTCCGAACTTTCCCCATAAAGAGTTTAAACAAATTTTGGATATAAATCTCATTACTGGGTTTTCTTTGATTTCTCCTAACCTTATACCCAATTTCTTTTCTACGCACCTTTTATATTCTTTTTCAGTTTTGAAATTTTCAGGCCATTTATCATCTGTTTCTAATTTGATTTTCAAAAACATTTTAACATAATCCTTAAATAATGTACTAGATTTTTTTTCAAAATGCCAAACTTCATAGATATTTAAAATCTTATAACCTTTTTCAATAGCCAGTTCAACTTCGGTAGTTGTCCACGTACCAGTAAAACTTCTCTCCTCATCCGTATGATTACATTCATTATTCCGCATATCATAACATTTTTTACATTGTTTCTTTTCGCATTTTATAGGTTTTGAACATAATTTACACAAACTAAATATTAATTTTTCTCCTTTATAAGGTAAAACAGGATGATAGAGTTTTCTAGGTGGAAGTACTTTACATTGTATCAAACCATACCAATTCATATCATATTTTTCCGGATTATAAATTTTTACCGGATGACCAACAGGATAGTAATCAAAGTAATTCACTGTTGGATAAAGTGAACAAACATCGATATATCTACCCTTTTCATTTTCTTTCATTTCGTATATTAATTTGGTAGGTTCACACCTACCTCCGGTGAATGCGTTTCCAGGATTTAAAGGTTCTATAAAATCTCTTTTCCATTCATTTTTCATATATTTTTTAATTTCTTTGTGATTATCAAAATCACATTCCCATATTTCAATCAATTCAAATCCTTTATCTTTTATTTTTTTATTTATTTTTTGAGTTCTTTCATACAAATCTTTCATACATATCTGATTTTGAAGATTGACGGTGGATTCTGTAAAACAGCGAGGACAACCGTGCCAATGACATCCTTGAAACTGATAAACGGTATTATTATAAAAACCATCTACTTTATAAGTTTTATCCTCTAATTTCAATTTTTTCTCACCACCATTTAAAGCATGCTGTATTTTGATATTGTGTTTTTCAGACAGATAGTCTAGCCAAATGATCGATTTCTTACTGAATTGATCATTTGGAATACACTCCTCATCAATCGCTATTGTATTCACTGGAATAAATTTATCTCTGTATATAGCCATGCAAACGCCAGCTAAAGTGACATATTTAAAAGGATCAATATTAGCAATGTTTAGAAATAATCTTCGCAATTCTAAACATCCTTTTCTTAAAATATCAACATCAGACCTACAATATTTTATAATTTCTTTTTGAAAATCAAATGTTTCGTTTTTTACCGATTTATACCATTTATCAAAAGTTTTTCTTTGATCTAAAGTCATAGTATCATAACCATAATAGTATTTTTCAGGATATTTTCCTACATAATTTTGATTTTTCTTAGTGTTAAACAAATGAGGAAAATACCCTTTTGCCAATTCCGTTAGTCCAAACGTTTTAGGAAATTTTCTTAGCGGAATCAGTGTAAAATTTATAGAATCGATAAACCTTATATTATATACGGTTGCTTGCATATATATGAGTTTATTTCCTTGATATATTGTAAACACTTTAATTTTATTTTTAAAGCAGTATTTAGCTAGAAATTGAAAATCGAATCCTTTTCCATAATGCGCTAATACTGTATAACCGCAATGTTTCTCTTGGAATAACCATTCACAATATTCATTTTCATTCTTAAATATTTTTTCTTTTCCGTTAAAATCATGATTTATAACTAGATTGACTTGGTGATTTCCTGTCTCTTGGTTCGTCTCAACGTCAAAAAACATATATTTTTCTGTAAATTCTGACGTTTGACATTTCTCACACCATTTCTTTCTGTCTTTTATATTTTTAGGACAGATATTTTTACAAGTCCCTCCCTTAGATTCTTTCCTACGTATATAACATTTATGATCTTCCAAAACCCATCCTCTGCAGTTTTTACATAGTCTTTCTCCACATTTATGATCTTTCGGTTTTCTTTGTCTTCTACTGATATTTCTCTTACATTTTAAACATTTCCACAGTGTTTCACAGACTGCTTCATTTTTCTGATTTTCGAAGCAGTTTTTTCCTTTAAAAGATCTAAAACAATCATTGCACTGAATATCAACTCCTTCGCAATTACTCTCATTCCTAAAACATCTATTGCATTTTAAAGAACATTTATGTTGATCACTTCTTTTATAACTGACTTTACAATAATCACAATAATTGTTTTTTCCTAAAAATCCTGTAACCGTTGTAATGACATCAAAATGATTTCTATTTTTTAAAATGTAAACGCAATTATATTTATAGGCACCGCTGTATATTCTTTCGTTAAAATTTTCTCTGCAAAATATAGTTATTTGAATATTTAAAAAAATTTCGAATTGTTTAACATGCTCTAAATTACACATTTCTAACGGAATATCACACATTTCATGCAATTTTATCGCTAAATCTTTTTGTAATTTTTATACCCATTTTTATGTATCTAACGTCATTATCTGTAAGTTTTTCTAGATTCAATTTTTCGCATAAAATTTTACGATTTTGAATAGCTAAGGCTGTAACGATTGATCTAGCCAAACAGATATTATCGTCATTTTTAATTTGAAGAATACTTTTTTTATTGACAATATCGTTATTGTTCAGTAATTTCGATCGTTTACCGCCTTTAGGCAAATCAACGACAGTAAAAAAAAATTCACAGTCTTTAATATCCAGCTCTTTGTATTCAATTTTATGTGTTAAAACATCTAAATAGGTGTCATAGGTTTCTTTCGTTGACATCATTTTAGGGTGAAAGGGTTGCGTCAAAGAGGGATTGTCTACAACAATTTGGACCTTTCCTTCAATTTTTCCAATTGCTCTTCTGAATAAATCTTTTAAGATACTATAATACTGGCCTGGTGTGAGTTTGTTTATTTGTCTTATTTTATAAACATACATGTAAGTATTAAATTTTTTTATAAATTTTTTTCCTGTCTCAACAATTTTGTAATCAGGCCTAAACAGATTTTCTAAATTTGTTTGCAATTTGACTTTCTTTTCTGTCTTTTTAATCAATTTTTCATCTTTATATTTCAAGCCGTAATAATCAAAGAGTTTTTTAAGTTTTGGACGGTTTTTCGGTTCATTTATAAATTGTTTCAATTTTTCATTTAAATCAGGAAATAATTTTTTAAGGTTGACCGCTGTTTTTATCTTTTTTTCTTCGTTATTTTTTGGATTAAATTCTGCTGTGTTATTGTTAAATTTTAAATCAAAAGAATCGAATATTTTTTTCAACTTATTTCTTTTCTTAGGATTTTTGATAAATTTTTTCTTCATTTCATTTAAATAATCTGTTGCGTCTATTTTTAATAAATCTACTAAAACGTATTTATATTTCCCAGTTTCTTTTATATATCCCAGTATCAATCTAATTAAGTCATCTTTTTTACATCGTTGGGGTTGATTTATATTTAAAAGTTTTACGACCTGCCTTAATTTTGAAATATGTATTTTTGAAACAGATATCAATCTTAGAGTTTCCTCCATTTATATAGAAGAAATTTTATAAACACTTTTTCCCCACGATTCTAATTTTGAAACTATCAAGGTCCAATTGAATAATTTCTGAAAATGCAACATTCAATATAATATTTTCAACTAAAAAATACGTTCAATTTAAAACACAACATTGAATATAATATTTTCAACTAAAATGCAACATTCAATATAATACTTTCAACTAGAAAAATACGTTCAATTTAAAACATTGAATATAATATTTTCAACTAAAATGCAACATTCAATATAATACTTTCAACTAAAAAATACGTTCAATTTAAAACACAACATCCTAAACTTATTTTGACGTTCTTTTTATGTGATAATCGCTTCTTAAATGTCTCTTTTTATGAGCTAAAGTGTAAGTTTTACTACATTCGCATTCAATTTTTTTATTTTTAATAGCTAAATGGCAAGTTTTGCAATTAGCGTAATGTTCTGTTTTTCCATATCGAAATCTATTATAAAATTGATCTAATGGTTTAGTCATCTGACAATGCTTGCAAACTTTAGACATCTCCATTTATTAGAAAATAAATTTTATAAAGGTATTCCAAATGTCTTCGTTTTTTATATTAAATTTTATTTTCAAATTATTTTCTATTTTACAATAATCTAATATTTTTTTAATGAAATACAAATAATTTATCGAATTTTTATAGTACGCAAAATCTAAAAATTTATAAAACATTTCTTCAGCTTCATATGTAATATTTAACTTAAATTTCCATTTCAATGCGTTAAAGCGACTATTTCTGGATTTGCGTCTTTGGCATAAAAAAACATCTATATTTTTATATGGAAAATAACAATCATTATCCGAATCGTATATAATTTCGAATCATTTGATCATAAATTTTGAGATATTTTTCGGGTATTTGACATTTTTTTTCTTTATCAAAAGACTCCATTGAGTCAGAATCCGAATCATCTATTAAAACGTTTTCAAAAAAGTCGCAATTCATTTATTTAAACTTATTTCTTGCAATGCATTTCACTTCCTCACTCAAAGTAGATAGAGAAACGTTTTTTCTACCGAAGACGTAATAGCATACGTCACTTTCTTCTAAGTACATTTTTTGTCAAGAGAGTTCGTTCGTTGATGCGCGCTCCAAATTCAACTCCGTTTAGAGGTCAGCTGGCCTTCCTGATAAAAGATAAATATATTAAGTTACACTGTTCTTACGGAGTATTTAAAAACATATTTTTCGACCGTTCGAACTTGATAATGATATTCAGAATAATAAAAAATATATATTAATGATTATTAAAACTAGATATTATTTTTTATTTATAAAATCATAGAAATTTTTAAAATTAAAATGCTAAAAGTTACTTAAAGCAGAGCCATTCATTTACTTTTTTTAAACTGAATAATTTCTGAAAATATAAAAGAAAAGTAATTTCTGCATGAATAATTTTAAGTATGGACTTGTTTTATTAACGAACTAGGAAGATTATTATGCTGTAACAAAATAATTTAAAGGCCTCTGGAAATTAGCTAATTTGTTTAACAGAATTAAAGAAAATTTATATTATATAGATACGATTATTTTAAAAGTAGATAATTTTGATATTTTAGCATGATTATATTTTAATACTTGATTATTTGATAATTTAACATGTTTATAATTTAATATTTGTTGATATTTTAATACGGATTCCTAAATTGACTTGATATCTTTTTCATCAACCCAAGAGTTAAATTCGTCGGAATAACCTAACCATTTAACTAGACATTTATTGCCTTTCTTTTTTATTATTTTTTCAATTTTAAACGTTTTATCTTTCTGATTATATTTAACTAATTCCGGTTCATAATAAGTTCCTTTTATTTCGTCGCCATTCAAATCCTTTATTCTATAAGTAATTGGGTCAGTGTTTAATATTTCTGAAACGATGAAAATTTCTTCAGTAAAAGTAGGCTGGTATCCGCGGGTGAAAGCAGTCTGGTATTTCGAAATTCTTATTCTATCGCCAACCTTGAATTTCGGTTTTCTTATTATTTTTTCTTCGTATAAATTTTTTATAAACTTCAGATTCGTTTTCTTCTCTACTCGCTTCGCTAGGCGTCATTTTGATAGACCTATGCCAGGTATTATTATAATTTTTAACTAATTGGTCCAAAACATCTATATATCTTTTAGTATTGTTGGCCGCTAGATAGGTTCTAATTTTTTTATTAATTGTTCTGTTAAATCGTTCGACTACAGAACATTTTATTTCAACATTTTCAGTTGTAAACCACTGAATATTATGATCTTTAAATAATTTTAAAGTTCATTTATTTACAAATTCGGTTCCTTTATCACTTTGTAATCTTTCAGGAATTCTTTCTTTAAATATCTTTTTAAATGCTTGAGTTACTTCTTCACCAGTTTTTCTCTTTATCGGAAGAGCATACGCGAATTTACTAAATATATCTATCACTGTCAATAAGTAATTAGTTCCGTTATTATATTTACTAAAAGGTTTGATAAACAATAAATCTGCTTGCCATTGATCATCGATATGACTGACATAAATGCGTCTTCGTTTAAATTTACGAATTAAAGGCTTATGTCTGATATAAACATCTTGGCTGTGTAAAAAATCTGTAATTTGCTTTTGACTGAAACCTGTTTTTCGTTTTAATTCATTGATACCACAATAACCCCTTTCAGGATGATAATATATTTTTTCTAAGATACTTTTAGGATCTTTCATCCCTAAGGTTTTCCTAAAAAAACACTCTTTTTAGAACCACAATCTAGACAAATACCTTTCAGTATCGGTCTGTTATTTTTAGAAATTGCATTTTTAACATCTTTAGTTTCTGTGTGGTTTTTACATTTTAAACAATAGATCTTTGTATTTATAGATCCCATACCAAAAGATTTTTTAGCTTTAATAATCGGTTTTACAATTCCTCTTTCAATTCTTTCTCTAATCGTAGGATTTTGAATATTATCTAATTCATCAATCATATTCTTATCGCATACTTCATTTCTACTTTTTGTATCTTTATTTTCTAAATAACATTTGTCATGCTTATATGCAATTTCATCTACTCGGTTAACAGGTTTAGACGAATTTTTATACGTTAAATCTGGATTTAATCGCGTTTTCCCCCATAATAATTGTGTCCCCGGGCCTGTGAAGTTATGATTAGGTAAATGCATTTCAAAAGGTAAATTACTAATGACTTTATTCAGAAAACCCGATCCAGTTTGTCCACATTTTAAACACCCACCTTTAAAATTACCTTTTTTAGTTAAAGACGTAACAACAATTTTTTTACTTTTACAACTCATTTATTAGACAGCAAAAAGTTGACGCTTTCTAAGAAGAATATTTATATCCATTCAACTGTACTTTTTTCACATACTTTTCGATTGGGAAATATACTAAATTATTTATAAAATCTTGTTCTCTAACATACACTTCTTCTTCTGAAATTTTTTTAGCTTTCAACAAATTTAACAGTTGTTTATAAAAATTATAACATTGCTTGTATTCTTCTTTTCGTTCCAAAATATTTAAAGATTTCTCAATGACTTCTACAATTCCAACAGTCAAACTCAAAGCAGCCAGTGGTATTAATACAAAAGCTGATAATCCCGAAGCACTTAGCATAAATTTGCTAACAGTTAAGGAAATACTTGTCTTTTGATACAAATTGTAACTTTTCCGATAAACATATAATCTCTTTTCTAAATATTCTTCCATTTATGTAGGTTCAAAATTTTTTCGGTATCTCATTTCAGAATTTACTAAATCTAACATAAAGAAGTTACCCTTACAAGAATTATATTTTTCTAGAAATTCTTTTTTCGTTAGATTTCCGTCTATTTCTCTGATTATCTGATTGATTTCCCTAGGCTGTAGCTTAAAAAATATGAAGTAATTACAATTTTTTCTAATATTTATAGGAGTTGCGTAATAAGACTGCGTTAAATAAATAATGGATGCATTTTTCTTTCGACCTCTTATAAACAAATCCTCTATAACTTTCTGGTCTTTCTCTGTAACACAATCGTCAAACACAACAAGATTTTTTTCAGAGGAATCTAGATCGTCGACAGTAATAAATTCACTCAAATCTGAAGAAAATAATACATTCTTTTTATATTTATCATACAATTTTAATAATTCGCTTCTTTTATTTTTACTTATTTTTTTACATTTTATAATATCGTCTCTTTCAACACCTTCAAACTGTGTATGATTTTCTTGCAATTTAGAATACTTTGGCTCGGAAATATCTTTTGCGCATAAATATAAAGCGTCGAAATCTAATCTTAAATTACTAGGATTCTCAAAACCGTTTAATAAATTTATTAGTAAATTTGTCTTTCCACAACCTGATGGGCCAATTATTAATAATCTGAAAGGTTGTCTGGGTAAAAAACGATGTTGTTTAGGGTCAGGCAATTCTTCCGGTTCTGTGTAATCTTTAATTTTAATCATTTATTAGACAGCGAAAAGCTGACGCTTTCTAATGTTACTGCCTGTAAAAGCATATTAGCTGTCAGTAAAAACATTATCGCTTCTAATTAGCTGTCAGTAAAAATAGACGGCGAAGCTGTCGCTTCTAATTTAAAACTATATAAATGGATAAAATAAACGATTTAGAAAAAGATCGAAATAAGAAACAAAAAGAAGAATTAAAAAATGCAATAAAACTTGTCAAATTACAAGCAGATATTAGAAAAAATAATGAAGCACAGCGTGATAGAAAGCTAGGTATAGACAAAAGTCTAACTGAATTTCATAAACCTGTCACTAAAAAATTAGAAGAACAGGATAAAAGTAGAAAAGAAAATATTAAATCTATCAGTGATAAATTGGACGAATTAAATATATCTTTACAGCCTATTACAGAATCATCTAGAATTATTCCTGAAGCGATCGAAGATGTCAAAGAATTATATAAAGAACCGTCGCTTATTTATAATGTTGATCAGTATTTAGATACAGATTATTTAATAACTGAAAAATTATACAGACCTTCGAAACTCCTAGACAATAAAGTAAAATTAGATGAAATGTATGCAAAGGCTAAGGAGTTAAAAGAAGAATTATCGAGGAAAAAAGGCAACTTACAAAGTACAATTACGAGGGCTAAAAATCTTTCAGAGGAGGAATTAAGTCAGAAAAAGGATGAATTAAAAGTTGTTAAGTATAAAGAAGATGAGCTACAAAAATATCTGGCTAGATTAACTACAATTCGAGGTAGCGAAGTAATGAAAGTCGGTAAAGGTTTAGATTTATTATCTGAATTAATTGATAAAAGATGTCAAGGTAGCAAGTCGAAAAAATTAAAAAATGAAGTCAAACTGCTAATAGACAAACTTATTAAAACTAAAAAAATAACTAACGGAGATAAAGAACGATTATACAATCAATTTCTTCTTTGAAAGCGTCAGCTTTTTGCTGCCTAATAAATGAGTTATGTAAAAAAGAAGATTCATTTGAGTGACGGAAAGATTAATAAATTGAAATCTGCTCTCAGAAAAAAAGAAGAACTGACACTGCAGATAGACAATTCTAAACCTCCCAATTATGAAATGTATTTAACTAAAACACAGATTAATCAGATTAGTAAAGGTAAAAGAATAAATATAAGCAAAACTCAATTAGATAAAAACGGTGGATTTTTACCTTTTTTAATTCCTATTTTAACATCACTAGGACTCGGTGCCGCGAGTGGTGCAGCGGGTTGGGGAACTAAAAAAATCCTGGATAAAATTTCAGGATCTGGCGTTTTTCAACCTTGGGAAAACAAAGGATCTGGTATTAAAAAAACGCCAGCTTCCCTGTCTAAAAAAAAAAATCCCGATAACAAAATTAGGTATATCGGATAAAACGATTAAGGAAAATATGAAAGATGAAAAAGGATTCAGAGGTATTTTTACCTCCGATTTACTCCCTAAAAAGATTGGAAATTTTGAAAGCGGTATTATTAATTTAGATATTTCGACTGGTTCTGGAACACATTGGGTTTCTTATTATAATGACCCGAAATATAATTATGTAGAATATTTCGATCCTTTCGGTGAATATATATATAAAAATATTAAACTCAAAGAAAAATATATTCCTGAAAATATTATGAAATTTCTTAAACTGTCCAATAAAAAAGTCAATATAGCTCACAATGATAGTTTTTTACAAAAACCTACTTCTGTCAAATGTGGATTATTTTGTATGAAATATATAAAGGAAAGAAATAACGGTAATTGTCCAGAATGTGTACTTAACTCATTTACTCAACAGCCTAGCGATTATAACGAAGAGCTTGTTTTTCATCTTTAAAGATTTTTTCTGTCTAATAAATGATCAAACTGAAACCAAAAATTCATGAAAAATCAGAGGATTTCACTGTTGAATTTCCTAAACCTCTTAAATTAAAAAAATTAGCATTGCAGTCTTTTACTATGACAGTTTCATGGTTTAACATAACAGATAAAACTAATACGTTTGACGTATACACAGATGAGAATAATGTTAAATCTATCACTATTCCTTATGGTAATAAAAATGTTGAAGATTTAAATATAGATGTAATGAAAGCGTTTGGTTCAGACGATCCTCCGGTAAAATTTGGTAGAATACAATCTAGACTGAGAATGCTTATTAAATTAAGTAAAGGTTGGAATATCGACTTAACAAAAAGCGATTTTCATAAGTTAATAGGCTTTGAAAAAAAAGTTTACGAAAGTCATGATGAAGAGACTGTAATAGAAGGTGAAAATATAGCAGATATAACAAACGGAAACGACATTATATATATTCATTGTGATGTAGTTAATGGATCGTTAATCAACCAGAATAATTCAGAAGTTATTTATTCTTTTACACCGAGGGATGTACCGGGTGTTATCATTTCGAAAGAATTCAATAATTTAATATATTATCCTGTGAATAGGGATTCAATTCGTAGAATAAGGATGAGAGTTACGAATCAAAATGGTGAATTAATTGATTTAAATAAAGGTTTAATTGAGTATAATTTTAGAGTCGTAGAGGAAAAAGAAGATTATGTTGAAAAAATATATCAACTGATATTAACTAAATTTTCTCAATAAATAAATGAATCAACACAGATTATATAGGAAAAGTAAAAGAATTCAAGGAAAAGGATTTTTTAAATCTAAAAAAGTAGATTTGAATGAAAAAACAGTAGTTGACAGATTGAGTGATGCTGACATATTGAATGAAATATTTTCAAAAAAGATGAAAGGAACAGGTCTAAAAATTCTTCCTAAATAAATGGAAAAAATTTATGATCTAAGAGATACTCATTATTATTATAATAACGATATAAAAAGTAGCGAATTAAAAAAAATAAGATTGCCTAGTACAAGCCATAATGACAAAAAAGAAAATACTACGTTTCATTTCGAAATTACCGATACAAATGATCCTATTTCATTATCGGAGAGTTACCTTGAGACAAAGTGGAAAATTATCAAATCCAGCGGTGCATCTATAAACGATGATAATGTCGCAGCTGTGTGTTCTATGAAAGGCGTAAAACTTCAGATAGGTAAACAAATAATCGAATCAGTTGGAGACTATCACTCCTACATTCTACAGGTTAAGAGACTTAAGGATTATACCAGAGATTATTCAACATCAGAAGCCACCAATATAGGTTTTTACCCAGATACCAGTGATAGTGCTGATAGAAATAAAAGTTTACTTCAAAGCGATGGTACGATAATTGCTACAACCCCTGTAACAGATGTCGTCAGTAAATTAAAAATTGTAAAAAATGAAAACTACAATAAAGGATTTAAAAAAAGATGGGAATTGTCGAAAAATAGTAATTCAGTTACAACATGGACGCCTTTAAAGGAAATTTTTGATTTCGTCGCAGAATATAAAAAAGCCATTTCTGGTTTCATAATAAGACTGGAATTCCAAAGAGACGATAGCAGAAATATGATTTACACAGACGCTGCAAATCCAGATTATAAAGTAGAAATTGAAGACATAGCGCTGTGGGTGAGATACGTCGACTTTAAAAATGGTGCGGAGATTCTCTATAATGAATTAAAATTATCTAATACGGATATAGAAATAAACTGGAATCAGTATGAAATTAACAGATCTAGTCCTATTAATAAATATAAAAGTGGTTCCGATTCTATATCTGCTACATCCGATGAAGTTTTAAGATTATTTGTAATACCGCAATATTTCGACAGAAATGAAAATCCTAAAAAAAATAATATGATATTTGATAATTTGGATATGATCGAATGTTGGTTGATGATTAACAGATCGCCGTTACCAGCAGAGCGATATACGATGGATTTTGGTAAAAAGGAATATAATAGGTTATATGAATCTTTTCTGGAATCAGGTCTCAATAATATAAACACAGAAACCGGATGTATGGTAAATTATTCAGATTTTGGTAAATTATATCCTGTAATTCATTTTGATTTGTCAAATCATGTAAACTACACCACTCTTGAAAATTTGAGAATAGAATTCAATTGGAAATTAGAAAAAGAAACAACCAAAGAATATGTATTTTACTATATTTTAGAAGTAAGAAAGAAATGTATATTAAATATGAATAAAAAAGAAATTACTATGATTAAAACGTTAGGAGAATAACATTTTTTAGTCTTTATAAATGGCTGTTTATTATCCACCGTATGATAATCCAGTGCGAAAAGGCCCTATCGGACCCCCCGGTATAGGTTTTAAATTAACGGACGATGGTCATTACGATATGGAAAATAAGATATTAAAAAATGCTTCAGATCCAATCGATGATTTAGATTTAACTACTAAAAGTTTCGTTTTGAATAAAATAGAGAATAATCATTTCCAATTAAGAGATTTTATAGAAAAAAATAATACTAATTACGATAGTAATTCTGAAGAAACTGGTAAGAGAATTAAAGAATTGGATGAAAACACTTTACATCTAATCGATGGAAAATCTTTTGACGCTAAAGGAAAAAGAATAGGAAATGTCGCAGATCCGAAAGATGATAAAAATGTTGTGAATAAACGATATTTAGAAAAAAATGCGTTAATACTAGAAAATGATAAATTTGATGCAAAAAATAAAATAATTACGAATGTTTCGGAACCCGAAAACGATAAAGACATAGTCAATAAAATATATGTAGACAATAAAGATATCTGGGTTACAGTGAAGGATTTTCAGACTTTTACAGGAAAAGAATTTAAAAAAGTAAATTTCGACTTGATAAGTTCTAAATTACTGGATCAAGAAATGCGATTATCTACAGATATGCATATCAAAATTACTATATATTTAATAGATAATAGTTTAATAGGAAGAAATGTGGATATAGAGATAGAACTTAAAATCGAAGATAAAAAAATTTTATACAGAGAAACAAGTGATAAATATGAAACTTGTTTTGTTAATGGAAAACGTGGGGACATCATTACATTCTGGATAAAATCCAAAAGTAAAAACTTTCCAGTCACTTTAAAACCTTATATTCATATTGAAAAAATCCCCTTTTAAAAATATTTCATTATTAAATGGATATCAACTGGGACGAATTTTCTAAAACTAAAAATTTATCCGAAGATGTCCTACGAAATTTGAAGGATCAACTCAATTGGAAGTTAGTTTGTAGATATTCAATATTATCCGAATGTTTTATGGAAGAACTCATAGATTATGTTGAATGGAATGTTATATGCATTTTTCAAACACTTTCCGAAGAGTTTATCGAAAAATACAAAGATGAATTTGATTGGAATTCAGTTTCTAAAAATCAAAAGCTGTCTGAAGAATTTATATTAAAACATTCGAATTATATAAATTGGGTTGTTATATCTCAATATCAAACCTTAAGTGACGAATTTATTCAAAAATATCATGAAAAATTAGATTTACATAAAGTATCCAGGTTCCAAAAACTTTCAGAAAACACAATGTGTACATTGGAAGAAGGTTTGAATTGGCTGCTAATAGCACGCTTTCAAACATTTGGTGAAAGGTTTTTAGAAAAATATATGCATAAACTCGATTTTTGCAATCTCATTGAATATAAGTTTGATCAATTACCAGATAATTTTTATAACGATAGATGGAAAAAAATACTTTCCGTTCAACTTGGTGAATTAAATAAAAAATTTGGCCATTATTATGAAGAAGAAGAACCTCATAGAGAAAGATTAATAGATCAAGTTTTGGAATTAAAAAATATTTTAATACGATTTATTAATGAATTGCGACTGCTTTTAAATAAAGACGAAAAATAAAAGTGTTTATAAAAATGCTTCTATATAAATGGGGTCGGCTCAAAGATTAGACGATATTATAATTCATAAATATAAAGATTTATTTATCAATTTATCCCATCATAAAACATTTCATACATTTATTTCATTATATATGAATAAAATTGATCTTCATTTAAGTAAAAATATTATGAAATTGCCCATTGAATTTATAAGAAAATTTAAGGATAAACTTAATTGGAATTGTATATCACAGAATGAAAAATTATCAGAAAATTTTATTAGAGAATTTCAAAATAAAGTTGAGTGGCGGTGTATATCATTTCATCAGACATTATCCGAAGATTTTATTAGAGAATTTCAAAATAAAGTTGGCTGGGAAGGGATCTCCTATCATCAGGTCTTATCCAAAGATTTTTTAAAAGAATTTAATGATAAAGTTGACTGGGAATGGATATCATATATCAACGGTTTTTAATTAACATTTCAATTTTAAGCCGAAGGATTATATCCTTTATTTGACGTCCAATTTTTTTCTAAATAAATGTTACAATATTTTGTCATAAGTACTTTACTGTTTAATTGTCTTTCGCCTACCTTTCATTATTTTAAATTTGACCCCGTTATTACAAATCATAGCACCGATAACTCTAATAATTATACTATTATTTCATAGGTTCAATGATACAATAAAATTAACTTTCACAGCTAAAATATACAAAATGGATCAAACCTCTAAATTTTCTCAACCTGGTGTTTATTTTTGGATAGAAAGTAAATGTGATGACAATTGGAATTTAATACCCGAAACAAAAGAATGGTTCGATATTTATATTCCAGGAAATAATAACTTATACTATTCTATAGCTTTTAATGCAACTAAAGATTTTAGGATTGGTTATAATGCTGATAACTTATTATACAACGCAGCTCTTTGCTTTTCTTATTCCTATCAATATTATCCTAGAGGAAGGTTGTTTATTAGCATTTCGTAGACTATTAAGAAAGTGCGTCAGGCAAAATTTTTCATCACTGTAATAATTTTGATTGTTTATTCTATAACCCTTTCTTAAAACTTCTTCTTTACATAATTTAGTTGAAAAAATAAAAATATCCACACAATGCAATTTTTATCATCATTTGCTCGATAAATCGTTATAAAATCGTTACAGCCCCAATATTTTAACAGTCAAATTTTTTGAGCAAAATCTTACAAAAATCGTTAAATATTTGCATTTAGTGGAATATAAAAAGTGTGCCAAAGGACCCCCTATATACTACTATTCTTTATATATAGCCAGAGTTCGTTAATATATATCAATGAATATATATTCAATATTTATTTTCAAAATATCAAGATTTTTGATATTTTCATATTACTTGACATTTATTTTCAATATATCAAGATGTTTCATATTTTTTGCATTTGATATTTATTTTCAAAATATGAATGTGTGCAAGATATATTTGATATTTTCGGTTGTAATTCGTAATATTTCAGTGTAAATGAAATAAATTTTCAACTGTTATTGACTATGAATCTGTAGATAAAGAACTTTTGTCTCTTCTGGATGTGACTTTTTTAGCCAAAAAAGAAAATAAATATATTTTTGAAGCTTTAGATTTGAAGCTTTTATTTTTAAAATGTTGAACTAATAATTATGTGGGACATAATTAATTCAGAACAACCATTGAAAGATGAACTGACTAACTTAAATAAGCAGTTATATACCGTTTCATTAGAAAGGAATCTTTTCTCATGTTTTGGTCCAGTTTAGTTTAAACTATACATGTTAGAAAATACGAAATAAGATATTTTATACTTACATTTATGTTAAAATTTTTCAATTAAAAGAACTTTTTTGTATTCAAAATTTCTGATTTTTTTTATACTTGATCTTGATACTGAATCCTATAGTTAGTTTTTTTTTTCTTTATAAAGCAAATTGTTACTGTTTTCAATTAGTTCATCTTTAATTTTGTTCTAAGTGAAAAAAAAAAACAGAAAATAAAAAGAAAAATGCATTTTTAGAATATTCTTTGATTAAGTTTTCATGTTAAGTGCAATATATTTTAGTTTCTAATCTATATTATGCTTGAAAACATTTATTATCAGCGGTAAGTTGGCTGCTTTGAAAATATCGGATATATATCGAAAATATCGGATATATATCAAAATATCGGATATTTTTGATATTTTCGAAAATATCATGATATTTACGAACCCTGGGTACTAGATATGTTCATCAGCACATGCATAATGACACATAGGAACACATAGAATGCACATAGGAACATGACCTAGGCTTATTATGTCTCATGTTGACTACTGAGATGAACTGTTAAAAGTAGAAATTGTACTTCTATCAATAATTTAAAACAATTAAATTACAAAAAAGAGAAAATATTATATTAGGTTTTTTCTAAAAAAAACCAAATGGTTTTTTTGACAAAAAAACCAATTGGTTTAAACCATGGTTAAAACCGCTTGGTTTAAACCGTGCCAACCCTGGTTTGCAATGCATCTGTTGTTGGTTCATTTTAGCATTTTACCATGGCTATTCTGGAATCTGATGCTACGGTCACATGTTTTAAGTGTTATTTGGTTCTGATATTCTGTTTGGTTAAAAAAAATAATGTGTAATGGTGAATTGTTCGCCAGAAAATCTAAAAATTAACATTAAATGCATTTTTTGTTTTGAAAAAATATTTTATTCACCAAAATGTTAAATTTGGTGACAAAAAAAATCCTAAAGGAACTAGAGTATTGAATTTTAGCCAAAAACTTTCTTACAAATAAATGCTTTTCTTGTAAAACTTTTTCATAGAAAAGACTTATCAAAGTTTTAAAAAAAAACTGTTTTCTGTTTACATGAATATAATTACAAAATAAATGTATATAAATGAAATGCAATTAAAATTTTAATCTTTCAGTGTCAGAGTTTCCACAGGTTTTTCTTGCATAATTTAATATTTATTTATTTATTTATATATATTTTTTTTTTGTAGCATACGAATCAGTTACTAAAATTTTGTGATCGTTTGATTGCTCAAAGAAAGTTTTAAATCCCTTCACTTGCAGATAGAATAACTCAACAAAATATGCATATACACACTGGGAGTGAAGGGGATAAATGCAAATGTCTGTTTAATTTAATTAAACAAAAAATTTAAAATTAAATGCTTTTGATTCTTAAAAATTATCTAAGTTTTTAAGAAATGTGAAGAATTTTCTTTTTTACTCAATAATGCAAATAAATATTGCAATATACAGTTATAACATTGCAATATGTTTCTATTTTGTGTGTGTGATTTTAAACAGATAGAAAATGCAGGGCTATGATAAATAACTTTTCCAATGACCTGATTAAAATTTTAATTATAACTACGGATATTGATCACGTATTTCAATTTATAGACATGTGGCACTGTAGATACAGGATACTAAGAATCACAGTCTGCAAGTTTCTTGTAAAGTAGAAAAAGAAAAGCATAACGATAACTTTTGAAAGAAATTTTTTAAAAAGCATGCCTTACAGTAAGAATATTTTCCTTTCATAAGAAATGAAAACAAAAAGTTTTTCACTCATTATATAAATTAAAACCACGAGTTTTAATAGTGCTTTTAAAAGTTTTAAGAATAGCAAACAGTGCTGTGGAAATTCGAAAATGTGATTCAACTTTATATAGCAAAAATTTAGGCTACTTGGATACCTCATTTTTGTTTTTATGTGGTATAAACATCGTTTCAATACTTTAACACTGGCAATAATACAGGAAAAATACATTCATTTTAGGCGTAAGTTAAAGCAACACTTAAATTTTCCCACATATGTACGAGATCTTATGGTTTTGGGATAAATGTAAACTTTTCTTAAAAAAAAAAAAATAAATAAATAAAAATTTAAAAAATAAAAATCATAGTGTCAGTAACTTTCTACAATACTTATCAGGGGTTCCTTTATTTCAGTTTATTCTTCGCCAAACTCACCGCAATAATTTCTGCTGTGTGTGGTTTGGCGAGGAAGACTATCATTCTGCAACCCCTTTGCACTTTCTCCACTTGGTGCATTTAGTAGACTTGAAAAAAAAAATCACTATGAGAGTCTTTTAAGGATTTAAAAGAAAGAAAGAAAAGGATTATATTCAGCAGACTTAATTCTATATGAATGCGTTTAGTTTACATTTTCCGGAAAAGGAGAGGTTATTTTTCAGACATAAAAACATTTTCTCTAAATTAAACTATATCGAAATTTTAAGTTTCATATTCGCAACGCAATTTTATTTGTTTAAAAAAGGGTTGGTTGGGGTATACACTGAACGAAAGTACTCCTTTATAAATCCCTAAACATCATTAAAAATACAAAAAAACATCGAATTAAAAATCGATGACAAACATGTGTAAAACAACTGATGTCAAGTGAATGTGACACCACGATTATTAATTTTTGGCGTTAAATACTAAAGTTTGGCGACATTTATAGAAAAAGGTCTACAGAATAATTAAGAAGTACGATTAAAAATAAAAATCGATAAACTTGAAACAGATTGAAATTGGATGGAGCATGATCCTAATCTGAATAGTTAGGCCTAAGTTAACTTATATCAAAGGCTAAACAATACCAATATTTGAAAAGATTAGAGCAAATTAGAAACTGAAATATTTATATACAATACCTTTAATAACAAAATAATGTATATTTTAAACGATGGCGACTAAATTATACCGTATGCAGAGAGAATACTTCACAGCCGACCAGACTAGCAAATTATACAGGGTGATTCAGCTCGTCGGTGACAAACTTTAAGGATCGATAGAGCACACCTAGACGAACATTTTTGAATAGGTAATGTAGGGTCCCTGACGCGATGGTAAGGCGCTAGGCGCTTTCGAAAATTTGGGTGCCGAAATTCGAAACGTCATAAAAACTAGGGAAATGGTTAGATTTTCTTGCTTGTTGCGTCGAAATGATTCTGTTTGTTTAGACTTTCTTCAGTACCAATTTGATAAGCGTATCTCTTAAAACATGGATAGGGGGCGCTGCAGACTTTGGAGAGCTAGACAACAACTTTAAGCCCGTTATTTTGATAATTTAACACATGCTCGCCAAAGTTTATACTCTAACTTAAAATTTGAACCCAAAAGTAGAGCCCTGCAAAAAGCGTAAGAGCCGGAATAAAATGTCAAAGTACAGGGTGGTCGAAACTCGAAGGCTCCTAGGAGATAAACAAACAGATTTCTTGACTGATGGCATGCATTTTCATGATTCTGTTTGCTGGGGCTCTCTGAAACTCAGTTGAACGGTACAAAAAGAAACATCGATAGGGGGCGCTTTGGGCAAAAAACATAATTCGTTGACATTTCGGACGCTAACTGGAAACGGGGCGCTACTATCAGTTAGAAACAAAACAAGAGAGTAATTTACTTATCATAAGAAGCTATTAAAACTGCAGTTTGTTTGTTTTTTTTAACAAACATAGCTGGTTTCAATCATGCACAATGCGCGCAATAAAATTTACATAAGGTGCTTTTTGCTGATTTATGCAAAAGATATCGTACCATATCGATATGCAAAAGATACGTAATGCGTAGACGACAACGCGAGATGACGTAGTTGTATGCGCAGACACGTCTTTTGAACGTGCGGTACCTACTTAAGCTTCGGGTTACTTGTCTGCAGATCGGTAGTAGGATGGAACGGTACACAAACTCTGAATTGGCTGACATGCATTTGGCGTATGGCGCTGCTGGTTGTAATGGACGAGCCGCTCAGCGGTTGTACGCCGAGCATTACCCCAACAGGCAAATCCCCTGCCATGCCTTCTTCGCTCGAGTACACCAGAGGTTGTCCACAACGGGATCTTTCGACGGAGGCAGGCCTGAACGGGAGCGATCAGTGAGCACCCCCGACAACGAAGAGGCTGTGCTTAACCTGGTTGAGGACAACCCAGGTCTTAGCACGAGAGATATCGCCAGACATGTTGGCATTTCGCAAGCAACTGCGTGGCGCATCCCCTACCACATCCAGCGGGTGCAGTTGCTCAGAGAGCAGGATTTTGGCCCTCGAGTGGAATTCTCAAGATGGTACTTGGCGATGAGATCCAGGGATCCCCGTTTTGTAAACAGCATTTTGTTTACGGACGAGTCCACCTTCAGCCGGGAGGGAATGTGGAACGCCCACAACAGTCATGTGTGGTGTGATGAAAATCCACATGAAACCAGAAGCCGAGCAGCCCAGGAGCGTTTCTCAGTAAATGTGTGGGCCGGCATTCTGGGGGATTGCCTCATTGGCCCTTATTTGTTACCTGAACGGCTGACAGGTGGAAATTACCTGATTTTCCTGGATCAAGTGCTGCCGCAGCTTCTGGATGAGGCGCACGTACCCGAAGGTTCGCATCGCCAGATGTGGTTCCAGCACGATGGAGCTCCGGCCCATTACACGAACGACGTGCGTCTCCATCTAAACGCAAGGTATGGCCAGCGGTGGATCGGGCGTGGGGGTCCAGTTCACTGGCCTGCCCGATCACCAGACCTCACCTGCTTGGATTTCTTCCTTTGGGGTTACCTGAAGGCCGAGGTATACCATACACCTGTCAGCAGTGCTGAAGAACTTGTGGCGCGCATTGTGGCAGCTGCAGGGCAGATCAGAGATACTCCTGGCATTGTTGGAAACACACACTCCTCAATGCGACGGAGGTGCGAAGCCTGCATCATGGCCCAAGGTCGAAATTTCGAGCATGTTCTGTAGTGTTATTTTTTGTAAATAAATTTCCAGTATCATTGATGTTTTTGGTCTAAATTTATTCAGAAGTGTTGAGCAGAGGTAGAAAATGTGTTTTCATTATTACTAACTGATCGTAGCGCCCCGTTTCCAGTTAGCGTCCGAAATGTCAACGAATTATGTTTTTTGCCCAAAGCGCCCCCTATCGATGTTTCTTTTTGTACCGTTCAACTGAGTTTCAGAGAGCCCCAGCAAACAAAATCATGAAAATGCATGCCATAAGTCAAGAAATCTGTTTGTTTATCTCTTAGGAGCCTTCGAGTTTCGACCACCCTGTACTTTGACATTTTATTCCGGCTCTTACGCTTTTTTGCAGGGCTCTACTTTTGGGTTCAAACTTTAAGTTAGAGTATAAACTTTGGCGAGCATGTGTTAAATTATCAAAATAACGGGCTTAAAGTTGTTGTCTAGCTCTCCAAAGTCTGCAGCGCCCCCTATCCATGTTTTAAGAGATACGCTTATCAAATTGGTACTGAAGAAAGTCTAAACAAACAGAATCATTTCGACGCAACAAGCAAGAAAATCTAACCATTTCCCTAGTTTTTATGACGTTTCGAATTTCGGCACCCAAATTTTCGAAAGCGCCTAGCGCCTTACCATCGCGTCAGGGACCCTACATTCCCTATTCAAAAATGTTCGTCTAGGTGTGCTCTATCGATCCTTAAAGTTTGTCACCGACGAGCTGAATCACCCTGTATATAGCGCCATTTCACAAAGGAGACTTCTTACACTAACGGATCGACTTGTTTTGAAAGAATCCTGACATTATCAAAATACTTCCTTTGAGGAAGGTTCTTGACAAATGCACTGGAAAGTTTATTATATTTTAAATCATTTTTATGATCTTTCAAAGAGGCAACGCTTTTGTCATCCCAATATAGGATGAATCTGTACCGTCAGTAGGTAAGTTTAAAGGGTATCTCATAAACTCCAGAGAAAAATGTAGGTGGAACAGGATAAATTTTTCTACTCGTAATTGAAACAAAGTCCCTGCAAATATCCATTATATTTCCAGTAATTTTGTTTTAATTCAATTTTGCATACGAGATGGCACCACTGAGGTTATTCTAAATGTTCTTTACTTCTTTCAGTTTGAATATGTCTTTGATTTCGTAACAGATTAATAACTTTTTGCCGATTTGTATTTTAGAAAATTAACTCATGAGGATGGTTTTTAAAGATAAACCGAAACATTGAGTATATTTTTTATTTTAGTGACTTTAATTTTTATATCATAGTGTTTGTTTACAATAAAGCGTACATGGGATATCAACTTATTTTTTTCTTTTTTACATTATATAATTTATTTAATATAAAGAAACTATTTATCTACTTTTTCATACAAACAGAGTAATAAGTACAACATAGACTCTCTAAAAGCTGCCATCCTAAAATCTACAAACGCCTAAAATTCACACATTGTTTCAGATATAAACAGTAAAACATACATTTAAGATGGTGAACTATTCAAGATTTTTTTTTCATTTTTTATTTCATTGTGTACACATTTTAATCTGTAATTCTTGTTAATATGATTGAACTTATGCTTTCTCAAGGAGGAAGTATAAATTTACTTCCGAAAAAATTCAATTTGAGCTGATATCAGCGGCAATCACAATCTTTTTACTAAATATATTTATGTATTAATCTTTTAATAGCTTTTTTTGATTATTAAATATGGCTAAACATGAAATAAAACTTTGTTACATATTTTAAGATTCTGATGTAAATTTTTAGTGAACCTTTATGATGCAAGTTTCATGGAATAATTCAAGAAAAATTTATCTCATCATTGTTATGCAGTATTAATTATTTACTTGATCTTTACTTTCAATATTTCAAAAAAATAATAATAATTAAGAATAGACCGAAATAGGTTTTAAGGCCAAAACCGAATTTCAGTGAGCTTCCTATTTTCAGCCAAAAATGAAAATGCCCAAATTTTTTTTTAAGTAATTAAAATTTATGTATTAAAGTAATTAATATCTAAATAAATATACATAATTATTAATTAACTATACGAATTTATTAAATATGCATAATTATTAATTAATTATGCATATTTATTAAACATACACAATTATTAATTAATTATGTGTGTGGCCAAAATTGGCACTCTGTGTCTCAGACCCAAAACTTTTTATTTTCATATAAAATAAAACATAGCAAATTCATCAACAACACAGAAAGATTTCCTAATTATACAAATTTCATTTAATTAAAAAATATTTTAGTTTTATGTATACACACCTGGATTTACCTTTTATAATGATTTCTATAAATGATAATCTGTTATATTAGAATTTTCTCAAAGAGTATTCAAAACTCTTCGGCAGTTTCAAACTGAAAATTTTCTATTACTGTTATGTCTACACCTACAGCTTTTAATGAGCAGATGAAAAAGTTTAGTTATATATATATGCATTCCTTTCTTTATAATGTGCATTCACGTCTTAAGTCAGTCATGACTGATAATTTTAAAGATGAAGTTTGTAGCAATAAATAGTCTCATTTCAGACGATAAAGCTCAAATCGATGAGTAATATTGACAATTTCCAAAGTAACATATGAGATTTTTGAAATACTGATAGTTTCAGTCAGGCCACACTTTCGCGGAAAACAAATTTTCTGTCAATCTCTAATAATAATTTTTCGATGTTTATTAGTTTAGTTTATTACTTTATAATTTTACTTATGTTACTTATATAATTATGTTATTTATTATAAATATGCATTATAATTTCGAGTGCACTATTTATTACATTCAAATTACTGTTTAAATAAATGCATACTACTTGATTATCCCATCGAGCAATTTGACCAAATAATAGAAATCGAAGAACTATTCGCTAAATTGTAGAAATTGACATAATTTTTATTTTAAACAGTGAAAGAACAAATACATTTGTAAAACATTAATAAGAATACAAATAAAAAGTTGAATTAAAAATCGCTTGAGGATGTAAGAAACACGTATATCATATTTAATGTCAAGTGAATGTGACATTTATGTTCATCCATTATTGTCGTTTAATCTTATAGTTTGGCGATAGTTTTCTCATCGACGAGGTAATCAAATAGTACTAAAATAATTTAAACAAAATAGTGACCAGAAATCTACAAAATTCTGAAATCCACACAACCTCTGATCTCAAGCTATGTAGATTTAAGGAAGTCTACTGTATATAGATATAAAAAAATTAGATACACATTACTAAGATATTTAGATAAAATGCATATATAAAGAAGCATAAAGTTCATTAGGTTTGTTTACCTGAGCTGTTTGTATCATTTGGCAACAAATCTCACTTTGTGAAGCCGAATTGCACCAACCTCTTTTAAAAAACGTTAAGGCCCCTACAGTATAAATGTACCATAATTTTACTAAATTAATCAAAATAATAATTCAATTATTAAAAAAAAGATAAAACAAGGAAAAAGTGATGACATATCCATAAAAAATGTATGTCGTGAAACAGAATCTATAAATTCTACAGCTGAACACAGACGATTCTAGAAATCATCAACATTAGAAAAGTAACGGTGAATTTTTCTTCTGAAAAAACTATGTCGCTTGTTTGTTTTGATTCTGTATGCATGAGGTTTGTTTATATTTTTTAAAAGATTTTTAGATTTAGATGAGAGCAATTCGCTCGGTTATTTGGTGATCAATTGTAAATACAGTAGGACCTCGATTATCCAAAAATGGGGCCGGCCCTCTTTCGGATAATCGAGAAGGCTTCAATTTTAAGATTAAGCAGAAATAAATGCAATATTTCATGTAACAAGTGCTTAATAAAAATAAAGAAATAGCAAAATAGAAACAAGAATAAATTACCTGAATTTTAATTTTGAAATTAAGTACCTTTTACATATATCACAAGGGTTTGAAAAAATGTTTTTTTGTCGCAGTTTCGATTGCCTTTGCTTTGAAGCTCTATCATGCAGTTTTTTAATATTATTAGTTCACCCGTATCACAGTCTTTCTGCTGCTCCAGCCATGCCAAACCATTTGCAAAACATTCAAAAGCTTTAGAATTGCTAATTTGTTCGTTTTCTTTGTTCCACTCCGTAGCTTACGGGATCTCAAGTTAAATTCGGAGAAACTCTAAGAAAGATCGGAAATATGTTTATATACTCGTTGTTCAGAAAGGACCGCTTGCACACGAGGAATATGACAGTTAAAAAAAAATCTTTCAAAATGGATTTTGCACACAAGGAATGTGATAGTAAAAAAAAAAAAAAAAAAAAAAAAAAAAAAAAAAAAAAAAAAATTCTTTAAAAATGGATTTTGGTTAACAGAGAGTTTCGGATAAAAGAGGTTCTACTGCATGTTTACTCTTGATGTCATTTTAAGTCAGTGTTATACGTCTCAATTAAAAAGTGTTTGCATTTCTTGAATCTGATGAATTTATTTTGAATGTTAGATTTAGTTAGAGAGTTATCCAAGTTTTTAGGCTGTCACATATAGAAGTTGATTAGATCATCAAACACTCGACACAATTCAGGTTCGGTTTAGCCCAAATTTTGAAAAGGAATATTTTTGCAATTTAAAACAGAAACTATATTTGAATATAAATTATTATAGATATGTGGTCCTTTAAAATATAAGTATAAAAATTCTATTACAGATTATTACAATATTACTTTTATTAAAAAAAAAAAAAACTTGATAATTTATTTCTTCTGGAAATTACATTAATTGAGAAAATAGACATGAGAATAAATAATTGTTCAAAGTAATTATGAAGTATCAATATCGCAAAATAAATATTTTAATTATTTTTCTTGTTTGAAAACTGTAAATACAATAATTAAACTGAGATATAACAGAGGGTTGAGGAATGATCAGCTCACCACATATAATAAGAAATTTCAGTACTTAAGTACACTAAGAATTCGGACAAGGCAGATAGATCGGTAAAATTTATTGTCAATCGCCAATCGTGTTCAAAATGATAATTTAATATTTATTTAATAAATACAAAACATCATTAAAAACAATAAACAATATAAAATCAAACTAAAATAAAAAAAAGTAATTTAGTGTAAATTTATTAAATACAAATATACAACATCATAGATTGTTTCTAGCAATAAATGATGTGAACAACGGTAGTTTTATTTTTTACGGTTTGTTATACCCTCCAGAATGAATAATAAATATATCATGCAATATATATATACTGTATCTAAATAATATTATATTAGAACAGTAAGCTCCTTCAAATCTCCCAGCTTGGGACCAGAGGTTGTGCGGATTTTAGAATTTTACAGATTTTGGGTCATTGCTTTGTTTACATTTTTAAAAGAGTCACTTGAATGTATCAAAATTATAATGAATGTTTGCAATAAAGTAAAATATTAAAATAATAAAATAAAATGTTAAAGTTTAGTTAAATGTTAAAAAGTTAGAGTAGTTTTAAAAATGATTAAAATATTAAACGTAAAGTTCAAGTAAATAAAGTATCATTAAATATGCATAATAAAGATGAGATACATTTTTCTTGAATTATTCACTGAAACTTAACTCATAAATGTACCCCATTAATTCACATCAAATTCATCAAGTAAGGAAGTTTTATTTCAGGTTTAGCCAGTCTTAACAATTGAAAAAAGTTGATTATATAAATATATTTGGTAAAATGATTGTGATTACTAGTGATATCAGCAATATCTCCATGAATTCTGTCATGTTATCAAGAATTAAATATTAAAATTCATATGGAAAAATATAAAACTAAAAAATTCTCCAAGTTTCATTGTTTATATCTATGATGATGTGGGGATTTTAGAGTTGAGGATTTGAGGAAGTCTACTGTATTAAATAGCAGTTAAATGGAAAAAAGGAAAATAATAATAATAATAATAATAATAATAATAATAAGGGTTACTGTAACTAATATATTTTATACCATTATTGGCATAATGAATATCACTTAGACTGGATAATATGTAAGCAGAGGTGTAAATTTTCCGGAAATTTAAGTAGTAGAAAAAAAATGTTTTGTTCCTGTTTTTTTTCTGAAAAAATTGGGAAAAATGTTTTTTTTGGGGGGGGAGGGAAAATTGATTTTTCACAAATGTTTCTCAAAAATTAGTTATATTTTCTTAGAAATATAAAATAATAAACTTTTTTAGTATTTATGCACACTTAAAAATTATTTTCACTTTACATGAATACATTATTAAAAAAAAGAGAGAGAGAGAAAGCCAGCTTTTAAAAGTCTCAGAATTTTGACAATAGATTTTCTTGATTAATTTAACACCATTGGTTGTAATATATCGTATTCTGTTGAAATGATTTTTCAGTTGCACTTGTTTAATTATCAGTAGAGATAAATTAAAAAATAACAACAAAAAATATTTTAAGTTTCAGTCAAAATCACTGCAGTTTGAAAGAAATTTTAAACTGTGTTATATACATCTCATATACATAGCTCAATTTTTCAAATATATAAATGATGCCAGTTTAAAATAAATAAATATTAGTTCTGACATTATTATAAATATTATCATTTTAAAATCTTCCTTTGTTTAAAAGTTGGTATTATTTAAAATAGCTTTCCAGTCGAAACCCAAACTATGTTTTAGTTTAAGTTTTAGATTCTTAATATTAAAAGTTATGGTTTTTTTTTAAATGAAAGTTTTAAAAAGGTGGATTTTGGAATAAATTGTTTTCCACTTAAATGTTCACATTTGCTTACATTATTATTTTACTTATTTATTTATTGCAAAGTAAGTTTGTATGGATTTATATATTTTTTTTAAATACAGCAAGACAACTCTAACAACCTATAATTCAGGTAATGAAAGAAAAGAGTAAATAATCCGAACTGCATATCATTAAGAAAAGAATATTTTTCTAATTATGGTGAAAATTCACAGCTATGTGAATAAAAATAAATGTATTTTAAAATTTTCACATTACCCTTTCCATTAACTGGTATATTTTAAAAATAATTTTGCACATTAATGTTCATATTTAACAACAGAAGTTACCTTTAATTATATTACGAGGGATCTGCTACTTTTTCCCCAAGATCCTGTTTTTGCGAACATTGTAAACTCTTTTATATATACTTGTAAAAAATGATATCAGAGTTTTGTGAAATAGAAATTATCATTATATTTTAGTTCATACTTGGACATTATTGAGAAGGTCCTTTATACATATATACAGCTAGATAATAGATTAAATTGTGATTACGGCTATAATGTAACACTTTTTTTTTTTTTTTCTTAAATCATTATATTTGAGAAGGATGCAATTCAAAAAATTTTCTGAAATGTCTATTTTTAAGAGGAAGAATTTTGTTAAGGGTTTCAGGTGAAAAAATTGTGAAAAGACACTTTAAAAGACTCGAGTTCTTTCTAAACAGATCCCTGATTACAACTAAGTTTTTCGCTGTCAATTTTTTCATGTGGGACACTAAACACACAAAAAAAAAAATACAGTAGACTCCCTCAAATCCGCAAATGTGTAAAATCCACAAATGAAAGTTTTATTTCAGATGTAGAGGTAAAAGTAAAGAATTTTTTAGTTTTATATCATTCTGTAAAAATTTTAAAATGTAATTCTCGATAATATGCCTGAACTTGCGGTTTTTAACAAAAGAAGTATAAACTTATTTCTGAAAAAAAAATCACGATATAGCTGATATAATTGGTAATTGCAATCTTTTTATCAAATATGTTTATATAATCATGTTTTTTTTTATTATTAAGACTGGCTAAATCTGAAATAAAACTCCCTTACTTTAAGACTTTGATGTGAATTAATAAGGTAGCTTTATGAGGAAAGTTTCATTGAATAATTTAAGGAAAAGGTATCCCATTTTTATTATGCATATTTAATTATACATTATTAATTATATATTTAATCTTTACTTTTAATAATTCAATCATTTTTAATCTTACTGTCTAAAATTTTAGTTTATTACTTTACTAAATTATTTTAATATTTTAGTATATGGCAAGTATTCATTATAATTTTGATTGCATTATTACATTCAAATTACTGTTTAAAAAAATGTAAACAAAGCAATGACTGGAAATCTGCAAAATTCTAAAATCCACACAACTTCTGGTCCCAAGCTCTCTGGATTTGAGGGAGTCTACTGTATAAATAAAAGTATCAGAATATATTTATTTTAAAATTTTAACTACATTAAAATATAAATGAAATCTCAATTTTTCCAATTTGGAAAAATTGAAAAATATCCCTTCGATAAAAAAATTGTTCTTTCCCCCCAAGTTTTTTTTTTTTTTTTTTTAGCATTCCCATCTTAGAGTAAGTACAAAAATTTTCACAGAAAACAAACAATCTTAAAGTATGAGTGCATGTAAACATAATTTTCATTACAATGCTTGAGTGTTAATAAGTCTCTTAAACCCACCTGGGACCAGTAATGTGAGAGAAATGAAAATGGAAGTTGAAAGTGTAGTACAGGTAGAACTTCTAAAATCCGATATCGCTTGGGACTTCGCAATTTCGGATTTTAAAGACTGAGAAATAACAATTTAAATTCTAAACTACAGCCACACTTAAAAATAAGAAACACATACTGTAGAGTTTCTAATACTCTATTTTTTAAAAAAATTAAATGAGAGCCGTTACAGCAGTTAGAGATAAATAAAAACGATTAATTGAATTAGAATACTTTCTTTTATTGTGGCAAGTATAATTATGACTGCCACAAAACTATGTTCGCGGTATTTACGTTTGCTGATCGTGCCATCTCTGAACAGTTTACAAAAACAGTATGTACTTCATAAATACAAAGGCAAAAAAAAAAAAAAAAAAAAAAAAAAAAAAAATTAAATAGATTACTAAATAAATCAGAATTAAAAAACACCCCAACAATGTTTCATTTTAATTTTTCTTTTGACATTTCTGTCAAGGTTTGTTGCTTTAGCTTAGGCTTGTTAAAAATTACTTTTCCTCTAATTCTATAAAGTCCCAATACTTTCATGTTTCATAGGCGTAACCAGCCTTTTGAGCGGGGGGGGGGGGGGGGGTGCCCAGACTTCGTAACCTGAACATGTTGGATACAAACAATGTCTTATAGGGTCAGGTGGGGGAAAGTGGTGGTAATCTAAAAAAATGCACTTTTTTCACAATAAATGTACATATTTTTACTTTTTTTCAGTTAATACATAATTGGAGTTTGTGTCAAATATTTCTATTAAGATTTGTAAATCCGGCAACAAGTTTACTGTTGTTTATCTTCTTGTTTACATATATGTGCAGTTTGTTCTTAACACATGGTATTGATAAACTTTGTTCTTCATCCTTTCTCACTTGAAAAAATTAGTATATTTTGATACATTTCAGTAGAAGAACTTCTTAAAAACAGATTCATGCATCAAGGTAAGAATTATTTTATTAATTAAATTTTTTATGATTTTTTTTTCTGAGGTGGGGGAAAGTGGTGGTATAGTTAGGCTTAGCTCAATGTTGTATGATGATTCAATTTTAGACTGTAGATGTGATTAATTTTTAAAAAAGGGCTGTAATAAAAGTATTAATCTAAAAAAATAGGCTTTATTTATAAATTTTAATCTTAATATGATAATACAATTAAATTAAAAGTTATTTTTTACATAGGGTCAGGTGGGGGAAAGTAGGCCCATGGGGTAAAGTGGGGGAAAGAAACCTATTTTCTCTTTTAAATTAAGATATTTTGTTAATTTTTTTTTAGAGACATATATTGAGATTATGGCAACTATTCTTATTTTAGTTTTAGAAACTGGAAACAAATTTAATGTTTACAAACTATCTTGTTTACGCTCATTGCATACCGTCAAAAAGTCGATCAGCTAAAATAATCGCCCAAGTGATAAAAATTAATACATTATATCACATAAAGCATTTGAATAAGTCACCATTGGAGAACTATTAGACTTTTCTTGCTATTTGGGGGTGAAGATTATATAGAGTTCAGCAATATATGCTACATACTAAGTGAACCTAATTTTGATAGCCATGGACATTATTTCTTTAATTAAATAATATCTGAAAAATATTTTTTTTGTGCATTTGTACCTTTAAAAATAATTAAGATACATTTATTTCAGTGTATTTTTATTTAAAAAACAATATTTACACATTTTTATTTAAATATACACTAATTTTGGAACTACCCCCACTTTCCCCCACCATGGGGTAAAGTCGTAGTATCAAAACATGCTCTTTTAAATGTATCACTGTCAGAAAACAATCGAATAAAATTGAGTGGTTATGCTTCATGGTTAATCTATATGAATCCAATGTATAGAAAATGCATCAAAAGTTTCATTAAAATAAATTTAATAGTTTGATTTTAGGGCCTTTTCTAAAAAAAGCTTGATTTTACCACCATTTTCCCTCACCTTTGTGATACATGTATACTTGGGCAACACCCATTTAATATTAAAGTTTTTGGTATGTAATGGCAACACTATATTTGATATAGCTGAATGGCAACACGAATGTAGTATTATGATGCTATGTGCTTGGAGCTGTCAGTACGCTCACTTCTCTCTTGTAATCACGATGCATGCCGTGATATTATTCCAGATAATATGCTACTAAATTTAAACTCATGTTATTAATAAATAATGTTTCATCTCAAGAAGTCTCTTCGTCAATGAATCCAAGCTTCATACAACCTGACCCTATGGTAAAACCTGCAAAAACAGAACCTCAAAAACCGGTCGAATTTCCGTTTTAGACAAGTTTTCATCTTGGAAGGTATAATTGTGTGGTATTTCTTTTAAAGAGGGCTCAAACGCGATTTTTGTTTGCGTCAGGAGGGATGAGAAGGGGTTGAAAGCATGAAAAATAAATCTAATGGTTAAAAAAAAAAAAAAAAAAAAAAAAAAAAAGATATGTAAATCTCTTTGCAGCAGTGGCATAAGACAGTGACTACGAGTGGTCACAAGTGTAAAATCTTTTGGCACCCTAACTTCTTATAAAGATTAAAAAAGGCCTTTAATCAAGCTGAAAACTTCTATAGGCACAGAGGAACACTGTATGAGATCTAAAATTATCTCAGTCAAAGTCTTGTAGATGAAATTTTGTGGGATGATAAATCTCAGATAATACACGTGGTACACCAATACATACGCATGAAAGCTTTCCAGAATGTGACTCCATGATTTCTTAGGGATCGCCGGAGGGACCAAAGAAATTCTGGAAGAAAATCTATATAAATAATTATCTTATTATTATAAATAATTATAATATTCATTAATACCATAATTTCCTGTATATAATCCACGGATCAAACAATTCCATCCATAAATTTTATTTCATTATTGAAGTTAAATATTTATCGCGATTTAGCAAGCTACGTTTTATGAAACAAGATTTCTGGGTCCGAACACAATTGTTTGATCTGCGGATTATAGGCTGGAAATTACGGTAATTCGTGTTTTTACCTCAAAATGTGTCGAATATATTAAGTAAAGCAGGTCATGATAATATACACTAAATTTTATCAGGATGATACAAATTATACTATCAGGATGCGACTGTAATAAAAAAGATAGGTGCTTGTCTGTCTCTGTGTGTGTGTACGCGCGAGCGCTGAACTGTGTAAAAACAATGCATACCACACAGATATATGATTTGACAGAATCTGTATGCCTTAATTAAAATTAGAATTAATTAGTAAAAAAGAATCCGATTTCAATATTTTATCCAGTATAAACTTTGTCTTCTTTTCAATAAAGTGTTTTCGAGATTCTTACGGCGATTTTTCAATTTTTAACAATTTTTTAATGATATTTTTAGAGGGTGTTTTTCCGCATTTCAAGGCGATTTTTTTTGACATTCCTAAAAGGAATCCGGTTTAAATCTTTTACACAATTAGTTAATTTCGTTTCCTGTGGTTTTTTAAACTTTTCCGAATTTTTAATGCGATTTTTAGCAGTGGTTTTCGTACTTTGAGGCAATTTCTTGACTTTTTTGAAACAGAAAAACTCTCCGGTAATTTCTGAAATAGCCGTGATTAAATTCGAATTGGGAGAATGTCAAATCAGTTCTTATAAGGAAGCTGAAAATTTAATTTGGCTTGAAATAAAAAACACAATAATTCAAGATTCGCTTCTTTCGAGAAAGAAGAGGTCGTAGCTTGCTCGGGAATATGTTGCCGAAGGCAGTCCCCACCTCAATCCTAGAATTGTTTAGTTCTACGTTCGTTAAAAAAAAAAAAAACAACCAACGAAACCCCACTAGTATTGAAGTTTTCTTTGAGGGGCAGGGTTTGAAATAGCGTGTGAGATGATCGCGTGATTGTCGCACAGAAAAGGAATGTCCCGCATAATAAAAAATGCTGTGCAGTATTTCCCCCTTCCAAATTCTTTCACAGACCTTTGATTCTTCAGTGAGTATTTAAAAAATATTTTGAAGTCCTCGATTTTTATTTCTTTTATGAAATTTTTCAAAGTCAATTCGTGAATCTGTCCCGGAAAAGTTTGAGGATTTCTCCAAACGATCGTGAAAAAATATCGGGAATTTCGATAAAAGAGTGCAGAAGATAAGCGCGAATTTCATCAAAAGATTACGCAAAAAATCACGAATTTCGATAAACGATTGACGAAAAATTTTTTGCAAATTTCGTCCCAAATGTTGCTGCAAAGAGTAGAGAATTTTGTTAATTGGTACGGAAATATATCGAGAATTTTCTCGATCGGTCGCGCAAAACTATCGCGAATTTCGACAAACGATTCCTGTAAAAAAATCAGTTACGTCAATCGGCCTCAACAGAAAATAAATTTCATCAAATGATTGCGGTAAAAACGAGATTTTCGTCAAAGGATCGCCGAAAGAAAAAGCGAATTTCGTCTAAAGATCGTAGAAAGAAAACGCGAATTTCATCGAAGGATCGTGCTAAAGAAATGCAACTTTCCTCAAAATATCGTGGTAAAGAAATGCGAATTTGTCAATGAATAGCGGCAAAAAACACGAATTTTGTCAATGGTTAGTGGTGAAAAGTGCGAATTTCGACAAAAAGTCACGTAGAAAGATGTGAATTTCGTCAAACAATTTTGGGAAAAAACTGTAAATATCATGAAATGATCGCAGAATAAAATCGCGAATTTGATCAAAATTTACTGCACTGGGCTAAAAGATTGAAACCAGGTTCCTTTCCTTACTTTCAAAAGAATGCCGCAAAACGAGAAGCTCTAAAAATCGTATAAAAATTTTCAGTGGAAAAAAATTACTATACTGGCTTGAAAGACTAAAACCATATTTCTTTTACGAATGTCAAAAAAGTGGCTGCGAAACACCATATTCAATAAACCAACCAATCTACAGATTAATTTATTTTCTGTGCTATTATTTTTCATTTTCAAAGGAGGCAGGGTCTGTGTCACTCGCTCCTCTTTCCCACGGCTAATCGTATTTTAGAATTATCGTTTCACATCTGCATTCCCTTTCAAATTTTTTTGCTTCTTTCTAGATTTTAAACCACAAAAGCAAAGAGACAAATAGTTTCTATCCTCGTTTAGAACGTGCGTTAATTTCACATGAAATTGTAGAAACATGCAATAGAAAGAACGGCGTTAAAAAAAATCTCCCCAAAACAAAAGACATCAAAGTAGGATTATAAAGCCACTTTTTTGACTTACTATGACTAATACAGATTTTTGTAAATATTCTAGTTTAAAAAAAAAATAAACAACATTCTTAAAAAAAGAAAGAAAGAAAAAAAGAACGTGGGTTTCTTTTTTTATCACATTTCAAAACATAGGCTGTTAGTTTTCTGAACTAAATTAATTGAACTCTGCTTTCACTTCTTCTTTTTTCTTTTGTAGATTTCGATTTTTGTAAATAATTGTGCTTGAGTCTGCCCAAGCGTCGGGGGTGGTTACGCCTATGTGTTCAAATATCATTATCATATATAGTGGATTTACGAAGTCCATAATTCCTACAAAGAGTATTAACTAGTATTTGTTTATCAAACTCTTTTAAAAGCGAAAATTTATCTGCAATAGAAGAAGAAATATGTTTTCTCTTTTTACCAGTGGTTGCTTTTGACATAGGGAGAACTTGGGATACTTGACCCAAGGCCTTTTTCTAAGAATTGGGTATGTTTTGTAAGTTGGAAGTGGCATCACTTCCTTTCTTTGAGTTAGCTGACCACATGGTGAAAATAACAACTGAATCATTCCATAAGTTTTTAAACTATCAAACAAAATATAATTTCATGCTCCAAAAGTAATTTTTTTGTGCTGTAAATTCTGACATTACAATTTTTTTTTTTTTGCTTAAAGGTAAGACTTTTTTAATTGGTCATTTGTTTTGCACATGTTTTTAGCTACAATAATGCATATCATAATATTAATCTGCTTATTAGCAAATGGCTGCATTTTAGGGTTATGTAGGGTTAAATATGCAACTAGGGATAAATGACCTAAGTCACCTAAGGATACTTAACCCAAGATTAGGATTAGTACTATTCAAATGGATTTAGCATGTTCTATTTATGAATTACAAATATTATAATATTAAATATTATAAACATTTAAATATAAATATTATAAATAAATAACATAAATATTATAAGTAAATGACTGGGTTCTTGTCAAATATTGTGGGAAGCAGAATACAAGAAGTTTTGTTAGAAAGCTTCTTGAAATTAATTCTGACGGGCTTACTACAGTCGAATCTCATTAACGCAAACACTCAAGGGGAATCTTTTTTTGTTCGTGTAAAAAGTAGTTCCTGTTATCTGAACTTAAATACTTTATATACAACTGGACGGGGCAATCGGAAACAGTTCGTGCTAAAAGTAAGTTGCGTTAAGCGTGTTCGTGTTAACGAGGTTTGACTGCATTCAATTTGCAAGAAGAATGAATGTTATGCAATTTATATGGCTTGAAATGAATGATATCATACGCTGACCCTGACTAAATCGATGTTATTCTTCATCCGGACCTGAGTTTTCATTACAAATGATAGAGTTACAAGCTTTGTGATTAAATATGGCCTTACATTTGAAGATTAATAAGTTGTTATTTTTCTTATTCTGGAACTTATTTAGGCATAGAATGAACTTTCAGACTGCTAATATTTTGAACTTTCTGCAATAAAAATTAAAAAATTGGGTACATTAATGTTAGGCCTATGTAATTAAAATTAAAAGTTTTAATTTTGTTTGACAACCTTCATGTTAATTTTTTTCTTATGTAAAAGTGTTTTGTTTACTATTTTCAATCATACTCCCAAATCTATGATTTGGGTCAAGTATTCCTATACATTGGGATACTTGACCCAAATTGAAAGTTTTGAATATTCCTATTGTCGGAGTTTCCTCTTAGTCCACACAACTTTGAAGAAATTCCGTGCTATTTATATGCTGCGACCACCGATATGATTACGTGATATTGGTCACGCACTGAGAGGAATTGTTTAAATGAAAACCAACGCTTTCAATTAACTAAATTAACAATTTATTTACACACTATTTACACAACACAAAACACTATTTACACTTAAAACTCGGATGTAGGTGATCCAGTTCAACATTAAATTAAATACAGTAAATGCTGGCTGTGTACTGTTAAAACTACGTTATATCACTCTCACTTTATACACGTTAAATTAGCTTTACCGGAGATTAATCTCAATCTCCCAACACATGGGCTCTAAGCTCTGCGAGCTTCACTCAACCCTACGCTCTATCTAAGAGCTCTACACAGGAACTAACCTTGCGCTCCAGCCTTCAACTGCTCTCTTCCAGCCAAAGCGACTGCTTCTAACAACCCCTTGCTTTTTCTGAACTCCTCCTCTTTCCCCAACATAAAACCGGGTTTTCCACTCTGACCCCAATGTCAGCTCTTTTCCTCTCTGGTGAAATCCTTGTCTGCCTTATCTCAGGCAGGTACCTGAATAGCAGGGCAAACCCCTTTCTATTATAACTACTTCCCTTCACCCACTCTGTCCAACTCACCAGCCCGGATTAAGTTTTAGATAAGAAAAGAATGTTACTTTGCAATTTCCAGTACACAGACCAAGCGACATGAATACAATATACAAGTAAAAAGAATAATATATAACCCCAGTTCCAATAGCAGAGGTTTCTCAGAACCTGACACCTATTTTACTACCTTTTACAATTAATGCATTAGAATAATAATAATAAATATTGTGTAATACTTCATTAAGTACATATAGACTGCATTTACACACCCATAAGTAATCTAAAAAAAAATTAACAATCAAAAACTAACAACTGGGTCAAGTATCCCTAGTTTCCCCTATGCATTAAATAAGTTATTTTTATCCAAGAAATAAAAAAATTAAATAATAAACTAAAATGTCAGTAAATATCATATCAATAGGAAAATAACTCGCTGACGTAGTTATAATAGCTTAGAAAATACATTACCAAGAAGTGGAAAATGCTAAAAAAAATTAGCTGATCTCATTTTCCTTTGACAGATTGTCGTTTGGCGCCATCTACCAATTATAAGAAGAAACAAAATTTGGTACTGTTTTAAAAATGTTTACACGATTCCTAACTTTTATGTCTTAGACCATTTGTATTAAATAATAATAATAATAATAATAATAATAATAATAATTAAAAAAAAATCACCCACCATGCTTTAAAAAAAGTTTTATAGAAGTATACTTAGAATATGGAGCAACTTTTATTTTTTTTGCATATTTCTTTAGAAGCTAAACTTCAGTAATAATAAAAAGTGTAAGTTTGTTTTTTTCTCATTCCTATCTCATCTATTGCAACTCATATCAACTTAAAGAATTACTTATTATCAAGTCATTAAAAGAATTTTAAATTTAAATAAGATAAAAAAAATTCTGTAGAAAAAATACTAAAAATCCATTTATTGATCTTACTTTCCCTTTTTTCAGATTATTAATGGAGCCATCTATCGATTGAATAGAAAAATAAAATTGGTGACAATAATAAAGAAGTAAAAAAAAAGGAGAGTTTTCTGGAAGCGTTCCGGTTTTTGGAAGATTCCAGATTTAAGAATTCAGGATTTTAGAAGTTCTACCTGTATTAACTAAAAGTGAACTTTATATTTATTAATTGATGAATCATTTTGTGATTAATATTATTATTGTTAAATAAATGCTGTTTATCATTTAAAAAAATAAATCAAATAAAATGAATTTAGTATGTATAAAAATAAGACTACATGAACCTTTGAACTGCAGATTTAATAGTTAGAAATGTAATCCCTATTGAATAATAGCGGTGCCTTTTTATGTAGAGAGTTGATTTTTCAGAGATTATATTCAAGAAACATTTAAGAGAGACTTTGAAACAATTAAGTATTTAAATAAATATATATTTATTTAAATGGTTAGGAATTAAATCTTAAGAATCCTCCTCCCACCCACTCCCATCTTTCATTTCGAACTATAACAGAAAAGAAAGGGTGGAGGTTTTGTTCTAATGGGATGAAATTTTACAAAAAAAAGCTTCTAAATGGAATTTTGCGAAGGAGTCTCAACTTTACCCAGACTGATCCTGTCTATAAATATTTTACCAGGTAAATAAGATAATATATATATTTCTAAAATTCAGGTTTTTAATTTTTTCTATAAAAATTTCAAATTAAAAACAATACTCTTCTATAAAACAAATTAAATAGAGATAGATGGCCGTACGATAAGAAATAGATTATTCAATTACATTAAGTATTCACTTAATAAACGTATCAGCACAAACTGAATATTCTGTTGTTCATGGTAAGCAAACTGAGAATTCCCCCCCCCCCCCCAAAAAAAAAATGCATCTATGAATGAGCCTTCTAAATATTTTGAATGCATTGGTTTTCAACGCCCCATACTCGAAGGCCAATAATGAGTGTATGAATACTTTTACAAATATACTTCAATACAAAGCGATTTTTTTACCCTATTACAGATACAGTAGACTCCCTCAAATCCGCACAGCTTGGGACCAGAGGTTGTGCGGATTTTAGAATTT
Organism: Maratus speciosus; assembly: GCA_963932465.1. Classification (NCBI taxonomy): domain Eukaryota; kingdom Metazoa; phylum Arthropoda; class Arachnida; order Araneae; family Salticidae; genus Maratus; species Maratus speciosus. The sequence goes on from OZ010794.1 coordinate 37,870,102, forward strand.
TGTGGATTTCTGGTCATTGCTTTGTTTACATTTTTTAAACAGTAATTTGAATGTGATTAATAATGCAATCAAAATTATAATAAATGCTTACAGTATAGTAAAATATTAAGATAATTAAGTAATAAACTAAAATAGTAAAAAATTAGATAATTTTTTTAAATGATTAAAAGCAAAGGTCAAGTAAATAATCAATGTATAATTAAATATCCATTATAAAGATGAGATGCATTTTCCCTAAATTATTCACTGAAACTTTCCTCATAAAGTTACACTACTAATTTAAATCAAAATAATAAAATAAGGAAGTTTTAATTCAGGTTTGCCCAGACTTAATAATCAAAACAGCTTGATTGATGCATAAATATGTTTCGCAAAAAGATTGTGATTACCAGTGATGCCAGGCAATATCTTGATTTTTTTCAGAAATAAATTTATTCTTCCTTCATGAAAAAGCACAAATTCAGTAATATCAACAAAAAATACAGATTAAAATATATATAGAATTGACATAAATCTAAAAAAGTCAAATTTTGTCCCTATATCTGAACTGAACTGAAAGTTTCATTGTTTACATCTGTAAATTATGTGTGGATTTTAGAGAGTTGCAGATTTTAGGGTTGCGGATTCGAGAGAGTCTACTTTATTATTAAAAAGCTTTTTAAACTGCAAGGCGTTTAGTTTCAGGATATATAATTACAGTAAAAAAACAGACGTTATTATTTTTAAAATGACTTCTTTTTTGCTGGTTAATTTGCTTTAATGGGGCTATTTTTGTGAAAAAATACTTTTGATAATAACGTGTTAACACTGTGTTAATGGCTGGATTCCGTGTTCATAATCTGTTAGATTACATATTGAATAAGAATATAATCCGACGTAGTATAAGTAATACCATAAAAATTTAATTTTTCATACTAACGGGCTATTTGGGGTCAAATAATATAAAAATTAAAAATGTAAAATACCACGCAAACGACATTCAACGAAAATAACTATCATTCGATGATTCGATTAAAAATATCAATTAAATCTCCATTATTCTGCTGCCATTCTTAGGTTGTTATGTATTTATGATAGTCTAAGATCTTTGAATTGCCGAGTAGAGATCTTTTATATATTATAAGTAAGTACCATACTAAATTTCGTGTTTCTAGTAGGCCTTTACACAAAAATCGCATTTAATCTTTGAATGATTCATTACATCGAATACGAATCATTCAGATTGAATCAAGCATTTGGCGTATCTAAAGAATACATTGCATTTTGTGTATTTGTTCGCTTTTATATTATAATTTTTATTGATGTTTTGTATTTATTAAATTTAAATTAAATAATCGTTTTGAACACAATTGGCTGACAACAAAAGTGGCAATATACAATCATTTTCCCGATCTATCTACCTGGCCCAGACCTGAAGAGTATGTAAATACTAAAACTTCTTATTATATGAGGTGAGCAAAGTGTTCCTCAACCCTCCATTATATCGTAGTTTGATGAATGTAACTAGAATTTTCAATCAATTAAGTCTTGTATAAAAAATATTTATTTTGTGGTAATGATGCTTCATAATTAGTTTGAACGATTATTTATCTCATGCCTATTTTCTCAATCATCGTAATTTCCATAAGAAACGTCCTATCAAATTGGCTTTAATAATATATATATATAGTAACATTGTAATAATCTCTAACAAAAGTTTTGGTACAGATGTCATATTCGCCCCATATTGGCGCGATTTTTTTCTGTCGCCAATATCATAGAGACTACAGGTACTTAACTTGCGCCAAAGTGTCATTATTTTGCTTGATGTGGTAACCCGGATTATGTTGTTTATGCTGTTGATGTTTTCGCCAAATTGGCAACCGAAAAAAATCGGGGCGAATATGACATCTGTACCAAAGTTTTATGCTTGTAGTAAAATAACATATTTATAATCATTTATATTGAAATTTAGTTTTTGTTTTAAATTGCAAAAATAATCCTTTTCAAAAATCAAGTTAAACCGAACCTGACTTGCATTGAGTGTTTGATGATCCAATCAACTTCTATATGTGACAGCTGAATTAAGCCTTGGATTGAACTTGGATAACTTTGTAACTAAAGAATACAAACATTCGAGATAATATCGGGCGATAACTGTACCAATGTGGCAACCTTGGTATTTCGGACTACAAATTATGGAAACCCTAAGATTTCTCTTGAGAGAGCGCCAATGGGTTAAAAACTCCTTGTTTTGTAAACTGCTCTCTAATTGGTCTTTTGTTTTTTGTAAAAGGCTTTCTTATTGGACAAAAGAGGAGAGCAGGAGAACTGTTTTATGTTCGTCTATATTATCTGACTCTGGTGCAGATTTTAGAATTTTGTGAATTTCTTGTCACCACTTTGTTTGCATTGTTCGGTACTCCTTGATTATCCTGTCGACCAAAAAACAATCACTAACCTATAAGGTTAAACACCAATAATGGAATGATCGTAAATGTCACATTCACTTGACATCAAACATGTTAAATGTATTTGTTACATCATCAAGTGATTTTTAATTCAACCATTTATTTGTATTTTTATTAATGTTTTACTAATTTATTTGTTCTTTCATTATTTAAAATGAAAATTATGTCAATTTGTGTAATTTGGCGATTTGCATAATTTGGTGAATTTTGTCGATGGAAAGTAGGACCCATTTTTAAAACAGTATTTTGGAATAAGATAATGCACTCAAAATTATAATGAATGTTTACAATAAGTTAAAATAATTAAGTAAAATTCTAAAGTAATAAACTGAATGAATAGAACATTTAGATTTTTTTTCTTAAATATTAAAAGTAAAGGCTAATTATATAATTCATAATTCATAACAATGATATATGCATAACAATGATGATATAAATTTTCTTTAATCAATCAAAACTTGACTCATAAAGGTACACTAATAATTTACATCCAAATCCTAAAATATGTAACAAAGTTTTATTTTATGTTTAGCCATACTTAATTGTCAATAACGCCATTAAAGGATTAAATACATAAATGTATTTGGTAAAAAGATTTCCCCTTGAAAAGATGAACCCTTGATTTGCAAATTTAACAGTTAGAAATGTAATCCATATTTAGTAATAGTGGCGCTTTTTTATGTACAGAAGTAGATTCTTCGGAGATTATTCAAGAAACATTTAAAACAGTCTTTGAAGCAATTCAATCTATTTCTTAAATTTCCACTAATATCAGCTCTATTTGAATTTTTTCAGAAATAAATTTATACTTTTTTTATGAGCAAGCACAAATTCAACCATATTAACTAGAATTACATATTAAAATGCATACACAGTGAAATAAAAATCTTGAATTTTTCACCAACATTTTAAATGTAAGCTTCACTGTTTACATCTAAACAGATGTGTAGTTTTTAGGCGTTCACAGATTTTATAGTCTGTTTGTATTAAAAAATAGATAAATGGCTTCTTTGTATTGAATAAATCATATAACGTGGAAACAGAAACACTAAGTTGCTATCCAACATATGTTTTGATTTAAAAATTAAAATCACAAAAATAAAAATGGTATTTGATGTTTCCCTCTATCTTTAAAACCATTCCCAGGAGTTAATTTTCTAAAATACAAATCGTCAAAAAATCGAATCAAATCGAAGACATATTTAAACAAAAAAAAGTAAGAGAAATTTCATTAAAACATTTAAATAACCTCAGTGGTGCTATCTCTTATCCAAAAAAGAATTAAAACAAAATTACTGGAAATGTTATGCATATTGGCAAAGACTGTTTAATATTATGTGTAGAAAAATGGATCCTGTTCGACCTGCACTTTTCTCTGGAGTTTTTGAAATATCCTTTAAACTTACTGACGATATAGATTCTTCATATAGTGGGATGACAAAAGCTTCGTCTCTTTGAAAGAGCATAAAATGGATTTAAAATATAATATACTTTCCCCCGCACTGTCAAGAACCTTCCTTAAAGGAAGTATTTCATTTATGAACTTTGACAATACTAGGATTCTTTCAAAACAAGTCCATCTGTTTAAAGCAGTTTTTCGACAAACTTTAGAGATTTGTTTAAGAAGTCAAGGAATATCTTACAACAATGTTTGATCCAGAAGCTTTGATCGGTATTTTGAAAGGACTTTAGTTTTTGTGTAGTATTTCCAGTACTTAGTAGATGTTCTTATTCAGAAACTACGTAATCAAACAGTTTTTCCATTTTCCGGTAAAGACAGAAAATAGTATCAAAAGATAAGGTTTGAACCCAATTTCAAGATGTGGCAGCATGAGAAGAAAAAAAAAACTGTTATCTGTCAAAAATAGCTTTAAACTCTTACTCCTTTATTGAAAAATGAAAAAACTGTTCAATTGCAAATCAGTTCAATAATGATCTTGCAAGTGTCATAAGGGTTACAGGTATTGAGATTATATTTGTAAGGGCTATAAGAGCAAAATTTCTTTAGTGTGCTTTCTTCTGTTAGTTCAAAATATCACCGATAGATGGTACTGCACTGTCTCAAACTCTGATGCTGTTTAAAGTAACCTTTCAATTTCAAAATGCAAACCATTTTCTTGCCATTTCGTAGCTAACGAAAAAAAAAATAAGATAAGAAGCTTTATGAGTGTATATTTTTATAGACTAGTTTGAATATTCTAATACAGCATGAAGAAGTACAGCAACTTCTATATCTCAAACTTAAAAGGAGCTGCAAAAAAGATTAAGATATTGAAAGTTTTTATACATATTAATCAGGTTATTAACTGAGTCAGTATTTTAAAAAGTTGATAGAGTTTCCTGGAGCATGCACTTATCTCAATAACAGAAGATATAATTAATAAAATATAATTTCTCTTTTGAAAATATCTATTTTCATTAAAATATATATACAGTATAGGATCCGTTATCCGGAATCCTTGGGACCTGAGGCATTCCGGATAAGGGGTTTTTCCGTAATTCGGAACACTACCACAAATATTTTCTAATGTACATGAATATGAAATACTGGTTAGCATAAATAATATTAAAAATGTAGAAAAATTATATAAAGTGAGGAAAGAAAGAATTTATTAAGTTACGTTTTAACAGCAAAATTACAGTACGAACATTTACTCACTCGTCTCGCCGGTAACTGCGAAAAGTAAACATTGTGAGAAAAAATACATCGGCACAGCGCCGTCTATGGGAGATAAGGAAAAGTACAATTTTATTTTAACACTCTCCCTAAAATTGGACTATTCCTGAAATATGAATAGTTCACAGTCTTAAACGAGTCCAATATTTGCACATAGTTCTTTTAAACGTAAATGTCCCATAGGCTTTGTCATCATATCTGCTACTTGATTTACAGTGTCCACATACTCTATCAAGATCTTTTTCTCTTCCACTAACTCTCTTATATGATGATATCTAATATCTATATGCTTTGTGCGTCTATGGTTAGTTGGATTACTAGCTAACCGAATTGCACTTTGGTTATCTACGTGTAGACGTCCTTGTATTCCAGGTTGAAATTCACTTATTAAATTGGTCAACCAGACCAACTCTTTGGATGCTGTTGATGCAGCCATGTACTCAGATTCTGTCGTAGAAAGGGCCACACATCCTTGTCTTTGGCTACTCCAAGCAATTGCACCATCACCTAAGGTGGAAATGTATCCTGTTGTGGATCTTCTTGTTTGCACATCCCCAGCATAGTCAGCATCAGAAAACACATTGATATAACCGTCTGTTGAGCCACTGTAGTGGATTCCCATGTTTATTGTACCTTTCAGATACCTCAAAATATGTTTAATGAATTTCCATGATCCAACAGTAGGTGTTGACATCCACTGTGCAGCTTTTCCAACTGCGTATGCCAAATCTGGTCTTGAAACAACAACTAAATACATTAATCTTCCAATAGCTGATGCAACTGGATGTTCAGAATCTAATTCATTTTCACGATACAGAATATCTAAAGAACTGCTGGCACTTTAGCAGGTTTACAGTCACCCATTTCAAACATTGACAGTGTTCTTTTAGCATAAGCTGCCTGATGAATTCTTATGTTGTCTTTCATTAATTCAATTTGAAAACCAAGAAATTGTCTGACATTTTCACAAATCGTGATTTCAAATTCAGTTTGTAACTGGCTAAGAAGTGTTTGAATATCTTCCTTATCAGTGGCAGCAATCAGTCCGTCATCAACATATACAGCAATAATGACTAAATTTTCACCAACATACCTCAGATATGCACAAGTGTCATAACTACTAGCTCTAAATCCAACGCTTGTTAAAAATTCAGTTAGTCTTTGATTCCAGCATTTAGGTGCCTGTTTTAGACCATATAGACTTCGAATCAATCTGCAAACACGTCCAGATCTATCATTATAACCTTCTGGTTGCTCCATGTATATCAGTTCATCAAGTGTTCCATTTAAAAATGCAGTCTTGCAATCAAATTGTGCTATTTTTAACTTCTTAAAATAAATAAACCAAAATAGAAAACGTACAGTATCATACCTTATAACCGGACTAAAAGTCTCTTCATAGTTTACTCCATATTGTTGCTCAAATCCTCTAATCACCAAACGTGCTTTAAAGCGTTCAATTTCATCATTTTCATTTGTTTTGACACGAAAAACCCATTTGGCAGTCAATGGTTGCATCGTGTTATCACGTTTCACAAGTTCCCAAGTGCCGTTCTTTTGATGGGAATGCATCTCATCTTCCATAGCTTCAATCCATTTTTGTTTCTGAGGTACTTCCATAGCTTCCTGGTATGACTGAGGTTCAATTACCTTTTGACAAAGATGGGAATAGCGTGTAGGTGGTTGTATCGTTGAACGATCTCTCAACTGGTATCTTACTGGTTCTTGTTCCAATTGGTTATCTTTGTCTTCCTTCTCTACCAATTCCACCTCTTGCTCTCCCTGACTCCAATCTAACAATGTATTTGGCACTGAAACTTCATGAAATTCAACATCTCTATTTATTTCTATTCGATTTTCACCTGTATACACTCTATAATTTCCAGGGACTTCTTCATAGCCCACAAAAATTCCCCGTATACTTGTTTTACCAAACTTCTTGTCAACACGTCGTTGCTTCGGAATTTGGACAATACATTGACTTCCAAAAATTCTCAAGTGCTTTAATGAATATTCCCTTCCATACCATGCTTCATAAGGTGTTTTACTTTTATCACGACTCTTACCAGTACGATTTAAGATATATGCAGAACAGTTCACTGCTTCAGCCCAGAAGCGTTTTGACAATCCCTTTGTCAACAGCATTGTTCTCGCCATTTCTATCAATATTCTATTCTCACGTTCAGCACGTCCATTCTGTTGAGGTGTATACGCAGCTGATCTTCCAATTTCAATTCCATTTTTCACTAGGCAATCTATGAAATCTTGATCTGTATACTCTCCTCCATTATCTGACATAACTGTCTTGACTGTATTTCCAGTTTGAGTTTTAACATATGCTAAGAACTGTTGCAATTTATCTTTCACTTCACTTTTATGTTGCATAAAATATACTTTACGGTACTGGGTGTAATCATCTTTGAATGTAACAAAATATTTAGAACCTTGAAAAGAGGCTTCTTGCATTGGACCACAGACGTCACTGACAATTAGTTCAACAGCTTTACTGGCTTTTGGCATTTCTCGAAAATTTGTTCTCTGAAACTTTCCAATTGCACAACCATCACAATATTCAGTCTCATCAATTTGAGATATTTCAATTCCTTTCGTTTTCAGCAATTCTTTTGTATGATTTTACTCTGATGACCAAATCTTTCATGCCATACTTGAAGAGAATTTTTTTTGTGATTTCTTACCATAAGGCTACTTTCTTCATTTTCCAAAACATCTGTATCTAGAAAGTACATATCTCCATACCGATATCCTTCAACAATAAGTTTATTATTTTTCTTAAATTTCCATTTATTTCCTTCAATGGTTTGTATGAAACCTTTCTCTGCTGCTGATTTTACAGAAAATAAATTTGCCTTCATTTCAGGAACATACATAACATCACAAAAATGATGTTCTTTTCCATCTAGATTTGAACGAATTTTGATATTACCAATACCTTTGGCTAAAATTTTTCTGCCATCACCAAGTTCAAACATAACCTTTTCTTCTAATTCTTTATATGTTTTAAAATATTCAGGTTTCCAACACACATGTTGAGTACATCCAGAATCAATTATCCACTTTGATCTTCCTGATTCATCTGACTGAAATGTATTTACAAAGGCAAAACCGTTACTATCTTCTTTTTTCTTATCAGAATATCTATTATTTTGATGGTTCTTTATACAATTACGCCTCAGATGTGGCCCTCCACAAGTCCAACATCGTAATTTTGGTTTCCTTTTGTCATACTTGCCCTTTTCATCATTGAAATGAACATTTTCTACACTTCTGATTTTGGAAAAGTTCTTATTTGGCTGTCGTTTATCCATTACCAATGCTGATTCACGATTTATATTCACATCAACAATACCTAATCTAGTTTCTTCAATCATCAGTCTAGATGTTAATTTCGACAATGTACGATCATCCAAAGGTGTTGAGTCCCAAGCACTATGAAAATGACGATACTGCGAAGGTAATGTATTCAAAATGGTTGTTATCACTAGTGAATCTGATAGTGGTTCTCCAACTTCACGTAATCGTCGAGCAAAAGATTCGATTTTGCTAATATGTGTAGCTATATCATCACCAGCAACATAGCGATACTCTCGGAATTTAGTTTGAAGTAAATAAACAGAGTCCGCTGATCTTTGCTCATACACATCTAATAATTTAACCCACATTTCTCTAGCCTTTTCACAGTTCATAATTAAAGCTAAGGGCTTTTTATCCACCATTGTCGCTAAAATCTCTTTCGCCATTTTGTTTGCTTTCTTCCATTTCTTCATTTCAGCATCGTAATTATCGCTACCAACTGTCGGTTGTACATGCGTTCCATCAATCAGTTCTAACGCATCCCGAGCATCTAAAATCGCCCGTACTTGGAATTTCCACTATGTCCAATTATTTGAGTCCACAAGCTTTTCTATTTTCACTCTGTCACTTTCCATTTTTGTCAGGAAAATCGAAAACAAAGTCCAGAAAACAGTTCAAAGAAGCGCTTGCTTCGTTAGGCTTAGCGATCGCCGTAGAACTCAAAAAATCAAAACGCAAACACAAGTTAAATTAAAACTATCAAATTCTTTCCAACAGAAAATCTTATACGCAGTCCGGAAACGTGACTGGGGCCGATAACCTGTAGAAAAATTATATAAAGTGAGGAAAGAAAGAATTTATTAAGTTACGTTTTAACAGCAAAATTACAGTACGAACATTCACTCACTCGTCTCGCCGGTAACTGCGAAAAGTAAACATTGTGAGAAAAAATACATCGGCACAGCGCCGTCTATGGGAGATAAGGAAAAGTACAATTTTATTTTAACAAAAAATACTGTATTACACATTTGTTGAATTAATTCAATAAAACACAATTAAGGAAAAGTTTAATTTTTATTTACAAAAAAAAAAAAAAAGTTAAGTAATAATTTTAAATTATAATAAAACTTACAAATGAACAAGATCAAAAATAAAATTTAGTTTTGGGGTTCAGATGCAGATGCTTGGGAATTAGTTTTTTGGAAAAATCCTTTTAAAGTTGGCTGCTTGTAACGTTTCTCTTTTACAATCTGGTCTTGAATTTTATATAAGAACATTATTTGTTGTTCATGGAAATTACTTATTTTGTTCCATGCCTTGAATTTATTGTTGAGTGTAAAATATCATTTGTTCATTAGATATTTTTTCTACCTCCTCATTCTTGTCATCATCATCACTACGATCATCAGATGCATCTTTAGTCATCATTTCACAAATTTCACTGTATGTCATCTGATGACTAAGTGGAGCATTATTATCTACATTGAAACAAACTTGAACTGCATCTTCATCCAATAATTGGGGAGGGAGGGAGGGGAATATATTGAAAGTTGACTTTTTATTTATTTTTGTTTTGTTTACGAATTTATCGCATGGAAAGCGGACAGAAAAATATAAGAGGCAAAATTATCAACACTTTAAATGCAGATTTCCGCAAATTCGCGGAGATAAAGAAATGCATAATTACTGTAATATTCCATTAACCCACCCTCCCCTATTTTGTAAACAAATTTGATGTTTAAAAAAAATCCCACGAAAGCCCCCCCTCCCTCCCTTTCCAAAAAAAAAAAAAAAAAAAAATCGCGCAAAGCGCCGTACCACCTTTCTCTTTTATTCGATTCCGAATCTCTGCTTTTCTACTGTTCGATGGACGCAGCTGAAAACGATAAAACGAACGTTTCTCTCATTCTCCTAATTGGCCGAATTGTAGGCGCGCCTTTAGATGACGTCAAAGGTCGGAGCTTGCTAACAGTTTTCGACCGCGGAAAACGCATTCAAATTCTAAGTGATGTTTCGAAAATATTTTTTTTTCAAAAGGTTAAAATTAAATTTTTTTATAATGGATTTTAGCGTTTGAAGCAGAATATACGAAATTTAAGAATATGTAGTTAGTTCTCCCATATTTCTAAAGGTTACGCCGATGCGAAGTCATAAAAATGATCAAAAGAGAACTTATGTCCGATGATTGCGTACATTCAATTCTTATCTTTCACGGGAGCGTCATAGTGGGATCGTAGGGAGAGAGTACGCTTTTAAGTTCGCGCTTTTTAAGTTCTGTTTTTTAATTATCTCTGTTAACAAAAAAAAAAAAAAAAAAAAAAATCTGAATATCAGGGCAGGCTTTGGACTATTCTTATAAACATTTTCGGATTTCAACAGGCGGTAGATTTCGATAGCCACTTTTAATCCGTGTAAGCGGCCTCTCCGCTTTACGATTTTTTGCAGCGTTTGGAGGGGGGGGGGGGGAGGAAATTAAGGGGATATTACGGTACCTGAGGTGTATGAGAAAAAGCTTAAAATATTTAAAATATCGATTTATAAAGCATGTTAACTCTTCAATAAAATATGAAAAAAAGAAAAACTGCAATTTTTTATGAAATGAAAGTTTTCACTAAGTTTCGGTTTTGGATCGTTTACCGTTCCGGTTTTTAGAGCGTTCCGGATATCGGGACGCCGGATAATAGATCCTATACTGTATATCAAGTTTGCTCATGTATGCGTCCTTTTCCAATTCAATGACAGCTTCCAAATGTGACATAGGTCTAAATGTTCAGTAGTGCACTGTGCCAGACTTAGATTCAGTGTATGAATTTCCTGTCAGTAATTTTAACATCATTATACACAGTAAAAAAATAATATATATAGGGGAGATGGGGGCACATGTGAACAGTTCGCATAAATATAGCTTTTTCTCATAACTGGATTAATTCTTATAAATAAAAACTAGTCAGTATAGTAAACAGAACTTTCTTTTACACATGGTAATTTTTTTTAAATCACCCGTATAGTTTTTCTTACATTTTTTAGTAGTTTTATAAATTCAAAAAATTGTTCACATGTGCCCCATCAGCGGGGTAGTTGTGAACACTCGTGGGGCACATTTGAACACAAGGATAAAATATCCTTTGACATGCTTTTTCTCCTGTTATTAATTTGTTATCATATCCATTACTTATATTATCAGTTAAATTCACCATAAAGAAAAAAAAAATATTTTTTTTTCTAGTTTCTGAGTGATATGTTTAAACAAAAGATTTTAAAATGAAACTAAATATATATAAAGCTGTTCTGACACCATACCCAAGAATTATATTAGTTATCAATTCAAAAATTTTACATTTTAAAAATGTTACTGATATCCATCCCAATTCAAATTATCTTATTCATAGCTGTTGTTTGAGAGATGGAAGTAAGCCGTCACTGCAAGTTTGAAACAAATGAAAAGAAAAAAAAATTACAAAGTTGTTTGTCGTAATACTCTTTGTATTAACAATGCATAAAAAAATATTGTTTTAAACCGTTTACTAAAAATAGTACATAACACTTATTGCATTTTAGGAAACATTGAATTTATTTAAATTATAATTGAACTCAAATGAGCTTCTTGCTCTTTGTGTACTTCCTGACAAGTGTGGAAGTGGAAGTTTCAATACAATATCACTTTTTTGTATGACAGAAATGACTACTATTTCGGGGAAATTATATGAATTGGATCTGAGATTCTTTCTCAGCAATTTAACATACATTTTATCATTATCAATTCTTTATATTCGCCCAACAGAGAAAGTTTTTGATTTTTGTGAACTGTTCATATCTGCCCCAACTAGTCTGTTCACAAATGCCCTGCATGGCTGTTAGAGTTAAATTGATAAATAATTAACATTTATAAATTTTAGGGAACAAAACAACTTTATCCAAAATATTCATTAGTAGTCATAGTATATATTAAAACATTAAAATTCAAATAACTAAATAAATAAATAAACTTTATCACTTACCAAAGTTGAAACCGACATTTTATATTTGACATCTACAAACAGTGTTTTAGCTACTGAAGACAAGCAAAATGTCGAAAAGCTTCAAAAAATGTTTACCATATGTCTACAGGTGCTGCCATCTTTGGTAATTTTTTTCAAATAAAAAAACTTATAATAACTATTGAAAAACTGTGATGTTCACATCTGCCCCCTGTTCACATGTGCCCCCATCTCCCCTATATATGTGTAGCTAATCTCTATTTCTTGAGAAAGCATAAAGGAAAATATTATAGAAAGTTAAAACAATGAATAAAAATCGCCGGCTACACTGATAAAATTTTTATTTTTTATTTTTAGATTTAAAACGAGACTTTACAAATATCGTCCTTGCTGAAGAATATAACGATGGTGATTTTTCCTGTTGGAAAGAGTGAAAATAAAACAAAAAGAAATATCTCTGCTGTTAACTGACCTCCCTGCATTGTAAGTGTTTTGAAACATTTCTTAAATACACTAGATTAACTTTAACACAATTATTCCAATTGGTAAATAAATCAGATATAAATTTCCAACTGGGCGAAAAATCTCCGTACCAGGTTTCGAAACAGGGATCTCCTGGCTGAAGCCGCCAGCTATTTCTTAAATAGTTTGCATTTCCATGTATTTCTTTTGTTTTTTAAAGAAAATTCTTGTAAGTTATATTTTTGTTTTGTTGTCTTATCAGTTATCAGTATCCTACTACATTCCTGTTGGTGGTGCATTTTAACACTATTTTATAAAATTTAAACTAATGATATTTTCATAAAATTTATGTAATATAAATCACAGAGAAATAAGTTGAATAATTTTAAATAAAAATTCTTGTATAAAATATTTTTACAAAATTTGAGTCAGACTCCCAGTATGTTGTGTGTTACATATGTAAAATAATTAATTTTTGAATTGAAAATGTAAACAAAAGATACAGTAATAAATACAGTAGAAGTTCTTTATAACACAGTTTTGCATAATGCAGTTATTTATGTAATGCACAACTCCTTAGACGTAAACTGTGTATATATGCAAATTTTATCTAAAAAGCCGCTGTGACAATTTTGACTAAATTTTGTATCCTACCATATTGATGTACAAGAAGACCTTTTGTCACATGTCTGAGAAAATTTGATGGGTGAGTCATTTTGAGATCACTACTGGTCAATGCAATGGGAATGAAGTTTGAAACAGTTATTAAGTTTTTCAACAGTTGACTGTAAATAAAGTCATGAATTTCGCAAAATTGTCATGTTTGGCGAAATATTGGCAAGATTTGGCAGGAAAATAATTTTCAAAATTATTAATGGCAAAACACATGCTTGGCAACAAATGAAATAATGGTGCTATCTTTCATGAAATTTGGCAAACAAATAGATTTTCAGAATCTGAAGGAATTTTCTAGAACTTCCCACCAATAGGAGCTGGGGAGATGCATGATTCAACCAATCAAGGTCCAACTAAAAAGGTAGTTTGGAAGGATTCCTTTATGTTGTAAATATGTAAGTAATGTCAAATTTAGAAATATGTAACATTCATAATCTTAATATTGATTGCTTCTGTAAATATAAGATCAGGGGTCGATGCAGGGGGGGGGGGGGGCTCTATTTTGTGAAAAGTAAAAGTTATTTTTGTAAAAATTGTTATATTTTTATGAAAAGTAACATTTTGTAACAATAAGTGAAATCCACTTACTCATTCGAACCAAGCATTTATTAATAATTATTTAACTCCTTCTTTTAAAGTTTTTTTTAAACCTAACAAAATGAAAGTATTTAATGAAGAGTATGATTTAATGGAATTGAATTTTGTGAAGAGGCTTACTTTATTAAGAGGAATTTTGTGAAGGGGCCTGTTTTGTTAAAAGGAATTTTGCGAATGGGCCTATTTCATTAAATGATTTTTTGTGAAGGGGCCCTAAATGGACCCTAAATTTTGCCTAGGTGGACCCCCGAAAATAAAGTGTTTTATAGCAACAATACAGCAAGAATTTATTGTTACATTCACTTGAACATGAAGCTAATTTTACCTGAGCATCCTTCGATTTTCCTTAATGATTTAAGAGTTATTGGATCTCAATAAGATTTTACAGTAACTATGAATAAGGTAGACTTTTTACCTTTATTCTGTACTGGTATAAACCGGAGCGGAGCCGGTGACACTGAAAGTCCCGTCATCATGAAATTGAAAGAATTTTATGTAAATTGATAATAAGAAGTCATACGAACAAAATGAGCTAGGTATGACTAGGTTTGACATGGCAAAAATAAGTTTAATAAATAAATTATTATTTAACAGCTGTAATGAATGAAGGCTTTCGCAGAAAGTCGACACTTTGCCAGCGTCCAGATTGGAAATAAAGTATCACCAGTAAAAATTCAAAGCAAAATAAATGTGTAATTTTATCACCGTCCCCTTCATTAAAATAAGTATTTTCCAGCAGAATAAAGATTGTCATACCAATTTTTCTGAAAGAGCACAAAATTTTCTATAAAATGCTCTAAGAGTTGTTAATTTCAGCGATGACGGTAAAACATTATACTTTTTAATAATAATTAATTTAAATAAACATATTTTCGGCATGTGAAACCTAGTCATACCTAACTCATTTTGTTCTATAAGGACTATATGTGACTATAAGGTAGGCTGCTTACCTTTATTCCGTACTTGTTTACAGGGTTGTTTTGTTTAAACCAAATGATTTAAAAAAACAAACCATGCTGGGTTTTTTTTCATCTGTTTTCTTTTTCCCTAATGTTTTCATTTATTTTACACATTATTGAAAAATGCAAAATCCAAGTTATGCAGAAGCTACAAGCAAAGCTTTAGAAAAATGATGAATTAATAAATTTGTAAAGTGACAAACATTTTTAATCAATCAAACATTTCTTATAAGCTTTAAATCTACATGGCAGAACAACTAATTTTTCTAAAATTAGTTGGAAAGAAAAAAAAGAAGAAGTTAGTTTTCTTTCTTCTTCCTTTTTTTAAGCCTTTTATTTATTAAAAAAAGCCAAAATGGCAGATTCGAGCTAAAAATACACTTTTACTACTTAGATTGCTTGATTAGTTAAGATTTACTAAAGATTACATCATTTCTCAATGATGACATAATCATAAATAATTCTCTCCATTGGTTACTCTTTGTTCTGTATGCTAATGATTGATTGCTGTGAGTTTTCTTTGCTCTATGGCTGTTGGGTTTAGTAAGTCTTTGTTTTCCTTTCATTCCTACATTGGGATTGGGGTTTTACATTATAATTTATTCTGTTACCAGCAGGGTTGGCATAGTTTAAATCAATTGGTTAACCAACTGTTTTTTTAGGACGAATCGAACATAATATTTTCTCATTTTTGTAATTTAAGTGTTTCAAATTATTGGATATAAATAATTTCTGCTTTTAACAGTCTTATCTCAGCAGTCACCGTGAGACATAGTCAGTCTAGTTCATGTTTGTATGCATTTAGAATGCAAATTACATGTTGATGAACATATCTGAAGCTGTAAAGAGAAAACTTAAAACATATGAATTTGGCAAAGATAAAATAGATTAAAAATATTCAGTATTTAGAATAAAATATTTTTCTTTGAGAAAACGCTGATTATTTATAATTAATAACATAAAATGACCTTTAAGATTTCAGTCAAGCTGTAAAATAAAATTTTCTTGATTGGTGAGATTATCTTTTAAGTCTGTTCTCAACTGCTCAGCTCAACAAGTGCAAAACATCTTGACACATTTACAAATTCATTGTTTAACGGAAAGATGTAAAATTGGAAGGCCTGACTATGGAAGCGATTTGGAATCGAACTATGTTTTCTATTTTTTGATAAATAAATTACCTATTGAGTTGTAAGTGATTTTGATCACGTGACAAAGACGTTTTTAACCCTTCTTTGAATGGTTATTCTTCTTTCATGCGGAAATTCGTTTCAAAACGCCCACTTTGACACTATTTTCTGAAAGATGTATTGCGTTTGCAAGAAAGCGGAAAACACAGTTCGATTACATAATTTCTGAACAACAATACCTGCTTGTTTCGCTTGTTTCATGCATTTCTGAACAAAATTAAATTAAAACTTATGTCATAAAGTTGCCCTTTCGGATTTGAGAACAAAGAAATTCCAAATATAAAGTCGAATAAGAGGACATTGAAAAATTGGGTGCTAGCGAAATGCAATAAGATATATTTAAATCCTCTATTGCATAACCGGACTCACTATTTTGATCTGGACACTTCGAACGAGATAAGGTTCACTTGAATTGAGACATAATAGAAAAAATTCCCATAAAGATGCCAAAAACTATATATTATTAAGTTTTAGTTTAGGCACATAAAAGTAATACATATTTAACATAGCTTAGAAAAAAGTCTGTATATTAAGTCTGATGGCTGTTTAATGTTTTAGTTGATGACAACTTTTATAAAACTAATTTTCATTTTAAGATCAATGTTTCCAGTAGTCTAAAAAGCTGGTAAATAGGTATTTCTGTTTATTTACTGTTGTCCTTTTTTTTACCTGGCAGTTTCAGAGGAGGGAAAAAAATGACAATACCAATACTTCTTGAAACGTGTAATAACTCTACTGCTAAATTCAAATCATTCCAGGAATTCTTTATAAAAAGCTTTATTTTCAATAAAAGATATTTGTTAATGTCGTGTTCTAACTGAAAATTTTTTTAAATCTCAGATAACAAGTATTTCAAAGAAATTATTTTGAATAGCCATGTGAAAGTAAATTATATTTATGAAACTATATCATATATTTATTTATAGCACTAGTAATCAAAACATTGGTTTATTAAGATTTTCAAGGAATCAATGTTTCACTATGTAAAGGATGTGTATGGATCATAAGACATAGCTTTTTCTAAAAATGTTTAAATTTTAAATGATTTCAATTTTCTACATAACTGATTGTAATTATTTAATTTAAATTATTTTAAAATGAATTTATATTACTTAATCCAACAATGTTTATTTTTATTGATAAATATGAATGTATAAATAATAACGGTTTAAACCAAATAAACCGGGTTTTTTCCAATCCTGATTCTAATTTTTCCCCTTTAAATCCATTGTCCTTAAAAAAAAGAATTTTAAAGTTTAATTGCAAAATAATGGCGATTTAAAAATGTATGCATTTTTTGTAAACCATTTTGGACTGAGTCACATTTTACTGATTACAGATCAGGTGAGTCAGAGACAATGATTTTAATACGGTTTGGGTCGAGATTAGGACTGAAAATTTTGTCCCGTGCAGACCTAAGAAGATAGAAGCCTCTCCCAGTTCGGTATGCAAAAATACGTTAGGCCCTGCCCAGCCGAGCCTTCAGACAAAAGTAAGGTCCAGCCTTAGCCTGGCTCCAGAATACAAATTTTTTTTAACGGCCTTGCCAGGACGATGTAAAACTTGAAGTTATGAGGGCAAAAATTATGAAAAAACTCTTAACTGGCATGTTAGAAAAAGCCTTGTTTTAAATCAAATGACGGAGATTTAAATAGTACAGAAAGAAGGTGGAAAAGGCAAAAGTTAAGCTGAATTGGAAGTTCATAAGGAAGGAGTTACTTACTCACCTGCAATTTTATAAAAAGCATTTAAACATTTCATTAGGAGCCAATATTTGTTTAAAACTTTTAATGCGTTGTTCTGCATGATGGGTTTTTTTTTTCACCATTTCTTGTCTTTAAATTGTTATAAGTCAAAAATTGTTTTAAAAAAGTGCAAACTTGAAACATGTCTTTTTTTATTATTTTACATTAATTTTGTTTCATCAAATTTGAAAACAATATTTAGTGTTTTTAAAAATATGATTTTTCTTAAAAAGTTGCATCATTTTTTAAATTTATATTTTTAATATTTTTAAATTAATATTTAAAAAAATCCTGAAATAAAATTTAAATTATATTTTCTTCTTTATTTAAATGAAAAAAAAAATTAAAATTCGACATATTACGTTTCGAGTTATAAGGATTTTAAATTACGTGTTTTCTAGAACTCTTAAAGTAACATTGTTTTTTGAATTACACGCATTTCAATTTGTCTCTTAATCCCTTAAAATCTAACGAATTATTTAAATGGGCATGTCTCTGTGAGTTTTGCAGATATGAAGTTGGAATTTTTTTGTGTTAAATTCAGGAGTGGATAAGGAAAATTTTCGTAATTGGAAATTTTATTCTAAGGGGGCCATATAAAAATTTAGTTTTCTTATTTTCTGAAATAGATCCCCTCTGGAATTGCAATTTATTTCATACAAAATTTCACTTTTTATGAAACTTTGCAATTGGAAGTATGTGTTTCAAGGCAATATTTAAGGAAATAGCTAGTTGTTTTGATCTTTATGCAATCCTGTGTATTACTCCAATTCATTGCATACATTTTTTAATCATTGTTGTAGTGAAATAGAAAGTAAGTGAATTTCTCAAAAGTACACTTTCAAATAGAGCGATTTCTAGTGTTTTCCCAAACAGCTGCCTTTTTAAGTCCATTCTCTTAATTCACTTGATAACAGAGCAGCATTTGAAAGTTAACACTCAATTGAAATATATTTTTATATTTAGTATAATCTATATTCGTCTGTTTTACCTTCCATTACAAGAAGATCTATCTCAACATTTCTCAATGGGATCAACGTAATATTCAATTATATTTTATAATGTTCTGGCTGATGAGCTCAGTCATTTTTAAACAATTTTTATTTTAAAAAAGAAGTTTTCTGTGTCGTCTTTGCTAGGTAGAATCTTCACTACTAGAACTTTTTTGTCCTTACCTAGAAATATCTCAGAAGCCAGATGTACTGGGCATAGGAAAGATTTCAGAGATATTTCTCGGTTAAAGTAAAAAAAAAAAAGTTCGATCAGTGAATATTCATCTACCTAGCGACGGCGATGCGTTTCTTTCTAGTTAATATAGTTTTTAATTTACTGCCCATGTTAAAGAAAAAATAACAGTTCTATCTTATTTGAGTAGTAAACATCCGTCTACCTACCAATTTTATCAAATTATGCATATTTTATATCATTTTTGTTTAACATTGTCTATAACTATCTATAACTTAAAATGTAGTTTAAATATATATAAATGTAATATAAATATATTTATATGTAATCTGATAGCTAATGTAATATAAATATATCTAAAATATATATAACTATAACCAGTAACTATTGATATTATTAGTGCAATATATACTTATAAAAAGTACTTTTCCCGCCAAATGAGATTCAAAACAATTTTTTCATCAATGCAGCTCCAGGAAGCTGAAAGGCTGGAAAGCAGCGAAGCGATAATATTCACCGGCGAAAGAGGGTGTGGGGAGGTGACCGGGACGACCCTTGAATTCTTTATTGAGTGTCATATTGGCAGGTATCCCATTCAAACAATGATGTCATCGTCGTGACTTGTGAATCTTTATACTTCATTGATTTGAGAGGTTGCATGTTCTAGTTGTTAATTTTTATCACATGCATAATGTGAATGCGGGTACTCGCATAATCAAAGCTCCCTTCTTTCAGTTACTCATATAGATATTATTTACCCGATCACAGTTGATCCCACCAGCGAAAAATTTAAAAGCTAAAATAAATTTAAATCCAGGATGTCTTTCCGTCATAGGCCAGATGTCTTTCCGTCAATCTTCTGGAAAAGACGTTAAAGAGGTAGTACATTAGTATGCAATAAGCATACAAACTATTCCAATTTATAGCCAACAAAGATTCGAGCCGTCTAATTGCGCCATTTTTTCCCAACGTTGACGTTCGTTCCATCACAACCAACAGCAACCAGTTCCGTTAGTGTAATTCCTTTTTGTGTAACGAATTTGATGATGCTTTGTATAATATCCGCACTAGAGCCTGAATCCGGAGTTACATGTCCTATATAAACAGAACCAGGTTCTGACAAAACAATATGCTCTTCCACAGCTATAGTCATATATAAAGAACTTCCCTTTTTTTCTTGATTTGTAGTTTTGTCATTTCTTTCATCGAAGTAGATAGCGTACAAAGACTGTATTATTTGTGTAGAATTAAGCTGGGATCGTAACGCTCGACTTTCTCTCCTCAGCTTACCCCTGTCAATAACTTGATGGAGTATGTATGGATACAATCCCTATATCACGAAGCACAGAAGATACAATTATAACAGCTGATCTATCCGATAATCCCGTTCTATCACAAGCGACGGCTAGATTTGGCAGTGATATTCTCATTTGGCCTGTCTTGGAGATCGAGGGAGTTTCATTGTCAGTTTTTTTCCAACATTTGGCTTCATGACAAACGTAATCGTCATAATCTTCAGAGATAAGTTCCAATTCTTAATCAGATTCTAAGACGGCGTTTGCTTCTAAATCTGAAAGAATTTTAGAAATTACCTTTCAGTAGCTTTACCTTATATTCTTTATTTTCCCTTCTACATTGCTTTTCTCTTATATGCAATTTTTGAGTTGCAAAAATGTCAATTGATCCTATTTTCAATTTTCTTTCATTCCGTTGATCTACTAAAACGTTTTGTTCCACACTTGGAACTTTCACGAAACACTTGCATTGTTCGTAATTTAAACATTTGCATACAGAAATATCAAAGTACTGTTTGCTTGTTAAATGGTGAAAGAATTCTTTCCTAATTTTGTCCGCCCCCTTTCGAGATTTGGTAATTATTTTTATATTTTTGTACTTTTCATTGTACTTTTAATAAGACGAATAACTTCTTGATGACATACTAAAGTCACGTGTCTGCTTCGGTCATTCTAGAATAGTTATCAGTTTAAAATCCAAGCTGCCATCTATTAGATTTTAGAGTATAAATTTCCTATTTATGTACGAAATGCCCTTTCTAGCACTGACATCTGACAATAACGTTTTATTAAAGCAATTTATTAATAAAAACGTAATTAAGTAATATTAATTTACAAATTAATTAATTATTCAATTAATTAATTAATATTAATTTACAAATAAATTCATTATTTAATTAATAATTTATTATTTTTTAATAAAAATGCATTAAAAACTTTAAAAAAGGAACGCAAATATTCACTGGAGGTGTGGAACCTCCAGATGGCAACATTTTGAGCTGAAATTTGGAGAATATTTGTTCCAGCCAGTTTCAAACCATATTATAACTCAAGCAATGTGAGTTTCGTGAAAAAGTTTTTTCCCTCCACCCTAATGCACACTTACACATGTGCATCTGTATCTATAAACAAATACCCAATTACTATTGTACCTAAAAATAAGTAGTTTAATGGAGGAATTTTGTGCGATTTAAGGAAATGACACTTGTCTAATTGGATATTTAATCGAGAGTGAAAATTTAGTGCAATTTGTTAAAAAGTGAGTTGTTTATTATTTTTCTCTCTGTTTTTAGATTCAAAGGTAGATAAAAAGTTTTTGCTGAAATTGAATAAGCCATTTCTTTGGAAGAAGTTTCTGTTTTCATTCAAAAGAAAAGAAAACTTTTTCACATGAGAAAATGTCATCGATTACAGAAGAAAATTTTTCCTCTGGTGAACGGCGATTTGTTCCTCAAAATGATGATAAAGAAAAGCACTATTCGATTGATTATGGAGAAAAATCTTTTATTTGTGAAGTATGTTCCAAAACATTTTCTAAGAATTGTGATCTCAGAATCCATCTCTGGACTCACACTAGAAGGAAACCCTTTGCTTGTGAAATATGTTTCAAAGGATTTTCCCAAAATAGTATTCTAAAAAGACATCTTTTGATTCATACTGGAGATAAAACTTTTGTTTGTGAAACATGTTTCAAAAGCTTTAATACACGTGGCAGTCTAGTAAGACATCTCGTAATTCATACAGGTGAAAAACCCTTTGTTTGTGATACATGTTCCAAAGCATTTTCCGATAAGAATAATTTAAGAAAACATCTCTTGACTCATACAGGTGAAAAACCCTTTGTTTGTGAAGTATGTTCCAAAACATTTTCCAAGAAAAGTAGTCTAGATAGACATCTAAGAAATATTCATACAGGGGAAAAACCCTTTGTTTGTGAAATTTGTTCCAAAGGATTTCCTCAGAATAGTAATCTAAGAAGTCATCTCTCGGCTCATACTGGAGAGAAACCCTTTATTTGTGAAGTATGTTCCAAAGGATTTTCTCACAATAGTAAACTAAGAGAGCATCTCTTGACTCATACAGGGGAAAAACCCTTTGTTTGTGAAATTTGTTCCAAAGGATTTTCTCAGAATAGAAATCTAACAAGACATCTCTTGACTCATACCGGAGATAAACCCTTTATTTGTGAAATATGTTCCAAAGGATTTTCTCAGAATGGTAGTCTAAGAAGACATCTCTTGACTCACACTGGAGAGAAACCCTTTACTTGTGAAGTATGTTCCAAGGGCTTTTCTGAAAATAGTAAACTAAGAGATCATCTCTTGACTCATACAGGGGAAAAAACATTTGTATGTGAAATATGTTCCAAAGCATTTCCTAAGAATAGTAATCTAAGAAAACATCTCTCGACTCATACTGGAGATAAACCGTTTATTTGTGAAGTATGTTCCAAAGGATTTTCTAAGAACAGTAATCTAAGAAAACATCTCTTGACTCATACTGGATAGAAAGACATCTCGTATTTGTGAAGTATATTCCAAGTGATTTTCTCAGAATAGTAGACTAAGAAAGCATCTCTTTACTCATACAGTTGAAAACCCATTTGTATGTGAAATATGTTCCAAAAGATTTTCTGATATGAATAATCTAAGAAGCGATCTCTTGACTCACACTGGACAGAAGCCCTTTATTTGTGAAATATGTTTTAAAGTATTTAATGATAAGAGTACTCTAAAAAACATCTCTTGATACATACAGGAGAGGAACGTTTTCTTTGTGAAAGATGTTCCAAAAATTTTTCTGATAAGAGTAATCTAAGAAAAACTTTTGACACATACTGTAGAGAAACCCTTTGTTTGTGAAAATTGTTTTAAAGGATTTTCTCTGAATAGTAAACTGAGAAGGCATCTCTGGATTCATACTGGAGAGAAACCCTTTGTTTGTGAAATATGTTCCAAAGCATTTTCCGCGAATAATAAACTGAGAAAGCAACTCTTCACCCATACAGGTGAAAAACGCCTTTGTTTGAGAAATATGTTCCAAAAGATTTTCTACATATTGTAATCTAGATAAACATCTCGTTATTCATACATGAGAAAGCCCAGGGCTCGAAATGTACCGCAGCAAAAAGGAACGATATTCCGGTTCTTGAAATTATGTCAAATATTGTTCCGGTTCGTGAAATTGTGGTAAATATCGCTCTGGTTCGTACAATTATTAAGACATATTGTAACAGTTCCAGAAAAACATAATATTTCCATCCCGGTTAAGGTTCCTCGAAAAAAAAAAAAAATAGAACATGTGGTGATACGCATGTGGTGATAAGACATAATATGACTATAGGTGCGTTTTCACTGGTCGTTCTAACGATCTAAAAAACCCTAGTGATCCAGAACCTTAACCTAAGAGCGTTTTCACTGGTTTCAGATAAAAACCTTACGCCAACCAATCAAAGACAAGTTTTTACTGCGCAAGCGTCTACTTTACGGTTTTACTGTCTACAGATCGATCAGATGTCATGTAAATTGTAAACAAATAATTGTTTGTTGCTGTTGTCATTGTTAGTAGAAAATATTTTGTATAGAAATTAATCGAAAGTTTTGACTGTTTTCTCCACTAAAGGGCTTTAAAAGCACCCACAAATCATTGTTTAACCAAACTTCAAATTGTGGCAATGGAGTTATGTTCCTAAATTAAATAAAAACACTAAGTCACTATGATTTATGCATTTAAAAGTACATTGAATAAATTATTTTTCACACAAGTACGTGTATGTGTAATAGAGATCGACACAAATTTAATGTTGCTTTTTGAATTCCATTTAAAAAAAAATTAAGTGAAATTTGTTAAATAAATCACAAATTAAATAAAACGTTAAGACAATGTAAAAATTTGAATGTTCAGACCCGCTTGGGAGACATACTTACACTATGAAGGGATGTACTCACTGTTATTTGTGAATCGTTTTTCTAAATCCCAAGAAAAGTTAACATTTAGAGTTTGTTTATTTTTATTTTATTACTTTTTTTAAATAAGGATTTTTTTTCTATTTTAGTGTTTTACAAAAGTTCAAACGTTTAAAATTTTATTATAATTTTTAAAGAATGGAAATTTAGAAGATTAAAATTTCCTAATAATGTTTATCTCTGTAACAAAAGAAAAAGAAGAAAAGAATAGCAAAATTCAAGGAAAAAAAATATCTGTGAAAAAACTTCTTTAAAACTTAAATAAAATAGTATCAAATAAATAAATAAAACGTTTTTTATATAAGAGTGAAAAAGAATCTATTTTAGAAATTAGTGGTGGGACTCGGGACCCATGAGCACATACAACTCTATGCCTATGTGAGACTAGCTTTTAGATACACTGGCAGATTCTCTTACCATATCACAACAATATAAAATTATCCAATATAGTTACATCTACTTTTTGTGACCCCCCTACCCAAAGAAAAAAAATTCACAGTAAAATGCAAAATAAATGTACTTAAAATTGTAAGTTTTACTTTATGATTTCACATCAGGGATGCAAGTCTTCAATACAAGTTTTTTCTTTTTTTTGGGGGGGGGGGGGGAAGGGTAAACCGTCTTTTGTTACTGAATTGAGAAAAATAAATTTTTGTAAAGAAAAATTTAGTTCAGTTGTTTAAATTCAAAGTAAACATTTAATAATTCTTTTTTAAAATGTCCTCCTGTTATATTATTCTCGTGAGCTTGTTTTGTTTGCAAATTACACATTTTAAATTCCAACTATTTTTTCTTATTCTTCGATGTCGCTTTTATGGAAAATAATTTGTGAGGGGGCTTCTTTTATGAAGAAGAATAAAGGGGTATAAATCTTTGACATACACATGACTAACATAACGTTAAACACAAACATAAAAGGTACTTTTATGTTAGTTGGAAGCAAATCTTGCAAGTACAGTAGAAGATCTTTATAACGCAATTCTCCATATAACGCACAACTTCTCCGATGTATACAATGATTTTTGCAGTTAAAAAGCACCTGCATTTTCACATTGTAAAATATTGCTACTCTCTAGAGGACTAAATTTGACACATTAGTTCAACTTTATGTTCTAATTTAAGACCTTTTTACTGAAAAAAATGCTATTATTACTATAAACATTTTTGAAAACGTTTAATATAAGGGATGGTTGTGTCAGTTATATTTGGATCATGTTTATAAAGTAAATTTAACAATGTCAGAACTATATTATTCAAACAATTATAATTTGGATAACTCTTGGTAACAAGGAATGCAGTATAAAGACATTCTAATGTATTTTGATATGTTTCAGACATATTTGGCCATGTTTACAAGGTGAATTTAATGATGTGATCCATATAACGCACAACCTTGCGTTTTTAGGTTTGCGTTATAAAGATCTTCTACTGTATTTTTCCCTTCAGCAATAATACTTTTTAGTTTTCACTTGTGTAAATTAGAAACAATGTATTAAAGTTAAAATAACATATTTTGGCTCGTTGTATTATTTCTCATTATTATTATTTTATTCCTTTTTTTAATGAAATAAGTGAAAGGCACATATTTTAAATGTATGTAATATATGTATTTTAAATGAAAAATTTGTATTTCAAATAAAATGAATGAGAGGTTTATATTTTAAAAGAAATGAATACAAATGATGACAATAGGAATAATATTTAATGGTTTATCTCAGGCCCGAAACTAGAGGGGGCATGTGCCCTGGGTGACAGAACAGAAAACGAAGGGGGTGCCAACTGAATTTTGGTTTTTGATTTCTAAAGAACCTACACTAATCACGTGAAGAGACTTGCAAGCTAATGTTAAATATGGGAGCATTCTTTTCAAATTTCTCGCTTGCATTTTAATATTTTTAAATGATTTTTTTTCTTTAGGTAGCTGAATTTGATCTTTAACTTTGTTAGGTTGTACATTTTTGATTTTGGTTGTAGTTTTTTTTTTTATGAGGCTATTTTAGCTTTCGGAACCGGTTCAAAAAGTGAAAGTAACTTTGTATATATATACATAAAGCTGCAACAAAAATTAAAAAAGTAAACATTTACCAAGTTAGGGATCAACCTCAGCTATCCCAAACAGAAAAAGTCATTTAAAAATATTAAAATGCAAGTGAGAAATTTAAAAAGAATGCTCCTATAAGTTTAACATTATCTTACGAGTTTCTTCATGTCATTTCCTTTGGATATAATTTTCAAGATTTTAATGGATCGATATTTGACAAAGTTGATTACGTAATTTAGTATTATATATTTTTTTTTTGTTATATATTTTAAATTTCAAATAAGTCGGCTATTAGAATTAAAACTCTCTTTGTAAATTGACTTTGCGGAGACCGGGAAAGGGGGGGGGGGGGAGGGAGCAAAATCTATGTTTATGCCAGGTGAAGAAAGGCTAGTTTCAGCCCTGTTTTATCTCATGTGCTTGACTGACATAAAGTACCCGAAAATGTTGTGAATTTGAACAATCAAGTCAATTGGCATAACAATGATTTCACTAATCAATATATCTCCAACCATAACATGCCAATAAAACATGTTGTGTTGCCTCTCAGCCAGTTTAAATATTAAACTATGATAGTTGCTACTAAATAAGTATAAAATAATTTTTTTTTAAACTGCTCTTTTATAAACATTAAACATTTATAAGTATCATGCTTAATTTCAGGACTGTAATTCATGTTGGTTCAAAAAACTTCTGTTACAATACATTAATTTGGCATGACTAATTATGGAAAATTCATCACTTTGACTTGGTAGAAAGCATGAACTACTGATTTTATTAAAAAAATTATTTTCTCTCTCCCTTTTTTTTCAGATATGACAATAGAAAATGTGAAAAAAAAAACATTTTTTAAACTATGAATTGAGAATTTCTTTAAATTATTTTTTCAAAGTTTAATTATAATTTACTTAATATTAAATTATTAATTGATAAAAGCAGATTAAAAAAAATATTTCTTTATTTTTGTAATTAAAAATTATCTCTTTATTTTTTATTTATATTTCATTTCTTACCTTTAAATTGTTTAAAATATTTCATTGTTACAGTTTCACAGCCAGATGGCATATTTTAATGGCGCGGTTTGATGCATAATTAACTCTGCTGTTATTGTAACCATAAAGAATATTTGGTGATTTATCACCTGTGACTCTAATATAAAAATGCATTAAAATTAATTTAATATTTAATAATTAAGTTCCTAAAAATACTAAAATTGATTGCCAAAAGAAGTACTCAGGTGTACATCATTTTTACAAATCTGGAGTATTAGGTAAGACGAGTCTACTCTTGGTAATAGCAATGAGGATGATAAAACGGGAGTATCCTCTAGTATTGGTTTTGTGAATGATGGAGATCATAATAGTAGCGCCCCACCAGTGGCCGAGAGGTTCTGCTCTCTAAGCTAGTAGACGGGAAGTGCTGGGTTCGATCCCAATCACGCCCGTCGGCCTAATCGTTTGGAGTTTTCTTCGAACCTTAGTTTTTCAAGTGTAAATACGGGTTAGGTTCCCTTAGAAAGACCCCCCCCCCCACCCTTTGGGCCTATATCCCTCGTGCTGATCATTGGCCGTCATAAACACAACTAACCAGCCATAATAATAGCTTCGTATTTGCTTGTCTTCTAGATTTAAAAAAAATTCTTTTTATGTCAAAATAATATATTTCTTCTTCGAATAAGAGGATGTCTTCGATCTAAAGAAACATGTTACGATAATTTTAGCTATCTATATATGTATTATTCTTATTTATAAAGTACTATAGTATGAAAATATTTTAAATGGTATGAAAAATAAACACCATAATGAAAGAAATGTTTTAATTCTACACTCAAGGAAAATTTTCTGGAAGAGTATACTCTCGTTTCAAAGAAATTCGATTATCCCAGCAAACACAGAGCTATCGGTAAACAATCGGCCGACAGCCGCTTTGCCGTTACTGACGGTATCGGCACGATACCGGCTGCCGTACCGGTTCCGTATCTTTTTCGACACGCCGGGCGAGAGACGCCCGACAGATAGGCGCACAGGTGGTCCGGTACCGGCAATGCCGATAGCACCGTCGGCATAATGTTGTGCCGACTGCACACCGACAGTTATCCGCACACCTACCGAATATGGTCCGGTATCGGCAACGCCGAGATATCGTGCCGACCGTAGTCCGCATACATTTCGAACACGGTCCGGTACCGGTAACGATACTGTGCCGACCGTAGTCCGCATACATTTCGAACACGGTCCGGTACCAGCAACGGCGGCAGCGATGCTGTGCCGACCGTACCGCGATAACTATCCGTACTATTGTCGAATATGGTCCGATATCAGCAAACATTAAAATGCCGAAAGCACCCCCTTTGCATGGGTGCTAGCAGCAGGGCGTGGGGAGCATAATCTCAGCTTTATTTTAATAAAATTTTTCTTAACTCACTTTTTTTCTCAAAATAATGATAGTTATTTTTTTGAGTTTAAGCAATCCCAGCTTCCTCTCATTATTATATTGACCTCCGATATTATAAAAACTGTTTCTGCAGATACAACATATATTAAGCAGGAATTAAATGTTTTCTTTTGCCTTCTTCAAAAGCATTTTTCTTTGCTTTTGTACAAGATTTGCTTTAGAAAATTGTCTTTTTCCGTTTTAGACATTTTTATTCACCATCTTGATGACAGTATTTCAATTTTCATTTTTCTAAATTAAATATAACCTTTTCTTCTCATGGGCGCTAGCAGCAGAAATGGTGTGTGTGGAGGGTATACCCCACTTGATTATAATTAAATTTCTTTTATTTTTTTAGAAAAGGCGAAATTTAATTTTTTACATGTAAGCTGCACCCCTTCCCCCCCATCTCAAATAGGAAACTTTTCCACTCTTCATATTTTATGAGCTAAATAAGCAGTTACATTACAGCATATATTAAGCAGGGTTCAGTTTACTCATTTGCAGGGTTTTCTGCCTCATGCAAAAGCATATTGCTTTTGCATTAGTTAGGTGGTTTTTTTTTTTTTTTTTTTTTTTTTTTTTTTTTTTTTTTTTATAGAGCATTTTTGAATTATTACCATAATTCCATTTAATATCCCAAACCTCATGTTTCTAAACTATCCAATAATTATTTCCTCGGCCAACATGTTAATAGAAATATCCCTTTTCATTTTAGAGATTTATTTCTGCAATACCAGCATAATGATAGTAAATAAGTGTGCAATTATATGCAAAGTCTTACTGTCTAAAAACTTTATATCATTTGTAATGAGATTTTTTAATTATTTTTTTTATATACATTTTGACAAATCTAATATAATTAATTGAATTTTACCTATTAACCTCTAGGCAAGTAAGAGAATTGACAAAATTCTCACATATTTTTTCATTAAAATGCCTATTAATTAGCTACAAAATTCTCACATATTTTTTCATTAAAATGCCTATTAATTAGCTTCCTTAGGGGTCATCCATATATGATGTCACACTTTTTTTCCATATTTTTGAGCCCCATCCCCCTTTTTGTCACAAAGTGTCACACTTCACCATACCCCCTCCCTCCCTCTTGTCACATGCCACGCTATATTACATAAACATATACTTGCAGTTCAAAAATCAAGTACTATGTTATAGATCATATTTCAAATTTTATTTTGAAACTTTTAAATATGTGTTTTAAGGACATTTGTGAGCATAGTAATAAAAATGATTCGTGTACTTATTTTGTATGAAATAAGATTAAGATTTACAACAAAAAACTTAATATATGATAGTAATAAAATATTAATATGAAAGAACAATTAAAAACCGCAGTATTTTGGAATTTAATATATTGGGCTTTTTAAATGTTATGTTTATTGTATGAATACAAAATACTTTAATTTCAAAATAACTTTAAAATTTAATCTGCTGATTTTTAATGCTTTTATTTTAACCAAAATGTGTGATGTCACACTTCTTCTTACCCCCTCCTACCCCCCTTGTCACAATTTCATGAGCCCCCTCCCCCCACCCCCTCCAAGCGTGACATCATTTGCGGATGGCCTCTTAATAGTTCATACAAATAAATGAAAGGAGAGCAGGAGGACAAAGATAAATTTTTGTCAAATAAATTCTTCAAACCGTCAAATTTTTTTTCAAATCTAACAATTTGAGTCTGAAAAGTTATTTCATTGAATGTTTGTTTCTATGTTATTACTAATTAATTTCTTCTATTTAATAAAATTTCTGATTTTATTAGATTCGGAAAAAGCTAGATTAGCAGCTATGATTTCTGCAAATAAAGAAATTATTTTAAGAATGGCATTTGAATTATCTATATTCTTAGACTCAGACTGGTTGAATATAAATAAGTTTTTAGAGTACCCATATTTTACTTTTGATCACTTTAATGAAAAATAATAAAAACATTTGTTAATGTACCTTTACAATATCTACCAACTTAAATAGTCCTACTACATGATATTTTTACGTTAATAATTCAAAAAAATACACTTACATAGATGCCAATCTTCCTTTATTTTCTTTTCTCCTCCAAATGAAATTAATATTTCAAACGAAAATTTTATTTAATGAATGAATACATACAACTATGTATGCCATGGAAGGAAAGATATAATCTTTATTAAACAAAAAAGTATATATATCTGATTTTAAAATTAAAAAAAAAGATGGTTAGATCATATGATACTTTCCATGTGCCCAGAGTGGCATTTTTGCATTTACTCCTCCCCCCCCCCTCCCATAATATTCATTTTTTAATTCAGCAATACTGTAACTTTGAAATCTGTTTGCTCTTGCACCTACATTTATCAAAGATATCCTCTCAATGAAACAATGCTGCGTTAAAATGATAAAGTGAGAAAAAAAAATTACAAATATTATACATATGGTTTTAAGTACTTTTGTATCTAAACCATTAAAAATGCCGAAAAACAACTGTACTTTATAGCAAACTTACCATGAGAAAAAGTATCTAACTAAAGGTAAAACCAAGTTTTGCATAATATATCGCTTTAAGACCAGACTGCTTTTTGAGTTTCTTTGAAAACAATGATATAACTGAAAATTTCAACTGATATTTCACTATCTGTTGACAAAATTCATATATTATAGTTTCTGTTAAAATAACAGGAATATATTACAAATGAGACAGTTTTGGCACAAGCTTAATTTTTTATACCAATACTTGGGCTCAAAGTGAAAATTTTATTTATTCACAAACTAAAAAAAAAAAAAAGAGGGGGGGAAAAACCTTGCTTTTTAATAAACAAAATGTAGTCTAAATTTTTTTAAATGGTTTAGAATCACATAAAAATACTTTCGAAAGAGAATTGAATTGTTATCTACAGGAGAAATATTTTATTAGATTATCAAATTTTTGCAGTCAGTGTTAGTAATATAAATAAGCTGTATTATATCATTTATTGTCTATCCACACTTTATGTTTGGTCCTTTTCCACAAATATTGAAAGACAGTTTCTGAAATAGTTGAGCAATAATTATCAAGAAGGAGCTTGGTGCAATATAATAGAAGTGTAAAAAATAACATTAAATGCACGAAATTTTTTTTACATTTTTGGTGCATTTAACGTTATTTTTTTACGCTTCTATAGTTGAAAATATTTTAAAATAATAAGAATTGTGACGCTTACCAAATACTGTTAATAGTCAGATGTAAACAACAAATTTGCTATTTTAAACAGATTATAAACTTTAAAACATACTTATAATTACTTAAAAGGTGGCACAAACATATAAAGATATTTAAAATCTGTTAAATAATATTTTTATATGTTTGTGTCACCTTTTAAGTAATTATAATATGTTTTAAAGTTTATATTAATAACAAGATGAAAATTCCTTCACAACACTAGTTTTTTTGTAATACAGTGCTTTGACTCGATCACAATAGCTTTTGCCGAAAAAAAAGATGAAAATAAGCATTGCTAGTTAAAAGAAAAAAAAGACTAAAACATATCTAAAATCAAAAACAATTTAAAATTCTATATTTATTTAAATCATAATCCATTGAAGATATTTTAAAAATACATAAATTAAAATAACAATAATTTAAATAATCTTCATCACACATTTTTTTAAAAATCTTTCCAGCATAATGCAACTGTCGTCAAAGTTGTAGGCACTTCCTTGAATTCTCAGTTGGAACATATAGCAACTGAAAAAAAAAGAAAAAGAAAAAAAATTAAATAAACTGGTATGTTATCCTAAATATGGACAGTTATCATACATAATTCTGTATAGATTATTTTTGCCCGATATCTTATTTCTTTCGTTCAACAATTAAAGTGTGATCTCTAAAAAATAATGTTACATTACAGAAGTCAGCCATAAAATGAAGCGCAGATGTAACATTGTTTGGTTAAATATTGATAATTTCCACTGCAATTTTTTTAAACATCGCACATTTTCAGTTTTTACATCTTTGTATAGGTATAGGGGGAAAAAAGTACTTTTAACAGCAATTTGTTTGAAAACTGCATCAACTCATTTTTGAGATATTAATTTTTTTAATTTTTTTTTTGTAGTTCTTATTATTGTTTCAGTAATTAATGGTAGCAAACAGGGTTGGCAAAGTGGACCCAGACCAGAAAACCCACCCAGGTTTTTCTGCGTATGTCCACCAACAAAAATCCGCCTGGGTTTTTGCTAAAAATCATTTCTGAGTCTACAAATCTCCCCTATAGTGTTTAGAAATACAAAATACCTTTTAAGCCTAAAACCTAGGTGGTTTCTTTTATCAAAATTACATAAAAAGAAATAAATAAAATTCAGTCATATTTGTGGTAATCAGGTGGTAGTTTTTTTCAGAATATTTATTTATTTTTTTTAATATATTTCAAATGATTTACATAATGTAATGTATTTAAAATTATTATAATTGATCTTTTTTAAAGTTTACCTATCAAAATCACATTCACTTTGATTTTTATGGTAATATTTATAAATCTTTACTAGTTTTTCACACTGCCTGTTCCGCAATTTAGACCGTATGAATCCAAATGTAGAGAAAATCCTCTTGATGGAAGTATAGCTAGATGGAACAGAATACAGAGATCGGAAAAAAATTACAAAAATCAGAATCTAACTTGTTGTTTTTCTTTTTCTTTAAGAATTTCCCACCATTTTGAAGCTGAAAACTGAGGCACAATATTTTCTAAGAAAAGTGATTTAGGAAAATAGTCTGTCTTTAATTTTAAATCCCAATATTGCAGGTAACCACTCTGAATGATACTGCATTATCCATGCTTCAGCTTCTTCCTCTTCCATTGAATTAAACCTTTCCCCTCTAAACTTTGCATCCATTGTATTAGCTAAAAAATGATCAAGTCCGATAATCTGTTTGTAGCACTTCAGTATAACTTCCTTGTGTTGTTTCAATTCTTCTGATTCCATCAATTTCTTCCAAATCTCAACAGAACGAGATTTATGTATACATCAGATTCATTTCAAAGGAGGAGCCATGCAGTACATGCCCAGCATGCCTGCTATACAGGGCCATAGGCAGTGGGAACCCGCTTCGAGGTTCGTTCGAGCACACTTGGCCTTTTTACAAGATTTTGCACTGCGTGCGCAGCACGCCACAGAGGGGACTCGTTCGCTTCGAGATTTCATATTATAGGGTTCCCAGTAAAACAAGACTGGCAAATTCCCTGACTTTCCATGACCAAATCTCGAAAAATTCCCTGACCAAATTTCAAAAAATTCTCTGATCAAACGGGCCACAACAAAATTTGCTACTTATTTTCACAATCCCTTGTCAAAACTAGAGATTTTTTTTCTGTGATCGTTCTTCAAATTTCTAGATTTTTTTTTTTTTTTTTTGCAATCGTTTGATGAATTTTGTGATTTTTTTTTCTCGAGACTATTTGATGAATTTCGTGTCATTTTTAATTTTTTCTCTAAGACTTTTTAGGAAATATACGTAAATTCCCAGACTTTTCTTATATATTTTGAAATTTCCCTGACTTTCCATGATGCTCGGAACCCTGTATAATTAGAGGCCCCGATAAAAGGAGGGGCCCCGCTAGCGAGCAAAGTCAACTAGTTTAATTATTATAGTTACTAATTATTATACAGCAACTTTAATTAGTATAGTTACTACAAAAATAAAAATTAATTATTCGTTATGACAATTAAAATGTATTTAAAAGCAATAAGATGAGAACTCACTTTTATCACTTAATAGTATTAATAATAAATATTACTTTACAATATCAGTTAATAAATTTATTCTGATATTAGTATTAAGTTAATACTAATATTGGAATAGAATAAATTTATTAACTGATATTATAAATAATATTAATTAGTAATAAATACATCAAATGAAATTTTAAAAATGTAACTTAATATGCTTTTTAACGAATACACACATATATTATATAAATATACAGAAAAATAAATAAAACCCACAAAAAACTGGATTTTTTTGCCAACCCTGGTACAATTGAAGTACTCCAATTCTGTTGAAAGTAAAAATAGTAGATTACTATATCTTTTAGTTGCCATTTCTCATAACAACTAACAAAAATGTAATAAAAATACATGCTCTTTTGAAAAAAAAAAAAAAAAGAATGATTTTTGATAAAACAGAGCACCATAAATCATATATTTAATTTTTAGTGTCCATAGTAATGCACCAAACAAATGAAGGCATACAAATCCTTAGATAGCGGATTTTATTTTTGTAGAGTTTATAACGCCGCTTTTTGTTGGGTTTCTGTATTAATTTGCCATAGTGACATATGTATACTTTTCTATAGATGTTGTTTAAGACTATATCATCAATTTGGAAATCTTTAACGGATGCAAATGACGTCAATTTATATAAAATAAAAGCATCTATTTTAAGTCTTAAAACTGAAATATGTTTTTTGTAGAAATGCATCATTTTCATTCCAGCAGCTTAAAATTCTTTCACAGGTGGAAATGCTTCACTTTTTAAAATAACGCAATTAAAATCACACACTGATAAAATGCAAAGTTTTAGAAAAAAATTAAGAGTATTTATAAAAGAGCAATGACCTTTAGGGTAAAGTAATATTTGTCAGCGTTCGAAATCCTTGTGGTCTGCTGGCCCAAGACCACCAAAAATTCAATCGGACCACTAATTAGAAAATTTAGTGGAAATAACTGGTCCTCAAGGACCAGTAATTTTTTTCCCCCTCTCTCACAGGTAAACTTAAATTTCCCTTTCCCTGAGAATTCTGCAATCAAACACAAATCACACAATTATATTATATTTAAATAAATAAATAAAACATGCATTAAACCTTAATCAGTTGAAATAAATAACCAGAAATAAAATATCTAATTAATA
The DNA here is from genome assembly GCA_963932465.1 of Maratus speciosus. Taxonomy (NCBI): domain Eukaryota; kingdom Metazoa; phylum Arthropoda; class Arachnida; order Araneae; family Salticidae; genus Maratus; species Maratus speciosus. The sequence goes on from OZ010794.1 coordinate 37,905,951, forward strand.
AGTGGTTATTTAATTTTATAGTTTTTCTGTATGTACTGTTTATTTAATTTTTAATAAATTATAATTTTACATTTTATTATGCTGAAAATTTTGGATAACTGCAAAGGAAGTTTGGTTTATATTCTAAGAGGGGGCGGGGGACTCAAAGGGTTAAATGGACTTAAAGAATCTTATGTAGCAGGCCAGTGATGATGACTGCGGACCAGTAAATTCTCATGCTCACTGGTCCTTGGGACTTTAGAGTGCTCAAAAGATTTCTTCAATAAAAATCATACACTAAAAAAAAGCAATTATGAATTTTTTCAAATTTTTTTAGGAAACGATAAAATTTTTAATATAATTTTAGAAATTTTAGGAATATCCAAACATTTAAACAGGAATGTGAGCCTTACATCAAAGCTTAATTTTTAACAAAAAAAGTTACGGAGCCCTAATATTCTGCAGTGCTAATAACCGTAGCTTAGCCCCCCCCCCCTCTCCGTCACTTCAATCTGCATATTTATATTTCATACATTATTTGCAAAATTTAAAGCATTTTTTTTTTCTTTACCAAAATAAAATTTTTAAATATATCTATCTGCATACACTTAGGTTCTCAACTATTTCACTTTTATCCCTCTATCTGAATAGTAAGTTTTTCCTAATTTTAATGTTAATTGCAGAATTCTGCAATTAAATATGGTAAGGAGTATAATTAAGAAATTCTGTTAACCAAAAAAAAAAAAAAGGTGAATAGTTTGCAGGTAAGTGTTTTTATGAAAAAAAAGAATGAAATTTAAAGAGATTAATATTTATATGCTGTAGAATCGAACGAAAATTTTCAAATTCCTATAAAAGGTTCATTTCTTAAACTGTAATCGATTCCTTCCTACCCAAGCCAAAAGACTGATGTAAAAATTGAGCCCGTTTTTTCTCAATCTCCTACATTAAGTGTCCTATTATAGCAGCCCTATCCTACGTGTGCGATACATTACATCACATATAAGGGTTTTGATAGAAAAATATGTAAAAGCTTGGAGATGAGAGGGAGAGGGTAATCTACGCTTCGGTTTTTTGGAAGCACTGTTTTACTGTGCTCTGGAGCCCTGTAATTTATGAGCTCTGGTGAATTCCGACCAATATTTAAATATTTACTAAAAACAAAGAAGTAAAAGAGCTGAGCTCAAGCACAATTTAAGCCATGCCTTGCATAAATGTAATTGGGGAGAGGGCACTATAACAAAGAAATGTCAAAGTTTTTGCAATAAAAGTAGCATAATTATTCTGAGCACTCTTAATATTTAAAATCAAGCTGATTTTTTCAAGACACAACAAGCTATTTTTTTTACTTTACAAGCAAACTTTTTAATATATAAATAAGCCAGTAAGCCCACAACTATTTTGGCAAAGGGGCAAGAAAACTACATTTTGAATAAGGGGTAAAAAGGATGCACTTTTTTTAAAAAACCAAATGGCAAGCAGGTTGCAGCACCCCCATGAAAATATCTAGGGTAAACTCTCATCAATGGCTACCTCTACCTCTAAATATATGTGATTAGATTATTTATTTTAAAGTTTTTTGCATTGATATACATTTATGATAAAAATAAAAGGCAAGTAGAATTTGATATGTTATATAAAAAGAATGCACAAACCTGAATCCGTGAGGCTTAATTTTTCTGTCTATGGGACATTTGTAGGATACTCCATTTACAGTGCTGTCAGCAATAAGTAACAGACCTTAAAATTTAAAATAAAATAAAGAATGATAAGTCACAAAAGAAAGATTTTGAATTTTTTAAAAATCACTATTATTTGCAATGCAGTAATATAATAATGTAGAATGCAGTTCATTGCAAAATCTTTTTTCTTATTAAAACGATAAAATATGCAGTTACTTTATGACTGTAACGCCTTGATATTCTACTTTAAATAACTCAGTTTAATTCAGGCTTCAGAAAAAAAAAATATGTCAAATAATATAAACAGTTATGAAGACAAATCCAATCAACTTTTAATGATTCTTTATATATGAATTATATGTATTTAAACAATTTATATATGTCGTAGGCTAATTAAGAAATCAGGCTCTTTGCAAAGAGCCCAGCTAATTGGAGAATCATCTCACTTTTTCCAATTAGCCTGATATTTTCCAAGCTTATTGCAAAGAGCCTAGACAGTGTTAGGCTAATCGAAAAATGACCACTTATTTCCAAATCAGGATGATTTTTTAGGCTTGTTAACCCAGAACCCGAAAAATAAATTACAACAGATCATACCCCGATCCGAGCAAGACAAAATAATTTTAGTCTACACGCATCCCGATCCGAACCTGAAAGTTTCATTTAAAAAAACCTGAAATCTGGCAACCGACCAAAATATTGCAAAGAACCATAATTGATCCGATCAAAACAAAATATTTTCTGTGGACATGCAACCCGCCACGAACATAAAAATTCAATTTGAAAAGAATCCCGAAATCTGACCCAAACCAAATCTGAACCTGACAGAAATATTCCAAAGAACCATAACCGGATTCGAGCAACACACACTAATTTTTGTTGACATGCTACCCGACCAGAACCTCTAAATTCCATTTGAAAAAAAATCCGAAATCTGAACCGGACCAAATCTGAACCTGACAAAAATATTCCTTTTAACCATAACCAGATCCGAACAAGACAAAATAATTTCCATGGGCACGCAACCCACCCCGAACCTAAAAATTTCATTTGAAAAAAAAAAAAGAAAAAGAAAACGAAATTTGAACATTAACAAAAATATTCCAAAGATCCATATAATCCAATATGGGCAAGGCAAAGTAATTTTCGTGGACACGCAGACCGGCTCAAACCTAAAAATTCCATTTGAAAAAAACCCGAACCAAATCAGAACCGAGCAAGGCAAATTAATTTCTGTGGACACGTAACGCGACCAGAACCTAAAAATTCCATTTGAAAAAACCCAAAATCTGACCCAGACAAAATATTCCAAAGAACCATAACCGGATCTGAGCAACATCTGCAGACATGTTATCCGACACGATACTTTCCATTTAAAAAAAAACCCCAAAATCTGAGACGAACCAATTCTGAATCAGACAAAAATATTCCATTGAACCATATCCTGGTCCGAGCAAGACAAAATAAATTCTGTAGGCACTAAACCCAACACAAACCTAAAAATTTCATTTGAAAAAAAAAATTAAATTGGACAAAAATATTCCAAAGATCCATAACTGGGCAAGGTAAAATAATTTTTGTGGACATGCAAACCGACCAGAACCTAAAAATTCCATCTGAAAAAAACCTGAACCAAATCTGAACCTGACAAAAATATTCCAAAGAACCATAACCCGATCCGAGCAAGACAAAATAATTTCCGTCAACAGGCAACTGGATAAGAACCTGAAAGTTCTAGTTCAACTCAATCCGAAACTTGACCCGAACCCGGGTTATGTTCAATTTTCGTATTGACTTCAAATGTAACTTTTACGTTCGGATCGGGTTGAATTTCGACAGAAATAATTTTGTCTTGCTCGGACCGGGTAATGGTTCTTTGAAATATTTTTGTCGTTTTCAGATCGGGTTCCAGGTTAACTTCAAATGGAATTTTCAGATGCTCGTCATATTGAGTGTACACAGAAATTAGCCTTGCTCAGATAGGGATACGGCCTAATGTATTTTTATATCAGGTTCTGGTCAGGTTTCGGGTTAACTTAAAGTAGAACTTTCAGGTTCAGATCGGGTTGCATGTTGGAAATTATTTTGTCTTGCTCGGATCGGGTTGTGATTCTTTGGAAAATTTTTGTCAGGTTCAGATTCGGTTTGTGTCAGATTTCAGGTTTTTTCTAATGGAATTTTTAGGCTTTGGTCGTGTTGCGTATCCACTGAAATTATTTTGTCTTGCTCGGATCGGGTTATGTTTTTGGGGGATATTTTTGTCAGATTCAGATTTGGTTCAGGTCAGATTTCAGTTTTCTTCAAATGGAATTTCTAGGTTCTGTCCAGGTTGCGTGCCCACAGAAATTATTTTGTCTTGCTTGGATCGGGTTATGGTACTTTAGACTATTTTTGTCTGTTACCATATTTGGTTCAGGTCATTTTAAGGGGTTTTTTCAAACAAAATTTTTAGGTTCAAGTTAGGTTGCATGTCCTCGGAAATTATTTTATCTTACTCAGATCGGGCCAAGGTTCTTTGGAATAGTTTTGTTGATTATCATATTTGGTTCGGGACATATTTCGGGTTTCTTCAAACTAATTTTTAGGTTCGGATTGGGTTGCGTGTTCACAGAAATTATTTTGCCTTGCTTGGATCGGGTTATTTTTTTTTTGGAAAAAAAATTTCGGGTTCAGATTCGGTCCGTGTCAGATTCGGGTTTTTTTATAATGGAATTTTCAGGTTGCGGTCGTTTTGTGTGTCCACGGAAATTATTTTATCTTGCTAGGATCGGGTTATGGTTTTTGGGGATATTTTTGTCGGATTCAGATTTGGTTCAGGTTTTTTTCAAATGGAATTTTTAGGTTCAGGTCGAGTTGCATATCCACGGAAATTATTTTGTCTTGCTCGAATCGGGTTAATGTACTTTAGGCTATTTTTGTTGGTTCTCATATTTGGTTCGGGTTTTTTTTCAAACAAAATTTTTAGGTTCGTGTCAGGTTGCATGTCCCCGGAAATTATTTTGTCTTACGTGGATCGGGTTATGGTTCTTTGGAATCATTTTGCCGGGTTCAGATTTGGTTCATGTCAGATTTCGGTTTTTTCCATGTGTTGTATTTTTTTTTCGTGTTCGGGTCTCGTTATGGGTTAAGAAGCCTGAAAATATCACACTGATTGAGAAAAAAATCTTCATTTTTCAATTAGCATAACGCTGTCTAGGCTCTTTGCAATAAGCCTGAAAAATATCCGGCTAATTGGAAAAAGGTGCAGCCTAGGCTCTTTGCAAAGAGCCTGATTTCTGAATTAGCCTACGACACACATATATATATATATTATATTGTAGATATGCCAAAAATGGACACCCCTAAGGAATTTCTTTAATAACAATTTTTTAATTAATAGTTATAATTATTATATTCCAATTTTTTCAATATTATATTAATCTACTTAATCATTCTCATAGTCTCATTTCCCAATATTAATCAAAATTTTATTGTAAATAACGGAATTATATCAAAACATCCAAAATTCCAGTAATGGACACTCACAAAAAAATAATAGATATAATTATTTTTTATGACTATTTAGAAACAGAATTTAATGAAAGGATACTAATGAAACGAAATAGTTATTTCCAAATAAATTTAACAATTAGAATTTCAATAATCAGGGACGTGTGAAGCGGGGAGCGCTCACCTCGGGGTGCAGAAAATGAGGGGACGCAAAATTTATACTACAAAACCCTTTGGAACAGATGTGTTATTATCCCGGAGTCCACCATCTTGGATTTTTGTCTTGGCTTGAATTAAAAATTATTTTTTTATTAATAGTTATAATCATTATATTCCAGTTTTTTCGATATTATATTAACCTATCAACAATATTTAACCATTGGCGACATTACTACTTGGCGAAAAAGGAGTTTTCATGCAAGAAAAAAATCCAAGATGGCAGACCCCGGGATAATAACACATCTAAGCCACCCCTTTTTTTGTAAAAAGAATTACGTATTGGAAATGTTTTCTCAATAAAAGTAAGTTCATTTTTCGTTTCAAAGGTACTATGTGCATAACATGGTCCCTTACCCCGCACCCAAATACAAAATTTACGAATAAGGACTTCTTTCTGTTCAAAACTTGTTTCAGGTTTTATCTTAGTCTCTTTCCTTAACCTTCTCTTTTCTAAGTCTGTAATTTTCATTCTGTTCTTGTGATAAAAACATACTAGCATAGGGTTTTCTTCTGAGAATACAAAAGGGTTGTAAACTGCTATACTGTACTGTTAGATACATTTTTCCCACACTCATTTCCCGGATTCTCTTTGCCAAAATTTAAATGCAGTTTTCTCTTATGTTACTTAGTTGTTTGGAGTTTCTGAATTAAAATTAAACATAAAGTTCCAAAATAAATTCAAAATGGTGCTTTCCCTTCTGGGGTCCCATCCTTTTTCCCCATTAGATCACCTTAAAATAAGGGTGCTTTTATTCTCCTCTGGGGTACCATCCATTTGCCTCCCAGGGCACCTTTGACTAGGGTTACCATTATTCTCCCATGGAAGCCATTCTTTCACACCTGTAGCACCTTTGACTAGGGGTTCCATTACTTCACCCCATAGCAGCTTTCACTAGGGGTGCCATCTTTTCACCCATATGGCACTTTGGATTAAGGGTGCCATTATTCTCCCTTGGGGTGCCACCTTTTCAACCTCCAGGGCACCCTGGTTTTGGGATGCCACTCTTTCACCCTAGTTAAGGTTGCAAATCTGGCTCCCCTAGGGAGGTCGCTCACGAGACAATCGTTTCACCCCTAGGAGGTGCCATATGCAACCTCTAGTTTTAACAGTGTGGTGAAAGATATATGAATGGAACTTTTCCAACTGAAGAAAAAACACCCAATCAGAATTCGAATCCAGAACATTACTAATGCTATATCTATTGAGCTGTACAGGCCTATAAGTTGTATGTACAACTCGGTCCATCGTTTAATGGAGTCTAACTGCAGTTTTATTGTGTTGAGCCGTCTCCATGGCAGACCAGATGCTATTGCAATAAGATTATGTGAGCGAGATATGTTCAGGGGTTATCGGCCTATGTAGCTCAATAGATAGAGCATTGGTAATAAAAGTAAAAAGGTTATGGGTTCGAATCCCTGATTTGGAATTTTTCTCTCAGGTTAAAAAATTAAGTTAAAAAAAGTATATATATATATATTTAAAGGAAATTGTGTAACTCTTAGCACCCCCATTCTTGCATCTTAATGTTCAGCAAAGTAAAAGTTTTAATTAGAATAGTTTTAGAGACATTTGTTAAGATACAAAATGGCGATTTTTATTTGTTTTTAGGGTTCCGTACTTAAAAAGTAAAAACGGAACCATTATAAGATCACTCCTGTATCTGTCTGTCTGTCACAACCATTTAACTCGTAAACTATGGAAAGTGGAAAGATCAAATTGGGGGAAGTAATAAAGACTATTGACCAACATATTTTCAGATTATTAAACATTCATAAATTTATTTAGTCAAAATGTAGAGAGGCTAATTAAGATACTTGGAAAAAAAACTCTTTTCTTTGTATATCGCGTGAAAGATTTCGTAACGCTGAACTCAAAAATACATTCCTTATAATTTTAGGTATTATATTTTCAAAGGTATTGCCGAAAATGTAGCGCAAAAATATGCCCCCCCCCCCCCATCTAATCCCGAATCTACTGAAACTAAAATTATGAAAAAATTAGAGGTAGTAGATGTTAATATAAACCTTGCAGGAAAATTATAGTGATTACCCTAGGTCACTTAGTTTTTGAGAAAATCGCATTTTTCCGTTACACACCAATTTCGATTTACGGGCATTCAGCAAAAGTGTTGAACAACGTTGGAGGTACCTATTATAGCAGAAGTATAAAAGCATTGTTGATAATGATTTTCGAAAAATATCGTCAGTAATTAGCTGAGATATTAACCCTTAAAGATACGGACAGTTTGGACATACATAATGTCAGGGGCGGTGTAATGTATGTACCATCGTCTTTTACAGCCTAGTTAAATTTAATCACATATATATATATGCAATGGAATATCCAGTAGCAGTATGAAAGCAATAAACGTCAAATTGTCAAAAACAGACTAGTTTAATTGATCCCAGGACTCTTAAAATTGGAAAAAAAAGAAGACCATTTTATACATTTAACGTCTTAAAATGTATATGATTTTAAAACACAATTTTTATTGGGATGAAAGATATAGGTATGTTCTTTCATTTCATGTATTTAAAATGTTGCAAGATACAGAATTAGTATTTATAGGGGGCTCGAAACAGTCAGATAATTGTCGAGCAGAAAATTGGTATAAGAGCTTACGCGCAGGATTACAAAATAAATATTACAACTAGAATGAAAAAAATTTAGTGCCTACTTATACTTCAGATCGTAATAACTACCCTGAACTTAAATAAATTTCTATTTAACACATTTTTTTATGTTTTTAATGCTGAGTTCCATTTAGCTAATACAAAATTTTGAAACTTTCAACAGTATAATCACCTAAACAAATATTTTTTGAATAATAAAAATGAAATTTTAGGTTTAGTTTATACATACTAACATGAAATACATGTTTTGAAAATTTCATGAAAAAATATTCAGAAGTTTTTGAGGTATCCTGCGCGTTATGCCCAAAAACGTCTTTTTGCGAAAATAACTTCAAAGTTTCAGAAACGCAGCTTCAGCTACTGAGCGGGTATCATTCTAAAAGCCATAACTTCTGTTCTAATGGGAATTACAAAGAAATAATTATATCAAAATGTTCATAACAGATAGGAGTTTAACATCTAAAAAAATTAAAATTTATAAAATTTTGGAGCTGTAAGAGTCCTGAGACCCCTTAATTAGAATGAATCACATAAATACTACGGGATTCGCGACTAGTTTGCATTGAGTGGATCTCTCAATACGCCTCGAGTGACTTTAAAAGTTAATTAAAAAACTATCTGGAAAAACGCGCACGGACCAAGGCGGCGTTGCAACTTTGCGACCTCCTTTCGAAGCGCGCTTAGCGCAATGCCAAATTTAAACGTTGAACAAAAAATTTTGTTTTAGCTACACTGTAGAAAGAAAGGTTGTTACTACGCTGAATTTAGTTTCATGAAATGCCAAATGAAGTTTAAATATGCACTGCTTTTATAGTCAGTACCGAAATAAGTTCATCATAAACAGATTAGGATGATATTGAAAAATGAGTTATACAGAATAGCTATATTTGATATTATTTAGATTCCATATCTCTTCGAACTTTCGTGGTATATCCATTTACACTTTTCTAGTATATACAGTTATACACAACCCTACATTGTATAGTTTTTTACAAAGTCTTAGTATTCTTTTAGCAACTTTTTTTTGTAATAATACAATTACAAATTCATATATTTATTCTACGGAACACTCTGTGCGCGAGTAATACTAGCACTTGAGTTTATTTACCACATAACCCGAATTATTAACAATTTTACAAAATAATTGTGAAACCATTCAAAATTCTAAAATGTTTGCTACAAAGTGAACAAATCAGTTGAAGTTTAGGAACAGGTGTGTTTGTGGGCCTCAGAAAAAAAAGTAGAAATTGAACTGTGAAAAAAATTGCAATGAACAGATTTCTTTTGTGATAACTCAAATTGACGACAAGCCTAGCTTGCTGTGTTGTTGCGGGAGGGTTTTAAAATTTTCCAATCTCCTTTTGTACTTGTTCTTTTTTTCACCTCCTGTGTACAGATATTTTTACATTTGATTTTTAAAAATCAGAATTATTCTTTTTTTTAATAGAAGAAATGATTATTATTTTTTTAAGTATCTCGTTTGCATTTCAATATTTCTATGTCATTTTTTTTTTTTTTTGGTACTAGATAGCAGAAGTTGATCTCTACAAAGGCCCTTTTTTACTTCTTCAATTTTATTTGCATATTGTCAGGACGGATACTTTCACATTTGGAACTGAATTCGAAAGTGAAAATATATCCTCATAAAAAGTAAAAAACAACCTTTGCAGAGATCAACCTTAGCTATTCAGTGCAAAAAAATCCCTTTAAAAATATTGAAATGCAAATGAGATATTTAAAAAAATTTTCTCATTCAATTAACAATAGTGAGTGGGGGTGTTCGTGTGAGTCATGTAAATTCTTAAGATGGAGCCTTTTCTAGGTTCATAGTTTTAGGTATAAAGGGTTAAAGCAATCAGATATCTTAGGAAGAAAAAGAAAATCTGAGCTTATCAGGCGACAAAAATTCAATGCTTATCAACCCACCTCCTTCTTGGAATGAAAGAAAAAAAATTAGCTCATAATAACACCATTGTTTTCGACTCAAACAAACAGAAGGGATAAAAATGAAACACGCCCTATCACTTGATCAACAAGAATTTTTATTTTTATTTCCAATATAATTTGAATGTAAAACAATTTAAATTTTGTTAAAAAAGACCACTATGTGTTACAAACAATCAATCTACTCAGAAATTTTTAAAAGAAAAAAATACATTCGTAACAAATTTTAAAAGAATTCCTACATCAACTGAAAAAAAATTGAGTTGCTAGAATTTGAACCTTTTTTTTTAACTACTGGTAAAATTAAAAAAAAAAAGCCATTTTAACAGAATACAGTTCAAACATTTCATACAACTGTCGATATACAATCGGGGTTTTTATTTAACACGTGATATCATTCTTTTAAAATTTAAAACCAAGTGTTACAAACTAGTAACACCTACAATGGAGAACAACATGGTGACAGGTTCAAAAAATCAATTTTTTTTTACAGATTTCAATTCTATGTACTTAAATTTTCCCAAAACAATATGCTGAAGTTTAAACAAATGACTAAGTTAGAGTGCGTTTTCCATTGGCGTGCACAGCACCGAAAATATTTAAGAGTATTTTTTTCAAAGTATGATTTTTTTCATAATGAAGGGTACGAATATTTTTTCCAACTGGATTAAATCATATTTAAGGCTGGAGTAGCACAGTTGAAGTTTATTCCAACAGAGCGAAAAATGTCCAGACCAGGGATCGAACCTGGATACTTGGCGTGCCGTGCCAATGCCTTACCTGTTAGGCTATCCGGACCGATACCTGGTCGACATAATTCACTCTTATTAGTTGGACTTGGCTGCGAACTGCAGCGCTAGTTTCATTCATCCGAGCTATAACTATAGCATTTAGTTAGTAGTTTCATCATGTAAATGCTTCTTATTAGTTGGACTTGGCTGCGAACTGCAGCGCTAGTTTCATTCATCCGAGCTATAACTATAGCATTTAGTTAGTAGTTTCATCATGTAAATGCTATAGTTATAGCTCGGATGAATGAAACTAGCGCTGCAGTTCGCAGCCAAGTCCAACTAATAAGAGTGAATTATGTCGACCAGCTATCGGTCCGGATAGCCTAACAGGTAAGGCATTGGCACGGCACGCCAAGTATCCAGGTTCGATCCCTGGTCTGGACATTTTTCACTCTGTTGGAATAAACTTCAACTGTGCTACTCCAGCCTTAAATATGATTTTTTTGTAAATGCTTGTCGCGATTTTTTTACCCATTTAAATCTTTGTCTTTAAAAGAGGTACGCTTATAGGAAGCCTTACAAATGTAAATGAAAACCCTGCTTAAACATCGATTTTTTTATGATTATAGACGAAGGCACAGACAAGACACCAACCACCCTCTGTTCAGCGTCACACACAGATGAACTTTACAAATCGATCGAGATATAATCATTATATAGTTAATAACATTGTGTACTGTATTTTGTTTAATTTCAATTTTTTTGACTAATCTATGCCTTTTTTGTTAAACTAACACTGACAAGACTTACATTGTATGTGTGTTTTTAAAAAATATTCCTTAAAAGCCAGCTTTTCTTTTTTGATTGGTTACCCTGTTGTTTCTCCAAATAGTAATCATTCGTCTGCGGGTTCCTTAAAATATATTTTTCCGCAGAAACAGTATTGTAACAGGTTCATGAACCCACAACAAAGCCACTTTGCAAATAAAGACAAATGTTAACCAGTATATGCATTTTAACATTCGTATAAAACACCATTCACTTTCAAAAACCTGTAACATTACAAAAAAAAACCAGCTTTAAAAAAAGTACAATACATTATGCACAGAAATAATGAAAAACACATAAAAAATCACATTTGGAGAGGATGAAGAAATGAATAAGTTACAATTCCTTAATGCAAATTCTACTTTCAGTTCATTAAAGCATAAAAACAAACAGTCATCCTCCCTCTTTACATCGAGGTATACTTACAATTTTGCAATAAGCAACTTTTAAAAGAAAATTCAACAACTTAATAACTATTTCAACCTTCATTCCCAATGCCCTGCAGTGATGCCTAAATGACCTAGTCAAATTTTCTCGAACATTTGGGTCTTCTCATACTCCAACACATTAGAATACAAAATTTAGTCAAAATCATTAGATTATTAGATGTAAATTTCCAACTGGGTGAAAAATGTCCGGACCAGGATTCGAACCCGAGACCTCCTGGCTGAAGCCGCCAGTGCTATGCCATCTGAGCTATCCCGGACGATTCTGGTCGAACTTTTTCACCCAGCTAACCTTGAAGATTACAGCATCTGGTCTGAAACCTGGTTCAGCTCAACAGAATAAATCTCAGGTAATGGAACTCCAGAAATCGCTGGATACGAAATTACACTAGATTAATTTTCACACAATTATTCTAATTGGTAAACAAATCATATTAGATGTAAGAGAATGGGTTCGAATCCTGGTCCGGACATTTTTCGCCCAGTTGGAAATTTACATCTAATATGATTTGTTTACCAATTAGAATAATTGTGTGAAAATTAATCTAGTGTAATTTAGTATCCAGCGATTTCTGGAGTTAAATTACCTGAGATTTATTCTGTTGAGCTGAACCAGGTTTCAGACCAGATGCTGTAATCTTCAAGGTTAGCTGGGTGAAAAAGTTCGACCAGAATCGTCCGGGATAGGTCTGATGGCAGAGCACTGGCGGCTTCAGCCAGGAGGTCCCGGGTTCGAATCCTGGTCCGGACATTTTTCGCCCAGTTGGAAATTTACATCTAATATGACTTGTTTACCAATTAGAACAATTGTGTGAAAATTAATCTAGTGTAATTTCGTATCCAGCGATTTCTGGAGTTCCATTACCTGAGATTTATTCTGTTGAGCTGAACCAGGTTTCAGACCAGATGCTGTAATCTTCAAGGTTAGCTGGGTGAAAAAGTTCGACCAGAATCGTCCGGGATAGCTCAGATGGCAGAGCACTGGCGGCTTTAGCCAGGAGGTCCCGGGTTCGAATCCTGGTCCGGACATTTTTCGCCCAGTTGGAAATTTACATCTAATATGATTTGTTTACCAATTAGAATAATTGTGTGAAAATTAATCTAGTGTAATTTCGTATCCAGCGATTTCTGGAGTTCCATTACCTGAGATTTATTCTGTTGAGCTGAACCAGGTTTCAGAGCAGATGCTGTAATCTTCAAGGTTAGCTGGGTGAAAAAGTTCGACCAGAATCGTCCGGGATAGCTCAAATGGCAGAGCACTGGCGGCTTTAGCCAGGAGGTCCCGGGTTCGAATCCTGGTCCGGACATTTTTCGCCCAGTTGGAAATTTACATCTAATATGATTTGTTTACCATTTAGAATAATTGTGTGAAAATTAATCTAGTGTAAAATCATTAGAGTCATTTTCTAGATAAAATTCGTATACACACCACACACAAACATTTGCCCAAATTATAACATAACAGCAGGAAAGACCGGGCGTATCTCGGTCAAAATTAGCTACTGAGTTCAACTCAATAAAAAATTACATTCTCAGCAGATTAACAGTTATATATCGGTGCGAAATTTGATGACATTGTTTCATTTGATGCTAAGAATGCGTATTGGCATTGGTAATCTTGAAAACCGATTTTCCTGCCAAATCTGGCTAATGTTACCAGTTTTGCGGCCAACTCTTAAACAACTTAATAACTGTTTGAATCTTCGTTCCCATTAATATACAATGATCCATAGTGACACCAAAACGAGCCATTCATCGAATTTTCTCAAACTTGTGACATACCCCAATGGTCTTCTCATACCTCAGAATGGTAGGATACAAAATTCAATCAAGATTATCAGAGACGTTTTTTACATAAAATATTCGAACACACAATTTTGCTCCTATTATAATATGTGATGATAAGAGACAATGCTGCAAAAATTTCTGAATTCAATGATACAAGACAAAAACAACAGGCAAAAAATAAAGGTCTGAGAAACAAAGTGCATGGCTGATTAGCCTAAGTAGCCGTTATTTATGAATTGAGAAAACATGCCAAATAAATATTGAATTAATTATTTATATATTTTTAGAAAAATACTTAGTTCATGATGGGGGAAAAGAATACATGATGACGAGATATGTTTCATTTAAATCCTTCGGAATTTTTCCAGAAGAAAATTAAATAAGATTTTTTTCGCACATTTTTCATATTTTTTTAAAAACTGTTACTTCAATAAAGCTTTTTCCATCACATAAGATAGTGAGGTACAAATTATCCTTTCAGATCAGATTAATTACTCATTTCTGGGTGAAATTACTTTACAGTGAAATAAAAAAACATTAAAGTAACTACTGAAAATACTTTACATAAAGGTTTACAGAAATCTAATGATATGTCTGGAGTCATTTGCTTATTATAAAAATGGCAAATATGACAATTATGGAAGAATTTTACAATTTTTCATTTTAGTACTAAATGCTAAAACATACGAGATGCGATAATAGTAAATTCAACGACATATATACAGAGTTCATACTCAATTTTGACTATAAAAATGTAAGAGATTTCCAGGAGGTGTCTATTTGGTATGAGACAAATAATGCTTTCTTAAATTACTGTTCCGAGAAAATCCTTTGGAACATATTTCACAAACAAAAGGTTTTCCTGTTGTAGTATGAGTGAAGAGATGTCTTCTTAAACTATTCTTGACAGAAAATGCTTTGGAACATGTTTCGCAAACAAAGGGTTTTCCACGTGTGTGAGTCAAAGTATGTGTTCTTAGACTACTATTCGTAGTAAATGTTTTGGAACATATTTCACAACCAAAAGGTTCTCCTGTTGCAGTATGAGTAAAGATATGTCTTCTTAGATTACTCTTATCAGAATATCCTTTAAAACATATATCACAAACAAAGGGTTTCTCTCCAGTATGAGTCAAGAGATGGTTTCTTAGACTACCATTTTGAGAAAATCCTTTGGAACATATTTCACAAACAAAGGGTTTTTCCCCCGTATGAATGTTTCTTAGATGATTTCTTAGACCAACATTCTGAGAAAATCCTTGGGAACATATTTCACAAACAAAGGGTTTCTCTCCAGTGTGAGTCAAGAGATGGCTTCTTAGATTACTACTCTTAGAAAATATTTTGGAACATACTTCACAAATAAAAGGTTTTCCTCCTGTATTAGTGGAGGAATGTTTTCCCTTATCATCATTTTGAGGAACAAATTGGTGTTCACTACAAGAAGATTTTTCTTCTGTAATCGATGACATTTTCTTAGTGAAAAAGTTGTGTTTCGGATGATAACAAAAACTTCTTCGAACTATCAGTATGAAACTATTATTTACATTTTTATCAAAGGAAATGACTTACTCAACTTCAGTAAAAAAGTTTTATCTACCTTTGAATCTAAAAACAGAAAGAAAATAAATAAACAACACATTTTTTAAAAAAGGTCACTAAATTTTAATTCTCAATTAAATCGCAGACTTGGCAATTTTTATTTCCTTAAACACTACAAAAATCATACATTAAATTATCGCATTATATAAAAAATGGTAATAGTAAAAAATAGGGAATATATTGTCGACCTTTTTTTGTCTATAAGAAGTACTGCTTACCCCCATGCAACTGGCAATTGCAAGAAGACCCTATTACTGTTAAATCCGTTATGTAACAAAATGCTATTAATAAATACTTTTAAGCAATAAGTATTTCTTAGTGTTATTTGATATAATGTTATTTCACATATAATAGTGATACTTTATTAACTTTTCTCTTTAATTAAATCAATAAAGTATGCGAATAATAAATGCATAACCCCATCTGTATATCATTGCAAACGTATAAAAAGAAAAACAAAGAAAAAAATTGTTAAAAAATAATAATAAAATAAAAATAGAAAATAGACACTGATATCGATATCATTAGGGAGGAGGAGTTCGAGGAATGATAATGCATGATATCGTATAGGAGGAGGGTGTCGAAAATTGCCAAGATGTTTAGAACATTATATATATACAGTCCCATATGCTTTAAACTTACTGATAGTACAGATGCATCCTATATTAGGATGACAAATTGTCGCCTCTTTTAAAGGTTGAAAGAACCTAAGAGTGATTTAAAACACAATAAGCTCTCAACTGCATCATCAATCAACTTTCTTTAAAGGAAGTATTTTATTTACTGACTTTGTCAAAACCAGGATTTTTTCAAAACAAGACCATCTATTTGAAGCAAATATTCAGGAATTTTTAGAGATTTGTACAAGAAGTCAAGAAAAAATGTGTAATGACAAGGTTTAATTTTCAGATAAAAATAGACACTGATATCAATTTCATTTTGGGGAGGGGGGGTTCGAGGAATGATACACTATATGGCCAAAGGTGACCGGCCATTTGCGATTTTAGACGTTTTGTTAAATATCTAGAAAAATACATGACGAATTAACCTGAAACTCAAGGTGTGTAAACAATATATTATAGGTCATATATATCCGCAAAGATTTTTTCCCGAAACCCCATAGGGGACCGTCAACAAATTGAAAAAGAACGAATATCTTTTAGATAACCCTGTCAAAACTAATGTAGCAAAAGCGTTCAAACTGTAGATTATGATTACGTGGCTAATTGTAATAATTTGTGTACATTTTTATGAGGATAGCATGTATACTCGCAAAAAAATTCGGGTTTTCATAAAAACAGTCTCAAATTTTGACAAGATTTTTGCTTATAATTTGCAGAGTTCTTAATATAAAAAAAAGTTATTTTCAAAAAATATGACAAACAACATTGTACACAATACCCTGTAATCAGAATTAAAATATAGTAAAAATTGTATGCAAAATGAGCAGGTTTACTAACTAAATAATGTTTCACTGTGCATGTCCGAACGCAATCAACATTTAATGTGCATAATGTGTTAGCTAAATGTATAGAGCAACTTTTGTAAAAATCTCACAAACTTAGCGTGAAAATTCTGAAAGTTATCATTGATAGAATAAGCTCAAAATCCGTTATTCCCAAAATGAAGCAAAAAGATGAGGGACTGTATCCATATATCCATTGATTAGTGCCAATACAGCATACACAATAACGCACGCACTAATGTATTTGGATACAACCCCTCATCTTTTTGCTTCCTTTTGGGAATAACGAATTTTGGGCTTATTCCATCAACGATAATTTCCAGCCTTTTCAAACTATGTTTTTCAGACTTTCACGAAAGTTGCTTTATACATTTAGCTAACACATTATTCAAATTAATATTTTGATTACGTTCGGGCATGTGCAGAGAATCATTATTTAGTAAACGTGCTCATTTTTCATACGATTTTTATTACCGTATTTTTCGGCCTATAATCCGCGGATTATCTGTTAAAAAACCTCAAAAATTTTAAGTGCGGATTATCTACCGGTGCGGATTATCTACGGACATTTTTTTAAGCAGAAGTTCATGTCAGATATCCTGTTTCTACCGGCAGTCAAAATAAAAATGTTAACAGCTGTCACACGACTGTTTACTATCGACCGCTCGCGGAGTTGCTCGTGATTCGTTCACATATGACGTGTACGTGCTAGTGGGAGTGGCTTTCGATTTTTATGTTATAATTTTTAGCCTTTTGGCAACATGTTTTCATGAAGATCAAAGCGTTTCTCAACTCATCTCTTTCAAAAATTGCAATGCAATATAATAAATAATGTCTAACAGAAAACGTGTTATTTAACAGTACAGAATTTAAACTGAACATTATTATAAAAGAGGAAAATGATTTAAAAACAGCAATCATTATAGAATTATCTGTATTCACAAGACAGTCTACATTTTAGATATAAGATTCAATGAAAAAAAAGTATTTGTATTTTTAACTTGTAATTAGTTTATAATTATTTTTTTTTCAATTATTTTATTACAATTATCATTTAAATAGAGCAACTAAATAAATAAGGAGGTGGTTTGTTAGTAGTACTTTGGAATGTTGAAAACAATGAGTAATCCTCGTATAGTCCGGCGTATTATCCGCGGATTATAGGCCGATGCGGATTATCTGATGAAATTTTTTTATAAGCACTAAAAATTGCGGCTGCTGATTATAGGCCAAAAAATACGGTACTTTTTAATTCTGATTGCAGGTTATTGTGTACAACGTTGTTTGTCATATTTTCTAAAAAGAATTTTTTTTATATTAAGAACTCTACAAATTATAAGCAAAAAACTTGGCGAAATTTGGGACTCTTTTTTATAAAAACTTTAATTTCTCAACGAGTATGCACGCTATCCTCATAAAAATGAATACAGTTTATTACAATAAGGCACTTAATCATAATCTACAGTTTGAACGCTTTTGCTACATTAGTTTTGACAGGGTTATCCAAAAGATATTCTTTCTTTTTCAATTTGTTGGCGGTCCCCTATGGACTTTCGGGAAAAAATCCTCACGAAATGTATGGAAATGTATGACCTGTACTATACTATTTACACACCTGGAGTTTCAGGATAATTTCTCATGTATTTTTCTAGATATTTAACAAAATGTCTAAAATCGCAAGTGGCCGGTCACCTTTGGCCATATAGTGTATATCAATATCATTTGGGGGGGGGGGGGTCGTTCAAGGAATGATATCGTATTGGGGGAGGGAGTCTAAAATTACCAAAAAAAATTGATAACATTATATATGTACAGTACCATATCCTTTAAACTTACTGACAGTACAGATGTATCCTATACTAGGATGACAAAGCGTTTTGTTTTCACATACATATGTATGCATGCAATGTACCTTAAATCAGGTTACAGTTGAATAATTTTGAATGCATTATTACATTCTAATGACTGTTTAAAAAATGTAAACAAAGCAATTATTAGAAATCCGCAAACTTCTGAAGTACTTCTGATTCCAAGCTATGCGGCTTTGAGGAAATCTACTGTATTAAAGATAACATTTGGAGGCTTTTTTAATTTTCTGTCTCTTTGCATATCAGGTACAATTCAATTTAAGCATTTCAGGTTTAGTCTGGTTTCGATCAACAAATATTTCATCTGGTTTTGATTGAGCTACGTCCGATAGTTGGAATGCAAATAACATTACATATATCAAGAGGATTACCATTTAAAAAATGATGTACTTTAATTAATGCAGTGAAACCACGATAACTCTTCACCACACTCGGATAAATAAACTTGTTTAAGTTAATCTATTCCCTTCTGCAATTACTTTTTAATAAATTGCTTGCACCCATGTTTTACGATGCAAAAGTCATACTGCTACTGACAAAGCACGAATAAAAGAAAGAAAAAGAAAACTAGCTTTATTAGTTGAAAACGTATAATATGATGTAAAAAATGCACCATCATCAGGAATGTAATAAGATTCTGATAACTGATAAGATAGACAAAACAAAAAGTACAACTTACAAGTATTTTTTTTCAAAAAGGAAATATCCATCATTTTATTATTCAGCAAGGAGGATGTTTGCAAAATCTTCCTGTTTTACATCTAAAAAGATAACATTAGTGTAGTCAACCAGAAGTTTAATGTTTTTATATAATATATTTCATTATGCGTTACCAAGAAATAAGTTATTAAAATATCCTATTTTTTGTGGTGTATAAAATTGTTAAAATTACTTCTAATTGGGATGACAGGCAATTCATACATTTAAATTAAAGCCAGCATAGCACACTAAACATTTAAATCTGCGTCACATTTGGAAGCTGAAGATAATTTCAAAAAAAGATATTTCAGAAAAGATATTTTCAAAATAAAAAATATATACCTCATCATTTTTCAGTTACTGATATAAGTACATGCTCCAGGAAACTCTATCAATTTCTTAAAATACTGACACAGTTAATATAATCTAATTAAAATGTATAATAAATTTCAATATCTTAATCTTTTTGCAGCTCTCTTCAAATCTGAGATATTGAAGTTTGGCTGTATTAGAACATTCAAACAGCTCATAAAAATAGACACTCACACAGCTTCTTATCTTTTTATTCAATTTTGTATATGAAATGCCAACAAAATGGTTACCATTTTGAAATTGAAAGATTATTTTAAACAGTATCATAGTTTGAGGTGGTTCAGCGCCATCTATTGGTGATAATTGGAACAGATAGAAGCACACTCAAGGAATTTTTGTCCTTATATCCCTTGCAAATATAACCTCAATAGTTGTCACCCTTATGACACTTGCAGGATGATTATTGAAATGATTTTCAGTTGAACAGTTTTTTTTTCATTTTTCAATAAGGGAGTAATAGTTTAAAGCATTTTTGCCTCATGACAGCAGTGTTTTTTCCTCCCCCATGCTGACACATCTTGAAATTGCGTTCAAATATCATCTTTTGATAGTATTTTCTGTCTTTACTGAAAAATGGAAAAAAACTGATTACGAAGTTTCTGAAAAAGAACTTTTGCTAAATGGATGAGTTTTCCAAGCAAAAATTAATTCAGGAATGTGTCAAAAAATAACTCCTTCGGATTTGAGAAGCAAACTTCGGAAGGCTAATCATCCCCTTAATTTAGATAAATGGGTTTTTCATGCAAAATTATCCAATTTGCTTCAAATTGGGTATACCGGTTTATTCAGATAAGGCACTTCCCTGATTAGATTTGGAGGTTCATTGATTAAGTAAAAAGGGAGAATCAGGGAAGCTACTCGACTCTTAATTTAGCTAAATGGGTATTTTCGTTTATTTTTTTATTTTTCGAGAGTGTTACTCTTTGAAATAAGAGTGTAATGTACAATTGGTGTGATTAGCCTCTGTGCTCAATGCCATCAGTTTAATTGGGCATTTTTCTTTTTATCATATATTATTCTATACAATTTCCCAAAATATTGATTAATTTATAAAAAAAAAAGTAGAACAAGTTTAAATCTTGTGGTTTCCTTTTTGTTTTTCAATTAAAATTGGCTTTAAAATTAGAATTGAGAAGTTTTTTCTTTTGATTTGATATTCTATATTATGAAAATAAACAATTAGAACGTCCCTCTGAATGATTCACTTAAAAAATTCTTACAACAGCATTATTGTCATTTGCTAATATTGATGGTTCATTTAAACAACTCATTAAAGTAGATGCAGGGTTAGTGGGAATATCGTTCCTCTCTCTCTTTTAAACAGTTCCACTGACCCCCCCCCCCCCCTTTGTGAATGTCAGTAAGGAGACAATCCATGCTTGAAAAAAATTGAACTCTAAACCCTGACAATAGAGAGGGAGATGTGACTCTGTAACACAGCAATTTATTCTCTGAACGCAACACATTGACTGAAAGTAACAGTTGATCACTGTAGAACACAGAATATGTGTATACTTTTGAGGGAAGAAAATGTATCAGAATTTACAGGTGGCATTATAGGCAGAGTATATAACAAGAATTGAAATATCATACAACCAACATAGATTATGAAACACTTTCCAACACATACAGAATACTGTAACAAACAGTTTAACTGTTTATTAAGGTGAAAGAGGATATAAAACTATTTATGAAAATCACATGAAACACCAAATTAAGTTAATAATTGCTAAAAGTGATAAAAATACATTTAAGAGGCAAATAAATGCCTTTATTTATTCAGATCGACCTGTTTCATCGCTCTGGCGGAGACATCCTCAAGATCTATAATGATACAAATATTTTCACAAAATTTTTTTTAATTTAAAACTGGTAAACAAAAATCACGTGAACTCGTGCATAATGAAATCAACTGCAATATTAAAAATGGATATCAGCGAATGTGAATTATCGATCATTACAGATCTTGAGAATGTCACCGTCAGAGCAATGAAACAGGTCGATCTGAATAAATAAAGGTATTTATTTGCCTTTTAAATGTATTTTTATCACTATTAGCAATTATTAAGTTAGTTTTATGAAATGGGATGTCTGAATAAACAATTTAGAAAACATTAGTTGGAAAATTATCTGAATTTTTTTGTGCAGCCCTGCATAAGATCTATAGATTCGTACTTATAATACATAATATGTTAAAAGTGATTTCAGTTGAAAATTCTCCTTCAACCATTTATGCCCATAAACTTAAATATACTTGAGATCTTTTGTGCTGCCCTGT
Organism: Maratus speciosus; assembly: GCA_963932465.1. NCBI lineage: Eukaryota > Metazoa > Arthropoda > Arachnida > Araneae > Salticidae > Maratus > Maratus speciosus. The sequence goes on from OZ010794.1 coordinate 37,927,975, forward strand.
ACAGGATCTATAGAATTAATACACAGCAAATAATATTTAAAAAATAGTCCAATTTTCAAATGCATAACACAGCTGAAAACATTACTCCAGCCATTATTGTTCATAGGCAGTACTAAAATCAAATTCTTTTGTGTGTGCTCGACAATAAACAATAAATTGTAGGCTCACCAGATTCTACATTCAATGCACTGTAATAGATCTCAGTGATCTATACAGGCAAGTTTCAATATGTTTAAAATAGTGTTATATCATTAAAATATGCCACAAATGATTTTCCCACTAGGCCATCAATCAACGGAATTCTTTTAAATATTCCTGTAAATGAACCGTAAATGCTACACACTACAATACTGTACTTGTGATATTGATCCCCAATAACAAAAATCAATTTTATGACAATCGAACTCTATTGACATGAGCCTGAACAGACAGACAAATCAAATTCATTACCACTTTTTCAAAAAAGGTTGAACTTAAAAAAAACCACCATTTAAAACACACTGTCAGCCATTATTTTTTATGTGCAGTACTGTAACCAAAAATTGAAGAAAGGGAGAAGTTACTCCGCAAATTTATTTTCTGAACATAGCACATTAATGGAAAGTAATATAGTAGAGTCTCGAAAATCCGCACAGCTTGGGTCCAGGGGCTGTGCGGACTTTGGAGTTTTGCAAATTCTAGATTAAATTATTTATTTTTTTTCAACTTAACTTTTTTCATTTCCAAAAAAGAGCATGTAATAATTCAATTTAAGCAAATCAAAAGTTTAATCTTTTTTACTTACCTGTACATTATCATTTTCATACACAAAATTATTATTATTTTTTTTTTATAATTTTTAAAGATTTTTTATATAGGGTCCTTTGGTTGAGAACTTCCATTTTCTTTTGTTGAAGTTTCTTTTGAATTCTGTATATAGTCATTATTTCCTGTTGCTCTGTACAACTCTGCTGCTCCAAGAACTTCAAAATTTTCACCTAAAACCAAACATTCTTCGAAAAATTTTCTCAGTCACTGTCTGACTCAGTTTCACTATCTTCAGGTGGGTTCATTATTGAAGAAATAATTTCTTCATCTGCAACATGATTTTAAGACTTAATCTCTATTATTCATTCATTCAACAATTTCTTCTTCTTAAAAAACTCTGGTTGAAATTTTTTGCATAATTTAACAGCATTCAGATGCTTTTGCTTGTGGTAATGTTAGCTAAAAAATCTTTATCTTCATCCTCATTTTCGATAAATAAAGAGCCAGGCCATATTTTATGTCATGCATTAATTAAAGCCTTTCATGAAATATAAAATAAATTAATTCGCTATTTTCTTTAGCGGCCGATAGATGGTGCCACTACTGAAACTTTTTTTGCGCTTGTTTACATCTGTCATCGATTTCTGTTATTTTATATTTTGTTGCGAGTTAAGTTTCTGTGAAATAAAATTATTTTATTTGTGTAATATCCTGTGTCATTACAATTTTCCCATAAATTTAAGTTAAAAATTATTTTATTTTCGCTCCCTGTTATTTGGAATAGAGATTAGAAAGAATACTTCTTAACTGCAAGTTTCACTGTTAGCATTTTGAAATACATGAGGATGTTGGAAGATTGCGGATTTTAGAGACTACTGTATTTAATAACTGTAGATTATAGAATATGTGTACTTTTGAAACAAAGAGTATAAAAATGAAAGATTAAAAAATAAATACAGCATTGAGTTTTTCATATTAATGAGCAAGAAAAGAAAGGCATGATTAGTTCAATCAATCAGAGTACAATTCTAAATGATAAATAAGATTTGGTTTTATACATTTTTTTTTTATAGTATTGTATGTTATCTAGATTCCATGATATGTTTCTTATTATATTTTGTGTTACACATCTCATAAAGGTTCCATTACAAAGGAAAAGACATACATAATACAGAGAATATACCTAAAACATGGGAAAAAAAATATTTAGTTTTAAATTACATGTGTGCTCTTTGCGTTATAGCAGATTATATACCAGAATATAGAGTATGCAAGATTCAACTTTTCAATGGGATTTAATTATGTTAGTTTCCATTATTTTCAGATGATGAATTAATTATCACGCTTATAGGCACTTCTCACCAATAATTACTTTTATGTGTAACACAGAAATAATGCTTTTGTGTTGATATAAAATGGTTTATGTCATTATTCATTTTGAGCCTTTTTTTTTTATTTAAATGTAATGAGTTAGACATGTATTTTTAAATATAAATTAATATATTTTCAAACAAAGATAGTACGTGAAATTATCTGGAAGATTTATATTTAAAATTAAAGAAGTGTAATGCCAACTGAAACAATAATTGACGACTCATTATGACCCGGTAAAAAAAGCTATACCTGCTACGATGACGATTTTAAAACAAAATACATTTGAAACCTATTAAAATTTTGCAATGACTGGCCAGTTTTATGAAAGTTATAACCCAGAAAGTGAAAAAAAAGGTTGCTTTTATGTCAGCTGGATGCCAACCAGCATCGAAATTTTTTAATCTTGCCAATCTTATAAAATTAGCAGATAACAAATAGTCAGTAGTTTAATGTTGCAATGACAGATATGAATATTAATGAATGATAAATTAAAATATTTTGACAAAAAAAATTAAGACTAATTACTAAAAGTTTATTTATTTCTGTTAATTTCTTTACTGACTTATCTAAAAATAATGATAAAATATGCAAACACAAATTTATCAATACTATAAACAAAATGTCACATCTCATCAGGTCTATTACAGATTGGGCTGATTTAATAACATTAATAAGAGATAATATGAACTAAAAACATTATTACGAGGAAGCATAATAAATGAAATCTATTTCCTTCTTATGAGGCTACATCACTCACACAAAAACATCGCCTCGCTAATGTTAATCCTATGGGAGAAATTTTTAAAACATATCTTATTTGCATTTCAATATTTAAAAACAATTCTTTTGCATTGGATATCCCTACAAAGGCCCTTTTTTACATTTTTTTTGTCATAATTTGAATGCAGGATTTATTATGAGGATACTTTCATTTTCAAAACTGGTAGCATAAAAAAAAAAAAAATCCTAAAAGTCCTAATAAAAAAAAGTAAAAATTGGGCTTTGTAGAGATATCAACCTCAGCTATCCAATGTAAAATATATATATATATATATGGAAATGGAAATGAGATATTTAAAAAAAATCCTCTTCCATAGGATTAACATGAGCAAGGCAGTGTGTTATAGAAAAAACCTCTTAGATGCAGACATTAAAGATTTATGCCATGACATCACACAAAAGATAGACTCATCAAGTCATTCCCAACAGAAACAGCAGAATTCCGAAAGTTGTTTTTGTACTTGCATGTTATCCAGGCCAAGAGATAGATTATCAAAAATGGTTGACAGTTGCCAATCTTGTTGCACTCAGGTTGAAAACAGTAATTTGTCATACGTTTATTACTAAATACATAATATTCCTAAAAGTGATAAATAACATTAATTTAGTAAAATGAATAAATAGTAAATAATATAAAGAAGAAAAAATAGCAAATGATATAAGAAATGGTGGTACTACTTAATTATCCCATCGACCAAAAATCTATCGCCAAACTATAAGATTAAATGCCATTATAATAGTTGATCATACAAATATCACATTCGCTTGACTTTAAGCAAGTTACACATGTTTACATCATCAAGTGATTTTTATTTCGACGTTTTACTTGTATTTTTATTAATGTTATACTAATTTATTTGTTCTTTCGTTATTTAAAATAAAAATTATATCAATTCGTATAATTTAGCGGAATTGGTTGACAATATAAGAAAGTAGTACCGAAATGGTAAACAATACAACATTAATTCTAAACCCTTAATTTAATACACATTTACCAACTGCATAGAATCAAGTTGGACATTTATAGTAGTGCAATACACCAATGTAATGTCCAAAAAAAAAAAAAGTTAGTGTAATGAGCATTATTGGCACAATGCTTGGCACAGTTGTATCTGACCTGGATTGCATAATACACAAGTACATTTTTTAACCATTTGGAAAAATGGTTATTGCTTTCTGTCAGGGTAGGAAATCAAAAACATATCTGAAGCATTTCATTGTTTGAATCTGCATTTTATTCGTTTTCTGATTGGTCTATACAATAATCTGTATTTACCCTTTACTTTCAACAGAGATGGATACTTTTGTTGCCACTATGACAAAAAAAGTAATAAAAACTACAAAAAAAAAAAATAATAATAATAACTCAGAAACAAATTGAGATAGAGTTTTCAAACAAATTGCATTTAAAAGTACATTTTTTTTTTCTTTTTCAGTTTTAAATACCATAAAATAACTAACAACATACTAAGTTAAAAGATCTAAAAAATACAATGAGCACAAAAAAAAAAAAAAAATGTTAAAAAAGTATAGCATTTGTGAGTAGAAATTTTTTCTATAGATTCATAAAAATATTTTAAAACTGTGACTTATGTAGTTTAAGAAATGACTGATTTAGTGAATGACTCTAAAAATTGAAATGCTGACTTACTTCTTTTGATGAAAATGAAAAAAAGGTTCCACAATTGGGTGATGCAACCTCATCATTGAAGGGATTTATGGCAAAATTCTCATAACATGGCTGAAAAATAAAAGTGTCAGAATCTTAGTCAATAGTTAAAGAAACAATACATATTAACAAAATTCTAGGTACTTTTATGTTAGCTGGGTGCCAGTAATTGCGAATTTTTTTTTCTATCTCACTCATCTTATATAACACCAGCCAATACGCTAACATTGCAATGACAGACATGACTTTTTGTGAATGAATGATTGAACTGAAATATTTTGAGAAAAAATAATTAAGATTAGTCGTATAAAGTTCGATAATTTCCATTATACAGCAAAGCCGAAACTAGCCCATTTTGCACACGGGACAAACATGCATTTTGACGGACAATGAATGAGAGTTGAGTCGCTCAAAGCCACATGAAATCAGAAATACTGATGTGAAAGAAATGAAATCATGTTCATTATTAAATAAAGCAAATTTTCTGTTTATTAATGAATAATTTTATGTTTAATGTAATTATTTGATAAATGCTGTTTATCCTTAAAAAAGGAATTAAATAAAACAAATTCAGTATGAAAATGAGACTAGATGAACCTTTCATATGCAGATTCAATAGTTAGAAAATGTAATCCCTATTTAGTAATAGTGGTGGCTTTTTAGATACATTCGATATTATATAAATACATAGCACCTATAGTTGTCATCTGGTCCATCTGTCTGTCTGCATATAACAGCACCAAAATGGCCCCACTAAATGGTTTTAAATTTAATATATAGAATCTTTGCAAAATTGTATAGAGTCCTTTCAAATTTTAGGAAGATCAAATCAAAAAGATAGTCATAAAAATTTTCTTCATTCCATTCAATCCTATCCTACATCATGAATTCCATACTATCCTGTGATAGGTCATGATTCTAGGTTTCCAGGGTGATGACGTCCTATTTAAAAGAGGGTCCTATTACTTCTGTATGACTGGATTTAATCTGTAGAATCGTAATAAATTTTGTATTCAGACATTTTTGCATAAGAGTGCAAGAGCTATTTATTGCACGGAGATCTGAATATTTATAAAATGAGTCAGAGTACAAACGCACCCCATTGGTCACGTTTGACATACAATTTCCAACTTGTTATGTACAGAGTAGATTCTTCAAAGATTATTCAAGAAACATTTAAGACAGCCACCTTCATAGTCTTTGAAACAATTCAGTGTTTTAAAAAAATGTTTATATTTAAATGGTTAGGAATTGAATGTTAAGAATCCTTCCCCCTTCCATTTTTCATTTCAAACTCTGACAGAAAAAAAGGGAGGTGGGGTGAGGTGGGGGGGAATTTGCTCTTATGAAATGAAATTTCACAAAAAATAACAAGCTTGTGAATGAAATTATTCAAAGGGGCCTCCATTTTACCCAGATTGATCCCTTCGATAAATATTTGTTCAGGTGAATAAGATAATACATATTTCTACAATTCTGGTTTTTAATTTTTGCTATAAAAATTACAAATTAAAAACAGATATACAACACATCAAATACAGATAGATGTCCGTAAAATAAGAAAAGGGTTATTCAGTTATACTAAGTATTGACGCAATAAAAGTAACAGCATGACCTGAATTTTCTTTTGTTCACGTTATGCAAACTGATCCCCCCCCCCCAATGCCTCTATGAATGAGTCTTCTAAATATTCTTAGCCTTTTTCAAGCATTCGTTTTCAGCACCCCACACTTGAAAGCCGTATGAATACTTTTACAACTACTTCAATACAAAGAGATTTTTTTTTCTATTACAGTTATAAATAAAAAGCTTTTTAAACTGTAATGCGCTTAGTTGCAAGATATATAATCACAGCAGAAAACAAACGTTATTATTTTAAAGTGACTTCATTTTTGTTTGTTAGTTTGCTTCAATGGGGCATTTTTGGTGAAAAATTACTTTTGGAAACAACTTGTTAATGCATATGTAATCTGATCTCTGATCTGTTAGATTACATATTGAATAAGAATGTAATCGGACACCATATAAGTAATAGCATAAAAATATTATTTATTTTCGACCTAACGTGCGATTTCGGGTTAAATAATATAAAAACTAGAAATATAACATACCACGCCAACGATATTCAACGAAAACAACCAACATTCGATGATTCGATAGATTGATTTGATTTGAATTAAAGGCTCGATTATTCTGAAAGGATATCGCCAATCTTAAGGCTAGTAGATATTTATGCAAAGCTAATTAATATCTTTGAATTAATAAACCTCGAATTAAACAGCTTACAGGAAATGGCAGCTAGAGCAAAGCGATCCTGCATAGCGGACACCCGAATGCCTGCCAAAATCTTTGAATGATTCATTGCATCGAATACGAATCATTCAAATTGAATCAATCATTTGGCGTCTCTTAATAATGCATTATATTTTCCGTATTTGATACTTTCTATCCAAAGCGTTTTTTTAAGGTTAGTTTATTTATCACCTAACCGACAACATGACAAATTAAAAAACTGTGCAATTATTACGATGTACTTTTACGACTTTCTTAAAGCTTGTAAGTAACGATGATTTCTTATATTCAATTTATTTAAATGTTTAGTCTGTCAAAATGTTATTTTATATTTTTGCTACCTCCGTAAGAAATCCGAATATCTTCCATGAAATCCTGCTGCACAAATTCTTTGACGTATGATTCTATGAAAATTTGATTATACTAATTCGGTTTCGCTTTTCCAATTTCAATTCATTTTTTTTTTTCATTGAATCAAGAAGTAGTACAATTGAGAGAAATTAGGGTACTTTTATGTTAGCCAAAATCTTTTCAATCTCACCAATCTTATAAAATTAGCCTTTAACAAATAGTCAATATTTTAACATTGCAGTGACATATACATATAGCTTTGTGTGAATGAATGAATACATTAAAATATTTTGACAAAAATTAATTAAGATTAATTATAAAAAATCGATCATTTTTATTAATATCTTTAAAAACTTAGCTAAAAAGAAACTTAAAAATAATGATCAAATGTGTAAACACAAACATACTAATACAAACAACAAAATATCATCTAATTTGGTTCTATTTATGAATAGGTTAGTCAAGAACAGAAATGTTTAAACAAGAATTAACATAAACTAGAAATTTTTATTCATAATGAAAGTATATATCTAATTTTCTATTCACAAAAATAAAAGCTTATGTTATTTAAAGTCCCAAAATCTTAAAATGTCATCTAGAATTTTTAATATGGTTCGTCAGTTTTCTGCTTTACATGAATTCAGCCAAAAATTGCAATTCAAATTATGCCAAGGTCTGAAATTCAATGATTAATTGAAACTAGGTTTAGTGAGTTATCACTGGTGCCCAGCTAACGTGAAAGTATCAAAATCAATGAGAAAACTGGGGTTCGTGGAACAGAGTGTCTAAAAAATGTAGTACTACTTTTTATTAAAAAATAATTACAAAAATAAGGAGTTCAAGAATATTGTTGTATGCAATACTGTTTAATGTTTAACAGTTTCTAAAAGCTGTATTCTCCGAGTCTTGGAGAAATTTTAATCCTCATAAATAAATATGCAACTTAAAATAACTACACATTATAGAATATCAAATATTATCTAAAGTGATATCAAAATTAGAATTGCTGACAATGAGGCCCCTGGTCTGCAGATTTTATAGTATTTTATGATTCATTACTAATCTTTGCACAAAACTGTACAGTTTACTGTTCACTCTTTGTAATATATCTAAACATTATCAGACGTCATTAATTAATCAAATTAATAACGCTATTTCAGAATCCAAAAGATAGACAGCAAGAATACGTCGAACAACATTTATTCATAATTTTATAAGACTATTGCCAAAATCAGATTTGAAACTTACAGCAAATACATGATGCCATAAATATCATCCATGTATAAAATACATATTAAAACTAAATATATTACACAACACTCTCCCCCTTAAAAAATTTTTGTTTTACAAATGAATAAATAAAGCAGGCAATAATAGTGGGATAAATAACCTTTTACAGAACTATAAATCTAATCGATTTGGAGGTTTTATTACCCTTTTTGGTCGTGGAGTTTTAAGTAGCTGGGAATTGGAGTTTTTATGGCAGTCCAGAGTTCTTTTAGGTGTTTTAACAGCTCTTGATTGAAACTGCTCTTTCTCTGCTGCCTCAGTTGTCTCTATTGGTGTTTGAGATGCTGTTTCATCCTTCATTGAATCAGAAACAATCTTTGCATTAGAATCGGTGACTGTCATTGAAGATCCACTTGCATAATTCAATGGCACACTGCGATGCTCAGAGATTTCAGGAATTTGAAGAGTGCACTTTCTTAGATGATCTGCATGTACAAAGCGCACTTGACCATTTACATGTACCAGGTAGGTACTTTCACTAATTTTCTTTGTGATTATACCAGGAAACCATTTAATTTCCTTGTTTCTGGTGGATTTCACAAGAACATTTTCTCTAACATCAAAATGTCTTTCACTGGCAGTTGAACGAGACCTTTGATTCTCTTGATAGCTCTTTTCCTGCATAATGTGATCACTTCTGAGCTTCGTAATCTTGGTTTGTGGTGTAAATTTGAAAATAAGCTCAGCAGGTGTTTTCAGTGTAACTGATGAAGGCGTATTTTGATAAGCAAACAGTATGCAGTCTAACCTATGTTGAAAACTATCATATACCCTATTAGAAAACTTATGTTTCTTCAACATGTTCTTAATGATATTAACAGATTTCTCTGCAGCTCCGTTGGAGTTTGGATGATATGTGGGTGAATTTCTCAGGATAATACCATTTGACTTAAAAAATCTTACAAATTCTTCGGATTTAAATTGTTTAGCATTATCAGATACAACTTCACTTGGTAATCCGAAAGTGGCAAAAATTTGTCGAAGCTTATGTATTGTAGACTTAGAATCTGTGGTAGAAACAAGTGCTACTTCAATTCACTTTGAATATGAATCTTTAACAATTAAGAGATTGCGATTTTCATATTCAGCGTAATCGATGTGGATCCTTTCAAATGGTTTACCTGTTAGAGGCCAGTTATTTAATGGAACTCTGGGTGCACTTGGCCTTGTTAATTGACACGGGACACATCTGTTTACATATGATTCAATTTCTGCATCTATTTTTGGAAACCAGAAGTATCCTCGAGCAAGATGTTTCATTCGCACTATCCCAGGGTGTTCAATATGTAGAAGTTGAAGAACTTTTCCTCTCAAGCATTTTGGGATTACTAATCTATTTGCTCTTAGTAGACAATTATTTTCGATGCTCAGTTCATCTCTGACTTTGTAGTATTCCTGCAAGGAATCTGCAACAACTGATGGCCAACCAAATTTGGTGTAGTTTATTGCTTTACTGACATCACAATCAACTGCACTAGCCTTTTCAATATCCTTGGTAGTCAGATCCTCAAATTCTGCGAAATAACATACAAATTCATGAGCACGTTTGTCAACTGGTTCATTATCTTTACAAGGGAGGTGAGAAAGAGAATCAGCTAGCAAAAGATCCTTGCCCTTTTTGTACTTCATAATGTAGTCATAGCTGGATAAAATCAATGCCTATCTCTGCATCCTTGAATTAGCCATTTCCGGAACAGGTTTATCATGGCCCAGTAGGGTCAACAAAGGCTTTGAATCTGTTTCAATGACAAATTTTGTTCCTTGTAAATATTTATTGAAACGTTTAATGCCAAAAATAATAGCTAAAGCTTCTTTATGTACCTGAGCATAGTTTCTTTCTGCTTTATTAAGAGTCTTTGATGCAAAAAATATCGGTCTCAATAAACCAGGTGATAATTCATGGCACAAAACTGCTCCAAATCCATACTCAGATGAATCACACTGTAGAACAATGGGCTTTGTTATGTCATAATGTACCAAAACATTATGTTTATCCAGTAACGTCTTACTTGTTTCAAAGGCATCAATACATTTTTTGTTGAAATGCCATTTTGTATCTTTCTCTAATAATTTATATAAAGGTTTCAGCTTTGAAGATAAATTGGGTATAAAATGCTGATAATAGCCTAGAAGCCCTAGATATCTTTTCAATTCAGTGACATTTCTAGGTAATTGTGTATTTGAAATGTCATTACATTTATCCCTAAGCGGATGAATACCTTCAGGATCTTTAACATGACCCAGAACGTTAGTTGTATCCTTGAAAAATTCACACTTTTGAATATTTACTTTCACATTGTAAGAATGTAGTTTCTGCAGCACCAGGTCTGTTCTATATTTGCATTCTTCCTTAGTATTTGCACGTATAAATAAATCATCAATATAGCAATCAATGAATGAAAAATCCTTTAGAATGTTATCCATCTTTTGCTGGAACAAGAAAGATGCTGATTTGATACCAAAAGGTAGTTTTGTATAACGCAATAAACCCCTTGGTGTGTTCAGCGTCAGCAACTCTTGAGACTCAGGAGCTATAGGTAATTGATGGAAGGCCATTGATAAGTCAATCTTTGAAAAATACTTTCCTGATCCTATATTTGTTAGAATATCTTCCTGGGATGGAAGTGGATAAAACTGAGTTTCGCAAAATTTGTTTACAGTGACTGAAAAGTCTCCACAAATCCTAACAGATCTTTTCCCTTCGCTGTTCATTTTGGGTACTGGAACTATAGGGGTTGCCCATTTCGAATGACTTACAGGTACTAATACACCTTTTTGAACTAAGGAGTCCAATTCTTGATCGACCAATTGTCTTATGGCATATGGAACTGGTCTTGATTTACAGAAGATGGGTACAGTATCTTCCCTCATAGCTATATTTATTGCTTGACCCAATATTCCACTTGAATCGCTCGAATTAAAACAATTAGGAAATTTGGCATAGTAATGTTGTAAAATAGCATCTTGAGACAAAATAGCTGCATCCTTTGGCTCTTCTGAATTTTGTTTTGGTGTATTTTTAGTTTCATCATAACATTTGCAATATGGTCATTCATCACTTTATTTAGATCAATACCAAGCTGTTGAATCCAGTAACGACCAAGAGTGTAGGTCTATTTGATGCTTCAATAACAACTAATGGTAGCCATAAAGTTTTTTCTTGAAATGTTACAGGCGTTTTAAATCTTCCAATAATTTTTAACATTTGACCCAGATAAGAACGCAAAGTTGGAATTTCTAATTTTTCAAGTGTACCTAACTTTAAACTTTCAAATTTGTCTTTAGACATAATTTAATGTGCACTACCTGAATCTACTTGCATGTCAATTGGAGTATTACCTACTAAAATATTAATTAGATAAGGCTTAGGAGCTTCATCTGTAACAGCTGCACACACGGAAACTGTGTTTATATACATTTCATCAAATGCTTCTTCCACGAAGTTTGTTGTAGAAGTTTTGCAAAAACTGGCTATGTGTCCTCGCCATTGACACTTATAACAAGTCGCATTTTTAAAAGAACATTCACCTCTATGCTTCTTTCCACAATGTTTACAATTGTTAAAGGACTTGTTCATTTTGTGTCTATTTTCGAACTTACCTTCATATCCACTTTTCTTATCCTTACTTTGGAAATTGTTATTCTGAACAGGAGCTCTTTTATTGAATGCTTTATTAGCACTTGAAATTTTTAGAACATTATCTTCCCTAACCTTAAAAAATTTGGCTTCTTTACTAGCCGTTTCCATTGCAAGCGCAATTTCACTTGCTCTATTGAAGTCAAGGTTACTTTCACTTAACAATCTATTCTGAATTTGTTGATCTGCCAACCACAAACTAGTTTATCGCGAATTGCATCATCTAGAAAATGTCCAAAAGAACACTTACTTGCTGCCTCTTTGATTCTTACAATAAAGGTTGCAACATCCTCAGCATTTTGCTTTAGGTTATAAAATCGGAATCTTTGCATAATCACCGATGTCTGTGGCGAGAAGTGACTGGTTAAAACTTTGATGATTTCACTATAAGGAATGTCCTTTAAACTTTTAGGTTGAACGAGGTTTCGTAATGTGGAGAATACTTTTTTCCCGACTCACGTCAACAAAGTAGCCCGTTTGTCACTATCATCTTTAATTCTGTTCGCTTCAAAATAAAATTCAATTTGAAGCAGATACTCTTCAAAACAATCGTTGTCATTATAGGCTGGCATTCTACCAGTATGAGGATGATACTTGTCACTTTCATTAAGTCGTTTTAAATTGCGTTTCCAGCTATATCAAACTTCTACATCCGTGTTCTTAAAGCTTCGTTTCTTGACTTACGAAGATCTCATGTGTGTTTGATAATGCAATAATCTGAAAGCGACAAGTATCCCATCCTTCGTCGCCAATGTAATATATCTAAACATTATCAGAAGTCATTAATTAATCAAATTAATAACGCTATTTCAGAATCCAAAAGATAGACAGCAAGAATATGTCGAACAACATTTTTCATAATTTTATAAGACTATTGCCAAAATCAGATTTAAAACTTACAGCAAATACATGATGCCATAAATATCATCCATGTATAAAATACATGTTAAAACTAAATATACTAGTAAATCTGCAGATCAAGAGCCTCAACGTCATCTCTGCAACTTATTGTTTTTAGCAAATTTTGCTTAATATTAATCTTTCTACAAAAACAAAATTTAAACTTTTAAATTACACAAACATTTATAGAAGGAGAAAAAAATATTTCGATGGTTTCAGACATTAGAAGCGTTAAATTAAACACGTTGTTATGTAATGATATTCTGAAATTATCACGAGCTACTTATTCTAGTAATTTTTATATAATAAAGCAAATTTCTTCAGGGGGGTGCACCCCCCCCCCCCCCCCTGAACCCCCGTTGTGTAATTTATTTTGCATTTGTAATTTTCTATTGATTGAGTTAATGATTATCCTATATCTTAGATTCATTTTTACACTGCGATTTATAAGGATAAGCAACAATTTGGTCAAGCATTTTACGTTATCCTAATATCCATACAGCAGTATTTACTTGCCTGCTAACCACAAACATCTGTATCTAATGGATAAAGAACTTTTGGAAATGTAAACTGAGACATATAATTTAGAAATCTAATAATAATTTTGATTACCATTCTGCAATATTTATATCTAAGATCTAATCTAAATATCTAAAAATGTACTCGATAGCATTAACTTACTAAAATCACCCTAAAGTAGGGGGAGTTCTAAACCTAACGGTTAATAATTCATCATCGTGTCCACTTCCAATTGACTAAATAGATAAACGTGATATGGCGCCGTTAAGTATTTTTTGTGATAGCCTTTTAATAGTGTCCACATTTAATTTAAAATCGTGATGTTACAAACACCGTTGAAATTTGATGCACACCTGTGTTCAGGTCAAATTACGAAAGGTTAACTAACCTTTTATTTCCCTTAGCCGGGCATTTTGTTTCATTTTTCGTAATAGGGATTATTTTAATAATTTATTTTACACTCTACAAGCTGTTACACGGGACGTTGTTCACGTAGCATTAAAATAGAGATAAATGCATTAAATAAAACATTTCACTCACCACCAGACATGGCAAGTCTCAGGCTTTTTGCACAACACTATTACCTTACAGAAAATGTTGTTCTTTTAAATCGCGCAAATGTTTCAATTAAATAAAGTAACATTTTTTGTATTAAAATACTGGTATCCAGAACGCCGGAGGCTTGGCAGCCCTGCTCCTCTTAATAGAAACATATATAGTTAACCAACACTTTATCACATTTTATAGGAAACAATACGGAATTTCTTATTTGTATGGCCTTACATATACCTCAGTCATAAAAATGTAAAATTTTGTGCCAATTAATATACGCAATTGCGAAAATGAAATCGCAACCAATGAGAAAAGGAAGGCCAAGTAAAATCGTGTAAATCGAGGAATCGTTCTTCGTAGTGTGGGAAAATACCACTACAAAAATTAATTTAGGTGGTATTTGGTGTGAAATATTTATATGTATTCATTCCTGTCCTATTTATCTTTTTTATTATTTGTAATTTGCTGCATTTTCCCTTTGCACGTGAAAATCTTACAAATTAAAATGAACTCTTTGGGAGAAATTGTTATTCCCTTTTTTTTTTTTTTTTTTTTTTTGGGCAACAATAAAGTTTATAAAGTTTAATAGAATAATGTCAGTTTATTCTGTATGAAAATAACGAACTTTTTCCTTTATAATCAAAATAGTTGAATACATAAATAAAGATATTATTCTATATAGTATATAAATACTATTTTCATTTCTGCGTTTAAATCAATCTATATGCAAATATCTATACAAAGGCATTCATTAATTCATTCCTTTTAACTTTGATTTTGACTTTAAAAACCATACATACTTTCACATTTATGATATTTTTAGATGAGATATAGTTGCTACGCAACGGTTAAAAGAAAAAAAATGAAATATAAGTAAATTCATAAAATAAAATGTTTTATATTATTCGAACACATGTATAAAATTCCATCATAAGTTATACACCTAATTTAAAAGCTCTGACAAATGTTTTGACAAAATTGCAAACTAATAGGAATAATTTACTACTCTTATTTAAAAATTTCAGCATAAAAAATTTACCATTTAAATCCATTTTTTATATGAGCCATTTCCTTCAACAAATGAAAATTTGAAAATCGTCTGACTTGCCATTGAAAAGCATTACAGAGCAAAATAAAATGTTCTATATTTCCCGAACGAATGAACCAAATTTAACCAAAAACCATACAGCTAAGTCCGAGTACCTCATCAACATGCCACATTAATTTCAAGCCTATCGGATGCTTTTTGCGGCAGTTATCGCGGAACAGACGGACAGACAGACAGACAAACGGAAATCAAAACATTTCGTGTCTCCACAGTAAGCCTTCACTGACGTTTCGGCAATTACACAACACTCTTAAAACCATATACATAGAACAATGTACAATCAATCTGTACAAGTTGGCAGCTATGTAATGATTTATCTGCCACAGTCTTCATAATGATTCATTGAAGTTAAGTTAAACTAACTTTTTTTTAGTCATTAGTTGAATTAACATCAGTTCAATTATCAGCATGGTTCAGCCTTCATTGTCTCAAGATTGTTTAAGCTTCACATATTGATTAATTAAGTATATATTAAGAAAGGCATAAGATTTTATGAAAGTTTGATCATGTGCTAAAAATATATTCATATAAATGTTTCAAAGATTGCCATAGAAGGTATGTCACATTTTTAAGTAAGTAAAGCATCTTTTAAAATGTAAGTATGAACTAGTACTATAATGTGTTCATGATTTAAAAAATATGTACTTCAGTATAAAATGATCTGTTTGGTGTAATTTATAATTTTTTGAAAATCCCTGCCCTTTGAGAAGTATTAAAATAATATTTTAGGGAAATTGCTGTTAATTTGTTATTTATGTATCGCCTTGGCCAGATAGATAGATTGCCAAAAGTGGTTGTCAATCCAAAATTTTATTTGTTGTTGCCAACCGTGTTCAAGATGGTAATTCAGTGTACAATTAATAAAGTCATTACAGCATTAAAAAGGGTAAATAATACAAAAGCTAACTAAAATAACATAAAACAGTAATTTATACTACATTTATATAACATCAAATTGATGGGCTTTGGCATTAGAGAAGACTGGGGCACCACTTATTGCAATTTGCATATTTTGCTCTTTAACAGAGTATTCAATCTGTCTGAAAATATTCTTGAATATTCCTTGAACTGTTTTGTATCTCTAAGAATTTTTTCAGAACATTGTTTCCAATACATTTTACAAAAAAAAGAAAAAAAAATCTTTTTATACAAACATAAAGTGAACCAATGTGCCCCAGAAGCAGAGCACGCTGGGTCACAGTAGTCCACTGTTAAGTATTATTTGAAATACAATATAAACTAATTTTTCGTTAATCTACCTCTTTATTTCTCCTTTACTTCGAAAATGATACAATAATGCAAATTTGCAAGTAACATTTTGAAAAAAAAATAAAAGAATTATATACCGTCAACTCTGTGAAATCCACCGATGTATAATCCACAAATGTCTGTTATCCGCACTACATGTTGGAATGTAAACAATGAAAATTGTCATTAAAAGTTCAACACAAAAGCTAAATTTGGTACTCTTTTTTTTTTTTAATCAATTTTCCAATGAATAAATATTTAAATATAAACTGGATATAAATATTTAAATGCCTTGAATAACAAATTTTTATCTTGGATCAAAAAGTAATGAATGCTCATAGACTACAGAAAAAAATTATTGACAACAAACCAAAACTACCATTGTGTTGTGTCAATGTTTAAAAAAATGAATAACTAGTAAAAATTGTATATAATTTAACTTTTCTTTAATCTTAATTATTAAATATATTAAACCAATGTTACATTATGTTTTTCTTGTCTATTGTAATTGTAATTTTTGTACAGTTGTTCCTAATTTATGGTGAGACTTTAAAAAATAAAATGTAAACAAAGGGATGATCTATAATCCGCTAAAATGTATAATTCACAAAACCCTCAGTCCCTAAGTGTGCGGATTTCACAGAGTTGACTATTTAAACAAGAAAGAAAGAATGATGCATCAAGCATAGATTATGAAACACTTTTCAACACATTCAGAATAATGTAACAAAACTGCACCGTTTAATATACAGAACTTAAAGCAGCGGTAGAATTGATAAAAAGAAGTCACTGGTCCAAAGGACCAGTAAGCATGAAATTTACTGGTCCGCAGTCATCATCATTGGCCTGCTACATAAAATTCTATTAAGTCCCTTTAACCCTTGAGTGACCTCCCCCCCCCCCTCCTCTTAGAATATAAACCAAACTTCCTTTACAGCCATCCAAAATTTTCAGCATAGTAAAATGTAAAATTATAATTTACTAAAAATTAAATAAACAGTATACATAACGAAAAACTATAAAATTATTAATTAGATAACTATAGGATAATCACAAAACACCAGTCTTCATTTACTACATTTAATAAAATCTTTGAAACATAGTTTCAAAATACCATAAAAGGTGCTTAAAAAATATATTTCGGTCCTTCCTGGACCATTTTCAATTTTCTACTGGTTCAGACTCTATTTCCGCTGGACCACTTTTCGGATCCCCCCTCCTCTTCTTCCCATATTCACATCTTTTCGTAATCATTTCTCTCCAGCCTTGCTCCACCAGTGCATGTTCCATGCGGTTGATCGCATTGTTCTCACTCACAATCTCCACGGCCTCTCTCTTTAAGGCATGATTAAAGTTTTCATAATTTGCCAATTTTTTAGTACGCTCAAATTCGATTTCCACCTTTTCCTCCGCATTGAGCCTTGCTAAAGCTGTTGTTAGTCTTCCTTTCTTTATGTCCTCCTTGTGCTCTTTTACTCTTTTTTTCTATTCTTCGCTTCGTCACTCCAGTATAACATTTTTCGTCCCCATTTTCATTTTTTAGATTGATTCTATATACTCCCGAAGTTTTCATATCATCTATTCTGTATTTTTCATTTCGTATTCTCTGAAAGATATTTCTATTAGGCTTTATTGATATATTAAGGTTATATTTCCTGTCTTCCTTTTTAAGCACATTAGCTGCTCCTTTATCATACGGTATAGCTCTTGTTAAATTTCTTCGTTCATTTTGTACGGGGGTTATGGTCGATAGTTTTTAATACGCTTTTTGTATAACTTGTACACTATATAGGTTTTAAAACCAGCCGTTTTTGAAATGGTCTTTATTGTCTTAATCTCTCCTCTTAATAATTCTTTATTGGAGCAAATTTCAATAGCTCGATTGATATAGGCTCTTGGGGCGGCCCATTTGTAACTTTTTGGGGTTTTACATTTTTCATTAATAATATGGTTAGCATTTGTAGGCTTTCTGTATACCGTTGTTGTAATTTCTTCATCTGTTCTTATTATTTTCACATCAAGCAAATTTAGGATTCCCCCTTCTTCCATTTCCAATGTGAACTTAATGTTGATGTCCATCTCATTCAGCTCCTTTAGAATCTCCTCTGGATTTTCTGCTCCTTTTATCACCGCGAAAACGTCGTCTACATATCTTAACCAGGTCTTGATTTTTCCGTCTTGAATGTCCAGCCTTGATAAAGCCTAATAGAAATATCTTTCAGAGAATACAAAATGAAAAAGACAGAATAGATGATATGAAAACTTCGGGAGTATATAGAATCAATCTAAAAAACGAAATTAGGGACGAAAAATGTTATATTGGAGTGACGAAGCGAAGAATAGAAAAAAGAGTAAAAGAGCACAAGGAGGACATAAAGAAAGGAAGACTAACAACAGCTTTAGCAAGGCTCAATGCGGAGGAAAAGGTGGAAATCGAATTTGAGTGTACTAAAAAGTTGGCAAATTATGAAAACTTTAATCATGCCTTAAAGAGAGAGGCCGTGGAGATTGTGAGTGAGAACAATGCGATCAACTGCATGGAACATGCACTGGTGGAGCAAGGTTGGAGAGAAATGATTACGAAAAGATGCGAATATGGGAAGAAGAGGAGGGGGGATCCGAAAAGTGGTCCAGCGGAAAGCGAGTCTGAACCAGTAGAAAATTGAAAATGGTCCAGGAAGGACCGAAATATATTTTTTAAGCACCTTTTATGGTATTTTGAAACTATGTTTCAAAGATTTTATTAAATGTATTAATTAGATATTTTATTTATCTGATTATTTATTTCAAATGACTAAGATTTAATGCAATTTTTTTTAATTATTGTGTGATTTGTGTTTGGTTGCAGTTTTTAAGGGGATGGGGAAATTAAGTTTACCTGTAAGAAAGGGGGGGAAAGTTACTGGTCCTGCAGACCACTAAATTTTTCAAATTAGTGACCCGATTACATTTTTGGTGGTCTCGGACCAGCGGACCACCAAGGATTTCGAACGCTGCTTAAAGCATTTATTTTTTTTATTGTTATTATTTTTTTTATTGTTATTATTTTTTAATGACATTTTGAATTTCTTTGCAATAATTATAATCATGTAAAATTGCAATGGCAATAATAATCATGTAAAATTTCCCTTATCCATAAAATTTAAAACATTTAAAATGATTTTTATAGCCCTATCTGATAAGTTGTAGCAAAAGTAAATATATAATTTACTCCCCCCTCCCCACCACCTTAAAAAAAATTAACGAATTTATATTATTATACTCTATTTGTTATTTCAAATCATTGGTATTAATTACCCCTTCCCCCACCAGGAGCCAAAACTTAGGAATGTGTGGAAATAATGCAAAAAAATCCATTTTAACTGCTTTAGTAATATTAAAACAAAACGTAATTTTTTGCATTTAACTTTCAAAACATTGTTTAAAATTAGACATTTGTTAATAATTTTTACAGGCTTTTAAATATGTAAGTATGCTGTCAATTTTTGCTCATTGTTTACTTAAAATTTAAACAGCAAGAATTTTTTCCCTAAAAAATGAAAATAAATTAATAAATACCTGCATTAATAATGCACATTTTTTTTTTTTTTTTTTTTTTTTTTTTTTTTTTTTTTTTTAATCATGCATTACTTAGCAAAGGTAGTTGAAAACATTAAATGCTTTACCAAGGTCAATATTCTTAATAAATATTTATTTATTAAACTGGCTAACAACTAATTATTGGAAAATGACAATTTCAAGAGTATTCACAAAAGTAAAATGCTTTAAATGCTTGAAAATGTATATATTAAATTCTTCTTTTTTTTTAAATTTTTTAAACAAATCTTAACAGCTTTTTTCATATAATTTGTGTAATAATATCTTTCACAATAATATATATTTTCATAATAATATGAAGACTTGGTATGCACTTGGCATTTTAATAAAAAACATACCGTATATTTCTGTGTATAAGCCGAGAATTTTTGGTCATTTTTTGGGCTCCAAAATAGGGGGGGGGGGGGGGTCGGCTTATATGTGAGTCTCAGAAAATTTCTAAATTTAATATTCTAAAATAAAATAGATGGTCAATATAAAAAAACATAATAAATACTTAAAATTTTCTAAACATACTGTAATACTCCATTCTTTTACAATGAAGAAAGTCTCCAATCATCATTTACTATCATAGTCATTATCAAAGTAATTCCTTTCTCTCATTGGTGCATCAGGATGAATATCCTCATTATCTTTAGTAGTTCACCATCATCGCCAGCTTCTTCAAAAATGCCATCATCCGCAGTTTCATCTACGGCATTACTGATGCAACTTTTTTTGAAAGATCGGACAATCATTTCTTGTGGTAATTCAAACCAAACTTATTTTACCCATTCAGGGATAGCGACGATATCAACATTTTTTAAATTACTGCCATTTGCCACAGCTGCACTCCCATATGCATCCATTCAGTCCTTTTCGAAAGGAGCTTTCCTTTAATTGACACATTTAGAAAAATGTCCGATTGTCGGAGAATACACCGGGGACTACCAAAGATCTCTAGGAGATATCAATAATTTTGGAGAAAGCATTTTACTCTATTAGCTATGTAAAAATGTGCTAAGTTTTCGTTTGCTGAATCTTTCATCACCTTTGTTTAATGTCGAGTATACGAGTTTCCAATTTTGGACGATTTTTCATTGAAATGCCGTATACTCGGATTATACACAGAAATATAGGGTAATACTAAAAAAAGAAAAATCTTAACTAAATGTTACATCAAAGTTGCACTAAACTGTTTTAAAAGTATCTAACAAATTACAAATATGGATGTAAATATCCATATACAATATTTCACTGTCTTTTCAGACAATTCTAAGTAGTCATCATCTATATATATATATTATGCTATTATATGTGGCACAGAAATCGCGATTATTTGTTAATTGTTTAATGGCAATGCTCGAATGCCTTGATGAAACACACCTCATTGGTTATTGAACAGATGATTAATGCATCTCCATACCTATAAGGGGGTTACCATAGGGGGACCCTGTTCTGTCGCCAACTTTGTCGAACCAAAATTAGTTGCCAAAAGTGATGCCAGCTTGGCGATATCTCTAATATTTTGCCAAATTCCCATAGACTTCCATTGTAAACAATAGGGTTTACTTGCTTACAGAAAATCAACACATTGAGATATTTTAATGCAACAAAACCTAATATTAGCTTAAGGGATTATATTAATTATATTTCAGGGAGTCCAAGTCAATTAAATTATGAATAAAAGTAACATGATACAATGCTTAGCATGCTTTCCCAAACATAAATTTTAAGGGAGACCAAACTAGTCGCCAAGGGCAGCTAGTATGCATATATTTAATTAAAATAAACAGAATTAAAACATTGCAATACTCGGATATCTACTATGTATTGATACTGTAATATCACAAGTTCCACTCTTTTTCTGCCACTCTAATGAATGTTGCCACCGAGCCACTGCAGAATCAAGAAGTAATGGGAGAATAAATAACACTGAGTGCTCAATCTAGTTATTTTAGTATATCTATGGATCTAACAGATTATTAGCATAATGGTAACAAGTTATTTTCATAAGTATTTTTTCACAAAACTTTCCCCATTCAAGCAAACTAACGAACAAAAAAGTAATAATTTTGTATTTTACTGATTTGTTTTTGTGATAAGAAATGCATTACATTTCTTCAAGAAATGCATTACAAAGTTTTCTAGAAAATAAATCGCTTTTTATTGAAGTATTTGTAAATAGTATTCATACACAGATATATGGCTTTCAAGTAGGGGGGGGGGGGAATCTCACTTTACTTACCATGAACAAAAGAATATGTTCACCTTATGCTTATACTTTTATTCCGTCAATACGTAATATAATTGAATAACCCTTTTCATATTTTACGGCCATCAGTCAGTATTTAATGTGTTGTATATCTGTTTTTAATTTGTAATTTTTATAGGAATTAAAAAACAGAATTGTACAAACATTTATTATCTTATTCACCCTAACAAAAACATATTGATGGGATGAATCTGTTTAAAATGGAGTCTCCTTATCAATATTCCAACAAGGAGTTTGTTATTTTTCTTGTAAAATTTCATTCCATAAAAGCAAATTCTCACCCCCCTCCCTTTTTTTTGTCTGTCAGTGCTTGAAATGAAAGATGGAAGGGGGGGGGGGTTTATATCGTAGTTTGATTATTGTAACTACAATTTTCAATATATGTTTAATCTTGTTTAAAAAGCAATTAAAATATTTATTTTGTAGTAATGATACTTCATAATTAGTTTGAGTGATTCTTTATTCTCATGCCTATTTTCTCAATAAACGTAATTTCCTGAGGAAACTCCATGTCAAGTTGGCCTTTAAAAAAAAAATAGTAATATTGTAATAATCTTTAATAGAAGTTTTGTGCTTGTCGTAAAAGAACATATCGATAATCATTTATATTTAATATAGCTTTAGTTTCAAATTGCAAAAATATTTCATTTCAAAAGTTGGGTTAAACCAAACTGACTTGCATCGAGTGTTTTGATGATCCAATTAACTTCGACAGCTGAATTAAGCCTAAAAGCTTAGATAACTTTTTAACTAAAAATACAAATATTCGAAATAAATTCTCCAAATTTAAGAAACGGCCACTTTTTAATCCAGACATATCACACTGACATAAATTAACATCAAGAGTAAACACATTTACAATTTACCAAATAACCGAGTGAATTGCTCTCATCTAAATCTAAAAATCTGTAACAGTATATTCTCTAAACAAGCCTAATGTTTACTAAATAAAAGTAAATAAACATAGTTTTTTCTGAAGGAAAAGTCACAATTATTTTCCAGATTTATCGACGATTTCTTGAATCGTCTGCGTTTAGCTGTAAAGTTTATGCACTCCGTTTTATGACCTGCACCCTCGCTAAGGAGTGTGTGTGTGGGGGGGGGGGGGGGGGGGCACATCCTCCAAAACATTCGGGAATGCTGTTACAGTTGGCAAATTTGTTTAAAACTTGAATAAAAAATATAATACAGTAGACTTTTTCAAATCCGCAAAGCTTGGCACCAGAGGTTGTGCGGATTTTAGAATTTTACGTATTTCTAGTCATTGCTTTGTTTACATTTTTGAAACAGTAATTTGAATTTAATAATGCAATCAAAGTTATAATGAATGTTTGCAATATAGTAAAATATTGAAATAATTAAGTAAAGTATAATAATAAAAACTAAAATAATAAAAAGTAAGATAATTTAAAAAATTATTAAATTATAGATTAAATGAAAGATTCTGTAATTTTGTCTCTACATCTGAACTGAAAGTTTCATTATTTAAATCTGTGATGATGTGCAGATTTTAGGGTTGTGAATTTGAGGGAGTCTACTGTACTTGTATTTAGGATGCATTATTTCCACTCATTTCAAGTATTGATGAGTTCAAAGTCTGTCTACCCTTTCATTATTCGTGTTGGAATGATTTAATTTGAAGTGATTATATTGTTTTTGCCCTAACAGCCTTTAAACAGTGTTTTCTCCATCACATAGATTTTCAATGAAGTTTGATATAAAGAATGTTCATTTTTTTCCCCGAGTATAAATTTGTAAAATAATCCAATGTTAATCATCATACCAATTCTTTTATAGCTATTATTTCACGAAAAATTTTGTGAGACAATTAAAGAATGTTTGTATACTTCCCTGCATAAAGCGTATTTGTTCCAAAAATTTCCATCTAAACAAAAACTGTCGATACTTTTTGGGTGTTCGCCAATCACATCATACATTTCATCAAACTATTTTTTCTATCCTTTTGAAAGCATTTTAGTGAATATTTCAACTTTAAAATGAACAAAAAAAAAAAAAAAAAAAAAAAATTCAACTTGAATTGAGTAAAATTGATTTATTTTCTAAAACAAAGCCTCTTAAACAAAGGGTCATTGCAGTTTTTTTTGTTGTTGTTTATTTTGATATTTTGACAGTTGCAAGGGTTTTTTTTCTATTTTATTCTCTCACTTACAGACCCAGAAAAAGAATCAAAAGCATTATTCTATGAGCCTTAGATTAATAAATAATGAAACATAGGATAAAGTAATGTTTTACTATGCTTAAATGAAGAGTTATTAAAAATAAATTTTCATAACCGAACTATTGAGAACTGTTGCAATCCTATTATGCAAAAAATCCAAATAAGAGAGAGGGGCATATTTTTTTTATTAAAAATGGTTCAAAAAAGTATCTAATCGACCTATAAAAAGTTTATTTTCACTTTTTATTATGTTTGCACATTGTTTTTAAATTACAATTTACAATACATAAATTTATTTTTTTTAATATTGCAGTAAATTTGTCTGTTTTGTTCTTCGCTGGATTTGCTGACGAGTTACTACCTCAATCCAAGGCCTCATTATAATTATTTTAAAGCATGGTTGTCATTTTGACCAAGGCAATTGTCAAAATTGGTTTTAACCATCTGAAACTGGTCGAAGTTGGTTGAAACTCTATTAAATAACTTTAAGTTACACAAATTATCAAACTATAAGTACATTTCAGTGAATATGAATGCCATATTATCTTTATATATCTATATATAAAATAATTATTAAATATAGATGGAATTTTTCTGAAGCTTATGTAATGCAGGGTTTGTACACATTTCCTTAAGTAAAAATCAAGGATTTTTATAAAGTACTTTTAAGGACCAAAACAAAAGAATATGTAAGGACGTAGGGGAGATGGGGGCACATGTGAACAGTTCGCATAAATATAGCTTTTTCTCATAATTGGATTAATTCTTATAAATAAAAACTAGTCAGTATAGTAAACAAAACTTTCTTTTACACATGGTAATTTTTTTAAAATCACCTGTATAGTTTTTCTTACATTTTTTAACATTTTTATAACTTCAAGAAATTGTTCACATGTGCCCCATTAGCGGGGTAGTTGTGAACACTCATGGGGCACATGTGAGCACAAGGATAAAATATCCTTTGACATGCTTTTTCTTCTGTTATTAATTTGTTATCTTATCCATTACTTATATTATCAGTTAAATTCACCATAAAGAAAAAAAAAATATTTTTTTTTTCTAGTTTCTGAGTGATATGTTTAAACAAAAGATTTTAAAATGAAACTAAATATATATAAAGCTGTTCTTACACCATACCAAAGAATTATATTAGTTATTAATTTAAAAATTTTACATTTTAAAAATGTTACTGATATCCATCCCAATTCAAATTATCCTATTCATAGCTGTTGTTTGAGAGATGGAAGTAAGCCATCACTGCAAGTTTGAGACAAATGAAAAGAAAAAAAATTAAAAAAATTTTTGTCATAATACTCTTTGTATTAACAATGCATAAAAAAATACTGTTTTAAACCGTTTAATAAAATAGTACATAGCACTCACTTATTGCATTTTAGGAAACATTGAATTTATTAAAATTATAATTGAACTCAAATGAGCTTCTTGCTCTTTGTGTACTTCCTGACAAATGTGGAAGTGGAAGTTTCAATACAATATCACTTTTTTGTATGAGAGAAATGTCTACTATTTCAAGGAAATTATATGAATTGGATCTGAGATTATTTCTCAGGAATTTAACATACATTTTATCATTATCAATTCTTTCTATTCGCCCAACAGAGAAAGTTTTTGATTTTTGTGAACTGTTCATATCTGCCCCAACTAGTCTGTTCACAAGTGCCCCACATGGCTGCTAGAGTTAAATTGATAAATAATTAACATTTATCAATTTTAGGGAACAAAACAACTTTATCCAAAATATTCATTAGTAGTCATAGTAAATGTTAAAACATTAAAATTCGTATAACTAACTAAATAAATAAACTTTATCACTTACCAAGGTTGAAACCGACATTTTACATTTGACATCTACAAACAGTGTTTTGGCTACTGAAGACAAACAAACTGTCGAAAAACTTCAAAAAATTTTTACTATATGTCTACAGGTGCTGCCATCTTTGGTAATTTTTTTCAAATAAAAAAACTTATAATAACTATTGAAAAACTGTGATGTTCACATCTGCCCCCTGTTCACATGTGCCCCCATCTCCCCTACAAATTGAATATACTAATGAATTATAACACACATTTTTTAATACAGTGTTTCACTTTTGTAAATACAAGTTTTAAACATTCGAATAGTTGGGAAGGTGAGGGAAATGGGGGATTCGGCATATGGCAATAGAAATTTAGTAGACTATCTCTAGTTATTTAAAATAATAATTGCAGTAGAAAAAAAAGAAATTTAAAGATTGTAAACTTAGTGTGCAGTGGGAAAAGGAAAGGAGGGTAGGTGGTAGAATTCAAAATTTTAGAAGGGGGATTTAAGATGATTAACTACATTGCCACTGCATATTGTAAGTAGGTAGGGGTACAGGGGAGGGAAGTATTTTTTAGAGGGGGGGGAGCGTTCAATTAGATGATTATTTATTCATCATAACTGTAGAGTTACAAATTGGGCAGAAAAAAACTAAATATTAAAGCGCTTCAGTATTTTTTAATTTTGTGTATTTTCTATCAAGGACGAAGGGAAAAATCAGAAAATTTTGGGGAGGTGGGTGGGGTAAGAGGAATTTAGATAAGCGATTATTTATTGTTACAATATTAAAACAAAAGTAAACAGAAAAGTTTTAAAGATTTTTCGCTTTGTAAGCTGGGGAGAGGGATGGGTGTGTACAAAGTGAGAGAAACATTTTTTAAGGGGGTGGGGGTAGAAATAGGTTGATTAGATGATGGCTAAGTTATATATGAATACTAAATATTTACAATTGGGACTGGAAAAAAAATTAAAATGAAAAAGTTTTGAAGATTAATTTTTATGTAGTAGGAAAGAAAGAAGAGAGGCAATTTCGGGTGGGTGGGAGGATGTTAAATGATTATTTATTGTCATTTGTTACAAGACAATAGAACAAATAAAGTTTTAAATAATTGAATAGACATAAAAAAGTCAAACAATTTTAAATTCTTTAAATTTTGCATGCTAGGAAAGAAAAAAAGGGCTAAAGGAGAAGCGGAAATTTTGGATGAAGGGATGATTTTAGATGTTTGGTTACATATTGGATACTGTAAACTGTAACAGATAGAGCAAAAAAAAAAAAAAAAAGAGGAAAGAAGACTTTTAAAGATTTTAAACTTTGTGAGCATGGGGAGGGTGAGTAAAGAAGCAGTTCTTTTTTGGGAGGTGGGGACTTCATTGGGTGACTCGTTATTTACCTTACTAGAGATTTACTAATAAGACACCCTGTGTGGAGGGGGAGAACGAGAAACGTCAGTTTTGTGTGTTTGTAGAGGAAAATTATGTGATTGATAACTTATTGCTGGGATAAAGTAACAGATAGATCAGAGAAATTTCTTTTAAAGATTCAAAACTTGTTGATGTTGGGAGAGGCGCATGGGTCCAAGTTTTCTGTCCACAGACGGAATTCCATCTTCTGCAAATTACCGAGGACAGAAGTGGTATGGAAAAATCTCCGACGATGGGGAAAAAAATCCATTTTCAGATTTCTCAGGATTTGCCCAAAATGTTTAATAATCGAGCTTAAAAAAAACTCCACTTTTTGACCATCCCATTTAAAATTTTGGTTAGATTCTGAAAATTCCAGCTTATATTTTTTTCAGTGATGCTACTTTTCTGCACTGTAAAAAAAAAAAAAAAAAAAAAAAAAAAAAAAAAAAAAAAAAAAAAAAAATCGAAAACGTTACTCTATCCGGTAAGGCAGCAATATAGCCCTAGAGTTCTGTTATGTTTCCGCATATTTTGGTCAGATATCGTAATAGTTCCGCATATTTCTGTCAGATATTCGCAAATGTTTCCGCATACTTCGGCAGATAGTCAGAAACGTTTCCATATATTTCGGAAGAATATTCCTTTTTAGAATTTATAGAGAAATTTTAACGTTACGGTAAATTAACAAATAGACCAGAAAACTTTTTTTTTAATTAAAAAGTTTTAAAGATTTTAAACTTTGGGTGTTTTGGGGCAGGAAAAAGGAGAAGAAAGGAGAAAGCAATTTTTTTGGGGGGGGGGGGTGAGAAATATAACATTTTAACAAAATTTATATGATTGATTATCCATTGTTACAATAAAGTAACAAATATTGCAGAATTTAAGTTGTACAAGTTCAAGTATAATATATTAAGTACAATTTGCAAATGTTGTATTCAATATTGTTAAATGTTATTGTGAAAAATCCTTTCAAATGTTGCACTTAATTTATCATTTAAAAAAATAAATTTTTATTTCTTTGACCACTGATGGCCAAAACATATTTTGACCAGGATGGTGAAAACTATTTTACCCCTGGATACGGTTAAAACCAATATAATCCTACTTCGGAGGGAATTGATCCGTAGTACCGGTTTGCAAGGCAACTTTTATAAAAAGGAATTCAAAATGTATAAAATTCAATGTCAACTTTAAAAAGTTTTAAAAAGTTATACAAAAATGCTTGACAATATTTATAACTATTCGTACAGCTTATAAGAAATATTGAATTGTGTTGATTGATTGTGTTGGAGGTGAAATTGAGTTGGGGCTGAATGTATGGACAGCAAAGATGCAAAAACTTTGTTTGGTTATATTTCGTGAATTGACTTTACCCACGAATGGCAACAGTCACGCCTCTGCAGGGAAAAACTCTCCGAAAAAGACTGTTTATTGGACGAAGGGGGATCAGTGTTTAAATGTTCTTCACGCCTATTGTTTTTTTTTTCTATTTACCCGCGGTGACGTCACATGGGTAAAGTCCATACGGCGAACAAGTAGGTGGATTTTTAAGGGAAACAAAAGTAAATTTACAAGTGTACAATGAAATAAATTTTGAGTATCTATCGATCTGGATATGTGAGAGAGCCAGATATGGGGGTGTCTACAGTATTGCACGCACACTAGTGTGGGCCAAAGAAAACTTTTTTTCGATTTTCGATAGTGGATAGTGCGGAAAAGTTGCCACTGGTGGCACTAAGTTCACACAAAAAATTTGAGATTTTCCGGACAATTCCTTCATTTGCCGCAAATGGCTTGAAGTTTTGCTCAAATGCTAATTTTTAAAACTTTTTTAGCAAAAATTTAGAAAATGCTAAATTTAAGTTATTTTAGCTGAATTTACTTGAAATGTCATGTTTAGTGTACGAAATGTTTAAATAAGCTTTGATTATGTATTATTTAATAGTTATGTGCATTTTGTATTAGATGACTTTTATAGCTTTTTCGCGTATAAGTCAGAAAAAATTGAAGGAATTGTGACGACAGGGATTAAGGATCTCTTCATCGATAAAGACTTGGTCAAGAGGCAGAAAAAAAAACTTGGGAAGAAGATACGGGAGGAGGAAGATCTTGGAGGAAGAAAAAATTCAAGCATTTTTTTTTATAGTAGAAAAAATAAAACGATCTTCATAGAAAAAAGGGGGACTAACAGCACCGTCTACAGAAAGACGAAACAAATATCACCATGTTGTCTGAATGTTATTCGGAATATTTGGGTCACTTGAAACTTTCTTCTGGTCACTGCAGAAAAATAGCAAAATCATTATATAATTTTTTAAGCCAGAATAAGTCTGCTTTGGAAAAAATCAAGAAAAGAACTGCAAAATTTGATATGTATTCTTCATACGGACGAGCTTCTACTCTGACAGCAACGTCAACTGTCTAAACTAGATGGTAGAACCACTGGACCTAAGACCATTACCAACTGAAACAGAGCTACATTAATAGAGTACACAAATCTTCAGGCTTTTGCATTTTTGATGTCCAATAAACAGGAATAGGCTCGTAGAAATGGACATGTATATTTTCGCACGCCATTAGTGATATGTCCTTCGCATTTCTCTCAACGGTGCCGCTTGTTTCTTTTTTCTATGAAGATCGTATTATTATTTCTACTATCAAAAAAATATGGTTGTAATTTTTCATCCTCTAAGATATTCCTCCTCCTACATATTCTTTTCAAGTTTCTCTTTCTGTGTCCTGACCAAGTCTTTATCGATGACGAGATCCTTATTCCTGGTTGCTACAACTCAGGCATTGGGAAACACAGATGTAGCTCTTAACGAAATTTACCTATATGAGATACCAGTTTTAAATCCGGCGAACGCTGTGTCTGAAAAGGATATGCGTTTGGAGTGTCTGCTTTTGAAAGCCCTGGTTCAAATTCTGATTCAGACGAACTTCCTGCTTCAAAGTTCTCACTTTTTGAATCTTCTGCATAAAGCTGTATTTTAAAGTAGAAAAATAATTAACATTCTATCTCGCAGTAACTCCTATATATTTCCTCCCTGTCCTCATGATGACTGATTATGTTTTCATTGGTTTCTACTCCACATTCTCCTCTCCTTCCAGAATTGCTATCAAGACATGCTGTGGTCAGACATTCAAATATGTGACTCTGAACGCATCGAAAAACCGAAAAAGGGTCGAGGAACATAATAAAGAAAAAAGAGAGAAACCGACGAACGAACCAAACAATACTTACAATTTTTGCTCAGTTATACGTGAAAAGGCTCTAAAAATCGCCTAATTCAAAATACACATGACTAATAAATAATAGCTAATTAGAGCTTATTTAAACATTTCGTACACTAAACATGACATTTCAAGTAAATTCAGCAAAAATAAATTTAATTTAACTTTTTTAAAATTTTTACTAAAAAAGTTCAAAAATCATCACTTGAACGAAACTTCATACCATTTGCGGCAAATGAAGGAATTGTCCGAAAAACCTCAAATTTTTTGTGTAAACTTAGTGCCACTAATGGCAACTTTTCCGCACTAGCCATTTTAGCCATCGAAAAAAGTTTTTTTCGGCCCACCCTAACGCACACCTACACATATGTATCTGTATCTATGAAAAAATACTCAAGTTCTGTTGTACCTAGGAACATATAATGTGATAATTTATTGTATGAATTTTTGTACTGTTTAAAGAAATGAAACTTATCAAATATCATACTTAATTCAGAATTAAAATTTAGTGCAGTTTAATAAACAGTGGGTTGTTTATTATTTTTCTTTCTCGTTTTAGATTCAAAGGTAGATAAACCTTTTTTGCTGAAGTTCCATAAGTCATTTTCTTGGTTGAAAATTGCGACAATCTCTTCATACTGATAGTTTGAAGAAGTTTCTCTTATCATTCAAAAGAAAAATTTTTCACTTAAGAAAATGTCTACAGAAAAAAATTCATCCTCTAGTGAACAGCACTTTGTGTCTCAAAATACTGAAAAAGAAAAACACTCCTCCATCGATACAAGAGAAAATGTTTTTATTTGTGAAGTATGTTCCAAAGGATTCTCTAATAATGGTAATCTAAGAGTCCATCTCTTGACGCATACAGGAGAAAAACCTTTTGTTTGTGAATTATGTTCCAAAGGATTTTCTACTAGTAGTCATGTAAGAAGACATCTCTTGACTCACACTGGAGAGAAACCCTTTGTTTGTGAAATATGTTCCAGAGGATTTTCTACAAATAGTCATCTAAGAAGACATCTCTCGACTCACACTGGAGAGAAACAGAAATCCTTTGTTTGTGAAATATGTTCCAAAGGATTTTCTAATAATAGTGATCTAAGAAAACATCTCTCGATTCACACTGGAGAGAAACCCTTTGTTTGTGAAACATGTTCCAAAGGATTTTCTTATAGTAGAAGTCTAAGAAGACATCTGCTGACGCATACAGGAGAAAAACCTTTTGTTTGTGAAATATGTTCCACAGGATTTTCTCAGAAAAGTCCTCTAAAAGCCCATCTGTTGACGCATACAGGAGAAAAACCTTTTGTTTGTGAAATATGTTCCAAAGGATTTTCTCGGATTAGTCATCTAAAAGCCCATCTCTTGAAGCATACAGGGGGAAAAAATTTTTGTTTGTGAAACATGCTCCAAAGGATTTTCTAATAATAGAAATTTAAGAACCCATCTCTTGACGCATATGGGAGAAAAACCTTTTGTTTGTGAAATATGTTCTAAAGGATTTTCTGCTAATAGTTACCTAAGAAAACATCTGTTGACACATACCGGAGAAAAACCCTTTATTTGTGAAACATGTTTCAAAGGATTTTCTGATAATAGTAACCTTAGAGCCCATCTCTTGACTCATTTTAGAGAAAAGAAAACCTTTTCTTTGTAAAATATGTTTCAAAGGATTTTCCGATAACCATTATTTAAGAAAACATTTGTCTCGTACCAAATAGACAATTCCTTAAAATCTCCTATATTTTTATTTCCAAAATTTAGTATCAACCCTGTATATCTCACTGCATTTACTGCATCACTTTTTATGTTTAAACATTATGTAATTAAAAAAATTACACTTCTTGCATGGCTTAGTGTCTTCTTGATAATAAGCAAATAACTATCGACATATTCATTAGATTACCGTAAAAACTTCTTGGAATTGCTTTTAATTTTTTTATTTCACTGCAAAGTAATTTACAACTAAAATAAAAAAAATAATCTGACCTGAAAGGATAAATTGTACCTCAATAACTTATGTGATAGGAAAAGCTTTATTGAAGTAATACTTTCGAAAAAATATGAGAAGTGTGCTAAAAATGTTTGTATGTAAAAAAAATCACTAATTTTTTAAATTTTCATCTTAAAAAATTTCTTAAGGGTTTAAATGAAACATATCTCATTATCAGGGGGTGTGAAAATACATCCTTTTACTTGCCACTGGCGGGGGAATTTTTAGGTAGTCTTCGGAACCAACTGTATGTTGCATTTTGCTGGCTGGTAGAATGAATCCTTTGTTGGTAAGATTTTCTAGAAATTACCCACCCCTGCTCTTTATCATGTATTTTTTGTACCCTTCATGACCTAAGTATTTTTTTTATTTATAAATAATGAATTCAATATTTATCCGGCATGTTTACTCGATTCATAAATAATGGTTGTATAGGCTAATCAGCTGTGCACTTTGTTTCTAAAATCGTTTTTTTATGCTTATTTTTTATGTTTTGTATAATCAAATAGAGACCTTTTAATGGCACGGCAATATTATCTCCTATCATCGTACATTATAATAGGAACAAATCTTATGTGTTTGGAAATTTTCTCTAAAAAATATCTCTGATGATCTCGACTAAATGTTGTATTGTACCATTTTGAGGTACAAGAAGACCATTGGGATAGGTCTCATGGTTGAGAAATTTCGATGAGTGGATCATTTTGGTATCACTATGGGTCATTGTATTTTAATGGGAATGAAGGTTCAAACAGTTATTAAGTTGTTGAATAGTTGGCAGTTAACAAAGTCGCATGGCTACCAATATTTTGCCAGCAAAATCAAATTTCAAAATTACCAATGCCAAAACGCATGCTTGGCATCAAATTAAACAATGGCACCAAATTTGGCAACCTGCTGAGAATGTTTTGTTTTATCGAAAGCTAATTTAGCCCGAGCTTCTTTCCTGGTGTTATGTTATATTACGTGCAAATGTTTGTATGTATATGCAAATTTTATCTAAAAAATTACTAATGATTTTGTCTAAATTTTGTATCCTACCATTTTGGAGTATGGGAAGAGCCAAATGTTTGAGAAAATTTGATGAGTAGGTCATTTAGGCGTCACTGCAGGTCAATGGATTTAAGGTTGAAATAGTTATTAAGTTGATCATTTTTTAAAAAACTGCTTATTACAAAACTTGAAGATAACCCGTCATAATGACGTTTTGCATTTTTAAAAGAATAATGTAGCATTGCATTATCAAAATAATTATAAAGTAACAAATTTTATCTCATCTGAATAATAGTGTCAGGTGGGGTAAAATAATTATAAAAACGGCCCATTTTTCATTCATTTGCAAGAAAATTATTAATTGAACAGGTAAAAAAATGACATAGAATATGCAAATAGAATATGCAACACATTCAATTATGTATATATTCTTCGATAACTTCAGGTGAAATTGAATTCATAGCTCAATCTCTCCCTCCATGAAACTAAGCAAACAATTGATTCATTTGTCTCGAACTTTTAAAATATTAAAATATAGAGGTAATTGTTCGCAAGTTGAATTCACGATGTAGTTTGGCTATGTAGCCTGGTGTCTAAAAAATAAATCGCATTCGCTGTTAACGTTTATGCTTTGTTGGCGTCATCTATCGGTAGTTAAAATAATAAAAGAAATTTCCTTTTGAGAAAGTTCTTTGAATTCTGAAGACATTGGAATAAAATGAATATTTCATATAAAATGTAATTAGAATATCAGGAATACATAATGCCGTGTACTATATATATTAGGGTGGTCCTTAAAAAAATTAACATTTAAATTTTGTATGGGTCACCCTCATATTTTGTTCTGCGTTTAAAATAATGACTTCCACAAAAAATTCAATATTTTAAAACATGTTTTAAGGGTCGCTACCAATATTTGAATAATTAAAAAAAAAATTATAGACATTTCACATATTTTGTAATCTAATTGTAAATTATTAATACAGATCTTTAATCATTGCCAAATTGAGTCATAATATGATATTTGGCTGCAAAGACTGTCATTTGTTTCAAGTTTCAACATATTTACACAGTCTATTGTCCAAACACAGACAGGAGTATTTCATGTTTATACTCTATTTCACCTCAATTTGGCAGCATTGCGAAAGGTAGAGACAGTAACATACTACCTTGTTCTCCGTTATTTTTTAATCTTAAATAGCTAAAATGGGTAGAAATTTGTAAGATAATGTTTATAAATTATAGAATTTGATTTTTTTATATTCGTAAACTGTCGTACTAAATGGCCATATATCAAAAGCCGAGCATGTACAGCCCAAAAGTTAAAAAAAAGAGTTTTCAGCAAGCGTTCTTTTGACTGTTCACTGGGATGGCAAAATTTTAGAAGACATTTCACGGTCTGAAACTAGACAGATTACACATTACTGATCCACAAAAGGGTAATGACCAGTTATTTGCTGTTCCAAAACTTCAATTAGGAACAGGTGATAGGCAATAGCTTCTACTGTAAATGAAACATTGGAGTCGTGAGCACTACAAGTAAAATGTATGAGTTTCGATATAGCCTTTGTTAACATCCGATTATCTAGATAAGCTTGTGATCTTTTGGAACAAAATATGAACAACTTACATTTTCAACAAAAGATTTTCTAACAAGCAGCACTCTGAGGTTTTTTTTTTAAATTATGGATTTACCTTCAGACTTTTTTTAAACAGATGTGATTAATTGGAATGAAAATTAATCCTACAAGACATGTTGTGCACTAGCAACTTCAGTCAAAGTTGTTAATGATGAAGCCGAAATAGGGGTAGCACTCGTGGAGGAATACAATAAACTTCATACAAAAGAGATAAAGAACAAACATGGTATTTCAAGGATGTGATGATGCCAAAGCATTTCTTTGTTCATATTCTGTTCTAGAAGAGCACAAGCTTCTCTTGATAATCCAGTATTAACAAAGGTTATATCAAAAGTAATACATTGTACTTGCTTTGTAGTCCCTACGACTCCAATATTTCGTTAACAGTGAAATAGCGTGTGGATATGAAAAACATACTCCTGTCTATGTTTAGACAACAGACTGTATAAATATGTTGAAACTTGAAACAAATGACATTCTTTACAGCCTAATATCATACCATGACTCAATTTGGCAATGACTATGAATTTTTATTAATAATTTATAATAAGAATATAAAAAATGTAAAATATGTCAATTTTTAATTTTTTTAAACATTCAAGGCTTGGTAGTGACCCTTAAAACATGTTTTAAAATTTTGAAATTTTTGTGGAAGTCTTTATGAGAGTACCCCATACAAAATTTAAAACTTAATTTTTTAAGGACCACCCTAATATACATATCAATATATATATATCAATGCAAATAAAACTTCCTATTTTGTGGGGAAAATTTGTAATTTCACAAAGAATTCGAGAAAAAAAATCTGTTAATGCAATTAATAGTTGCAATTTATTTATGCGATAAAATATTATTTTTAATGATCAAAATTTATTACAGGTTTCTTTATGCATGTTTAAAAAAAAATCAGGATTTAATCTAAGATGAATTTTTTTTTAATTTAAGTTATATAATTATTATTTTGGCGCCAGCTATCGGCAAATAATAAAAACAATTAAACTTTCTATTGAAATTGTATTTCATTCTGAATGTTATCAACTTCGTTTGCATTATACATATAATAGCACTAATTGTATAACACTTACGGAGTGAACTCATCCTGATTCCGAGAATCTTTTGGTAAAATCAGCCATTTTATTGTAATGTGTATTTTTTTAAATAGTTCTTCAAATATTGTGAGTGAAGTTCTTTTGCATATTCTATGTCATTTTTTATCAGTTCAATTAATAGTTTTCTTGCAAATCAATAAAAAATGTCTGTTTTTATAATTATTTTACCTCACCTGACACTATTAGTCAGATAAAATTTATTACTTCATAATTATTTTGATAATGCCATATCATTCTTTTAAAAATGGAAAACGTCATTATGACGGGCTATCTTCTAGTTTTGTAATAAGTAGCTTTTTAAAAAATGTTCAACTTAATAACTATTTCAACCTTACATCTATTGACCCGCAGTGACGCCTAAATGACCTACTCGTCAAATTTTCTCAAACATTTGGGTCTTGTCATACTCCAAAATGGTAGGATACAAAATTTAGTCCTCATCATTAATTTAGTTTTTAGATAAAATTTGCATACACACACAAACATTTGCACGTAATATAACATAACACCAGGAAAGAAGTTTGCGCAAAATTAGCTTTCGACAAAACAAAACATTACCGGCAGGTTGCCGAATTTGGTGACAGTGTTTCATTTGACGCCAATCACGCGTTTTGGCATTGGTAAATCTTGAATTTTTTTCTGCCAAATCTGGCGAAATGTTGACAGCTTTGCAACTTTGTTTACTGCCAACTTCTCAACAATTTAATAACTGTTTGAACCTTCATTCCCATTAAAATACATACAATGACCCATAATGATACCAAAATTACCCACTCATCGAAATTTCTCAATCATGAGACCTGTCCCAATGGTCTTCTTGTACCTCAAAATGGTAAGATACAAAATTTAGTCAAGATCATCAAAGATATTTTTTAGATACAATTTCCAAACACACAAGATTTGCTCCTATTATAATATATGATGAGAGGAGAGAATACTGCCGTGCCACAAAAATGTCTATATTCGATAATACAAGACATAAAAAATAAGCGAAAAAAAAAAAGGTTTTAGACACAAAGTGCACAGTTAGCCTGTACAACCGTTATTTATGAATGAAGTAAAGATGCTGAATAAATATTGAATTCATTATTTATACATTTAAGAAAAAATACTTAGGTCATGACGGGGACAAAAAATATATGATAAAGAGCAGGGGTGGGTAATTTCTAGAAAATCTTAACAACCAAGTATTTATTCTACCAGACAGCAAAATGCAATGTTCAGTTGGTTGCGAAGACAACCTGAAAATTCCCTCGACAGTGGAAAGTAAAATTATGTATTTCCCCACCCCTAATAATGAGTTATGTTTCATTTAAATCCTTGAGAAATTTTTTAAGAGGAAAATTTAAAAAGTTAGTAAGATTTTTTTTTTGCATACAAACATATTTTTAGCACACTTCTCATATTTTTTTAAAGTATTACTTCAATAAAGCTTTTCCTATCACATAAGTTATTGAGGTACAATTTATCCTTTCAGATTAGATTAATTTTTTATTTTAGGGGAAAATTACTTTACAGTGAAATAAAAAAATTAAAAGCAACTTCCAAAAAGTTTTTACGGTAATCTAATGAATATGTCGACAGTTATTTGCTTATTATCGAAAAGACACTAAGCCATGGAAAAAGTGTAATTTTTTTTATTGCTAAATATTTAAACATAAAAAGTGATAAGAGTAAATGCAATGACATATACAGGGTTGATACTCAATTTTAGAAATATAAATATAGGAGATTTTAAGGAATTGTCTATTTGGTACGAGACAAAAGTTTTCTTAAATAATGGTTATCAGCAAATCTTTTGGAAAACATTTTACAAAGATAAGATTTTCTTTTCTCTAAAATGAGTCAAGCGAAGGGGTCTTATCAGAAAATCCTTTGAAACATGTTTCACAAACAAAGGGTTTTTCTCCAGTATGTGCCAACAGATGTTTTCTTAGGCTACTATGCTGAGAAAATCCTTTAGAACATATTTCACAAACAAAACGTTTTTCTCCTGTATGCATCAACAGTTGTTTTCTTAGGTTACTATTATCAGAAAACCTTTGGAACATATTTCACAAACAAGAATTTTTTCCCCTGTATGCGTCAAGAGATGGGTTCTTAGATTTCTATTATTAGAAAATCATTTGAAACATGTTTCAGAAACAAAAGGATTTTATCCTGTATGCTTCAACACATGTTTTCTTAGTTTACTATTCTGAGAAAATCCTTTGGAACATATTTCACAAACAAAAGGTTTTTCTCCTGTATGCGTCAACAGATGTCTTCTTAGATTTCTACTATTAGAAAATCCTTTGAAACATATTTCACAAACAAAAGGTTTTTCTCCTGTATGCGTCAAGAGATGGGTTCTTAGATTACTATTCCGAGAAAATCCTTTGGAACATATTTCACAAACAAAAGGATTTTCTCCTGTATGCGTCAACAGATGATTTCTTAGATAACTATTATTAGAAAATCCTTTGGAACATGTTTCACAAACAAAGGGTTTTTCACCTGTATGAATCAAGATATGTGCTCTTAGATTACTATTCCTAGAAAACGTTTTGAAGCATACTTCACAAGAAAAAGGCTTTTTTCCTGTATGCGTCAAGAGATGGGCTATTAAATTTCTACTCGCAGAGAATCCTTTGAAACATATTTCACAAACAAAGAGTTTCTCTTCAGTGTGAGTCGAGAGATGTCTTCTTAGATGACTATTAGTAGAAAATCCTTTGGAACATATTTCACAAACAAAGGGTTTTTCTCCTGTATGCGTCAAGAGATGGGCTCTTAGACTACTATTCTGAGAAAATCCTTTGGAGCATACTTCACAAACAAAGGGTTTTTCTCCTGTATGCGTCAAGAGATGGGTTATTAGATTACTATTCTGAGAAAATGCTTTTGAACATATTTCACAAACAAAAGGTTTTTTCCCCGTACCAAGGGAGGAATGTTTTTCGTTTACAGTATTTTGAGGGACAAAGTGCTGTTCACTAGAGGATGAATTTTCTTTTGTAGACATTTTCTTAAGTGAAAAAGTTTTCTTCTTGGATGAAAACAGAAACTTCTTCAAAGTATCAGTATGAAGAGCTTGTTGTTGTTCTCATCCAAGGAAATGACTTATTGAACTTCAACATGAAAGTTTTACCTAACTTTGAATCTATAAACAGAAAGAAAAATAATAAACAACAATTTTTTTTAATAAACTGCACTAAATTTTAATTCTGAATTAGGTAATTATTTTATAAGTAAG
The DNA here is from genome assembly GCA_963932465.1 of Maratus speciosus. NCBI lineage: Eukaryota > Metazoa > Arthropoda > Arachnida > Araneae > Salticidae > Maratus > Maratus speciosus. Next base: position 37,967,902 of record OZ010794.1, read on the forward strand.
TTCATTTCGTTAAACAGTATAAAAATTCATACATTAAATTATCACATTATATATTGTTAGATACAACAGAACTTGAGTATTTTTTCATAGATACAGATACATATGTGTAGGGGTGCATGCAATACAGTAGACACTCCCATATCTGGCTCTCGCATATCCAGACCGATAAAAACTCAAAATTTATTTCATTGTACAATTGTAAATTTACTTTTGTTTTCCTTAAAACTCCACCTACTCTTTCGGTATATTCACGAAAGTTATCCAAACGAAGTTTTTGCATCTTCGCTGTCCATACATTCAGCCCCAACTCAATTTCTCCACGAATACAATCAATCAACGCAATTCAATATTTCTTATAAGATGTACAAATATTTATTCATAATGTCAAGCATTTGAGCTATGCATTTTTTTTTCATAATTTTCTTTTAACTTTTTAAAGTCGACATTGTTTTTTATACATTTTGAATTCCTTTTTATAAAAGTTGCCTTGCAAACCAGTACTCTGAATCAATTCCCCCGAAGTAGGATTGTATTTGTTTTAAACAGGCACAGGGGTAAAACCAGTTTTAACCATCCTGGTCAAGATATGTTTTAACCATCCTGGTCAAGATATGTTTAGATCACAGACTTCTAATATAAGTAGACTCCCAATCCCATTGTTCTCTGGGGAAGGTTTTGACTCCAACATGTTTTGCTTTCATCGCCAAAAGGGTGCCGTATTTTGGCAGTAATCCCTTTATTGGCAACTTTCGGATTTCATCCTCGCAATAAAATAAATGTAAATATAGAAGCGAAACTACAAGCTGACGCGAAAGTTGTCATTTTAAAAGCTAAAATAAAAAGTTCTTAAAAGAACTGTTAAAGGGTAAATTAAAAAGAAAAGCAAAAGTAAGGTCAACTCAAAACAAACGCAGACAGACGATGTTTCGGCGGGAAACTGGAGAGAGATTCCGAGGAGATTTTGGCGGAAGAAAAACCGGTTTGGCGCGCTAAATCTGCCCTCCATCACGTGATGGAGGGCAGAGATGTAGGAGACAAGAAAAGGTTGCCGATTGGGAGTCTACTTATATTAGAAGTCTGTGGTTTAGACCATCCTTGGTCAAAGAAAAAAAAATTAATTTTTTAAATGATAAATTTAGTTCTACATTTGAAAGGACTTTTCACAATAACATTTAATAATATTGAATACAACATTTGCAAGTGTTTGCAAATTGTGCTTAGTATTATACTTTAACTTGTACAATTTTTTTTTATCGCGCAATTTTTTTTAAAGAAATTTTATTTAAAACTTAAAAAAAAGGGATTACCAGTGTCGTATTAAAATAAGAGAATTTCATAGTTTATTCTGTATGAGATCAAACTTGGAAAATAACCTTTCTATTGGGGTAGAGTTAGCACAACCATTCAAGCAGGTGCATTATGAAATTTACGAATTCAAATTCAATATTTTCATAACTGCCCACCAAATACCGTAATGTATTAGTTACACTTTAAGAAAAGGATTTATGAAATATTTGTACTAGGAAAATTATTAAAGCGATTGTACGACCCTAAAAAGTCCTTATCTTTATCCAAAATCTACAAAAGGTCCTTAAAAGTCCTTAATTTTATTCTCCTATAATTTCTTAATCAAGAATGAAACTCTTCTTTGTTTCACTAGATTTCTGATTTAAAAAACATCTAAATTGCCCTCTTCTGAAATTTTGCTTCCCTCCTCACGGTGTCCAAAGTTTATCTTTAAGATTCCTTAATTTTTAAAAAATATTTTCTGCTATATTTGTTACTTTATTGTAACAATGAATGATCGATCATATAAATTTTGTTAAAATGTTATTTAAATTCTTCACTCCCACACCTAAAAAATCGCTTTCTCCTTTCTTCGCCCCTTTCCTACCCTCCAAAACCCAAAGATTAAAATCTTTAAAACTCTTTTAATTAAAAAAAAATGTTTTCTGCTCTACTTGTTGGTTTATCGTAACATTAAAATGTTTCTAAAAATACTTAAAAGGAATATTCATCCGAAGTATACGGAAACGTTTCTGACTATCTGGCCGAAATATGCGGAAACATTTGCGAATATCTGGCCGAAATATGTGGAAACATTACGATAGGGTCATTCCATGTCAAATCAACGAGAAAAATGCAATTTTTGGACCTCGACATCTCAGATTTCTATAATGTTTGGTTTATAGTTTGTATCCATGGAGTATATGAAAAATCTAATTTTTAAATTTTTTTTTCTTAGCGGTTTATTTTTTACGGAATTTTAAAAATGGTCAAAAGAACCAAATTTAACCAAATTCTCAACCACAAAATCTTCTATAATTCTTTAACAAATTGGGCTAGAGAGTTAAGTTATATCTCATTTGAAAGCTCTTTTTATGGGCTTTAATATGATATGCAACACTAACAATTTTGTGTATAATAAATTTTTTGACAAATTTTCAAAATTTTTGAATTTAAATTTTTCAAAAACACCATCTTTAATTTTTTTCAAAAAAATATATGTTAATCTTTGACTTTTTGGCTACAAGTATGCCAAATTTCAAGATGGAGAAATGATGGGGTTTTGAACTATTAATTTTTAAATATGAGTTATACATGAAAATTTTCAAGTATCAGGGCAAAATTAACAATTGTACAATTTCTTTCCATGTATAATTCACACTTCTTTTACATTAAAAAATTCAGAGTTTGATGCTAAGCAAATTTATTTCTAAGGCATGAAAATTTTCTAAAGCATATTTCTCAAAATATAATTATATAATTTGCCCGTAAGGGGACTCTTCATTCACTTGAAAGCACCTGATCGGTAAAGTTAATCCTATGGGCAGGTTGTTTTCGAATTTTCCGTTTAAATTTGAATATTTTTAAATGATTTTTTTTTACATAGGATAGTTGATGTCGATCTCTCATATGTCTATTTTTTACTTTTTCGATTTTGGTTGCAGATTTTTTAATAAAGATACTTTCACTTTCGGACCGGTTTCGAAAGTTACAGTACCTTTATTAAAAAAAATCTGCAACCAAAATCGAAAAATTACAAAAATTCCCTATTAAAGATTGACCTCAGCTATCCTATGAAAAAAAAATCGTTTAAAAATATTCAAATGTAAATGAGAAATTCGAAAACAGCCTGCCCATAGGTTTAGCATTACCAAGCACATATTTCAAGTAAGTGAAGAGTGTTTTGACCTGGCACTTCTATCTTTTGATAGTTTAATTCTACAGCCATCACATATTTTCATGCCCTTTTGAATATTAAATCTTAAACTGCACTACCAAGTTGTTACATTCCTAAGTTTTCCTGATTTTGAATGAATTGTTTCTTTATAGGGATTGATCTGGATGAGTTACATCATCTATATAGCTTTTCTATTTCCATTTTAACTCATTTAATTATGTCTTTTTCTTAAACTCACTTTTGTTTTATTCTTTGTTTGGCACAGCATGTCCCTAAAGGGATTTTGTGCAATAAAACTCAATACAACCAACCTTTATAGGGATTGCAGCATTTAACAGAAAATAATGCCCAGTCTTTCTTATCTTCTGACATCATTAATAGTAGTAATTCAAGACTTCTTTGTTAAAGCATTTGATTAAAGTAAAATGAAGCGAGTTTATTAAATAGTTATCCTTCTATATGCAAAAAAAAAATTATATATATATATATATATATAACGATTTGGGAATGTGCCAAACGATTTTGAAATGAACCAATGAAAATCTGCTTAGGTATCTCAAAATGCATCTGATTATTCAGAGCTTTCTGACTTTTCTTAGCAGGAATTGTGCTTGGTGAAAACCATGAAAGTAGGGAGGATGGGTGCGGAAAGGGAAGAATCTTCTGCATTTCGATAGACTTATTTAAGGGGTCGATGGCAAACTTACTTGAAATATGTGCTTGGTAATGCTAAACCTATAGGCAGGCTGTTTTCGAATTTCTCATTTAAATTTGAATATTTTTAAACGATTTTTTTTCCATAGGATAGCTGAGGTCAATCTTTAATAGGGAATTTTTGTAATTTTTCGATTTTGGTTGCAGATTTTTTTAATAAAGGTACTGTAACTTTCGAAACCGGTCCGAAAGTGAAAGTACCTTTATTAAAAAATCTGCAACCAAAATCGAAAAAGTAAAAAATAGACATATGAGAGATCGACATCAACTATCCCTATGTAAAAAAAATCATTTAAAAATATTCAAATTTAAACAGAAAATTCGAAAACAACCTGCCCATAGGATTAACTTTACCGATCAGGTGCTTTCAAGTGAATGAAGAGTCCCCTACCGGGCAAATTATATAATTATATTTTGAAAAATATGCTTTAGAAAATTTTTATGCCTTAGAAATAAATTTGCTTAGCGTCAAACTCTGAAATTTTTAATGAAAAAGAAGTGTGAGTTATATATGGAAAGAAATTGTACAATTGTTAATTTTGCCCTGATACTTGAAATTTTTCATGTATAACTCATATTTAAAAATTAATAGTTCAAAACCCCATCATTTCTCCATCTTGAAATTTGGCATACTTGTAACCAAAAAGTCAAAGATTAACATATATTTTTTTGAAAAAAATTAAAGATGGTGTTTTTGAAAAATTTAAATTCAAAAATTTTGAAAATTTGTCAAAAAATTTATTATACACAAAATTGTTAGTGTTGCATAGCATATTAAAGCCCATAAAAAGAGCTTTCAAATGAGATATAACTTAACTCTCTAGCCCAATTTGTTAAAGAATTCTAAAGGATTTTGTGATTGAGAGTTTGGTTAAATTTGGTACTTTTGGCAATTTTTAAAATTCCGTAAAAACAAATCTGCTAGGGGAAAAAAAAAAAAAATTAGATTTTTCATATACTTCATGGATACAAACTATAAACCAAAAATTATGGAAATCTGAGATGTTGAGGTCCAGACCCCACGTTGATTTGACATGGAATGACCCGATATCTGACCAAAATATACGGAAACATAACATAACCGTTGGGCCACATTGCTGCCTCGACGGATAAAGTAACGTTTTCGCATTTTTTTTACAGTGCGGAAAAGTAGCATGACTGAAAAAAATATAAGCTGCGATTTTCAGAATCTAACCATAATTTTAAATGGGATGGTCAAAAAGTGGAGTTTTTTTAAACCCGATTCTTAAACATTTTGGGCAATTCCTGAGAAATCTAAAAAACGGTTTTTTTCCATCGTCGGAGACTTTTCCATTCCGCTTCTGTCCTCGGTAATTTTCAAAAGACGGAATTCCATCTGTGGACAGAAAACTTGCACCCATGCGCCCCTCCCAATATCAACAAGTTTTGAATTTTTAAAAGAAATTTCTCTGATCTATCTGTTACTTTATCCCAGCAACAAATTATCAATCATATAATTTTTCCTCCACAAACACACAAAACTGTCGTTTCTCCTCCCCCCCCCCCCCCCACACACACACGCTGTCCTATTCGAAAATCTCTAGTAAGGTAAATAACGAGTCACCTAGTGAAGTCCCCACCTCCTAAAAAAGAACTGCTTCTTCACTCACCCTCCCCATGCTCACAAAGTTTAAAATCTTTAAAAGTCTTCTTTCTTCTTCTTCTATTTTTTTGCTCTATTTGTTACTTTTTACAGTACCAATATGTAATTAAATATCTAAAATCATCCTTCCATCCAAAATTGCCGCTTCACCCTCGGCCCCTTTTATTTCCTAGCATGCAAAATTTAAAGAATTTAAAATTGTTTAACTTTTTTGTGTATTTAATTCTTTAAAACTTTATTTGTTCTATTGTCTTGTAACGATGACAATAAATGATCATTTAACATCCCTCCACCCACCCAAAAGTGCCCCTCTTCCTTCTTTCCAACCACATAAAATTTAATCTTCAAAATTTTTCATTTTCATTTTTTTCCCTGTCCCAATTGTAAATATTTGGTAATGATATATAACTCAGCCATCATCTAATCAACCTATTTCTACCCCCACCCCCTTAAAAAAAAGTTTCTCTCATTCTGTAGACACCCACCCCTCACCCCAGCTTACAAAGCGAAAAATCTTTAAAACTTTTCTGTTTACATTTGTTTCAATAAATAATCACTTATCTAAATTCCTGTTACCCCACCCCCCTCGCCAAAATTTTCCGATTTTCCATTCGCCCTTGATAGAAAATACACAAAATTAAAAAACATCGAAGCGCTTTAATATTTAGTTTTTTTCTGCTCTATTTGTAACTCTATAGTTATGATGAATAAATAATCATCTAATTGAACTCTTCCCTACCTCTAAAAAAATACTTCCCTCCCCTGTACCCCTACCTTCTTACAATATGCAGTGACAATGTAGTTAATCATCTTAATTCCCCCTTCTAAAATTTTGAATTCTACCACCTACCCTCCTTTCCTTTTCTCACTGCACACTAAGTTTATAATCTTTAAATTTCTTTTTTTTTTCTGCTGCAATTGTTATTTTGAATAACTAGTGATAGTCTGCTAAATTTTTACTGTCATATGCCGAATCCCCCCTCCCCCTCACCTTCACAGCAATTCGAATGTTTAAAACTTGTATTTACAAAAGTGAAACACTGTATTAAAAATGTGTGTTATAATTCATTAGTTTATTCAATTTGTACGTCCTTACATTTTTTTTTTTTTTTTTTTTGGTTTTGGTCCTTGAAAGTCCTTTATAAAAATCCTATATTTTTGTTTAAGGCTGTTCTCAAATCTAAAAGGGCAACTTTCTGACATAAGTTTTAATTTATTTTTGTTCGAAAGCGCATGAAATTAGCTGGTGTTGTTCAGAAACTATGTCATTGAGCTGTTTTTTTCATATTTTTTGCAAACGCAATAGATCTTTCCAAAAATAATGTCAAAGTGGGCGTTTTGAACCGAATTTCCGCGCGAAGGAAGAAAGAGCACTCAACAGCGGGCGAAAAACGCGTTTGCCACGTGATCAAAATGGCTTATATCTCAATAGGTAATTTATTTATCAAAAAATGGAAAAAACATTTCCATTCTAAATCGCTTCCATGGCCAGGCTTTTCAGTTTTATACCTTTCCGTTAAAAAATGAATTTGTAAATGTGTCAAAACGTTTTGCACTTGTTGAGCACAGCAGTTAAGAACAGCCTTAAGGAAGTGTGTACAAATTCTGCATTACATAAGCTTCAGGAAAAATTCATCTATATTTAATAATTATTATATATGAGGAGCAAACATTCAAACCGTGTTTTCTCACAAAAAAATAAAAAATGAGTTATTGTTATTTTTATGAACTCTGTGTTAAGTTGCATAGAAATAAACGGTATTTTTAACCAATTTTTTTTTTTTCGTTTATAAATCAATTTTAAAACTTGACGCTTCAATCAAAGAGTGTTTCCTCCAAAGCCTGCATTCAGTTAAACAGTGATTTCTCCAGTCTGCCAATCACAGTTGTCACTTAATGTGTACTTTCGAAACCTACCATACATATCACAATTGAAACGGATTGTTTTAGAGAAAAATAAGAGAACTGTTAAGGTCCCTTAAGGCTTCCAGAATTATAAATTTCAAGATCTAAGTGAGGAATATGATGTAAATTTTCTTAAAAAGGGAGTTACTTTTGCCCGTGTTCAAAGGGTTGTTTTAGAATCTCTTCCTCTTAGCCACGCCATATCAGTTGAAAAGAAAAAAGATGTTGGCAAACTTTTGAAAGTAATGTAGGGTGAACAGTGGCAAAATCAACCTGATTATGTTTGATGTCTTTAAATGGTACAACCACATTATCCATGATTTACCAGCCTGCAATGAAGAAGAGGGGGAAGTGTGTGACTGTCTAGATGAAGATTTTGGTTTTAAAATTTGAAGTGGATTTCTGGCAAACGAGTATTTATTTAGTAAATATTTAATGACTACTAGGTACCATAATCTGTCATTTTATTTTATCAGTAATTACTGAAGTTCGGTATTTACTCAAATAAAATAATGCTTTTGTATTATTTGTGAGTTAGAACTTATTTCATTCAAAAGGCGTTATATCCACTTGTTAAACAATCAAAACATGTTTCCTCCTCTGAGTTCGATCAAAACGTGATTTCTCCAAATATTAAATACTTTTTATTAATTTGTTTCATGTTTAATATCTTAGGTATGCTTGGAATTCTTTCTAATAACCAGTAATAAAAATACACAATAAAAATTAGAATTATATGCAAGTTATTTTCTAATTTATTAGTTTTTTGTGTTTTTTGAAAATTTGTATCTAAAGGAGAAAGCATGGTTTGAATGTTTGCTCCACATATATAGATATATAAAGATAATATGGCATTCATATTCACTGAAATGTACTTATAGTTTGATAATTTGTGTAATTTAAAGATATTTAATAGAGTTTCAACCAACTTTGACCAGTTTTAGATGGTTAAAACCACTTTTGACAATTACATTGGTGAAAATTACAACCATGCTTTAAAATAATTTTAATGAGGCCTTGGATTGAGGTAGTAGCTCGTCAGCAAATCCAGCGAAGAACAAAACAGACAAATTAAATGCAATATTTAAAAAAAAATAAATGCATGTATTGTAAATTGTAATTGAAAAAAAATGTGCAAACGTAATAAAAAGTGAAAGCAAACGTTTTTATAGGTCGATTAGATACACTTATGAACAATTTTTAATAAAAAATATGCTCCTCTCTCTTATTTGTATTTTTTGGATAACAGGATTGCACCAGTTCACATTAGTTCGGTTATGAAAATTTATTTTTAATAACTTTTCATTTAAACATAGGAAAACATTATTTTATCCTATGTTCCATTATTTATTAATCTAAGGCTGATAGAATAATGCTTTTGATTCTTTTTCTGGGTCTGTAAGTGAGAGAATAAAATAGAAGAAAAAACTTAGCAAATGTAAAAATAAACAACAACAAAAAAACTGCAATGACCCTTTGTTTAAAAGGCATTGTTTTAGAAAATAAATCATAATTTCACTCATTTCAAGTTGACTTTTTTTTGTTCATTTTCGAGTTGAAATATTCACTAAAATGTTTTCAAAAGGATAGAAAACATAGTTTAATACACTGTTTAAAGGTTGTTAGGGCAAAAACAATATAATCTCCTCAAATTAGATCAATCCAATACAAATAATGAAAGGACAGACAGACCTTTAACTAATCAGTAGTTGAAATGAGTGGAAATAATGCATCCTAAATACAAGTACAGTAGACTTCCTCAAATCCGCAACCCTAAAATCAGCACACCATCAAAGATGTAAACAATGGAACTTTTAGTTCAGATGTAGGGACAAAATTACAGAATTTTTTATTTTTATATTATTTCTGCAGGTATTTTAATATGTGATTCTTGTTAAGGGCAGTTGGAAGTCCCCATGTTAAATTAATGTACTTTTTCTCAGAAACTACTGCATTTTTAGGCCTACAATCCGCAGCGGCGTATAATCCGCAGCCGCAATTTATGGTGCTTATAAAAAATTTCAGCAGATAATCCGCATCCGCCTATAATCCGCGGATAATACGCCGGACTATTCGAGGATTACTCATTGTTTTCAACATTCCAAAGTACAACTAATAAACCACCTCCCTATTTATTTAGTTGCTCTATTTAAATGATAATTGTAATAAAATAATTGAAAAAAATAATTACAAAATAATTGCAAGTTAAAAAATACAAATACTTTTTTTTTCATTGAATCTTATATATAAAACGTAGACTGTCTTGTGAATATAGATAATTCTATAATAATTGCTGTTTTTAAATCATTTTCCGCTTTTATAATAATGTTCAGTTTAAATTCTGGAGTGTTAAATAACACGTTTTCGGTTAGACATTATTTATTATATTGCACTGCAATTTTTGAAAGAGATGAGTTGAGAAACGCTTTGTTCTTTATAAAAACGTGTTGCCAAAAGACTAAAAAATATAACATAAAAATCAGAAGCCACTCTCACTAGCACGTACACGTCATATGTGAACGAATCACGAGCAACTCCGCGAACAGTCGATAGCAGACAATCGTGTGATAGCTGTTTACATTTTTATTTTGACTGCCAGTAGAAACAGGATATCTGACATGAACTTTTGCTTTAAAAAAATTTCAGCAGATAATCTGCACTTAAAATTTTTGAGGTTCTTATGATACAAAATTTTGAGTGAAATTAGGTTATTAATTAAAATATATATGTACATATACATATTATTAATTTCATCATTTTGTTTTTGTTTTATTTGTAATCACTTGTGAAAAATTATGCTCAACACAAAAAGATGTATAAACATTTATTTTTTGTTGCTTTATCATTGACATCTCTCAGAAATTCAAAATATGAGTTTTAAAAGGTATGATATCAGAATTAAGTTATGCCTTCTGATGGCTTTAAACAATTTGTTGAAAAATTCAATTTAAATTATTTTTGGTTTGGCTGAAATATATTTACACATCTAAACAATACTTTTAATTTCCCAATATACTGTTAAATATATCACTTTCATTGAAATTATATAATGCATTTAAATGTATTTATTTGAATAAATGTATTTACCTTTTGTGCTACACTATCCAAAATCAAAAGTAAATTTTTTATGAATAGTTTTTTTGTGTATCCAAAATAAATGAAATGCATGCAAATGGATAATATGATATCAGAATTAAGTTATGCCTTCTGATGGCTTTAAACAATTTGTTGAAAAATTCAATTTAAATTATTTTTGGTTTGGCTGAAATAATGTTGGCTAATTAAAAATTGGTTTGGCTAATTACATAAATTTTACTTTTGATTTTGGATTGCATGGCACTAAATATTTGTACATGTTTTTAGTTCATAGCATGTGGGGATATCAATCAAATTTAACAGAACTTTTAGAAGACTTGACAAAGTTCAATAAAAGCAACATAGTACAATGGAATATAAATATATTAAATATTTATGGAAATATGAGTATTTGTATGAAATATCCTTTGAAGTTGCATGCATGAACGATGGCAAATTAATTGAAACAATTGTTATCTTTGGCTGAAAACTCTAGATGCTTTAAACAAATAACATATCGAATATTTTTTAATTTTTAAAGAAATCATTACTATGTGGATATATGTACTATTCTTTCAGAAATCACAGAAATGTTGAAGAATATTTACTTAATCATAAGCTGCAGCTATTGATTATTTTGTGCATTTTAATTTACAGGTAATTTCCAAATATTTTTTCTTTAATTTATTGCTAGTCCCTAACTGCCTTTGTGATCAAATCTTCATTGAAAAATATGTGGTCAGACATGTTTTTTACATTCCTGAAGTTCTAAAACAATGTCAAGTATTTCTCCAGATATCCAATAAAACATTTAAAACCAAAAGTCATTTTTTGATATAGAATATATATTGCATATATATGTGCATATATATATATATTGCATTATTCAATTAAAACAGAATAATAAAAAATTAAAATGCATGAAAAGATTTTAAACTGTAAAAATCCTTAAATACACTTAATAAATTTATGCTTATAAAAAATGATTTGAACAAAAATTGTTAGTGAAGATTCTCTTGTCTTTATGTATTTAATAAAAAACAACAACCTCATATCATTTTTGTAACTTTGTGATCAGTAGGGGCCCTGTGGGAAAAAATAAATGTTAAAGCAACATATAAGAGGAAAACTAATTGACCTAATATCAATTATCTGACAGAAATGAAATAGGGGAGAAGGGGGCACCTTTGAACATTTTTTTAAAAAATCCACATATTTCTTACTCGAATTATATTTATTGAATTTTAAATATTTCGTGAGAGAAAGAATGTAATTCTGCATCATATGAAATAAAAAATTACAGTTTTTCAGATAAATATGTTGTGAGGCTTTAAAAAGCTGAAAGTTTTCTGTTCAAACCTACCCCATGTAGCGGTACCTTTGAACAAGCTAGGGGCACCTTTAAACAAATAAACAAAATATGAAAATATTGACAGTTTTTATTAAAAACTGCGTATCTTTCCAAAATATAAAATTATAAGAATAAAATTACACAATTACATTTAACTGAAATTACTATTTTTTTATTACTTAACCAAATTTGTATCCACCAAAGCACATTGTTGAGACAGAACAGAGGATCCCTCCAATTATGTTTAATTGTGGCAACTTTTGTATATAATATCCTTAAAATCCACCAAATTGATATCTGATGCCTCTGGAAAATATGTCTTTTTCTTTTTTTTTTTTTTTTTTTTTTTTAACGAAGAAATTTGACATGAAGCATTTTAATCTGACTGACATAATGAGGAGTTCTTTTTGCATGAAACTGAACTAAAATTAAATAATTTACATTCAAACTGTTATGGTAAATGGATAAAACCCTGTTTTATGTAATCCAGAAATAATGTTTACCATTGTAAATGAAACAGTATTGGGTTTGTTCAACAAATCTGCTAAATCATCAATTATTGTTGTGTGCCCTAAATTTGTCTGTAGTTGAAGTCCTGCATCAGTACAACTTTCATATTAAGTATAGTAACACTTAATTAATCTCTTAATTTTCATACTTAATAAATTTTTCAACAGTAATAATATTTAGATACATCTATAACTCTTTACTTCATAGTTTTAATTGTTCAATGGTGCCCCATCACATGAAGTTTAGCATTACAACTTATTTATTCAATTAGGTTTGAGAATTTGAATAAAACAAACCTTATAAGTTAAATCTAACATCTTTATTTCAGGTTTTAAATAGTAAATTATAATTTTAGGGATACAAGATTATCAACAAAAGCTTACAACTTTATTTTGTTAAGTTTAGATTCAAGAAAGCAAAATATACATATCTTGCTTAGACAGTAGTGTGCATTCAAAATATTAAAGCTTTGTATTCTTGTTACATTGAAGCAGTAGTAATGTGCTGCCATATATATTTAAAAAATATAATTTATTTAAAGGAAAATATTTAGAGTGTTCAAAGGTGCCCCCAGTTCAAAGGTACCCCCCTGTCCTGTAACTGAAAACAAAAATAGTGATTGCATAAAATATGCAGTGTTTGAGTTTCGACAGTCGATACAGAGAAGAAATATGAGTTACAACACAATTTTCAGCTGAAACTTACAAACTTCCTTATGAATGGAAAACACAACAATTTAGATGATTAAAACAGAGCCTACACTAAATGGTATGCATTATGGTTTATATAAATTTAATTTTAAACAGTTTGAAAGCAACAAATTGGAAATAAATAAAATTTATAAGATGTGTATTATGAGTAAGACTTGCTGACTTGATTATGGGCCCTTTCAAAACTGGAAAAATATTAAATGTAAACAAGGATAAGGTCAAAATAACACTTTTAGTAGAGAATGTTTGAAATCTTCATTTGCATACATGTAACCAAATTGACACTGTAAATATGATATAAATTTTTTAATGGACAATTTGCTGAAAAAAATAATCAGATTATTATTGCAATAGTGAACTTACCACTACCTTAAAATAATACAAATAGAAATACAGTCTAATGCATCTAAATACAGAAAAATCTGAAATTCAGGCATTTCAGAATGCTTGATTTTTATTCTATTTTTATTTTCAATAAAAGATCACAGATGGCCACATTATGCAAGCAAGAATGCATTTCAAAAATTTTTTTTGTTAAATTACCGATGACACTGCTTAAATTATCATGAAATTTGAGTTAATAATATATTGAATTTTACTTTTTGCCGATTTTGAAATTAATTATAATAATTTTCTGTTGTATATGTAATTTTTTCCATAAGTAATATAAATTTGACATTAAATGCCAATTTCTTATTATTTTTCATTTTTTCTAAATCAAAATTAAGGCACATGGGGCCAAACAAATATGAAATCCTATTATTTTAATTTCTTTCTTTCTTTTTCCTTTTCAGTGTGAATTTAGTATTTTTAAGTAGTATCTATATATACACTTTTTCAAAACATTTCCCTTATGTACATATTATCATGACAAGTACATTAATGTAATAAATAATAATAATAAACTAAAATTTAAATTTATTATTGTAACTTTTTTATTTCTTTCTTAGAAAATTAGTTTCATTTACAATATTTTTCACAATGTATCTATCATTTTTTAAATTTGTGTTATTAATCAGAAATTCTGATAAAAAGAAAAGCCATTATTGTTTCCTACAATGTACAACAGATGGCGTAAGCATGCAAAATATAGTTATTATTTTTAAATAATAAACATTTTAGGACATTTTGAACTGAAATTACTTAATGTTCTTAATCGTTTTAAATTATGAAGTTGTTTGCGTTTTTGCATTGCTATATTAAAGATTGGTATTAGAATTATTTATCTAAATGCATTCTAATTTTTAAATTTATGTAATCCAGAACAGCCCAATGATTTCAGTACATTATACTGCAATATTTTTTAGTGAAATTTAAAATTTTTAGTATCATTTTAAATAAAATGTTTTTTCTAAAGTAAAGTAATCTTGATCAATCTCAATTATCTATTTTAATTCAAAGTTTTCAGTTGATTCTAATAGCAGAGAGTATTCTCAAGTCATAGTTTTTATTTAAATGCAAAAAGCCACGATAAAGATAAATTCCTATATCTCAGGATACTTTTTGATAACTTAAAAATTTAAATTGTTTAAATCCTAGGAATCACACTAAGTATTTGCCACCACACCAAATGCGAATAAATGGAAAGGTATTTTAAAAATTGTCAATAGTTGAGTTTAAATCAAGTATTGCTAATTTTTATCTTATGCTAATTAAATGAAATAGATGATTTTTCTAGAATTTTTCACTGGCAGCAGGGTGATGCACCCTTTGGTTATAAAAACAGCTTCTTCTTGCCCTTCAGTCTAAAAAGAACCCTTACTCTTTTTTTGTATAAATAAATTTGTTTTCCTACTAAAAACTGTTCCATTGTATTCTTGAAACTAATGCCCTGATTTTCACACATTAAAAATTTCTTTAATAATTTTAAAAATGCTTTTTTTTTCTTTTAAGTTTCACTTAACAGTCTAAAAAATGCCTTTTTCCCATCAGCAACATTCCGTTATTTTTAAACTTGAGAGAAACTCAGTTGTTCCATTTGCCAAATTTGCCCAAATAAACACAGAATAAAACTAGGTAAGCATGAAAGTAAAAATTTTGTAAGCTAAATGAAAGACATTTTGATTCAGAAGATTACATTAATGATTCTGCTATTTGTCAATTAATCGTCAAGCTGATAGATAAAAATTATTTTCCTTTATTAGTAGATTTAATTTTTGCTTTCCCATAATGAATTTTTTAATGTTTTATAAATTTTTCCTGAACAATTTATAAAATTAAAGAGATTCATGTTTAGAAAACAAATTTATGCACATGCTTATCTAAGTGCTTACATATTACTTAGCTTATTTTTGCAGAAAATATATGGAGAAATAATTACATTCGCTGCCACTTTTCAAATTTTATACTACTATGCTATATTTATTCAATTAAGATACAATAGTAGACAAATAAACAAAACAATAGCGTATGTACTAAGTTTGGAAGAAATAAGGGAGATTATTATCTAGTAACACTTTTTAGGCAGTCTAAATGTAAGCAAACACAAAAGTTACAAAGAGAAAGAAAAGTATAAATGGATATCAATGAGCTTTCTAAACTGAAAAAGAAAAATTTTACAGATATATTTCAAAATAAAAAGTATTTCATTTAACTACTTAACTGTAAGCACTAAAACAATTAAAAGGATCATTGGTAATTGATGTAATTAAAAAAAATAAATTTATGCCTCGTTATGTACAGCAACAATAGATTTAGCTTTCGATAAAAACTCTTTTATAGAAATTTTGGTCAAATTTAGGGTTTTGTTATTAAATTTTATGAAGTATTTTATATTAAAAAATTTAAAAAAGAAGAAAAAACGTACTTGAATTCTAGAAAGAAAGAAAGACCCCGTGAAAATGACACAGGAAAATAATTAAATTCACAGCCACTTTTCAAATATTATACTACTATGGTATATTTATTCAATTAAGATACAGTAGTTGACAAATAAACAAAACAATAGCATATGTGCTAAATTTGGAAAAAATAAGGGAGATTATTCTCTAGTGACACTTTTTAGGCAGTCTAAATGTAGATAAACACAAATGTTACAAAGAGAAAGAAAAGTATAAATGGATATCAATGAGCTTTCTAAACTGAAAAAGAAAAATTTTACGGATATATTTTAAAATAAAAAGTATTTCATTTAACTACTTAACTGTAAGCCCTAAAACAATTAAAAGTATCATTGGTAATTGGTGTAATTTAAAAAAAATAAATTTACGCCTCGTAATATACAGTAACAATAGATTTAGCTTTCAATAGAAACTCTTTTATAGAAATTTTGGTCAAATTTATTGTTTTGTTATGAAAATTTATGAAGTATTTTATATTAAAAATTTTTAAAAAGAAGAAAAAACATACTTTAATTTTAGAAAGAAAGAAAGACCCTGCGAAAATGACGCAGCCTTCCTTTAAAAGAAAAGGGGGGCAAAGTGTGCAATATTGTGAAACTGAGGAATACAGATTCACAAACACAGAGAACTGTTCAACTGAACAAACAAGTAATTGGGTTACTGTAATCCACAAATTATAAAATTGTTTTTAGTTCAGAAGCATGTATTAAAACTAAATAAATAAACAAGCTTTTATAGAATTCAATGGGGGTAACGACAGTTGTAAAATCACATGAAAAACAGATACAATTTTTTTTTTGGAAATATTCACCTTTAACATTAACAGAAGAAATAAGCTAAATATTACAATTTCCCATAAGTGGTAGCAATCACATAATCTGAATTAAAAAAAAAAATATATCCAAGTAGCAACGGAGAGCTAAACTATAAATTTATAATCATGCAAGAAATAAATGCATACATTTTGTTAAAGTAGCTTTATAGAAAGGAATTGATTTTCTAGAAATATAAAATGATTTCAACATAGCTAATAATTAAATAAAAGAAAAAGGGAAGAATTGAAATCACTCCAGTGGTTCTCGAGAAAAAATATGAGACAGTATGAGCATTTTTTTTTCGTGTGTGATATTGTAACTGTTGTTCCCACCTTAAGTATGTATCAGGAACACAATAGACAATTTCTGAAACTCCCTATGAAATAAATACCTATGAAAATAACAAGAACTTTGGATATATCTTCCTGGATGAACTTAAATGACTGCACTGAAATGATTTTTTCTTCACAAATCAAATGGATGTCTGTCGGGAAATAAGTGTTTCCACAAAGATATGCGAAACTCTGAAAAATAAATAAACATTAAAAAGTGATAAATTTTAAATGAAAATATCTAAAAACTGGTAGACAGAATAAAAAATATTAAAATATTACACATTACAGTTGCAAATATCCTGACATCTTAAATCTGAAATGCATATAAAGGATAATTTAAATTTTATAAAATAATTTCATTAGACTGCTTCAAATCTGCATAGCTTGGGACCAGGGGTTGTGCAGATTTTAGAATTTTGTAAATTTCTGGTCATTGTTTTGTTTACATTTTTAAAATAGCAATTTGAACTTAATAATTCACTTGAAATCATAATGAATTACAATAAGAGAAATATTAAAATAATTAAGTGAAATAATAAAAATTAAGAAAATTTAAAAAATGATAAAATGAAAGATGAAGTAAAAAATAATGTATAACCAAATATGCATATGCATAATAGTGATGTGATAATTTTTTCAGCAATTATTCAATGAAACTCAACCTCATAAGAGGTATACATTAACAATTTACATCGAAATCGTTAAATAATGAAGTTTTATTTCATGTTTAGCCAGTCTTATTAATCAAAGAAGTTTGATCAATACAGTAATACCTCGACTTATGTCATCAATTCGTTCCAAGACTAGCAATGTTAGTCGAAAACGGCGTAGTCAAAGTATATATAGATAAAAGGAATAAGTAATAATAATTTACCAAAATCTAATGAACATATTCTATTGTTCATAGGATTATGTTACATGCATTTAACATTAGCAAAAAAATGTGTTTCCAATACAAGAATTAGTAATAACTCAATGTTGTTAATTTACAATTTATTGTTCTTCTAGCTGCCCTGTTTGATTCTTTGAGCATGTGAAAAAAAACTTGCAATGACGTTTGAACTGACAATTTTTTCTTTTTTTTTTTTTTATCTAAAAGTCTCTTTGTAACAGCAGAGAGAGTTTTCTAAGCTTTTCTAATCACTGCTACTCTGCTCATCCGAATAAATCATTCGGTTAATTTTGCAGCCGTCATAATCTTTTCATAGGTTCAAAATCTTCATCTATTTCTTCAATAGTACTTTGTTTCTTTAATTCAATAAGTTTGTCGGTGGTTAACTCCAGAGCCGGTGAATTTATGAGTTCAACAACATTTTAGCATCCATCTCTAAGTTGAATTCTCTTTATTTTTCCACAATTTCATCAATCAGGAGAGAGATAGAAAATCCCAATTTTCAGATGTTTTCTTAGACCCTGTGAAGAAAAAGGGACAACTTTTTTTCCTGGCCAGATGACATAAATACGGGTGACGTAAGTTGGGGTACTTCTGTACATAAATATATTTGATAGAAAGATCACAATCGCCAGTGATATCAGTGTTATCTTAAATTTTTCTTTAGGTAAATTTATACTTCCTTCATCAAAAAACATGAGTTCAGTCATATTAACCACAATTACATATTAAAATGTATACCAAATGATACGGGGAAAAAATCTTGAATTTTCCACCTACATCTCAGCTGTAAGTTTCACTGTTTACAATCACAACACTATGAAATTTTAGGTGTTTATGGATTTGAAGGAATATGCTGAATTTTTGTTATGCTAGTTAATTGTATGCTAAACAATCAAGCCTAATGATGCAAAGTTTCTTTAAATTTTTAAGTAGTGAAAATAGAAAACATTTCAGCTTTTTTCTTAAAGAAATGAAACAGAACACTTTCTAAAAAATAAAATCTTTTCTTGAAAAAGTTTTTCTTACAAAACATAAAATAAACATTATTTAGGATTATGCACGCTAAAAAATTTGTTATCTCTTTACATGAACATACTACAAAATAAATGTATTTAGAAAATACTATTAAATATTTAGTCTTTCAGCTTTACACAGGTTTTCTTGCTTAATATAAAATAATATTTTTTGTAATGTATGATTCAGTTATTAAAATTGTCTGATCATTTGATTACTCAAAGGCAGTTATTAATTTCTTCAATTACAGATAGAATAACTTTATGAAGCATGCATCCATTCTATGAGTGAAGGGATTAAAAGCGAATACCTATTTAATTTAACAAAGAATTAAATAAAATGCTTTTCATTTCTAAAAAAATACCTCAATAAACTTTTAAGAAATGTAAAATTTTTTTTTCTTTTACTCAATAACTAAAATATGGTTGGCACATTACAATATGTTTATATTCAATTCTATTTTAAGTTTACGTGTGATCTTAAAAATATAGAAAATACAGAATTATAATAAATAATTTTTCCAATCACCTAATTAAAATCATGATTATTACTGATACTTATCATCTGTTTCAATTCATTGACATGCTGCCCTGAAGACAGATGATACTAAGAATTATGGTTTGTAAGTTTCTCCTTAAGAAGAAAAAAGAAAAAGCTTAAAGATATTTCAACTTTTGAAATAAAGAACATGCCTTACTTTAAAAATATTTGCCTTTTGTAAGAAATTAAATAAAATATGTATAAATTATTGTGTAAATTAAAATTGTAAATTTTCACAGTGCTTTTAAAATTTTTAAAAATTTTAAACACTGCTGTGATGATTCCAAAATATGATGCAACTTTATATTACAAATGTCTCCTTGGTAATTATTACCTCATTTTTATTTTTTAGTGGTACCGTCAACCAAGGCTACTTTGGTCCTTGTGGGATTACTTTGGTCCATCCCATAAAAAAAAGTTTATATTATTTGTATTAAACAAACAAAACAAGATAATTTGGAGTTTTTGCCCTTGAAAAATATTTTATACCCTACTATAGGGTATTTGAATAGTTTGGGGGTAATTAAAAATGTTTTAATGGCAACACGGGATATGTTCATAAACAACTGTTTTCGTGTGTAAATTTTAACTCTCCAAACTTTCTATAGTGAAAGAATCTGGATAAGAGCTACAAATAAGATAAGAGCTGGGTAAATGTCAAAATATTACCTTCAGTAACCTGTAACCCATGTGTGATCATAGTTTTTCCTTTAACTTTTTATTTTTACAAGAAATGGTTACGTTTTCATAAAGCTAACATGAAAACTAGTATTTCAGGAGTACTTTGTGCCAGGCCTCTTTTGGTAAGAAAATAGCCCCAATTACTTAGAAATGCTTTTTATACAACCAAATCTCTTAAAATATGTTTTAAGTTTTAAAAAATTTAAATGTTACTGTTGCAAAATGTTACATTAATTGTTTTTGTTCCAGTTGCTGAGGATAACATGACAAAACTGTTTCTCATTTCTTTAATATTAACAGTTGGTTTATTGTGCTTAAATGGAAAAAGAAAACATTTGTTTATCGAGTTTCCAGTGTTAATTTATTAGCAAATGCTGTTGCAAGGGGGTTTTAATAAAAATGTATTCATTTTATATGAAACTAAGTGAATGAACCAAAGAAGCCCCCAGCAGGGGCTACTTTGTTCCAAAGCTTTAAAAATAGTTTAAAAATAAAAAAATTCCTCTTTAAAACCATACAGTTTGCTTCATTGTTTCATGTTAATTGTTAATTCCATTTCGATGTTGAAAAATCGTATATATTTTTTAATAATAGAAATGTGAGTGGAACCAGGAAAAGGTGGCCGAAAGTAGCCCCGGTTGACGGTACTTAGAAACACTGTTTGCATACTTTAATATTGACAATAATAAAATGAAATAACATTCCCTTCACAGGTTAATAAACACAAAAGTTTTGCACATTGATAATGGTTGGAAATTATTTTATGAGTATGAGATCACATAAACTTAGTCATGTAAAAACATTAAAAAGCATACTATTGGTAACTTCCTATATTATACACAAAAATACCACTGAGATTCAAGGACGTAGCTACAGGGGTGTGTGGGAGGGTGCGACCCCCCCCCCCCCCCCACACACACACACATTCAGAATAGTGATATGCATTCAGTAATTTCACTTTTGTTCAAAAATTGCATCATTTGGTGCTGTATTTTTCCTTTCAAAGAATTTTTAAAAATATATTAAAAAATTTATTACAAAACAGGAAACAAAGCAAAACATATTTAAAATTATTAAATATTTTCTTAATTGGTAACGTTCTGCTCTTTGCATTATGTTATTTTTCTTTCGCTTTGAGTCGATTAAAATTTCACTTTTCAGTTATTTTCTCGTAAAAGTGCGCCAAGTCGGAAACAAATCTTTGTCGTCTTGCTCACAGACCGTAGCGACCACTCCCCCCATGGCTCTCTTTTTTTTGGATGTGTGGGGGGAGGACGAAGCCAGGGGGCCCCCGTAATCGGCTTTACCGGCCTTTTAACAGAAGTTTGTTAATTTAAAAAAAAAAACTAATTTTTAAACTGCACAATAACTATCCTCTTTTACTCATTTACTTTCTGACTGGTCACCGGCTTTGAACTAGGAATGCACCGAATAGAGATTTTGGCCGCATACCGAATATTCGGGCAACAGGTAAACCGAATAACGAATATTCGGCTAGCCGAATAGTGACTGTCAAGCCAAATACCAGATATTCAGCCTGCCGAATAGTAACTATTCAGCCGAATACCGAATATTCGGCTTGTCAATTACTTTTAAATTTAAGTATTTGAAAGCATTAAAAAGTTAAATTTTGAAACAATTTTACATAATATTTAACACACATACTTCCATATTGATAAACAAGATCTGATTACAAGTAAATTCTACACTAAAAAAATTATGCTTTGAATAGTTATTTAAGAAGAAGGCAGTTTTAAAGCTTCTTTAATTGATAAAATTTTAAATTCCATGGATTCATCTCTGAATTAAAACAAATGAATAAAATTTTATTGTATTCTAAACAAATATTTTAAAATCAAAGTGAAATTTTGAAGGAATTAAATGAAAAAATGTACAGTCATACATGGTGTGTTCACAAAGTTTCAAGACTGGTCTCATAATTCAAAATGTATTAAACATTTTTGTACCGCGAAGTAAAATTCTTTGAAATATGACCCTTGGGCATCAACACACCGCTGGTAGCGTTTCTTCCATTGTTCATAGGCCCCATAGAAGTCTTCGCACAAAAGGCTGTTAAGGGACCTTGTCGAAGCTGCCTGGATTGCTGGAATCCTGACAAATCGCTTCACTTTCAGGTCTTTTTCGATCCGGGGAAACAAAAAAAAAAAAGTCCTGGGAGCTAGGTCGGGCCTGTAGGTGGTTTGTGGCAGTACTGCCACGTTAAGGATAGACAAAACTTCGGCGGCGGCGAGCTACGTGTGAGAGGGCATTGTCGTGGGGAACAATCCAATCGTTTCTGATGTCTGGGCGGACACGATGGGTCAGGTCAGTTTTTTCTGGAGTGCTCCATCAGTTTTGGCTATATTGAATGTGACAATACTGCTGCAAGCCCCTTACAGACCCGACCTTTTCCCAGCAACTTTTTTTTTGTTCCTCTGGGTCAAGAAAATCCTGAAAGGGATTTGACACGATTCCAGCGATCCAGGCAGCTTCGACGAGGTCCCTTAACAGCCTTTTGTGCAAAGACTTCTATAGGCCTATGAACAATGGAAAAAACGCTGCCAGCGGTGTGTTGATGCCCATGGGTCATATTTCGAAGAATTTTAGTTCGCGGTACAAAAATATTTAATAAATTTTGAATTATGAGACCAGTCTTGAAACTTTGAGAACACACCATGTATACAGTTTATTTGTCAGGAAGGGAACTAAAATCGCCATTATTGGTTAATTTTCTTACGTGATACTTTTCAAATAGCAAATAGCAAGGTGGAAATTGCTCGTCAAACGTGGCAAATGAGGTGCGTTCATACTATAACAAGTTTTGTAAATATTTTTTGCACCGCATATTGTACTGAATGTATATTTTAATGCACTTCATAAGTGCGTATCAATTTCATTCTGTTCAAAAAGCTGTAACATCATTAAAATGCACTTGAAATATTTTTTTCCCATTGGCCGTAATGTTACGGAAAACTTTTGACATCCGATTTTTATAAAATTGGAAATGACTCAACAAAATTTTGCAACAATTATATATTTAAAATTGCAGACCATTCGGAAGACTGTAATATCATTAAAATGCACTTGCAATATTTTTTTCCCATTGGCCGTAATGTAACGCAAAACTTTTGACTGTCCCTGTAATTAAACTATACATCCGATTTTTATAAAATTGGAAATGACTCAAGAAAATTTTGCAACAATTATATATTTAAAATTTCAGACCATTCAGAAGGCTGTAATATCATTAAAATGCACTTGCAATATTTTTTTCCCATTGGCCGTAATGTAACGCAAAATTTTTGACTGTCCCTGTAATTAAACTATACATCCGATTTTGATAAAATTTGAAATGACTCGACAAAATTTTGCAACAATTATATATTTAAAATTTCAGACCATTTGGTTGTGTAGTTTTTGCTCTGTTATATGCGGATAGACGGACGGATAGACAGACGGACCGAACGACGACTATAGGTGCTACGTATTTATATAATTACGAATTCACCTAAAAAATGTAAAAGCATTCTATTTTATTTAAATATAATTATATTTCTAATTATTAAATATCTTTATTAACTGACAGTTAAAAATAGTAGTTGTTTTAAGGTTTTTAAAAATATTTTTTAAAAAGGTCTTTTAAATATTCGGTCTGGCCGAATATTTTGATATTCGGCCAAGCCGAATATTCAGCATACCGAGTAGCTTGATATTCGGCCTAACCGAATATTCGGTAGTGTGACCGAATACCGAATATATTCCGAATATTCGATGCATCCCTACTTTGAACGCAGCTGAGACAAATAAATAACACCTAAAAAATCACCTTAGTAACTCGGTTCTTTGATGTTGAAGGTAGTTCTTGCCTATCCAAGTATTTAGCTTTCCGAAAATGATATAGATGTGTGAAAATCTATTCAAACGAACCTACAGTCAGGGCTGCATTGCCTTCGGCAAAGTACACACTGGAATGTATAAGATTTTATATATTTAAACAAACCTAGAATAGGCACCCCCACTGCCTTTGTCAACATTCATTTTCGAATTTGCATGATTTTATATGTTAAACGGATATGGAATTGGGGCAGAATTTTGTCAGTGTAGACCCTCGAATTGGTATCGTTTTATATTTTAAAATGAAAATCTATCCAAATGAATCGAGAGTCGAGCCCCATTACCTTCGGCACCATATACCCTCGGATTTCTATTTATAAATGATCCTAAAATTGGGGTTGGGGGAAGTTGTGCACTGCATTGATCAGTGTACAGTCTCGAATTTGTAAGATTTTATACATTTAACCCTTCACTGCACCACGTGCCATATCTGGCACATACCTAAAAATATAATAATTTTCCTTATGTGCCATGAATTTGTCTAATAGGTTCACTATAACTGATCAAGAACAATCCAAAGAATGGAATAACGCTTATTTTGTCCATGTCAGGTGGCCCTATTATACAAAAAATTAGAATTTGTTCTTCGGAAAGAAAAAAAAAATCGACCAAGCTGTTAAGGTAAGATTTACTATCATTATTTTTACTGAATACTTAAAAATATTAATATAATAAAAGTTGCAGAGTGATAAGCAGATAAAATTAATTAACTTAAGCTTATTTAGTTGGAAAATATAGCAATACAATATTTTAAACCCCTAAATGTGTACATATGACATACACCATAAAATATCAAATTTTAGCTGAAATTTTATTTTTTTTACTATTTTTTCCATTATTAGACCAATATATAAATTTCAATTAAAAAAAAAAATATCAGAAAAATAGAAAAATTCGTGCAGTGAAGGGCTAAATGAACATGAAATTGGGACACTGCCTACAACAACGTATTTCTTCAAATTTATATTATATATTTTAAAATAAAAAATTATCAAAACGAACCTATAATCAGGGTCTCATTAAGAAGCAGAAAACCAACGTTTAAAAATTGCCCAGCCTTGCTTTTTCTAGCACGCTGTGCCGTGCTTTATCTTGCACTGAAGAAGAATCTCGCTATAGATTCGAAACAGCTGTTTGCTGCTTTTTATGTATATTTGTGCAGGTACTTTTCGGTTAGTCGGGCGCCAGTGTTATACATATGTATACATACATGTATGTATATATACAATATGTATATATACAATATATATATATATATATGTATATATACATGTATATATAACACTGGCACCCGGCTAGCCGAAAAGTACCTTTGTGCATTTTTAAACGTTAGTTTTCTGCTTCTTAAAATTCTTGCACAGAGGCTTTATTTGCTATTTTTATATTTCAGGGTCTCATTGCCTTTGGCAGCGTACACTCTCCAGGGGTGCAGAATATGTCCGATCCGGCCCGGCGATCTAGGATCGGGGGGAAATTTTGCAGAAACATATGTAATTGATTTCGATTTTCACAACGAATTCTATAATTCCC
This sequence comes from Maratus speciosus, assembly GCA_963932465.1. Taxonomy (NCBI): domain Eukaryota; kingdom Metazoa; phylum Arthropoda; class Arachnida; order Araneae; family Salticidae; genus Maratus; species Maratus speciosus. The sequence continues at coordinate 37,993,519 of OZ010794.1, forward strand.
TGATACAGAAAAATTTTACTACAAATAAAAAGATCCGTATGGTGACCTTCACAAAATCGATCTCAGAATAATATGTACCGTATATCAGGGGCGATTCTATTTCGAATTTGCCAAAAAATTAAGGCATTTGGTTCCGAAATTAAAAAAAAAAATCGTTCATCAATCTGAAAATTCGGACAAAATACCACAAATTTTGTCCAAGAATTACGGAAAACGCGAATTTCCTCACAAGATCGCGAAATGAACGCAAATTTTGTCAAAAGATAACGAAAGAACCGCAAATTATGACAAACGATCGTGAAATAACTGCAAATTTTGACAAAAGATCGCGAAACAACTGCAAATTTTGACAAAAGATTGTGAAACAACCGCAATTTCGTCAAAATATCACGAAACAACGACAAATTGTATCAAACGATCACAAAACAACCGCGATTTTCATCAAAAGATAGCGAAACCACGAATTCGTCTAAAGGGGCGAAATAACAGTGAATTTCGTCAAAGAAACGCGCAAATTTCGTCAAAGGATCGCGAAACAACCGCAAATTTTGTCAAATGATCGTGAAATAACCGCGTATTTAGTCAGAAGGGGCGAAATAACCGCAAAACTCGTCAAAAAGAAAGCGAAATAAACGCACATTTCGTGAAAAGTTCGCGAAAACCCCCACAAATTTTTACAAATGATCGCGAAACAACCGCAATTTCGTCAAACGATCACGAAACAACCGCAATTTCGTCAAAAGATCACGAAACAACCGCAAATTTCGTCAAACGATCGCAAAACAAATGCGAATTTCGTCAAACGATCGCAAAACAAAAGCGAATTTCGTCAAAAGATCGCGAAACAACAGCGAATTTTGTCAAAAGATCGCAAAATAACCGCGACTTTCATCAAACTAGGCGAAATAACGCAAATTTCGTTAGAAGTTCGCAAAAAACACACAAATTTTTCAAAAGATCACGAAAAAACCGCAAATTTCGTCAAACGATCGCAAAACAACCGCGAATTTCATCAAAAGATGGCAAAACAACCGCGAAATTCGTCAAAAGGAAGGCGAATTAACGGCAGAACTCGTCAAAAGATCGCTGCAAAACGCAAATTTCGTCAAAGGGCCGCGAAAAAAACATAGTGCTGGAGTGGATCCCCCCCCCTTCTTCTCACACTCTGCAATAACCTTTCAGAAAATTTGCTGTGAATTTCAGAATTTTTTTTTTCACTCAGAATCACCCCTGTTATATATAGACCACTTGCACTGACGTCACGTTGCTATTAGCAACGACTGATACTATAGCTTCTGGAGCACACGTGTGGAGCACAAAAGACCCCGTTTGCCGTTAAAAGCACGTGTTATCTTTCTCTTTAATTTAGATAACTCCTTATTTTTATTATGATAGTGCAAATAAGACTAAAAAATCAAATGGAGAGTACCATATTCGCCTTATATTTGGGCGCCATACGAAGCGATTTCAGACATGTGACGTCATGTGCAACCCGTCTATACTCGAGCATATATTGGAAAAATACGTTTTCTATACCTACGATAATACAGCACTTACCGATAACATACTGTAAAACTTTGGGGAAATTTTCATGTGAATTGGGGGAAAGGTTGGCAGTAGAAACATTTTCTGCACCCCTGACACTCTCAAATTTCTATGAATTTATATATTTTTAAACGAATCTAGAATTGGGCACCATTTTGGCAGTGTACACCCTAGAATATGTATGGTTTTATATTTTCAAAATGAAAGTCTATCAAACAAATCTAGAGTCAGGGGCCTATTACCTCCGCCACGTACGTTCTGGAATGAGTATGATTTTGTATTTTAAACTGAAAATCTATCCTGAAGATTGTTGAATCAGGATGCCATTGCCTTCGGCAGCATACACACTCGAATTTATAAGATTTTATATTTTTAAACAAACCTAGAATTGGAGATCTCCACTGCCTTCATCAACGCTCATTCTCGAATTTGTATGATTTTATATTTTAAAGGACCTAGAATAAGGGAACCATTTTGTCAGTGTAGACCCTTGAGTTTGTATCGTTTTATATTTAAAAATGAAAATCTATCAAAACGAACTTAGAATCGAGGCCCCATTGCCCTTTACAGAGTATATCCCGGAATTTCTATTTATAAAGGAGCCAAGATTGGGAGGGGTGGGTGGGTGACCACTTCTTTCGTTAGCAAACGCTCTCCAATTTGTAAGATTTTATGCATTTAAATGACCGTAGAAATAAGGCACTGCCTCCAACAGCGTACATCTTCGAATTTGTGTTTTATATTTTAAAATAAAAATCTATCTAAACGAGCTTAGAGTCACGGGCCCTGCCTTCGGCAGCGTACACCTTCGAATTTCTATGTACCTATATTTTTAAACTAACCTAGAATTGGGCCCAATTTCGTCACCGTACACCATCGAACTTGTATGATTTTATAATTTTAAAATGAAAGTCTATCAAATGAATCTAGAGTCGGTGCCCCATTACTTTCGGTAGCGTACACTCTCTAATTTGTATGGTTTTGTATTTTAAAATGAAAACCAATCCTGTTGAACCTAGTGTCAGGGACTCAGTGAATTCGGCAGTGTACACCCTCGAATTTAAAAGGTTTTATATTTATATACGAACCTTACATTGGTGCCCAAACTGTCCTTGTCAGCATACACTCTCGAATATGTATGATCTTATATTTTTAAACGAACGTGGAATTGAATCCCCCTCCGCCCTCCACTGTCACTGTACATCCTCGAATTTGCAAGATTATATATTTTTAAAGGAACCTAGAATTGGGACGCCATACTACCTTTGGCAGCGTACACCATCGATTTTGTATGATTTTAAAATTTTAAACGAATCTAGAATTTCTGCACTCCCATCCCCCCCCCCCCCTCCAAGTTCTTTCCTTCTGCAACTTTCATCCTCGTGCAGTTAGGTCGAAATAGCACATCACTTCGGGTGCTGCGTTAAATCCAACAAATTTCTGAATTTCAAAGTCGCATAACTCGGTACATTTTGGTTGTAGAAATATGATTTTTTTTTCATTTTACGTGTCAGAGCACAAGGCCTTTTACATTAAATGTAATTTAGAGGACGGTATAAATGTTAATTTTTGTAACATTTCCAAAATGTATTTATTGCGTCAAATGGAATCAGATTAATTTAGAATAATTGTTTAGTTAGTTTGAAAGGTTTTTGTAATTAGAACTATATGTCTAAGACTAAAAGTTCAGAAATTAGCTATCGGACCACGTTTGGAAGGAACACGCTGTATATTTAATCGCATTTTACGACTGCTTCAAACAAAATTGTCAATATTTATTTGACAATGAAATTTTTGCCTAGAATAAAAATATGCTCTTATTTATATGGTCTAGCACTGGCATGGATCTTTGTTTTTAATGCTATCATTAGTAATTTTAATGCTTTTATTGCTGTCATACAACAAATTGTTTTCAGAGTGCTCACTCCAAAATATAATAAGGCATAAATATGCAAGAATAGAAAATTGAAAAATGCAATCATTCAATGATTTTACAATGAACATTCGGTAAATTCGATGTCGACACCCCCTAACAAAATGCTCTAGCTACGCCACTGCTGAGATTGTCAACTATTCATAAATTCAGGCAAAATTTTTATAACATGCATTTGCATAACCAATATAATTAGAGCATAGTTTTCAATAATGTCATAACTCTAAAACAATACAAAAAGACATAAAAAACTTAAATAACCTCTCCTGATATACCTAATTAGTATTAATATTTAAAAAAATAATAATTGCATTCAAATAGATGAAATAATTCCTTAGAAGAAAGTCAGTATAAACTGTTTTTCATTTGATTTTGCAGTTATTGTTGCCACCTAAAGTAGGAATATAATAATGAATCTGTGAAACTTCATAAAAAGTAAAAATACCTGTGAAAATAACAGGAACTTCGGATTTCTTCCTGGATGAACTTAAGCAACTTCAATTATAGTAGTGAAATGACTTTTTTACCACAAATCAAATGGAAGCCTGTTGGAAAATGTGTTTCAACAAACATATGTTAAACTCTAAAAAAATAAAAAAATAACATAAAGCAATGAATACTACACAACACAAACTGCCAATATTCAGACATCTCACATTTGAAACTACATTGATAATTCCAACCTTTTTTGTTTTGTCAATTAATGGCAATACCAGCAAGGACATTGTGGAGGCTATACGGAGGTGTACACTGTATACCATCTGAATTTTTTAAGAAGTTCCGTGTACCCTCTGTTTTTCAAATAAAGCTATAGCATGTACTCTAGGCATGATGTTCATGACTTTAGCATATACCCGCTGCCTATAGCATATACTCTCCATTTTTTTTATGACTACAACACTGAATGCCAGTCAAACTGGCCTAGAGATGTAAAATTTCTTTAAATTCTGATTGTTTGTGTCTATTGGAGAAGGGAGGAGGGGGGGGGGGGGTGGAGATTTTCCTGTAAAACTTGGAAAAGAGCACTTTCGTACAAATAAAAACTTTTCTTGTAAAAATTTTTCTTAAAGAAGGCTTATGAAAGGTAAAAAAAACCTGTTTTCTATTTACATGAATATATACAAAGTAAATGCAAAAATAAAATATAAAAAATTTAAACTTTCATCCTGAGAGTTTCCATGGGGTTTTTCTTGCTTAATTCAACATTATTTTATGTAATACAGTGTCAGATCCATTATCTGTCATTCCCGTATTCAGAATGATCCAAAAATCATAATGCAAAAGGACAATCAAAACTTAATTTGTTTCATTACAAAAATGTAAAAATTAAAGATATATTTTACGTCAAGCATGAGATGCAGCAGACGAAAATACACTTGTCCATGGGTGGTGCAATTTGTGGCCATCTGCGACACCTTTTGATAATGTGGATGAGTCTGAAGTTGAAGGCTTTAAAATTAAAACGAGAAGGAAATTATTACAAATCTGCTGGGCTATGCTTAAGGACTTTCATGTTGAGAAGCTCAATTGCTGGATCAAAAGGCAGTGGAAGGTTGCCTAAATGCTCATGAAGATATACCTGTAAGTCATCACATGTCTGGCAGTGAGATTTGTGACATAATGAAAAATAATATGTCTCATGGAAGTGATGATGACCAGCAGAATGAGGTGGTAAAAAAAAAAAAATTCAAATGAGTTATACTTTCTTTTCAACTGAACATCTGATTTGTGGAAAGCAGTAAATCATATCAGTATACTGGTTACAGGAACAGTTAGTGCAAGAGACACACTATAAGCAATTTTTTGATACGTTATTTATTTTTTTTTTTTAATTGTAATTCAGAATGTTTTTTATTTTGTGTAAATAAGTTATTTAATTAACAAATTTGTAATTATGTATTTACATTATTCATATTTTATACATTTTAAGCCATTATTTTGTACTATTCTAATACTTATAAATAAAGTATTTCGAATTACGGAAAAACCCCTTATGCAGAATATCTCAGATCCCAAGCAGTCTGGATAACAGGTCCTATACTGTAGTGTCATTGTTGGTATAGTGTGTTTTCCTAGCACGAAGATAAATAAGTACCATTTTTCTATGTGTAAGAAAACACTAGAATAAAAAAAAAAATTAAAAAAAATCAGTGCTACCACAGCACTTATCGGCAAGCCATCTAACATTATGAAGATACTGAAATTTCAGATATTTGAAGTAGTTTCTCGAGTGAGAGTATCCTTTTATCTAAATTTTGATAAACTTTATAGAAGCACTTCATTATGCGATCAATTATTTTAAAAATAACAGAATATAATCAAAATCAGTCTGTGAGCAACAAAATGTTTTAAAACGTTAAAAAAAAAAATCAAACCAATTTACTGTTTTAAATTTCAAATTCAAATAATATTCACTACACTAACAAATAAACAGTAAAAGAATGAAATTATCAGCAATAAATAAAATATTTTAATAATGCTTTAAATGACTTAACATCAGAAAAAATGAAAGTTGCGACAGCTGAAATTTGGTGTAGTCATATTATGAAATCGGAAATTATACAATTTTTAGTAGAAGATTAGCCAAAGAAACTATCTTAGCATTAACTTAATTTAGCAAAGAGGATGAGATCAATAAACTGATGCTTAAATGTTACCTTGAACTTGAACTTGAAGGGGGGTGGGGGTTGAGGCCTAAAGCTGCACGGCTGTAGCCTCGAATGATCCACAACATAACAAACCAAAACACGGAAACCCCACCTGGGGAAGATACAGACCAACTAAAAACGATCAATACTAAAAAGGTACCTCATCGTAGCCATACGAAAATTATCGGACGAAGCAAACTTGCTCACAAATCGGCAAGCCATCTAACATTATGAAGATACTGAAATTTCAGATATTTGAAGTAGTTTCTCGAGTGAGAGTATCCTTTTATCTAAATTTTGATAAACTTTATAGAAGCACTTCATTATGCGATCAATTATTTTAAAAATAACAGAATATAATCAAAATCAGTCTGTGAGCAACAAAATGTTTTAAAACGTTAAAAAAAAAATCAAACCAATTTACTGTTTTAAATTTCAAATTCAAATAATATTCACTACACTAACAAATAAACAGTAAAAGAATGAAATTATCAGCAATAAATAAAATATTTTAATAATGCTTTAAATGACTTAACATCAGAAAAAATGAAAGTTGCGACAGCTGAAATTTGGTGTAGTCATATTATGAAATCGGAAATTATACAATTTTTAGTAGAAGATTAGCCAAAGAAACTATCTTAGCATTAACTTAATTTAGCAAAGAGGATGAGATCAATAAACTGATGCTTAAATGTTACCTTGAACTTGAACTTGAAGGGGGGTGGGGGTTGAGGCCTAAAGCTGCACGGCTGTAGGCTCGAATGATCCACAACATAACAAACCAAAACACGGAAACCCCACCTGGGGAAGATACAGACCAACTAAAAACGATCAATACTAAAAAGGTACCTCATCGTAGCCATACGAAAATTATCGGACGAAGCAAACTTGCTCACAAACCATTCAAAAGAACCAAAATACCCACTATTCGAAACACTGTTATCCCAGCAACGCCTGCGATGAGCGTGATACCTGGAGCATGTGAACAGAATGTGATCCAGGGAGTCCGTGACACCACGTGTACTACACCTACCATCCTCAAGCAAGTTGAACCTCGCCAGCATACCAGGAGTAATCAACATCCGACAAAGAAGTCGGGTAATCAAGACGTCTTCCCTTCTGTTCCGAGCCCATACCGAAGAATTCTTAATAGAAGGAATGTCCCCATGTGAGGTACTGTATTTACTATTCCTATATGACTGATTAAAACATCCCCACGCATCCTGCTTATAAGCATGGCTGATGTCCTCAGGAGAGATCCAATCTAACAAAACATCAGAAAAGGTCGCGCCTTTAGCAAGGCTGTCAGCTTTCTCATTTAAGGGGATTCCCCGGTGCCCCGGAACCCAATAGAGGTGAATGTTCGAGGCAAACCCTGCAACTCTACTGATCTTATTGTGGAACCAGATAATGACAGTTGGAGACTTTAAATTAACAGACTGTAAAGCAGATAGAACTGACAGGCTGTCGGTAAGAACGACGCTATGCATCCGCTGGTGGGCCAGCTCGTCCAGCGCTGTGCCGATCGCCAAGGCTTCTGCTGTAAAAATTGAGTTGGCTGAGTGGACTCTGTACACAAAATGGTTCGTTGAGGAGCAACCTGCTATTGAGGTAAAGGAATCCGTTTTTGATGCATCCGTACCAATGATGTTCCAAGAGTTAGAGTAATCCTGAATAAACTCAGCAAAATACTGCGGAACCATGCTCGCATCCAGGTCAGTGCTTTGGAAAGGGAGACCCCCAGTGACAAGCCTGACAGCCTCCATGTTCATGGGAAGAGGAATTTGAAACCGAAGAAGGTGGTCTGGTGTACTGCCAAGCTTTCCGAGCCAATCAGCAACATAATGAATATCTGTAACCAACGGTTCCAGTCCGTCTCCCCGGACGTCCCCGAGCGGAGACCAACTTCCCAGTGACAGGTGCTTTAGCCAGAAACTGACCGCAAGACAGCCAATTCTATCAGTCATGGGGATAGCGCCCGCGTGTTTCCATACGATGATGTTCGGTGTCCACTTCGGGAGACCCAGAGCAATTCTGATGGCACTGGTTTGAATGACCTCCAACTTTTGAAAAAGTGAGTTGCATGCCGATTTGAGTATCGCTGCCCCGTACTCGATACCGCTTCGAATCGAAGAGAAGGCCAGAGTGAGCAGATGGTGGGACCTTGCCCCATACCGTTTGTGGGCCAGTGCCTTGAGGATGTTAAGCTTGCTGAATGCCTTCTTCCTAAGGTACTCTATGTGTCTCCGAAAGCCACCACGGCGAGCAAAGTAGAAGCCCAAGAATTTAATCTCTGAGCACCACTCTATTAATCCACCATTAATGCTGAATTCATAATCGCACTCTAAGAGACGTCTTGACAGGTTGATTGCATGGCACTTGTCCGGTCTGATTGATAACTTCCAATAAGAGCACCAATGGGAAATAAGCCGGAGCGCTTCATGTAACTTATCTCTGCAGCTGTCCAGGGAGCTATCCTCACAGTAGATAAATATATCATCCGCGTAGATTAAAAATTTTACACCGAGGAACTCTAATGCTGCGTTTACACTATGGCTTATCAGGTCTACAAGGTCTGCCAGGCGTGGGTTTAGCCTGGTTTAGGAGGGTCTGCGTGGTCTGCGAGGCTTGGTCTCTGTGGTCTAGGCCTTGGCTTTAAAATACTAGACCCAACCAATCAGCGTGCTTCATTTTTCTGTATTCCGCCATTTTAAAAGATTGAAGAAGCAGACGACAGCTTATGATTTTAAAGATTATTTGAAATTAATAAGGGATTTACAAATTAAAGGTACGTAATGGTTTTTCAGATGTTTTTTAACATTTCTTTACATTGTTTCATAACTGTAGAAGTTTCTTTTATAAAGCTATACAATCGTAAGTTACTATTTTCATGTATTTACATACTACGCTACTAAAATTAATTTGTTAACTATATTACTTTTTAATATTACCAAACTCTATAAAACGATGTATTCGATTCTTTAATTTGCATCTTCCTGTATTTACATACAACGCTGCCTATGCATTTGTTAATAGATAATTATGTTCCTCATTTCCAAATTCTTTAAAATTAACCTGGTTTCATATGCATGAATTTAAAACAAATTTGATAGTATATGAATACAAATTAATATAATACGGTCGTCATTCTATTATAATGTACGGTAATCCCTTTTTTGTGAATAAATAGTTTCATTTCCTTCAGGAATTTATTTGATATTCTATTTCAATGCATTTTTAGTACTGACAACTTTTTAATTTATCCTAAAACTAACAACAAATTTTTAACCATAGAATTAATTTTGAATTAACTCCAAAGTTTTCTCTATTATTTTTATATAATTGACTGATCATAGCAAACTCTGCATACATGATTTACATTATTATTAATCAGTTTTAAATGTGTTAATTTTTACAATGATACGGTACTATCTAAAAAGTAATATGAAGACTTTGAATTGTATTTAGCTTCTTATCCTCCCCCTAAAAAAATTCTAATGACATATAAAATTTAACTTTTTTTAAATTGAACAAACTTGTTTTTAAATAAAGTTTTTACTTGTAATTATTATTAATAATTTATAAACCATCCCTTATTCTTTTTAAAATTTTATCTTATATGTTTATCTTTCTGTAGTTTTCTTTAATAGTTAATCAGTAGTAGTATATTAAAACTGTAAAATCTAGAACATGAATTTTTTCTCTCCACTTCCCCACAAGAGATGATTTACGATTGAAAAGTTCGTAAATTATTATTTTTTTTTTTTCAGAAAGAGTTTGAAAACTTTCAAACCTATAAAAGTTATACTTGAAGTAGAGATTAGAATCTGCTGGTGCCAAGATAAATACATATTTTACCAAGTTTGCTCTCAGGATATCGCAGATGTGTAGTCTTCTATAATAAGTGACTACCATTTGTGATCTTCTGCAAGAAAGTGGATTGTCTGATGCTCTTGGACTATGTGCTGTTTTGTTGTTTTCTACTTAAAATTCATCAATCAGGAACTCTCGTATAAATAAAGTATTACTAACTTGTATGACTGACTGTAAGTATGTAGTTTTTTTATATATTTATTTTCTGTTGCTTAGAACGAGAGATTTTGAAATGCATTCTACATTGTTTTTGTTGTTTTTATTAGTTTATTATACTCTTTTTTTTCTATTCATTTACATTGCAGGATATTTTCAATGGGACATTTTCAACAGTTATGTGAATGTTTGTCGATTGCCTGTTGAACCGACTTTTACATGAGATTTGCATGCTTTTTTTGAAGATATGAATCTTCAATAATATTCGTGTATGATGATTGTAAGTAAGTCATTTTTCTCAAAAGTACATGTTCTGTATTTTATTTATCATTGTTTTATCTTTTATATATAACGTCATTTTTCTCACAAAATCAATCTGTATCTAAGAAAACTTTATTCTCAATACAATATTTATTATTTAATTCCTTTTATTCTTTAATCAATGTTTTCTTCGCATTAGTTTTTTTAATTTATAAAATGGCGTTAAATGATCAATTAAAAAAATGTAGTTTATGTAAATATGTAAACTATGTTTTATATAAACATCGAGTATATGAGTATTCTGTTAGTGGGAAGCAGTTAACCTCTACCTCCCTCCCTATACACACTTTTCAAGGATTTGATATTGCAAAAAATGTGTCGCTCAGACTTTAAAAAATTCTGAAATTACACGAAAGCTAGAATAACTTATCAGATTTGTCTAAAATAAGATCACAGTGTTAAATAAGCAATTTAAGCACAGTAATTAATTGGTAATAATGTATATATTTGAGAATATGGTTATGTATATTGCTTCGTAGCTGTGAACTATGATCAAATGATATCTCTTCCATTTCTAATTCCTTTTTCTTCCATTTGGTACACCTGGATAATTTTAATTTAACATCAGGTTAATAATTATTAATTATTAATATATTATTAATTATTAATATATTTTATTTAATATTGAAATAATATAAAATGTATTATCTGTGATAGTATCATGGTTTTTATTTGTTTAATAATTATTAAGCTGCATATGTAATAATCTAATGTATTTGATTTAATATTTGTTAATGTTGAACTAATCTAAAATGTATTATTATTAATGTTGTTGTTGTTTTTTTTTTTTTTTTTTTTTTTTTTTTTCGTTGTTGTGATTTGGGTTGTTTATTTACAATTCTTTGAAGTGATATGAATTATTTATTTCATTAGTATAAGTTATTGAAATTATCAGGAGCATATGGTGTATTTTAGAATTTAATTAAAATGTGCCAACATTGTAATTAATTTTGGTACTTTTCGGTTAGCCGGGCGCCACTGTTATCTATACATATTTGTAAATATACACATGTATACATATACATATATTGCATATATACACACTTATATATATGTAAATGTATATGTATATATACATACATTTATATTACATATATATGTATATATAACAGTGGCGCCCGGCTAACCGAAAAGTACCTTAATTTTTATAAAGCTCTGAGCTTCAAAATAAAATAAGTGATATTGTTTGTTTCGCTCAATCAATGTTTATAATTCACTGGATCATTCGATGGTAACTTACGTTACATTTAGAACAGTTTACTTCAGTAATTTTAGTAATAAAAGACAAAAGAAAAAAAATATTAACAATGCAAAGTTGACATGATTTGTTAATTAAACCTATTCAAAGATAAATTTAGATGATAATGGCCTAATTTTAGTGTTTTTTCTTGAACTCTGCCAGTTATATTTATTATGGTAACTGACATTACTGAAAAACTAACGTAAGTTGCCATAAAAAATGTAATTTTCATTTTCTAGGTAATTTTTATCCAAATTGGCCTTTGGATAGATTTAATTAACAAATCATGTCAACTTAACATTTGAAAATTTTTTGGTGTTATATTACTGAAATTACTGCTGTAAATTGTTTTAAATTATAACGTAAGTTACCATGGAATGACCTTAGTATTCAACGACAATCAAAATTGGAATTAATAGGTATCCGGTGTCATAAAATGCTATAATTTGAAATAAGTCTTCTAAATTTTTGGGTCAAAATTCATTAAACAAACAAACAAAAAAAAAAAAAAAAAAATATGAAGCCATGCTTTTATGATTTTTACGCTTTTAGATTTCGCTCACAAAATTTACATTTTTCCTATAATATATTTTGTAAGTAAGCTGCAGCTTCATACTTTATTTTAAATATGAATTAACTAAGAAATTGTGAGCATAGCAAGTAAAAGTTTTTTAAATGTTTTTTTTTTAGCTCAAAAGATTAGTTTCGAGATGTTAATGATAATATTCATAGCTGCTGAATCAGAATTTAGTTCAAAAGCGTTTTGAGAAATTTAAATAACCATAGGTATAAAATTTATCACTTGTATGGTTTGGTTATTTTATTTAGTTGTAATTAATGCAGTTTATAAATATAACATATGGAAAGTAATGATGTTTATTAGTAAAACATATTGCGCATTAGCTGCGTTTGGTTGTCCCTCCCTGCTTTTTTTGGAAAAATAACCTTTATGTATAGTGCGTAATATAAATAAGTGTGTTTTATTGAATCAGGGTGGCTACAGAATCAGGGGAATCAGGGAAAAATCAGGGAAGTTTGACAATCTGGAAAAATCAGGGAAATATCAGGGAACTTTATAAAAAATCTTGAAAATCAGGGAAATTTTTCTCCATGCAAAAATATTTCCGTTTTCACCTCACGAACAAGATTGATTCGTCGCCAAACAGGCGATATTTAATCTAATAATAGGACGCGATAGAGACGTTAAGCTGAATCGCGCCAAACTGCCATTCATAGCAACCCTTTTGTAGGAGAAAAGAAAGAAGATGCAACCATGTGCAGATCCAGTTCGTCGTTATTTCGCTGATAATACGTCGACATTGAAGGATAGACTGAAATATTTTATTTAAGTGAGTGGGACCGAAGCACGTCCACATGGTGATACTTCGCATGGAATAGCTCTGATTATAGGTAAGCCATTTTTCCATTTTCTTTAAACAAGTTCTTATTTATTGTTTTAAATAATAAATAAAATGATCGACTATATTTATTACGAATTTTTAATATAATTTTAATTTGAGACAAAGATGGAAATTACCACGTGGACCAGATTTGATTTTCTTTAATTTCAATCGGCTCCGGACTATTTTAGAATTATTAAGTTACGAAATAAAGTTTATTTTTAACACACATAAAAAAATAATGCATTTATATTGGCAAAAGTTGTTATAATAAAGGATTTAAGGATTTTTGCTTTACATAATTTTTGAAAATTTTTTTTCTTTTTCATTTCTTTCTTTCTTTTTTTTTTTTTTAATCAAATTTAGGGATAATTTCAGGTAGTTTGATGTATGCATAAATTTTAAAAAGTAAAGTGGTATGCGTAAATCGGACATAAATGATTACGAATTTTTAATATATTTTTAATTTGGGAGAAAGATAGAAATTACCGCGTGGTTTTCCTTAATTTCAATCGGGTCCGGACTTTTTTAAAATAAAAAGTTATGAAAGTTTATTTTTAACAGATAAAAAACAATACATTTAATATTGGCAAAAGTTATTATAATAAGGGATTTAAGGATTTTTGTCTTGCATCATTTTTGAGAATTGAATTTATTTTTTAAATTTAAATCAAATTTCGGATTAATTTCAGATATTTTGATGTATGCATAAATTTTAAAAAATAAAGTAATATGCATAAGTCGGAAATAAAATTCTTCCACAGGCCTCAGTTTTCCGAGGTCTTTTTTTTTTTTTTTTCTTTTTTTCTCTGTTGCTTTCTGATCATAATAAATCTTTTAAACAATTTGTTCTCAATATTATTTTAAATAATAAATAAAATGATCGACTCTTTATTATGAATTTTTAATATATTTTTTTAAGTTGGGAGAAAGATGAAAATTACCATGTAAAACCGATTTGATTTTCTTAAATTTCAATCGGGTCCGGACTTTTTAAAAATAAAGTTCATTTTTAACACACATAAAATAACTTAATACTGACAAAGGTTATAATAAAATTTCTGTTAAGGACTTTTTTGTTACTTTTTTAAAAAAATTTAATCAAATTTAAGGTTAATTTCAGATAACTTTATGCACATATAAGTTTTTAAAAATAAAACAATATGCATCAATCAGATAAAATTCTTCCGCAAATAATTTTTTATAATTTTTTTTTCTTCTGTCATTTGCTGATCCGGCGTGATTTTGGTCCGAATTACCGAAAAATTAAGGAATCATTTCCGAGATTTTTTTAAAAAAGTCTTAAATTCAAAAATTTGGTCAAAACGTATTAATATTTCGGCAAATGGTTGCCGAAAAAAAATCAATTTTGTCATTCTTTCCAAGAAAAATCGCAAATTTTGTCAAAGAATCGCGGGAAAACGTGAATTTTGTCGAAGAATATTGAAAAAACGGCAAATTTCGTCAAAATATCCCGGAAAAACGGCAAATTTCATTAATAGATCGCAAAAAACGGCAGATTTCGTGAACATATCGCGAAAAAAACAGCGAATTTCGTCAAAAAATCCTGGATAAACGGCAAGTTTTGTAAATATAACACAAAAATCAGCAAATTTTGTGAAAACATCGCGAAAAAACCCGCAAATTTCGCCAAAAGAGTGAAAATAATGCTAATTTTGTGAAAAAGTTATTGCTGGGAGTGGATCCCCCCTCCGTCTGTTGTAGCAATTGGTTTTTTCCAGATAATCTAAACTTGAACAAAACTAAGTTTGGCTACCAAAAAAAAAAAAAAAAAAAAGCATATGATTTATTGACTTTGATTTGTACTCACCGAATTGGAAAAATATTTAAAAAAGAAAAAAAAAATCGCATCAGGCTTTCAGACAAAAATGATGTTTTTAGTTTAATTAAACATAAAATTTCTCTTTTCATCCTGAAATCTGGTACCCCATTCTTGAGTTAAAAACCATTTCTAATGTTTCCATATGGTAATTTCATATGATATTTTCTTTAAACCATCAAATCGTGTTCAAGGCCTTCTGAAAATTTACACATTTGGTCTGTTTTTTGCACTTTTATACATAGTACAATAGTTTTATTTGCACATTTTTTTTCCCCCAAGCTTCATTTCACCCAAATTATGAATTATTTTCTAATTTTAATTATAAATACTGAACTCTTCCTGGCACAGTATGTCCACTCCGGGCACACTTAATTTTAATTCCAAACTTGCAATCGGCACCAAGAATATTTTAGTAAAATTTTGTTTTTATAATTAGTAATTAAGTCTTTTATAAATTCTGGTGTCAGACAATAATTTCTTATTTTACTAACAGAATTTGTCAGTGGTGGAAAGGTTTAAAGGGGTTATTTAAGTATAGGTAAAAAATAAGTTTGTTTCATTATTAAAAACACGTTATATAATTTAAATTTTCATTGTGAGTAAAAGATAACTTTTTGTTTTGATTAGATTTTGCCCTTATTTTCTATTAAAACGAGAAATGAAGAACTGTTAAAAATTAGTGAAGCAACAAAATAACTGAATAACCATATATTATTTTTGTATAATGTTTAAGCAAAGCAAACAAAGTTACTATTGTCTTTTTGTGTTCACATCCCATTGCAGCTAAAACTTTGTCCTTCAAAAAAAAAAAAAATAAAATAACAATAATAATGCCACTTTATTAAAATGTTTATACATATATCAGCTACGCAACATTTTAAAAGATTGCATATTTTTTACAAATTCATTAGAAATGTCGCTCATTCGCTGTTTCAGAGAAGTTAATTAGAAATTTTGTTCACATTCTGTTTTATAGTTATTCATTAAAAATGTCATTTTCATATTAACACATTTGAATTTTCTCAGGTTGGCAGATATAAGTTTGATAATATTTTTCAAAAATAATAAACTAATATACTTTTAGCCATTTACAATACACCAGATAATAATTTTTTAAAATACTTGAATCTTTTTTTTTTTAATTGTGAGATTTTACTAAAGCTATTTTAAAAGCCTAAAGTAATGGAATTTCTCATGTAAGAATTACTAAATAAAATTCTAATATTCTTATAATTCGTAAGAATCCAAATTCTTTATAAAATGGTAATTTATTGATATTATCATTATTTATTTTGTTTTTTTTGTTTATTAAAAAGTGTATTTTTTATGGCAGGTGAAAAGTAAAACCATGGCAAAATCAGTGTGTTCATTCAACACAAAATGGCTTGAACAATTTTCCTGGCTGAGAGAAGATCCCAAAGATAAACATTCAGCTAAATGCACGCTGTGCGATTCAAGCATTTTCTTGAGTAACATGGGACGTAGAGCAATAACCAGCCATCAAGGCGGCGCTGGGCATAAACGTAAAGAAAATAGAGCTTCAATTTCTGGAAAATTTTCAGACTTTTTAAATCGGAAAGATAGTGGCAATTCAGATGAAAAGATAGACATTACAGCAGCAATGTCTTCTGATGCACAGATAAAGAGCATTTCAGCATCAACTGTTCCTAATACTGAAGTTAACAGTGGCTTTGTTGAAGCATGCAGTGTTGTTCTTGATGGAACACAGAATAATCAAAAGACTGTTTCTTCAGGCATTAAAAAATATATGTTAAAAGAAGACATTACAAAGGCTGAGATTTTATGGTGCCTTGAAGCAGTGGCTACACATAAATCCTTAAGATCAGCTGAAAAAGATGTAAAGATGTTTTCCCATATTTTTACAGACAGCCAAATTGCAAAGGGCATGCAACTAGGGCGAGATAAGATGTACTATTTAGTATTTGGAATAGCTCCATTTTTTAAAGAGATCTTACTTAAAGATATTTCTCTATGTGATCGTTTTGTAATAGGGTTCGATGAATCTTTAAACAAAATCTCTCAAAGACAGCAGATGGATTTGAATGTGAGATACTGGTGTGGGAAAGATAATGAAGTTAAAACCAGATATTTGAATTCTGCATTTCTTGGACGCAGCTGTTCAAATGATTTGATTAAAGCGTTTAAAGATGCAGTTAATCCTTTAGATTTGAAAAAATTGTTACAATTATCTATGGACGGCCCAAATGCCAATTTAAAATTTTTCAGAGAATTGTCTGCAGATTTAAAAGAAATGTCAGAAGATCCTGAAATCCTCAATATAGGCTCTTGTGGGTTACATTCAGTGAATTTGTCATTTAAAACAGGTGCAAAATCCACAAACTGGGAAATTTTTGATTTTATTCGAGCAGTATATTATCTTTTTAAAGATTCACCAGCTAGAAGAGCTTTGTATACTTACTATACTTATTCTCAGGAATTTCCTAAAAAATTTTGTTCCGTTAGATGGCTCGAAAACTCTTCTGTTGCTGAAAGATGCTTAAACATTCTTCCAAACATAAAAATATTTGTTGATAAGGTAGAAAAGGATGGAAATGCTCCTAGCAGTCAGAGTTATATACTCATTAAGAAGCTTATTCGTGATCCATTGTTGCCTGCTAAATTGGCATTTTTCAATTCAGTTGCATCTGAATTTGAAATATTTTTAAGGGAATATCAAACTGATGTTCCACTTATACCCTTTCTTTTTGAGGATTTATCTAATTTAATGTTGCGGGGGATGAAACGATTTATTCAGAAAGACAATTTAAAAAGAAATCCTATGCAAATTGATGTCGAAAAAGTATCAGAGTATGTACCATGCAACAAAGTTGATGTTGGAATTTCAGCTTTATGTCACATCAGAAAAGCAAAAGTATCTGATGGACAATTAAATGTGTTTTACAAAGACTGCCAAAAATTTTTAGCATCTTGTATAAAAAAGCTACAAGAACGTTCCCCACTGACATATGAACTCACAAGAGCTGTATCTTGCTTTAATCCGACAGTGACTGTAAATCAAGCATTGTTTGAAAAAAGACTGACGAAGTTACTGCTCATTCTTTGTGAAAAAAAAATGGTTAACTTCTATTCAAGCCGATAGAGCTAAGAGTCAATTTCAAGAAGTTTGTTTTGAAGCCAATAATTTGGCAAAATTTAAATCATATAACAAAACACACAGGATTGATCAGTTTTGGTTCAATATACTATCTTGTGCAACAAGACCCTGCAATGATGCAGTAATTGTTTTGAAGATGATTATGTTGTTATCCCATGGAAATAGCAACGTTGAGCGAGGTTTTTCTGTCAATAAGGATTGCCTATGGGATAACATGAAAGAAGAAACCGTAGTTGCAAGGAGGATTATTTATGATGCTATACAAGCACATGGTAATCTCAATAGCTTTCAAGTTACGAAACAAATGATTCTCAGTGTGAGAAATTCAAGATCAAAATATGAAGAAGAAAGGGAAAAGAAAAACAAGCAAGAGAAGGAGAACCAGCAAAATTTAAAAAGAAAAAGGGAAGCTGAAAATCAGCTTAAAGAATTACAAGCAAAAAAATCAAAAATTTTAGATGATGCTCAAAGAGAATCTTTAAAAATTGAAGAGGAAATAGCAACGATTAAATTTCTCCAAAAGAAACTCTGGTTTATTTATCCATTATAATATCCTTTTATTAATTCATTATTTTTGTTATTCATTCATTTTTCTAATGCAGCATAAGAAATAATTTTATTCATTTTTTATGTATTAAATAATTTCAGACAATTAAAGGAGAATATTCAAATTGATTTTATATTGTCAGTTTTATTTTCAGATTTTGAATTATTTATTTGCATCTTTGTGTGTGTGTGTGAGAGAGAGAAATAGCATTTATCTCTTAATGTATTTAGGTGTGTATAATTTCATTTTTCTCATATGTACAATTTTATCTTAATATAATTTGGTTTATTTTGCACAAATTTATTATTTTAATTTACTTTCTGTTCCTACAAAAAATTGCTAGAAGAAAATTATGTTTAACTTTCCACTCTTCCTTAATTTTAATAATTTAATCAATTTCTATTAATACTCTTTAGTGAAGTTTATTCAACTGTATTCAAAATTACTTCAAGTGGTTCATACAGTTAATGTATTATAACAATTTTGATTTCAACTTTCATAACTCTGGTACCTATTAAAGAGGAAGAAGAAAGATCAATTATGAATATTTGATGTTTATGTATAATTTCAAAAATTGCTCGACTTTATTAATTACTATGTTATATTTTTTTTTAAATATTTCTATACCTAAAAACATCTCCGATGTTTAATTTCAATAACTTAGAGGTGAAAATACTTTTTATATGCTGTATTTTTTTTCATATTCTGGTTAGTTTTCCCCAACATTTTTAAAAATATACACATAATGATTTTTTATTTAACACAAATTGAAGTGATCAGATTTTTTCTGGATAGCACTTATAATGAAGGCAATTTCGGCCTTTTTGAAAATTTTAAATGGTACATCAATGTAATTTGACCAGGTGGCAGGCTCAATTTGCTAACCCATCAGATATAGATGTCTTGGAATTGAACTTTCTTTAGAAATTGAAATTTTCTGTTCATCATATATCCATTTGTTACATTTGGGTTTGGATTCATAAAACTGAAATACTTTATAAATGCTATGCAATTTTTGTTTTTTCCTCCCAAAAAAGAGATATTTGCAAGCTAGGTAAGTGTGTTACACAAGAAAGTAGCATACGTTAAAAAATACAGTGCATGTTTTTTAATAATAAAAATCAGGGAAATCTGATACAGAAAATCAGGGAATCAGGGAAAAATCAGGGAACTTTTTTTCACCATTTCTGTAGCCACCCTGTGAATTCTTCTACGTGTGGAAAGCATATTCTCTTATTTTTTCTATTTAAATTATTCTACACTGACTATTACTCATGCTGGTTAAGCTATTTAATATTTATATTTAACTTCTGAGTATTTTTGGTACTTTTATGTCACTTGTGTACAAATCTTTCCAATAACACTTTTTTTTTTTTTACACACATGAAAATTAGAAACAATATTTTGATGATATATTTTTTTTCTGCAATTGAATCAAAATGAGTGAAAGGCATGTATTTAAATGCGACATATGTATTAGAATGAAATGAGTGAATGGTTTATATTTAAAATTAAGTGAATGCAATGCAAATGATGACAAAGGAAAAATATTTGTTGATTTATCGCCTGTGCCGACTAACAGAAAAGTACCATATTTTTAAATTATTTTTTATATTACTATGCAAATCGTGAAATGAAGAGTTTTAATGTTATTAATAATTAATGTTATTTTGATTCTGGGTTTGAAATTTTAAGTTTATTTATTAATTATACTATGTTAACTCTCATGGAAAGATGCTTGCAAACTAATATTAAACCAATGGTAACTTTACAAATTTATCATTTGCTTTTGAATATTTTTAAATAATTTTTTCTGTTTTGCGTGGGACATGTCTAATTGGGTATCTTTTTGCCCTTGATTTCAGGTGCAGTTTTTCAGAGGAAAATTTCAGTTTCAGAACTTGTTTCAAAATTAAAAGTGCCCTCAGAAGAAAAAAAAACTGCAACCAAAGAAATAAAAAGTAAACATATTTGGTTAGACATCAGGTTCAGGTTGCCCAGGCCAAAAAAAAAAAAAAAAAAAACCAAAGTATTGAAATGCAAATAAGAATTTTGAAAAGAACATTGCCGTTGGTTTAACATTTAGTTTCAGTGTTCTTGTGTTACTACTAGAGATGAGAGATATGGCCTTGGGCTCGATTTTTGTACCATTCTTCGAGCTCGGGTGGGCCCGAACTCATTCATTCTGAAATTAACAATTTTATTTATTCTCATACAGAAAAAAATAAAACAACTTTTTTCCCTTAAAAATTACTTATTCCATTTCAAGTCATTTTAATGTTATTTTTATCAGAATGAAAGGGAAACAGAAATAGTGTTTTTTAAGCTCTTTTTAGATGTGTTTGTAACTATATAAATACGAAGCACCTATAGTCTTCATCTGGTTTGTCCATCTGTCCGCATATAACAGCGCAAAAAATACCCAACCAAATGGTTTGAAATTTAATATATATATATATAATCGTTGCAGAATTTTGTCAAGTCATTTCAAATTTTAAGAAAATCAAATCAAAACTTAAAAAGATATTAATAAAAGTTTTCTTCATTCTATTAAATCCTATCGTACATAATTAATTCAGTGATATCCCATGACATGTAATGATTCTAGGTTGCCATGTTGATTACGTCATATTTAAGATGGAATCCTATTATTTCCATATTACCTCCTTTTTTTTAGGTATGTCAAGAACATGCTTTTTGGTTTTGATGCACTATTTATTACTTCTTAATTATTATACCAACTGAAAGTTATTAAATGATTATCTCGCTTCTTTCCAAAAAAACTGTCTTAATAGTTCACAATTTAGCTAGTTACACAGTTTATTTTTACTCAATTTTTACTAATGCATTATCTTCCTTTCAGATTAAAATATAAATACCTTTTTCTTCAGATCAATAAAGTTTTCTGCAAAACATTGTCATCATCATAGACCATTATGATACATATTAATATTGTTTCATTTATTATACGTAGTAATCATTATATTCAATAATATTTATAATATAAAGAAATTTTATTTTGTTTCTGTAACTTGTACTTTCAAATAAAAGAAATTTATTAAAGATTTGCTGTCTTTTATTTGACTATATATTTTTATTATAAATGGTATTTCAGGTATTTGCTTGTTTTGTCTATCATGTAAACCTTGATTTAAGAATTGTTTTTAATTATCTATTTATTTTTTATAAAAAAAAAAAAATGGCTAAGATATAAAATGAGAAAAATACTTTCAACATGGTTGAAAAGTATTTATGAATTCAGCTTGTCACACTTGTAAATATACTGTGATTGCATTGTAATTATTAAATGCTAATGATGTTCACTATAGAGGGTGCTATTTAAATGTGAAATTCAATAAATATAATGCATCAAAAAGTGTTATGGGGACAACAAGTGCTGAAAATGCATTTTTACTGAGTTACGTGTTTTTAAATGGCACATTTAGATATTTCATTTCATTGTATGAAAATATTAAATTTCTTAATAGCTACTGTTGGAGAGTATTTCATAATCTATGCCTAATTTTTCATAATTTGTGTATATTCCTTATACCAGTGGTGCAGCCAGTATCCTTATTTGTAAGGGGTTTTGGAGAATTATTACTCCTTGTGGGATACAATATGTGACAAATAAAAACCAATGTAATGAAAAGCAAACATAATAAGTTTAGCATTTATGTGTTTAAAGGTTTCATAGAAAAGCTTCTTTATAATATAAGGTATTTTCAATACAACTTATTAGTTTTTTAAATACTGTGGGAGGAATTTTGAAATGTCACCTTCTTTTGCTGCTGCAGTGTTTATACAAATTAAGGGCTGTGCATATATAAAATTATCATTTTAATGTGTGTGGGAGGGGGGGGGGGACATGACGTTTGATTGTCATAAGATATTTTTGGGGAAAGTTTTTTTTTTTTTTTTAATCCAAACGATATTTTTTGTTTTAGTGCTTTAATTTTTTCTTTACATCAAAATAGTCTTATACCTTTTTAAATAGTAAGTGCCCCTTTTAGATGTTAATTGATATACAGTTGTTTAAATGTAAAATCATATCTTTATGCAAACGCAAACATATAAAAATAAAAAGGATTTTTAAACATTGATGATGATTTCATTAAGGTGTGTGTGTGTGTATGGGGGGGGGGGTGTCGAGGAATGATAACGTATGATATTGTAAGTGATGGGGTGGGGACTAAAATTACCTAAATGTTGATAACATTATATATATACAACACCATACAATAGTTTTAGAACGGGAGTAAAATTATTGCAAATTTAAAACAATTATCAGATTTCTCAGCCCTATTTTCAACCATCTGCTATAGTTTATAATTTTTAAAAAAATGTTATTTAATTTTCTAATGCAACTTTTTCTTTTATATTGCCACAAAAAGAAAATGGGTATGAGCATTATTTTTATAAATCAATTAAAAAATCAGACTCACTGTATTTTCACATGCAAAAATGGCATCATTTTGAACAGATAATGCATATTTTTCATATATAAATTTTTAAGCCTTTACTATAAGTGTTACCATAGTACCTTTATTTAAATGTAACATCACGACTAAAAGTATATAGAAAATGGCGTCATTTTCATGTAATCATTGTAGATTTAATTTTCACAAGCGATAATGTAAGTTTCCATTTAAAAATATTGTTTTATCATCAGGTGAGGACAATAATTTCTCTTCTGAAATTATTGTCCATTATCTATAAAGTAAAAGCTTTATTTTCAAACTGTCCAAAAGTAAAATTTCACGAAATGTTACATTTAGTTCCTTTTTTTTCCAGTTACATGTGCCAAAGAAATTCTGTATTCTCCCTTATAAAACAGCGGGAATTTACTATTATTGTGTCAAAGTAATTAATTTTTTCCTCATTGTCGTTTTAAAGATTTATTGCTCAGAAGGTAGTGTCACAGATGATAATAATATAAATAATGAGACAGGCAGTTAACTGTTGCACCAGAGAGTGGTGTTACCGTAGCAGCATCATACGCTCTGCTGCAATGTGAAATGAGTGGTAACCTGATTACTGGTGATGTCTTTGATTAGGTTTTCCATCAGTGTTGGTATTCATTTCACATTGTAGCAACATAATGTCAACATTAAAGCCAAACCATACATATAACAATTAAGAAAACAAAAGTAAGCTCCTACTGTCATTTTTTAAATGAAGAATTGAAGCAGTTATCTCTTTTGTCAGGGGGTCGTCCCTGCCCTCCTGGACCCCTGTTTAAGGTAATTTCTGAACACTTAAGGGACAGTTTCCCTTTTCAACAATTTTCTTTATTTTAAATATGATTCAAATGGTGAACTCACTGAATTTCAATGTTCAACCAAAAGTACATTTTGAAAAAATTTTATAAAAATTTGAATTTTTTAAAATCTCTACTACTTTTTAAAAAAATTGATATTTTTGCCCTTTTTTTTTTTTAGATTTTCAAATGTGTACTACACAAACTTGCACATGGATTTTTAGACATATCTAATATTACATTTATTATGATTTTTTTTACTGATATATATATAGTGCAAAACGATGAAATCTAACATATCTTCATATACTTTTTTTTTTTTTTAATAACAAGAAACCTACATGCTAATTCCATGCGCAGATTTATCACATATGTAATAAAGAACATGCACAAAAAAAAAGCTTAAAAATCTCTATCTCAAATACAGAAAAAGCCTTAAAACATGAAAGTGAAGAAAATATGAAAATGGAGAAAAAGCATTTAAAGTTTTAATTTGTGTGGTAATTGCGCTGAGTGTTTTAACAAAATTTACAATACCTCGCGATATATTTATGGTATGGATAAAAATGAGGTATCAAAATATTCACAATTAAACAGGCTTTCATTTAATATTAAAAAAGAAAAATCAATTTTTTGACCAATTTTAAGGTAAACTGCCCCCTTAAATCAAAGGGAAAAATAAATGTAAATTTTATTTTGTGGAAAGGAGGGATCGTACCCCTTTCCCAGACAACAACAACAAAAAAAAAGATTCATTTTCTCTCTGTGTTTCATTATTTTAAACTGTTTGAAAAGAATAAATTTTATTTTTTTCAGAGTCAGAGAAAGAGAAAATTAGGGGACAATTGCATTTTCTTGCTTCCCTTGTGGGCAATGAGCTTAGAAAAACGCGTAATTTTTATTAATTTACACGTAATTAATGTCTGGGCAAAAGAAATTACGGCGCAAACAATTCTGACACGTTCATTTCGATACGAATACGAACGTAAACAAACAAAGACGACTGTCCCTCCCTTCCCCCAACCTGCAAATATACGCATGCGCAAGCCAAGTTCGTATGCCGTAGTGTGGACGCAATTTTATCGATTCTTGGACCTGAAAGACCCAACAGACCTGACAGGCCACATAGTGTAAATGCAGCATAAGACCTCAAAGAAATCAGACATATAAATGGTAAAAAGAGTCGGGCTAAGGACCGCCCCTTGCGGGACGCCTTTCCCAATACCTCTTGAAGTCGACGTAACGTTCCTCCATCGGACCTTTATGAACCTCTCTGAGAGGAAATTGTGGAGCCAACGAAGAGTTCTCCCAGTAATGCCGATTTGAGAACATTTGTATATTAAACCGTCAATGTACACCGAGTCGTAGGCGGCCTGGATATCAAGGGAGATGACAAGGATGTACTTCTTCTCTCTCCGAGCATTGGTAATGTCATGATGAAGCCTGATTAAGGTAGCATGACTATCCTGAAACGGCTGGAACCCAAAATGCCGGCTGTCAAGATTTTTTTTTTCTAACAAGTAATGATTAATCCGGTTGGCGATCATCCTCTCGCAAATCTTGCACGCAACTGCAGTCAATGCAATCGGCCGGTAGGAAGCAACCAGTTTCTTTGATTTGCCTGGCTTAAGGATGGGCAGGATAACAACAGAGACCCAGTCAGGAGGAATGTTGCCCGTAAGCCATATATCATTATACATGCCAAGCAGGCTGTTCAAGGACCGGTCACCCAAGCCCTTGAACAGAGCAGCGCTGATCTTATCCTCTCCCGGGGAGGTGGTTTTGGTACGGTGGATGGCGTCTTTGAGTTCAGCAAGAGAAAACGGGTTATTGAGGTTGGACTCGCTGTCAGAGCCATAAGTTAAAGGTATTGGTTCATGGACACAATCCTCGCCAAAATGGTCGGCAAAAAGTTCTGCTTGAGACGCCGCATGAGAGCTGGACATACCATCAACTTGAAGGGTAAGGTGAGAATCAATCAGGGAGCTGGACCTACTTGAAATTTTCTGGAAGACTTTGTGCAATAATCTGGGGTCTTTTGCGTCTCTACAGACAGCATCCCAAAAGTGATGTTTAGACTCCTTGATCACTTGACGGAGCTTAGCAGAGGTCCTTTTGAATTTAACCCAATACTCACTGGAGGCCAGGGTACGAGCTTTCCTCAGAAAAAATAACTTTTGCTTTCGTAGATTACTGCAACGAGAGCTCCACCAGGCCGGGAGGGTCTTCTGTGACTTGTTATGGGCGGTGCTATGCTTCTCCATCGCACTCTGAACCATCTGCCGAAATGAGTCATAGTTAACATTAGAAACTGAGGGAAGCTTGCTATCGATCTCTCGACAGATATTTGGCCATTTATAAAGAACGGGCTTATTATGGGAGCCTGTACTAATATCCGCAGATATGATGATTGGGAAGTGGTCACTGTCAAAGAGGTCCTCATCCACCTGTATGGCAGTCTTCGAGAAAATATCCAAAGAGCAAATAGACATATCTATCAAGGAACAAGAGCCACTTGGGGAGACATGGGTAGGAGTATCTATATTCATCATACAGTACGAATTGTTTGCCATCCAGTCGATGAACGCTTCACCGTCACGCGAGGACACCAGGGAACCCCACAGGCGATGATGAAGATTAAAGTCTCCAAGTATGAGAGAAGACCCAGAGATGTACTGCGTCACTTTGGCTAAATCCTCGACCACTGAGCCCGAAGAGGAGTAGAGATTGATGATATTAAGAGACATGTTACCAAAAAACACCTGAATGCCCAAGACCTCATTAGAGAAGTTTAGGGAACCAAGGTCAATAAGATTAGAAGACCAAGTAGCCTTAATCGCAATCATCAGGCCACCCCCCGGGTGACCCATTCTGTCCAAACGATAAATTATTTTCCCAGGAATATCAACAGACTTTTCAGGGGTAAGGAAGGTCTCCTGAAGGACCAGGATATCAGCAGTAGAGAAGGGGGGGAAATAAAACCAGGGGAGCTTGTTTAACAGGCTGCGGCAATTCCATTGTAAAATAGTTATCCCCATCAAAAACAGCAAACCAGAAACAAAGACAAAACAGGCGCAACAAGTGAGACAAAAATAACAAGAACCAGATAACAAACACAAACTGCCCCTAGCAGAGAACAATCCAAAAGCAAATCAAACAATAAAAACTTTTTTTTTTTTTTTTTTTAGTCATGTGTCCTTGAGTCTTCGCATGCTTATTAGGCCTATTACGCCTTTCCGGCGACTTGTCGCTCATTTTTGCAAAACAGTTCATAATGGTACTGCTTAGAGAAGCTATTGCTTCAACAATTTTCTCTGAGTGACTGGAGATATGGTCGATTATAATTTTTAACATCTTGTTTGTACGAGCTTCAAATGCTCTTTGTAACTGATCCAGATCAGTTGTCTGTTTACTAGTAATAGTCGTGTAGGATTTTTGTTCAGGTTTATACGTAAACTTCCGACGTGCTTCGATAAAAGTTAATAAGTTTCTAGATTTAAATTCTAACAGTTCAGCCTCTTTAAGTCGAGCCGAACATTGATTATAGTCTGATCTGTGTTCAGACCCGCAATTAGCACATTTAACTGGGTTTGTACAGGGACCAGAGTGTTGGAGACTGCAATTCACACATAACTGATCAGAACTACATTTTAGTTGGGAGTGGTTGTATTTAAAGCATTTCTTACACTGCCTGGGCTTGTCAATAAATTGTCGCACTCTCTGTATTGAGAGCCAAATCCTAACTTCAGGGGGGATAGAGGTGCCAAGAACCGTGACTAACACGGGAGAAACATCATTTGTGCTCTCACGCTTTATAAATCTTCGCAGTTCCAAAATTTGAAGATTATTTTCCGTAGACAGCTCTTGCCCAATGTCAGCCAGAGAAATATTTACCGGCATGTTAAATAGCAAAAATCTATTACAAATATTCTCCCAACTCACTCTAGTCGAGACTTTAACTCCGAGAAAGGTGGCTATTTTAGCTATATCAACTGCACACTCTGGGTTTTTCGTGCTTACTATAAATGCACCCGTACGAGTAAATTTCACATTTTCAATCTTTTTGAAATGAACAGTTTTTGCTTGTAATTCTATTTGAACAGCGCGGGTCGTTCCCTTTTAGGAACGTTCTTAGACTCATCACTTTTTATGAAGATATTAAAATTCCTTGCACCATTTTCTGCCGCCATCATTATTAATGTTTCAGCCGAAGCTGAATTGCGAGACACGTTAGGGTTGATATCAGTAAATAGCACATTATTTTCATATGTTTCCACCATTTCAATATTTAGTGACTCTACTTCCGGAGTACTGTCTTCTACTATATTTATAACTGAGCTCGCCATACCGGCGAGATACACTACTTACAGACACAAAATACCATGCAACTATGGCTCAGCAAAATAACACAACACCAGGAAAACAGGGGAAACAAGAAGAAAACAACAACAACAACAAAAAAACCCTTATCAAGAAACAATTAAGCAGACTTACCCCGTTAGAGACAAGAAATTACTACAAGACAAGAAAACGCAAACTTCCAAACCCGGGAAAACACCAACACACCTAGCTACTATTCAGTACACGCCCCCCACGTTTTTCCGCAGAGACCGTCAACCGTGCAGCACCTAGGCACCGATCTAGTCGTCTTGTTCTAAATGTTACCTGATATTGCAAACACCGCAAGACAAAAGACGCCAAAGCAAGAATGAATTGTGGATTTTTGAAATCATGATTCAATGAAAAAGATTCATTCATTTGAAACGGATTGGTTTCGAGAATGGTGAATTGCCGTGACATTATTTAAGTGCTAGATTCGTGAATTTTCAATAATGATTTCTGTTTCTTTTTTATAAAAAATGTTTTGTTCTGTTAGTTAAAAATTTTCTGTTGCCGCAGGTTTATTGATTGATTCATTTTTTATGAATGAATTCTTCTATCGTGATTCATTCATTGTGTTGGCGTCTCTTTACTTTTGCGATAACATGGACGAAATGAGTGTATACTCAGATTTTAACAATAGCTAATTTTTGAAATCAGTTTACTGACCCATCCTCTTTACTAAAATAAATTAATGGTTAGATATATTTATTTGGTTATTCTTCTACTTAAAATTCTACAGCTTGCGATATGATGGTATCATGGCACAACATTTTATGTGTCCAACTTTCATTTTTGCTGTCATTTATAGTCATTCAAAATATTCGGCTCACAGGTAAACGGCTTACAGGTTTGGCAAGCTGAATAATAACTATCATTCCCAATACTGTAATATTTTAGAATTTAAAGGTGTTTAAAAGTTAAATTTTACATAATATTTAAAATAGATGCTTACCTTTTGATAAACAAGAATTTTTTTTTACAAGTAAACTTTACACTATAAAAACTATGCTTCGAATTATTATTTAAGAAAACCCTTTTAGTTTATGAAATTTTAAATTTCATGGTTATGAACATAATTTTCTTACATTCTAAAACAAATATTTTAAAATCAAAGAGAAATTTCGAAGGATTTGGAAAAAAAAAAATATTACCATCATATACTGTTTATTTGTCAGAAAAGCTCTAAAGTAAAAAGTATATGATTAATACAATTTATTTAAATGATAGTAACTTGTATTAACTGTGTAATATCAGTGCCAGGTCAAGTACAATTGTGCCAAGCATGACTCCAATTATAATCATTACATTAACCCTTAGTTTTTGACAACTATATAGTGTTTCATAGCTAATAAGAGCTGCAATGTAATGATAATAATATGTAATATAGTTTATTTATTTACCATAGTTTATCATAGTTAATTCATTTTTATGTTTTATAGTTATTTATTTATTATGCTCATTATATTTTATTTATTAATTTATTTTTTATTATTTTCCATTTTAACGATTTCATGTACATTTAATAATATTAAATTACTGTTTTGAATGTGATTGGCAATAAAAAATAAGATTGGTAACCATTTTGGGCAATCTAGCTCGTGGCCTGGAATACTTAAGTACCAAATAACGTTCTTGTTCCTTTTGATAAATAAGACATTTTTACAAATAAACTTTATGCTTAAAAATTCTTTGCTGTGCATTATTTCAAGTAGAGGATAGTTTAAAAACTTTTTCTATTTTGTCAAATTTTAAATTTCATGGTTTCTTCTGTGGGTTAAAAGATATTTAATAAAATTTGGTTATACAGTAAAAGAAATATTTAAAAATCAAAGAGAAATTTTGAATGAATTGGAAAAAAAAAAAAAAAAATTGATAGCCATGTACTGCTTATTTGTCTAGCAGGAACTAGACACTAGAGTAAAAATATAACAATGCATTTTTTTTTTCAATGGTGGCTATTAAATTTCCTTCTTATAATTAACACAATCTTTAAGCCTATTCAGAGAATAAAAATAACACAACTTTGTACATAGCGACATAACTTTATTCTCAATACCCATGCTGGCTGGTACTGCAATCTAGCAGTACGTATATAAATAAACATATTAATTAGCTGAACTGGATACTTCTTAGCTTTAACCCGAGAGTAGTTGAGTCTTTTTTCAGAACGTTATTAGTCGCGCTTGCGCTAGTCTTTTTGCCACTTCTATATATTGCATTTCAATGATGTTATAAATTTGCAGTTCATTTAAAATATATACAATTTATTCATGAGATTTGGAAAAATGCAAATAGTAAAAATGAGCTGACATTAGTGATCGTTGTGCAGACTTTTCCACCAATTTCAACTTTCCTTGTAAAAATGGAAAAGCAGAAATTTCTTTTTACTTCCCTATGGATAAACATTTAAAGTCTGCTACTTGGTAGTTCTCAATTGTATTTGTAAGGGGATATGAGTTGGGAGATGATAATTTATATCGACAGCAAAAAGACTGACGTACGACTACTCCCGGGTTAAATTAAACAAATTAACTTATTTACCTTTAAAGTCCAAAGAGAAATTAAACTAAGTTAGCTTTATTTTAGAGTTCTATTGCTAAATTATTTTAAATTAATGTTAAGTTCAAATGTGTCTATAGCGGATAGGTTTAACAATGTGTTTTGCTGATCATCTTAAAACTGGAGATGTTGTTTGCATATTAAAATTTAATGAACCATTTGGATTACTTCTGGCATTGGTACTATTTGAATCTGGCTCTGCAATACTTTCTGGTGAAGTTGGATAACGATTTTCAACTGT
The DNA here is from genome assembly GCA_963932465.1 of Maratus speciosus. Classification (NCBI taxonomy): domain Eukaryota; kingdom Metazoa; phylum Arthropoda; class Arachnida; order Araneae; family Salticidae; genus Maratus; species Maratus speciosus. Next base: position 38,024,604 of record OZ010794.1, read on the forward strand.
TGGTGTTTTTCTATTGTTATCGTTAACTTGGGAATGATCAAGCCTAATATGATACCTATTTCTTCTGTACAGTTCTCCATCTCTTCTTTTTATTAAATATGATCTTGGTTGATGTCCTACTTGAACAAAATGTTGTGCAACAGTAGCTTCTTTTGCACAATATCTGCAACTGCAACAGTTGAAGTCATTTTGTTTATTTACTATTTTGTATTCATTCGGTTTTAATCTGTATTATTTTTATTTGTTTTTTATGTGTTTTCTGTAATTCTGCCTAATATGAATGATTCCAATATTTCTAATAAAAAAAAAAAAACAGGTAAAAGAAACACATCATTTTGACATTAACCCTTTAGCCGTTTGGCCCGGATTTTCCCGTATTCCACTTTCTTACCTTGAAACGTTTGAAACGGGTTTTGTCCCAGGGGATTTTCTGTCTGCGAACTGTTCAAAACGGATATTTCTATACACCGGTTTTTGTTCGTGAAACGTTAGGCACGGATTTACTCGGCTCTTCTTTCCCCTCTAAGTAAGCTAGTTGATTGACGTGTGGGTTTGGTCGAGCATGAATGGCTCTGGTTATAATCCTTTGTGCTCACCTTAAAGAGGTTCTTTCACAGTAAAGGGGCCGTTCAAATATTACGTAAGCACCTAAGGGGGGGGGAGGGGGTTAGCGATTTGCTTATTTTTGCTGACAAGGGGGGAGGAGGGTTTGAATGATGCTTACGTAAGACATTTTCAGAATCTCTAACTTGTAAAAAAAAAATTATAAAATTTCAAATTGAAAGAAAGAAACAGCAAAAGAATATAAACTTGAAGTTCTGATGTCAGCTATTTTGACCTCACAAGGAAAACATAAATGATCTCTTTTATCTAGAGGTGACTGTTCATGTTTGATGCATGAGGGCTTATTATCTCTAAGAACTTACTACTATTTCTAATTGTGAGAATAGAATAGAATAGAATTGAATGGACCGATGCGATATGATGTATTGTGACAATATGAGTTTTCCGGGAAAGCTTCCACAACGTAAGTAAAATTCCATCTTTTTTGTTTCCACCCCTCCTCTGTCAAGTGGTTGAACCCCATAACCATAGTGACCGACTGCTCTACTGTCTGGTGTCTCGTGAGTTTTGAAAACCTCTCAGTAGAGATCTGCACGGGCCGGGCTCGGGAATATTTTCATTCACGGCACTCGGGGCGGGCCGGGCTTAGTTACTACTCTTTATGGGCCTTGCCGGGTTCGGGCCTTACATTTTTCCTGGGGGATCGGGCCGGGCCCATTTTTTTCTGTACAGAGCCGGGACTGGTTTCATTCCAAGTCTTCAAGGCCCAAAATTTTAAGTCCTAGTTTTGACGCAGCCCGTATGAAAATCATTGTCTCGGCGTGGCCTGATCCGTTCAAAGGCCAGTAAAATTAGGTCAGGCTCAAAAAATTTTGAAAAAAATATACACATTTTTAAATCGCTATTATTCTACAATTAAACATTCAAATTTATTCTTTTTTTAAAGAATAGTAGATTTCTACGCTTATTAAAATATAGCTAAATGAAAATATAAGAAAACATGTGAGAAGGAACCTGTCTATGACGAAATCCTGTTATAAACTGAAAAACGTGTTGATCCATAGAAAATTAATATACTAATACGTAAGAATAGGATATATAATACATTTACAACTTGCTAAGAAGGGCACTTGTCTATAACGGATTTTTTTTCTTTTTTATGCAATTCCGTTTTAGAAGATTTTACTGCATAGCATTTTTCAGATTTTTAGCACTTCAATACATGGAATATGGATTAACGATATTAATGATAGCGGATTCATTTACATACATAATAGAGATTGATTAAAAAAATAAATGTCGCAACCTGCGCCACTTCTATAAAAATGAAGATTATAAACATAAAAAAATAGTTAAGACATATTTTTGGCCAGAACTCCTCGTACGAGACAAATCTTTAACCAAATCGACATAAAAATCAATGTTTTGTAGAAATTCAATCGGGTAGGGCCGAGATTTTAACTTTTTTTCCGAGACGGGCCGGGCTCGGGCCGAACTTTTAACTTTTTTATCGGGCCGGGACAATAATTTTTTGTACGGGCCGGGCCGAATTTTTTTCTCTATGAGTCGGGCCGGGCCCGGGCCTGGAAATTTCGGCCTGTGCAGACCTCTACCTCTCAGTACTGCAGTGTAGTGGTGTTTAAAATAAATAAAATCAGAAATATGTCTTCATTTCGAGAAATCTTGTATAAAAAACTTTTTGAAAGTTTCAAAAAGTCTGCATCAGATAAACCTTTGAAGGATATCCAATGTAAAACTAATGATGTGTGGCGGCAGTACAAAAAGTCTTCTAAAACTGACAAAGAGTTAGAGGTATTGGTGCTAAAAAGAATTGAGGACGAACTGCGTAAGGCAACCAAAAAGAAATCAGTCTTTCTTGATTATTTTATAAAGGTAATTATAATCAATTTATTCTTAAAATTTTAAATATATTTTATCATAACTTTAAGTTTACATAATTACTTGGAAAATTTGGAAAAAAGATAGATAAGGTAAGATGACCGTGTAGCCTTGGCAAAATATGATCAGTATGGGAATAAATAAAGACCAAAAGAACGTCAAAAAACGAGTTATTACTTTTTAAATATGGCGTAGCCAAGCTAAGCCTTATTTTTTCTTTTCAAATAACTCAAAAAGTAATGCATCCATGGGGGAAAATATTAAAAAATATGTTAGTTTTGTAGCAGATAATCGTCTAACTGTTTTCAAATTTTGAACCTTACTAAAAATGAAATGTAACCCAATTGAATTGAAACCAATGTATCTCAAATTCAAAAACAGATAAATAAGGTTTCCAGTAATCTCAAAAAAGGAAAAACAATCCTTAAAAAGGAAACCACAAAATGCTGAATACCAAAGAAAACATCGAACCACCAAACGAACAAAGCTTGGAGAAATCTACCATGATAATCCAGACATAAAAAAAAAAATGGCTTTGAGGGAATCAGTAGGAAGACCAAGTTTAAACAGCCATTATTACTTAAAGCAATAGCAGACATAGCTATTATTGGAAGCGCTGCAGATGCAAAAAGAAGAAACAAGTCCGAAGTGTCAAAACTCTCGATGACTTGACTGCAAAACTGAAAAAGGTTGGTTTTGCAATAAGCAGGAGTAGAACATATCTTCGTTTGCTTCCAAAAAATTCCCCAACCATCGAATGTCGAAGACATGCCACCACAGTGCCGATAAAACTTTCTTGGATTCTGGCTGATTATCACCGATCTCACATTGATACCCAATTTGCAGTAATATCCATCCATTATTTAGAAACTTTAGCTTCAATTTTTGGACCCATGCAAGTGTTTCTTCTTTCACATGATGACAAAGCGCGCCTACCTTTGGGAATTACAGCAGCCAATAAACAGGCTCTGATACTGATGCATATGGAGTATCGTGTATCCTTAAGCGATCACGACTGAGTCATCGCTGAACACCGCAAACTTATCCCATGTGTTTACGCTGGTATTGTGATTGCTCCTGGTATGGCAGGTCAAAGTAAAGCCATACATAGGTTATTCTGGTCCAACGTTAATAGCTATAAGAAGTGGGAAACACAGTTCTTCCACACCAAATATTCATGCTCAGGATTTTGAAATTCTATTAATACTCAAAGATTTTGAAAAAATAGTGAAAACAGAAGAGGGTTTCATCAAACCTGTAATCATAGTTACGGTTGATGGAGATCCAGACGAGAATCCCCGCTACCAGAATGTTATATCGTTTGCTATTAACCATTTCAAAAAGCATGATTTGGATGGAATTTTCATAGCGTGCAATGCTCCTGGAAGAAGTGCATATAATTGAGTAGAAAGGCGATTGACACCACTCAGTCGAGAACTGTCTTGTCTTATACACCCTCATAACCATTATGGTTCCCATCTCGATGAGAACGGTCGCACTACTGATGAAGAAATGGAGCAAAATAACTTAGCATATGCTGGTAAAACTCTCACAGATGGCAGATATCTGGAACTCATTAAACATTGACAGTTATCCCGTTACTGCCACATATGTTGATTCAGGCAAACTAGAGTCTCTTGGTTATGACTTGGATTGGTATTCGAAGCTCGTACAAGAAAGTCAATACTTGCTGCAAATTGTAAAATGCGAAAAAAAGAATTGTTGGTCTCCTGCACGTAGTGGATTATTTCGTATATTAAAAGGACGATTCATTCCTCCTCCAATTAAAATGATACAATCGTCAAATGACATCATTACAAGTGAAGAGGGGGAATTTATAGATTTAAGTCTCCGTCTGGCCTTAAATCTGAATAGTACAGAAAAGGGATTTTTAAAGATACTGTATGATTATTTTTGTTCTTCCATAAAGTTCACGCAATTATCCGCAAGAACTTGTGGAAGTTGTGCTCAATATCATGCATCTCAGAAGTCAGCAAACAGACACAAAAAAAATTCAACAGAGTGAAAAAAGCGAGAAGGACTGCCTTATACGACCATTGAGAATTGCTGCTCTTCGAGCAAATGAACTTATGCGCTTCGTAAGATTCGTGGAAGATATGGAAGATGTTGAGTGGATCAATGAAGATGAAGTTGATAAAGATTGCATCCGAACAGTAAGCGATGAAGATAATCAAGTAAAACTGGAAACCAATATCATAACAGATATGGAAAAATGGCTTGAGCAGCCGTGGTCAGCATCGGGATAGATATTGTCATGTTCAAATTTAAATTTTTCAAAAGGCTAAGTTCTTCTAAAATTGTGATCTAAGAAATTTTCTTAAATAGAATTGTAAAGAAATAAAACAAGCGTTTATTATTATTTAGTAGTTATATTAGTCGAGTAGAGTTTTTTAATTTGTATTGTGTCCTAATTTTTTTTAAGTAGGGGGGGGGGGTCCAATTTTCTTACGTAATTATTAAGGGGGGGTTCGCGATTTGCTTATTTTTGCTGACAAGGGGGGAGGGGGGGTCAAAAATAGTCAAAAACATGCTTACGTAATATTTGAACAGCCCCAAAGATTCTATTAATCTTCACTAAAATACCGCCTATTATCAGTGATTTTTTTCACCTTACTGGGAATGATCCTGTTTGATATAATCCTAAAGTATTGGGATAGTAAATGTAACTTTTTTTTCATATGACAGGAAGACTAGTGAAAATTATAAGCAAGAAATTATCTTATAATTATGACAAAAATACGATCTAGAATGCGAAATTAGTTTTGCATATTAAATTTCAGTTACATCCTGCTATAATAATAAAATTAATAATAGAATTTTTTATTACAATTAATCTTTAGCTATGTAATGATTAAGATGTTTCTATTTTAAAATGACTTATAATTTTTATATTATATAAAGCATATTTAAAAAAATATATAATACTAATGCGTGCACATCGAAAGAATAAAATTTTCTAAGCATGTAATTATTTTTTATTATAGTTCGTCTTAATATTCATTTTCATGAGCTGTTGCTGAGATTTTTTGAATACTTAAAATAGTTTAAATTTGTAATTTAACTTGCAATATTCTCTTACTTTTAAGTATAGCATCGTCCGAAGCAAAAACCCGGAGATTTAAAGCATAGGTTTATCATTTCCCTTTCAATAAAATAAGGGCAATATAATAAAACTTTATAAATTTTATTTTTTATGCTCTGAAACTCAAAAAAAAAAAAAAAAAAAAAAGAAAGAAAGAAAGAGCGGTAGCTTTTAGTTCCATTCCACGTATATTCTACTATTTGACTTGTTGCAGTTTGAAACATTACGTACAAAGAAAATTTCGAAAAATAAAATAATTATGCAATTTGTAATTTTTTTATGTTTCGTTTAAGTTAAGTTGTATTTGAAGAAAAATAAGCTGAATAAGTTATAAAAGGAGAAAATTAAATGAGAAATCGTGGTATTATTCCATTTGAAAGTTAGTATAATAATAGCAAAAAAGTTAAAAGTAATAAGTAAATTAAATTAAGTTAAATAATGCTATAAAAAGTGATAGAATATCTTTATTAAGACTTACGATCGTTTCATCGCACAATCGGCGACATTTTCAAAATCCTATGGATTTTGAAAATGTCGCCGATTGTGCGATGAAACGATCATAAGTCTTAATAAAGATATTCTATCTCTTTTTATAGCATTATTTAACTTAATTTGTTTATAAGTGATTATTATACAAGTAATAAGTAAATTAAATTTAGTGTTAATTCTGATAAAATTCACAAGCTAATTCTGATACGAATGCATTTTTTATTATGTTTAAATTCTTGTATAACACAAGTAATATGAAGTGTAAAGCACTGAAGCTTGTATTACATTAAAAACTTAACAACAACAACAAAAAGAAATGAAAAGAAAAAGAAACCTTGAGAATTCACTTCTCTCTATATAATTTTCAGTATATTACGCAAGAATTTGAATATAGCAAAAAAAAAAAAAAAAAAAATGTAATTTTTATCAGAGTTAATTTGCATTATTACTTATTACTCTATTCGATTTTTTCAATCTAGGTTTTAGTTGGTATTTTTAGTTTTAAGAATCTGTTGATTTTTCCCTTATTGTTTTCTTTTTTCTTCTGAAATTGGAAAAGACTATTAATAAATTAAAGAGAATGTTACGAAACAAAAATCAAACAGTTACTATATAACAGCGAACAAACTTTTTAAAAGCATTTATATGTGTATTTTTGAGATTATTACCATTAACTAGAAGATATAACGAGTGATAGGCTCAAAATCATTTTTACTTTCTCATTTTTGATATTTTGAATTATATTTAGACTACATGTAATGTACTGCATATGATGAATACCGAGCATATAATGTAATATGTACTTGTGCAGATTATATATTTCAAATTGCCTTTAAATTAAATGAAAAGTAAAATTCTGGATTGCGATATTTCAAATTACATTTACATTACGTGAAAAAAAAAATATACAGATCACAATATTTTGAATAAAAGTTAACTTACATAAATTGCAATATATATTGTATTGCAAAGGATCTGTTTCGAAAATTTCTGAGTCCTTAAAAGGATACTTCACCAAATATTTCATCTTAAAACAGAACTCTTCATAATTCTTTTCATCCCTTCACAAAATTCCTTTGTCTTAAAAATACACCTCCCATAAAACTTTTTCATCTCCGACCTGAATCTTTTACAAATTTAATCATTTAAAAATAAAATCTGACCTATCACTTTTACATATATAAAGAAAAAACATATTTGTTATACGCTGTTATTAACTTTTCAGGAAAACTTGAATATAATGGTTAGTTCAAATTCACAACATTGACTAAATTTGCACAAGTTTAATTAAATAATAAAAAAAAAAACTCTTTACAATTTATCAAAAACAGAATCCCATGACAAAAGTCTAGACAGACGCATAGCGTTTATAATACATTGCTATAAAATTGTACTTTATCTCAATGTGAATATTTAAATTTAGTCTTTCGTCTTATAACATGTGCAAGCTAATTTTAAAAACTGTATCCTAAAAAAAAAAAAAAAGAAAAAGAAAAAAAATCTTGTATAAATACAATGCACCATCTAAAGCTTCTATTTTCCTTTTGCATCCTTTCTTGTTTTTGCTTTTTGTTCCTTTTGTCAAAATTCTATTAATACTTTAATTTGAATTATTTTCAGTTAGCCATTCGTTAGTAAATTTTAAGTCAATTTTCTTCCATCCACTCCACTCCTTTTTGAATCGGCCCTGTGGCAATGCAATCACTACATTCTAATCTGACATTCAATTCCCCGCCTTCTCTTTCCTATGAAATTGCAATTTTTAAAACATCTCAAGTTGCAACAGTTCCAGAAAAAAGTTGCAGAATTTCAAAACAGCCAAAGATATAAAATGAAGTATGACAAAAAGAAAAGAATCCGGAAGTTAAAAAATGAATATATGAAACAATATTTATTTATTTGTAGAGTTTGACAGTTGATGACACTTAACAGGCTTAAAACTGTACAATGTCAGCTTTACAGAAGAAGAATGCCCTATATACACAATATTTTAAGAAGATCTAATCCGTATTTATAATAGTTTTCAAGAAAATCTTATAAGTTAAGTTTACTGTGGAAAAAAGAAATGGGGATAGGGTATTGCCTCAATTATAATGTAAAAGGAGCAATACACTAATTCCTTGTATGTTATTCCCTTTGCCTATCTTTTCTTACCCACATAAAAATGAGAAGAAGGGGGGAAGGGAATTCCAGGGAAACACAATTTATCACCTAGAATGATATTTTCTGCTATTTCTGGTCAAAAGGGAAATAATTGCAAACTCATGTAGCCAATGTATAGCCAAATAACTATTCTTTGTCAAAAAAAACAAACAAAAAAAAACAGATTAGGATAATAAAAAAAAAAGAGTTATAGAGAATAGCAATATTTGATATTATGTAGGCTTCATACCTCTTTTAATTTTTGTGGTATACCCATTCATACATTGGGGCTATTACATATGTAACGTTATGAACATTTTGCTAATTTTGGACCACTGCTCACCCTTATGATATATGTTATCATTTGTCAATCCCCCCCCCCCCCTCCATCCGATGATGCTGTTATCAATGTCTAAAAATTATTTTGTTTTTAGATTCTTTTTCTTTCTTTTTATACGCCTACAGTGATATACACATATGATTATACATTTATTAGTTGCTGATATCGTTATCAATGTCAAAAAATTATATTATTTTTCTTTCTTTTTATACACTTATAGTGATATACAAATAGGGTTATACATTTATTAGTTGCATACTTTACGGATTCAAGGGCCAATAAACTATCAATAAATGAAATAAATTTATATCAAATAACATCTAAAAGAGTTATTTACTATTTAAAAGTATTTAATAATAGCATATTGTTACATAATGTATCCAAAAATAATATTGTATTCTTGCACTAGCCCCCTACCCGGGAAGGTTAAATGCAGAACTTATCAATAGAAGGCTGCCACAGGCGACTAATTCTTTAATTCTACCCCTTACCACTTTCACAAAACAAAAATTATTGACATACTGTTCGAGAACATTTGCAAGAAAAATGTACTATACAAAATCTGTTTTTTTTTTTTTTTTTTTTTTTTTTTTTTTTTTTTAACAGAAGTGCAAACGGAATAGAAAAATAGTTGGCAGTGGCAGCCTTGTCAATAAAACAGTGGCTGGCATTCTTTGTCTTTCTTTACTGGTAAATGTAAGTATTATATCCTACTTATTATGTTCCTGATTTCTCTGACAACGAATTATATGCCCATATGGCAGAAGAACAGGAATGCCAAACGTTGGCGTATTCCAAATTTTGGAATTAAATGATTCTATAAACATTTAATGGCTTTAATAATATCTTTATTTTCATAAAAACATATAAAAAAAATAATAAAGGTAACAGACTATTTGGATGTAAAGAAAAAGTTTTTGAAAAAATAAAAGTTTGGTTGGATCAGAAATGATAACGATATCAAAAAGAAACGCCCCCTCTCCCCAGAGATATCTTATTTAAGAAGTGCCAGACTCCCCTCCCCCCTAGAGTTATAGCGGTATATATGCACAGCCCCTTTTCTAGTATATGCAGCTATAGTCTATACTCAATCCTACATTGTATTGTTTTTTACGAAATCTTATTATTCTTTCAGAAGCGATTTTTTTAATAATACAGTTAATAATTCATATATTTATTGTACGGAACCCTCTGAGCGCGAGTAATACTCGCATCATTTCGATACAGATATTGTTCAGATTCATTAAAGGTCAATTTTCTATATTGTTACAAAATTGTAAAACATAGATAGCAAATAAAAATATGTCCTTTCAATTAAAAAATGTTTTTACACTTGACTATTAAAAGCAGAGTAAAATCTTTAAATAAAAATTAAGTGTTCACGCGTTCAAAGCACAAAATGAGAAAAATTATATGATAAAGATATAACGTGGATAACCAAAAGAGAAAGAAAATTAAATATGAATATTTATGCATTTATTACGCGTTAAAAACAGTAAATGAAGAAAAATTGTCACATTTAAAATTTACAAATAATAATATTGCCAAACAGTATTATTTCAAAAATCTCTATCTTTTGTTGCCAATTTTAAAAAGACACAAATAACATTATTTTCTTTCCATTAAAAATGTATTTTCACATGATTATTAAAAGAGAAATAAAATTTTGGTGTAAATTAGGTTAGATTGGAGATGTCTTATTTGGCACAATTTTTCTATAGTGATGTTATAAAATTCCGGGAGCCAGCGAGATTATTTTCTTAGCTATTTTATAACAACTGATTTTAGGTAGGCGGAAAAATTACCACGGTAAAAAACTCCACCGGAAAAAATCACCTCGGAAAATTCACCATGAAATAAAAAATGAGCTGACATTCACTAAGGTAGAAAAGGCCCAGTATTCGTTTTTTACAGCGTAGGGGACGAGGGGGAGAGGGGGTTAATAGGTTAGACATTTGCGCACGAATAAACTTTACATAAAATAATGTTTAAGGGAATGAAATATAGATAAATAAAAGGGACGATTTTTCATTACCTATTTTTTGAGGCGAGGGAGGGGTAGATTTAGGGGAACGTAAGAGAAAAATATGACATAAAATCTGGAGATTTGGTCAGGGTGGTGGGATTTTCTCTGGGGGGGGGGAGGGACAAGGGCTAATTTAAAAGAAAATGCAGTTTATAGATTCTTTCACCTCTCTACATCTATAGCATACTTATATTAAAAAAAAAAGTTGCTCATACATATATTTTGAATGTTACAATATAAGCTACTGATGTAGTGAGTTTATAGACTCAATAAACAATGTTTGATTTATTCTTATTTTATTGTCTCCTCCTATCTCACCAATGATCATTGTTGAAAGTTAAAAGAAATATATATGTAAGCATCAATATATAATACATAATCTATCAATATAACGATTTGCAAGAATCTGAAGTTTTATTTAACCCGCCATCCGTTTCCCCACACGCAGAAAGCAGCCCCTTCGTACTTGGAAAAATAAAGCAGAAGAAATTCCCGAAATAAAAATGACCATATTCTGTTTTTTTTTTTTTTTTTTTTTTTTTTTTTTTTTTTTTTTTTGAGCAAATCTGACAATTTGAAAATATGTTTTTCTGTAACACTCATAATTCTGTTACCCCTCTATCCTCTTACACTATAAAAACCAAATAATAAGCTAAAAAAGAAAAGAACCAAGTTAAACGATTGATATTGATCTCACGGGCTATTCACACTAATTGTATATTATACTCTAATTTATGTCTAGAATTCGTAAAATAGAACTCTCTTTTTAAGCTAAACGGTAAATAATCAGGAATCAGGGGAGTGTCTTATCAGAATAAACCGGTATATCAAATTTGAAACAAATCGAATAATACTGCATGAAAAACCCATTTATCTAAATAAAAGGAGAGATTAAAACCCCCGTCTACTTATGCTCTTATTTGTAAGAATAACACCCTTTGAAAAAATAAATGAGGGGGATCAGAACCTCGTTTACCCCTTTATACTTAACGAATGAACCTTGAAATGTAATCAGGGAAATGTCTTAGAATAAACCTGTATACCAAATTTGCAGCAAATCGTATCATTCTGCATGAAAAATCCATTTATCTAAATTAAGGAGAAGGAGTTTGTCCCCGTTACCCCCCCCCCTTTATACTTAACAAATGATCCCTTCAATTCTAATCAAGGAAGCGCCTTATCAGAATAAACCGGTATACCAAATGTGAAACAAATCGGATAATTCTGCATGAAAAACCCATTTATCTAAACAAAGGGGGAGATTAGACCCCCGTCTACTTATGCTCTTATTTGTAAGAATAACGCTCTTTGAAAAATAAATAAAGGGGATTAGCACCTCGTTTACCCCTTTATACTTAACGAATGAACCTTGAAATGTAATCAGGAAAGTGTCTTAGAATAAACCTGTATGCCAAATTTGCAGCAAATCGTATCCTTCTGCATGAAAAATTCATTTATCTAAATTAAGGGGAAGGGGTTGGCCCCGTTATCTCCTTTATACTTAACCAATGAGCCTCCAACTTTAAGCAGGGAAGCACCTTATCAGAATAAACCGGTGTACCAAATTTGAAGCAAATCAGATAATTATGCATGAGAAACCCATTTATCTAAATTAAGGGGTGATTGATCAAACAGGGATAGACCAGCATACAAAATTTGAAGCAAATCGGATGTTTCTATCAAGAGTTTATCGCGTTACGTACATACATAGATACAGAACCTGCAGGCACATCAGCTCTCAGGCTTTGATAGCCTGCGAGTTCAAAATCTTAACTGTTTAAAAAATTTCTTTGTTCGTTTTTATTGCACAAATAAAAATCTGCATAACCATATGCAGCGCTTTGAGGCAAAGACTCAGGTGAGGGCACCTAAGACGTCTTTGTAGCTACAAATTGTAGTAATTTAAAGAAAAAATACCCAATATTTGACTATGGGGACCCGGGACAACTTCCCTGTTTGCCCTTGCGATAATGAGTCCCTGTTCGATATGGATGTTTTACTGTGTTAAACGGTATGCATATAATGCTCTCGTTGTTTCTAGTACAAATACACGTGATTAGCACCTGCTTTACTTAAAATTATAATCGGCTAAATCAAAGACATCAAAATTGTGTTATTAATAAATGTGTGGACTTTTTCCACCTTAATTATATATAATTATTATTAAGATAATTGTGTATATTTAGTGAGCAAAGTGAGCCCTTTACTTTTTTCGGGAGCTTTATGCTGATGATACTTTTTTCTGGGGGGGGGGGGGATATTTTCCGTGATGATTTTTACCGATGGTGTTTTTACCGGGAATGCTATACTGAATTTCGAGATGTCCATTCTTTAAATGTTTTACTATATTTGCATGTTAACGAAAGTAAAGGATTGTATTTTTGTACATTAAAGATAAAATTTGCATTCGAGATATAATTGTAGATTACTTTGAATGCTGCATTAAGATATGAAGTAAATTCCTTTCCTTTTGGATTGCGGGTTAAAATACTTCGGTTTTGGATTAAAATATGTCAAATTCGGGGGCTCGAACACCAATCAACGAAAATTACCTTCTCGATTTCGGATGGAAGAAATTTTATCGGATTCGGGCCGGGTTGAATTGAATTGTAATTGAATTTTCATGTTCAGCTCGGTTTGTACCGGAGCAAGACTTTATTATGGCATTTCGGAAATAAAAAGATATTTTTCCATATTTAGTAGCGAAAAACTTTCCGACACATCCATAGACTAATTTGTAATCCTAGAAGCATGATACTTGCAGGCATGACATTTTAAATGATTTTAGAGCGAAAAGTTTTTCATTTTTTGCCAAATACAGCTTGAGTTATAAGCGATTTTTCCCCCCATGATGAACTTTATCAGCTATCACGTGCAGAAATTCCATTCAAAACGCTTACTATTTTGATAGCATTTTCTAACAAAAAAAAAAAAAAAAAATCCAAATTTTATTGGAAAATATTAAAAAGTGCTCGACTTTATAGTACCTGAATAAGAACACTTGCCAATTCTACTTTTATATTTTGAACAAAACTGAAATCAAGAACGCGTGAAAAAAAAGTCAATTTGAATAATGAATACGCTAAAGAAGAAAAAATGCGCTGAAAAGAATATGCTATTTCTGTATGGAAAAGACGATCATTTGTCCACCGCTCAAATTTCGTGTTCCAAACTTAGAAGTAATTGCAATTTTAGTTCTATATTTTTTTCTTACATGCTTCATTCGAGAAACATTTATTTTATCAATTACTCAGACATTTGTTATTCAACTTCTCTTAATCATGAGAAAGAAAAAAAAAACTTTATGTTACTGCATTAAACTACAATGATACTGCACAATGCGCATTTATTTTTACTAGGGAATCAAACCTGTACTAGATGCCCACTAACAGCGCCAAAAAAAAAAAAAAAAAAAAAAAAAAAAAAAAAACATTTGTATTTGAAAAGTATGCATTTAAATAAAGTTTTGAAATTTCTTAAAAGTACTCAATACTTTTATATTTGCCCTCCCCCCCCCCCAAAAAAAAATGCCCTAAGACCTTATTAGCCGCAACAGTCCGTTTAAATTCTGATAATTTCAATTATCTAAGCACGAGGTCCGATTACATGCTTGTTATATTTCTGTTTTAATTTATATTATTTTATTTTATTGAAGATATAACTTCGTTATAGAATATCACCCGCAAACAAAGCTGATTTATTTACTTTAGCTTAAATACAAACAGGTTTATCTCTCCTAATCGTCTGGACGCGATAAGGCTAAATAAATAAATAAATAAAAAGAAAATGCAATTTAACAAATTAGAACGACCATTTGAAAAATGATTTTCTCAAAGACTAAAATTTAAGACAAAAAATCGCACGGAGTTGATCTGCATTTCGTACGCCATGAATTAAACATTAATAATGTTATTACACGTAAACATTGCAAGCAACAAAAGTCGCATGCGACTCATACGTATTATCCACCTGAAACTTACGTATTATCTAAGCATTTCATTGGCTGTTCGGGAAAAGGCTTTTCCATCGTCATATTTCCAATAAATCTGACGACACATTTTAAATGAAATTTCATTCTTAAACTTCTAAACATCCCCCACTATTACTTTTTACACCGTCGTATAGAGAAAAATATGTATTTTTAAATGCAATTTGTTTGAAAGCTGTATCTCAATTTGTTTCTGAGTTATTAATTTTTTTTTTTGTTTTGTAGTTTTTATTACTTTTTTGTCATAGTATCAACAGAAGGTATCCATCTCTGTTGAAATTAAAGGGAAATACAGATTACTGTATAAACCAATCAGAAAATGAATAAAATACAGATTAAACCAATCAAAAGCTTCAGATATACTTTTGATTTCCTACCCTGACGAGGACAATAACCCTTTTTTCAAATGTTTAATAATAATAATAAAAAAAAAAACATGCTTGGAAATTATTTTAAAAATCATAAAAAATGGGTAAATTTCGATACATTTTTCAAACAAATTGAAATACATTTTTGAAACAAATTCAAGGTATCTTTTTTTTTCTTTTTTAACCAGTGTAAAAATTAGAAATGTGGGATTTTTAAAAGTTTAATTATTTTTGTAAAAAAGAAATTTAATGGTCTACTGTTACCATTCGCAAAATGACGTCAGCGTTACGCACGGAGACGTTTGTCCTTTATAATATAGATAGATACATTTAAAAATTTATTTTTAATTAGAGACTATTTATAGGTTTTAAAAAATATTTAAAAAAAAAATATTCTTTCTTCTATTCGCTTGCTGGCGAAAATAATAATTACATCATCAATTCATTTATTTCATTATCATTCAAACAAATTTAACAATAGAGATATGAAATATTTTAAAATAAAGATGTTTCTCGAATAAAGTTCGGAAGAAAAAAAGTACCGTATTTTATGGAAGAAACGCCGCGGCGTTTACGAGTTTAAAAGTTAATTTTTTTCCAAGTTTACGCCATGTGCGGCGTTTACGATTTTTTTTAATATACCAACTAAGTTTCCTTAATTTAAAGATTCATAAAAATATTTAAAATCGGATTTAAATATTTTAAGTAAAACTTCAGACATCTTACCTACACTGCTCAGAAAACTTTGATTAAAGTTAGGTCGATGTGACGCTGTCGACAAAAGTAGCGTTCCGACGGATGCGGCGTTTACAACGGGTGCGGCGATTACGATATTTTTAAGCTTATTCAGGCCAATTTGAGGAGTGCGGCGTTTACGACGGGTGAGGCATAAAAAAAAATGAATATACGGTACAGAATTAAAATCTCAATTACTTCTAAAATTGGAATACTAGTTTTTGGGGTTCTGGACAAATGCCCCACTTGCCAATATAGAAGTAGCATAATCTTTTAAAATAAATTTGAATCCAAATAGACTTTTTTTTGGACACATTCCTGAATTCAGTTTTATTCATAAAACACGTGGAATTGGCCGGTGCTCTTATTCAGAAAGTATAAAGTATAACAACGTGTTTCATTTTTTAATAAAAGCAACAAGCTTTTTAGAAGATGGTGTCAAAGTTGCATTTTAAATAGCGTTTATGCACGGAACAGCTTGATAAGTTAATATTTTGCATATAACTCAAAATGTAATTATTTGTCGGAAAATGAGGAAAAAAAATCAATCCCAAAATATTTACAGTCATGCCTGGAGTTGTCATGCTTTTATGTTTATAACGTTTCTAGTTGTTGAATGGGCAATCTTATTTTATTTTTTATTTAGAAATACTATAACGAATAACTTTATATCCCAAATTTAGTTTAAAATATCTATGAAGAAACATTTTTATTTATGCTGCATGTTGCCAAATTTGTGTTTTCTTGGGCAGATCTCAAAATTTTGACTCACCCCCCCCCCCCTTTTAACTTTGCTCTTTCCTATGTAGTAAAAATAAAGATAATGAAAAGTTTCAACTTTCAAAAATTTTCATTTGTCTGTCATTCTATCAACTCTTTAAAATCTGTTAAAAAATTTTGTTTATTTTAACTTCGTGTCTTCTCCCGCTCCCACCCTCCCAAAAATTTGCTTTGGTCAATGTTCCCATAAATACGTAAAAGTCACTGCCCTTATACATAAGTTATCCATATAACTAGTTAAAGGAATCGGTATAAATGTTTACTTGAAACATAGAATAGGTTTTCTATAATACAATGTAATATGTACTTCAATAACTACTATATCTCAATTTTTTGTTCAGTGAAATATTTATGCAAAGAGTTTTACTTTCACATATTTATAATAATAATTATTATTATTTTTAATGCTGTCTTTTTTAAAGTTTACCTAACAGTGCACCGGTTTATAATAATAAAAAAAAATATTATTATTATCTCTGTGTGTGTGTGTGTAAGGAGGGGAGGGGGTAAACTATCTTATTTTTCTATTTAACTTCTTCGTGGCGAATTCTATATACTTCTTTGATTTGTTGGTACTATTTTTTCTGAATAACAATTTTTGCTTCATTTAATCACAGAAATTATGACTGTAGACTGTAGATAAGGTAAAAATTAGTGTTCAAAATAGTGTTTTTCTAATTTGACTGGATTGCGAAGGACTTGAGGCAATATTATATTTCTTATATTCATAGATCGAGAGGCGAGTTTTACTGTATTAATAAATGCATTAATAGATTCTTCTTAATAACATTTCATTGGGAAAGGATTCGATAAAGATATTAATTTCAAACAAAAATAGAGATTGGATTTGCAACAGCTTTTGTAAGAATTGCTTTTGTATATATATAACATTTATATGCATTATATACATATTAGACTTTTTAAAAAATCCATAAAATCAGCAATTCTTGGATTCATTTAGGAATCTTGTTATCAGTGTAAATTAATATTTATTATTTATAATTATTAAATTAAAAAAAATCGGTAACGAAGAAAAATATAAATACACAAATCTATATTTTTTACATTTATTTATTTCACCCATAGCCATGAAATATTCTAAAATTTAAATAAATTTCATAATTTCTGCGATTTATAAAAATGTAAATATGCAATAATTCTATTACAAAATGTATATCTTCAAATAAAAAATAAATGAGTTTTTGCAAATGAACAAATATTGAAATTTTTAACTTCTCGCGAAAAGATGTATAAATTTTAATGAAAGAATCATCTTAAAATGATGCATTCTTGCTTACTTCTATCTATTCCAAATACCATATAATTTATTTCAATGAATTTTAATAAAGAATTTTTTATGCAATTAATAAAAGATTTAATCTTGAGCAAAAATGCTATTTTTCGCTACGTAATATGCAATTTCATTTCTTCAAATAAAATTTGTGAAAACTTAAGATAAAACATTCGCTATATTTCTAATACACAAATAAAATTGCATGATAAATTTTGTGAATGTAAAAACCATTTATATATATAATTCAAAACAATCCTTTGAATCTGTAAGTCTAAACCAGTACACAAACACAGCTTCAGTAGAAAATATTATTCCTGGATTTTGGTCCGAAGTGTATGAAAAGATACTTTTGACACACTCAGTGAATCCTCCCTCTTGCAGATAGCCATTGTACTTGTACCCGCCCTCCAAACAAAGCATGTAAACTACGCACAGAGAAGAATTGGGGGAAGGAAAAGTTGTTCTGAAAATTTGGGAGACATCTGGTCACCTTTGAACAGGTCTCGTTGAAAGAGATAGCTATTATTTACAAGAATGTTTTTCGTGGAGAATAGTGGGAAAGTTTCAAACGGTGAAAGGGTTAATCTAAAAAGTAGAAATCATAAAAAAGCTTGATTCTGCATTTAAAGCTAAATTTTTATTAATTTATATAATTATTAATTAATTATCAAATTATTTTAATATTTCACTTAATTACTTTAATAATATACTTTATTTTAAGTATTCATTATAATTTTCAATACTTAAGTACATCCAAATTCCTGTTCAAAAAATATAAACAAAACTGCAACCAGAAATCCACAGAATTCTAAAATCTGCACTACTCCTGGTTTCAAGATGTGTAGATTTGAATTAAATGTGTAGATTTGAATTAACCAGTATGCTGGTTAAGAATATTGATAGAAGAGATGAAGGCTATGAGAAATTATACAGGGTGATTCAGCTCGTCGGTGACAAACTTTAAGGATCGATAGAGCACACCTAGACGAACATTTTTGAATAGGGAATGTAGGGTCCCTGACGCGATGGTAAGGCGCTAGGCGCTTTCGAAAATTTGGGTGCCGAAATTCGAAACGTCATAAAAACTAGGGAAATGGTTAGATTTTCTTGCTTGTTGCGTCGAAATGATTCTGTTTGTTTAGACTTTCTTCAGTACCAATTTGATAAGCGTATCTCTTAAAACATGGATAGGGGGCGCTGCAGACTTTGGAGAGCTAGACAACAACTTTAAGCCCGTTATTTTGATAATTTAACACATGCTCGCCAAAGTTTATACTCTAACTTAAAGTTTGAACCCAAAAGTAGAGCCCTGCAAAAAGCGTAAGAGCCGGAATAAAATGTCAAAGTACAGGGTGGTCGAAACTCGAAGGCTCCTAAGAGATAAACAAACAGATTTCTTGACTTATGGCATGCATTTTCATGATTCTGTTTGCTGGGGCTTTCTGAAACTCAGTTGAACGGTACAAAAAGAAACATCGATAGGGGGCGCTTTGGGCAAAAAACATAATTCGTTGACATTTCGGACGCTAACTGGAAACGGGGCGCTACGATCAGTTAGTAATAATGAAAACACATTTTCTACCTCTGCTCAACACTTCTGAATAAATTTAGACCAAAAACATCAATGATACTGGAAATTTATTTACAAAAAATAACACTACAGAAGATGCTCGAAATTTCGACCTTGGGCCATGATGCAGGCTTCGCACCTCCGTCGCATTGAGGAGTGTGCGTTTCCAACAATGCCAGGAGTATCTCTGATCTGCCCTGCAGCTGCCACAATGCGCGCCACAAGTTCTTCAGCACTGCTGACAGGTGTATGGTATACCTCGGCCTTCAGGTAACCCCAAAGGAAGAAATCCAAGCAGGTGAGGTCTGGTGATCGGGCAGGCCAGTGAACTGGACCCCCACGCCCGATCCACCGCTGGCCATACCTTGCGTTTAGATGGAGACGCACGTCGTTCGTGTAATGGGCCGGAGCTCCATCGTGCTGGAACCACATCTGGCGACGCGAACCTTCGGGTACGTGCGCCTCATCCAGAAGCTGCGGCAGCACTTGATCCAGGAAAATCAGGTAATTTCCACCTGTCAGCCGTTCAGGTAACAAATAAGGGCCAATGAGGCAATCCCCCAGAATGCCGGCCCACACATTTACTGAGAAACGCTCCTGGGCTGCTCGGCTTCTGGTTTCATGTGGATTTTCATCACACCACACATGACTGTTGTGGGCGTTCCACATTCCCTCCCGGCTGAAGGTGGACTCGTCCGTAAACAAAATGCTGTTTACAAAACGGGGATCCCTGGATCTCATCGCCAAGTACCATCTTGAGAATTCCACTCGAGGGCCAAAATCCTGCTCTCTGAGCAACTGCACCCGCTGGATGTGGTAGGGGTGCAGATTCCGGGAACGTAAGATGCGCCACGCAGTTGCTTGCGAAATGCCAACATGTCTGGCGATATCTCTCGTGCTAAGACCTGGGTTGTCCTCAACCAGGTTAAGCACCGCCTCTTCGTTGTCGGGGGTGCTCACTGATCGCTCCCGTTCAGGCCTGCCTCCGTCGAAAGATCCCGTTGTGGACAACCTCTGGTGTACTCGAGCGAAGAAGGCATGGCAGGGGATTTGCCTGTTGGGGTAACGCTCGGCGTACAACCGCTGAGCGGCTCATCCATTACAACCAGCAGCGCCATACGCCAAATGCATGTGAGCCAATTCAGAGTTTGTGTACCGTTCCATCCTACTACCGATCTGCAGACAAGTAACCCGAAGCTTAAGTAGGTACCGCACGTTCAAAAGACGTGTCTGCGCATACAACTACGTCATCTCGCGTTGTCGTCTACGCATTACGTATCTTTTGCATATCGATATGGTACGATATCTTTTGCATAAATCAGCAAAAAGCACCTTATGTAAATTTTATTGCGCGCATTGTGCATGATTGAAACCAGCTATGTTTGTTAAAAAAAAAAAAAAAAAACTGCAGTTTTAATAGCGTCTTATGATAAGTAAATTACTCTCTTGTTTTGTTTCTAACTGATCGTAGCGCCCCGTTTCCAGTTAGCGTCCGAAATGTCAACGAATTATGTTTTTTGCCCAAAGCGCCCCCTATCGATGTTTCTTTTTGTACCGTTCAACTGAGTTTCAGAGAGCCCCAGCAAACAGAATCATGAAAATGCATGCCATAAGTCAAGAAATCTGTTTGTTTATCTCCTAGGAGCCTTCGAGTTTCGACCACCCTGTACTTTGACATTTTATTCCGGCTCTTACGCTTTTTGCAGGGCTCTACTTTTGGGTTCAAACTTTAAGTTAGAGTATAAACTTTGGCGATCATGTGTTAAATTATCAAAATAACGGGCTTAAAGTTGTTGTCTAGCTCTCCAAAGTCTGCAGCGCCCCCTATCCATGTTTTAAGAGATACGCTTATCAAATTGGTACTGAAGAAAGTCTAAACAAACAGAATCATTTCGACGTAACAAGCAAGAAAATCTAACCATTTCCCTAGTTTTTATGACGTTTCGAATTTCGGCACCCAAATTTTCGAAAGCGCCTAGCGCCTTACCATCGCGTCAGGGACCCTACATTCCCTATTCAAAAATGTTCGTCTAGGTGTGCTCTATCGATCCTTAAAGTTTGTCACCGACGAGCTGAATCACCCTGTATATATGTATACAGGGTGTCTCAAAAGGTCCTTTACAAACTTAACATGCTGTTCTGTCACATCTTGAGGAACAAGATTTACATAGGAACTAGTGCTCGAAAATGCAAACTGCGACCGTTAGAGGACGATGAGCGCAGGTTTGGATGAAAAGAAAGAAAGGATATCGAAAGAGGTATTAATATGACTTTTATTAAAGAACATGATTTAATATACAGAAGGTGTTTAAAATTCCTTCCATTCGCCACAATGCATGCTTCACAACGTCGAAGCATGGATTCACGGACCCGTTCAAAATTGGCAGGTGTGTCACGGATACGTGCCGCCGCTTCCACGATTCTGGCGATGAGATCCATGTCCGATGTTACGAGCGTCTCGTACACCATGGACTTTATGTGTCCACACAAATAGAAATCCCGGGGGATCGCGGTGGCCATGCGACTGGCCCGCCTCAGCCAATCCACTATCGAGGTATCCTCGCACAGTGTAGCTAAAATGAGCAGGCACTCCATCATGCTGGAACAAGATGTTTCGGCGTGTAGCGGCTGGAACGTCACCCATCAGTTCCGGCAAGACTCTTTCTAAGAAAATGCGATAGGTATCCCATCGAGGCGCTGAGGTTGTAGGTAATGGTCAATTAACATGTCACTGATAATACCAGCCCAAACGATTACGGCGAAACATTGTTTACGTTGACGTGAATGGACACGTGTAGATCTCGGGTTTTCATGCGTACATATGTGCATGTTGTGCAGGTTCAGGGCACTGTCCTGTGTAAAACAGAATTCATCCGAAAACAAAATCCACGATGGAAAATCCAGCTGTGCGACCCGTTGTTGCAAATAACAGCGTGCGAATGCAGTTAGAACGCGTTGGGGATAATCGTCAACGCACAATGCCTGTACCCCTTTGTAAGTGGTAGGGGTGTTGCGTGTCCTCATGCAGTATGCGCATAATGCTGGAACGATGTACACCGAAGACGCGTTCGCTTGCTCGGAAACTTGTTTGCGGGTTACTGTCAAATTTCCGTAGCACGGTTTCCTCTACGACATGCGTGCATGTAGTGCGCTCTCGATCGATGTAGCTACGTACTTGGAAAGCTCCTGCTTCACGCAATCTGCGGTAAAATTGTCCAAACAAAACATGACTTGGCTGACGTCTGCTTGAGAAGCGCTCAAGGTACATCCATACCGTGACTCGTGCACTTCCATCCACGGCGCCATATACGTAATGCATATCGGCCAATTCTGCGTTACTAAACCGATTAATCCTTCTCCTGCAACGTCCTCGCCTGAAATGATTACGTTTCCCACTTTCCCGTAAGCCTGCACTCAATGCCTTCTAGCGGTCTCAGTTTGCATTTTCGAACACACGTTCCTATGTAAATCTTGTTTATCATGATACGACAAACCAGCCTGTTAAGTTTGTAAACGACCTTTTGAGACACCCTGTATATATATATATATATATATACATATTAATTAAAAAACAATGTGTGTGTATTTGTGTTTTTCGTCAATTACTTTTTTTTAATATTAATGAAATTTAAATGGTGTAATGGTGTAAGTGAAGTTTTTATTCTTCTGTAATATGGCCTTCATGCACACTTTTTTTCTTCAAGTGTAATGCTGTAGCACACTTGTCTTTCATAAATAAAAAGTAACTAATACATGTTCACAATACCGAGGTGTTTCTATTGGTTATACTAAACTGAGTAAATTTATTTTTCAAGCATTATTTTGCTGATAAATTAACTTATTTATGTTTATATGATTATACTACTTAAATGTCTTTTAGCGTACCTTTTCTTCCTAAATGCACTTTATTTAAGCGATGACTATGTATCAAAGTAGTGTTGTGAAAAAAAAATTAAAACATCTTTATTTTAAGGCTGACTTGAAAATATGAAGAAATTTTAACTTGGGAAATTTGAGACCAATCAAAAAAAAAAAAAAATTACTGTTTGTGTCATTTTCCCCACTCATTTGATGTTCTAGTGCAGGGGTTCTCAAACTATGGTACGCGTACCAGTACTGGTACTCGAAAGTCTTATACTGGTACGTGAAATGAAATAAAAATTACAGCAAGTGAAATGAAAAAGCAGCTCAATCCCACCTCCCTCCCCCCTCTTTCTTGATGTGTCAGTTCACCGGCTCCGTGGTGTTTGCTATCTGTTACTTCTTTGACAATGTTTTGCATGTAATGTCGGTTAGAATTTTTAGATAAATGGAACTAATATTCGGTAGATTTTGAGTTTACATTCATACACCCTGAAAAAAAGTTTTCTTCTATTACTATATTGCATATATGTATATTACTTATTTAAATGAACATCCATTTCGCATTAATAAGCAGTTTACTTTCATTTACATTAGTAAGGTATGTAAATTTCTTAAGTAGGTTATTCACTTATTAAGTTTTCTTATGTGTATTTTACTACTGATATAAATATAGGGTATTCATATAACAAAAAATTGGCTACCGAGTGAACTTCAAATGTGTATTTTTTCCATGTTTAACAAAGGTATGCAGTAGTTTTATATTTAAAGACATATTTTTCTGTCACCCAAAAATGATACGCTTTATATACACTAAAAAATATTAAAGTCAATATAAGCACCAATTTAATAACGTAGTCATGTAAATCAATAAAATCGCCTCAGACGGAAACACAAAAGACTGAAAAAATATTTCGTTTTAGACATGTTCCGTTTACACAGGTGTTTCTGTATTAGCTTTGAGTTCGATACCTGGTGGTACGCGGAAGTATGAGCTTCTATTTAGTGGTACTTTTGTCTAAAAGTTTGGGAACTCCTGTTCTAGTGTAACCATTATACTTTCTACAAACTCTATTAGAAAGCATAACTGGGTTTAACGACGCTTACTCTTCACTCATTTCTTCATACAATTTGCATGGACAGATCAAAGAGTGTTTGTAGTTGTATTCCTAAATTGCACAAAAAAATGCATATTTTTATAGCTATAATCAATTATACGGAGCTTTAAGCATGGTAAAAATGCTAATAAAAGATTAAAATATTTCTTTTCTGCAGTGCAAATATATTAAATAATGCAAAATGTTTTAGCAATAATCATTAATATTAAATAAAATAAATTCTAAAATCTGCCGAATTCCTGACTAAACACATCTGCATATTAGAATTTCATTGCCACAAAAATAATTTCTATTTCCATTCCTTGTAAAATGTATCATTCGAATTGAATATTTCCAACTGAGCGAAAAAAATTCCCGAAGCCGGGAAATCGAACCCACATCCTTGGCTTACAGGGGCAATGCTCTACCGTTTAAACCACATAGGCTGACAACCGGCGAGGACATTTCGCTCAGATAACATTATTGGTAATAACATCTGGTCAGTCATTTAGACAGGTCAGCAGAATGATCTGCAGGTAAAGGAACTCCATATAAACGATGGGGATAAACTATTATTTTAACAGAATCAAACTGAGCTCAGTTGGAAATGTATTCAATTCGTATAACTTCACCAATCAGTTTGATTGAGTTAAAATAATAGTAAAATGTATCATTGTTTTTGTAGATGATATTAAATTATAAAATTTTCTCCATAATATTGTTTTATTTTTTATTTGTAATAAGTTATTCATTTTAAAATGTTTCTTATTTATTTTATTTACAATTTAAACTTATACTGTCAGGAAAAGCATCTGACACAACTTCGGTTTCACTAACGTCAGATAATTCGGAGTCTACTGCAGCTTTTAATACTATGGTGGAAATTAAATTTCAATTCATTTTTTACATTAATTTTAATCTCTTAAAATAAGTATTTTTTCTTGATAATTGCTTTTTTATGAATCATAAAAAGTGATTATTTAATTTTATTTTATTGCAGATGAATAAAGCCATTAATGTAGATACGCATAACACCACTGAAAGCAATCTTCTGCATCTGTTAAATCATACTGGTGTCAAATCTTTTGCATGCGATATATGCAACAAGAAATTTTATCAAAAGGGTGACTTAAGCAAGCATCTGGTAATTCATACTGGCGAGAAACCTTTTGTTTGCGAGATATGCAACAACAAATTCTCTGAAAAGGCTGTTTTAAACAATCATCTGTTAATTCATACTGGTGAAAAACCATTTGTGTGTGAGATATGTAACAAGAAATATTCTAATAAGACTAATTTACGAAAGCATCTGTTAATTCATAAAGCTAAGAAACCTTTTGTGTGTGAAATATGCGACAGGAAATTTTCTCAAAACAGTGTTTTAACCAGGCATCTGTTCATTCATACTAGTGAGAAACCATTTGTGTGTGAGATATGTAACAAGAAATATTCTAATAAGAGTAATTTCATCAAACATTTCTTAATTCATACTGGTGAGAAGCCTTTTGCATGTGAAATATGCAAGAAGAGATTTTCTCGAAACAGTTATTTAAGCAAGCATCTGATAATTCATACAGGTGAGAAACCTTTTGTGTGTGAAATATGCAACAGGAAATTTTCTCAAAACAGTGTTTTAAGCAGGCATCGGTTAATTCATACTGGTGAGAAACCTTTTGTATGTGAGATATGCAACAAGAAATTCTCACGTAAGAGCCATTTAAACCAGCATCTGATTATTCATACTGGTGAAAAATCTTTTGTATGTGAGATATGCAACAAGAAATTCTTTCAAAAGAGCGTTTTAGCCAGGCATCTGTTAAGTCACACTGGTGAGAAACCTTTTGTGTGTGAGATATGCAACAAGAAATTCTTTCAAAAGAGCGTTTTAGCCAGGCATCTGTTAAGTCACACTGGTGAGAAACCTTTTGTGTGTGAAATATGCAACAAGAAATTCTCTCTAAAGAGCCATTTAACCAGGCATCTGTTAATTCATACTGGTGAGAAACCTTTTGCATGTGAGATATGCAAAAAGAAATTTTCTCAAAGCAGTCATTTAACCAAGCATCTGTTAAGTCACACTGGTGAGAAACCTTTTGCATGTGAGATATGCCACAAGAAATTCTCTGAAAAGAGTGAGTTAAGCAGGCATCTGTTACTTCATACTGGTGAGAAACCTTTTACTTGTGAGATATGCAATAAGAAATTTTCTCGAAACAGTTATTTAAGCAAACATTTGTTAATTCATACTGATGAGAAACCTTTTGTGTGAGATAAACAAGATTTTTTTTGGTAATGTTAAGTGTTAATTTGTTTTTTGCTGTTAACCAACTTTTTTTATAGGAGCTACAACATATTCTAGCATTAATAAATTGTCATTTCTTGTCAAATATTACAGTTACTTAAACGAAACACCGACCAACGAAAATATTTGAAATTTAAAGCAGAAATGTGCTGATTAGGAGTTTGAACATCAGCTATGGCAAACACATTTTTATTTTGATCTTCTTATTTTCTCAAAAGTCTTACAGTTTCCTTTTTATCTTTTACTTAACATAGATTTAAAGGTTTGTAGTATTCTCTCATGATTGAAGATATTTTAGCTTTTAGTCGCACGTTAAACAGGATTTTACACAATGAATTCTTTGACTGTAAAACTGACTTTCTTAGGAACTGAGAAATATTTCTTTTTAAAGAGTTGCTACCCACGAATCCTCTGTAATATTGAAATAAAATATATTCATAATCAAAAACTCTACTTATGTTTTTGACACATTGATTGCTGTTTCATAAATACTACTTGAAAAGTATTGCAGATTTTTATTGCATTGTCTCCCATCTGACTAGGATCTAACTCTCGTAAATTACTTGGACTTCCATGTAATTGGCATACGTTACTCAGGTTTATTACTGCACATTTATTATTCAAAATCAATTGTGTAGTATTTATAGTTCGTTCAGGAGGACACTTTAAATAATTGTACATTATTATGGTCTGTGTGGTGAAATCTTTGCGGTATACTTTATACTATTTCACGAATTTATTGAATGAAATTAGTCTGAGTGTAATATATTTCAATGAAATACATACTTGTTACTGAGAAATTACCGTAATTTCCGGTGTATAGCCCGCAGACAAAATATTCAGTTTGGACCCAGAAATTTTATTCAGTATTTGAAGACCAATATTTACCGTGATCTAAAAGGTTACATTTTATTTTTAAAAATTTCTGGGTCGAAACACGTTTGTTTGATCCGCAGGCTATACACCCGAAATTACGGTACTCTTAAATAGTTTGAAGATAATCTTTATTAAGCTACTTCCAACATGCGCTCGGTATCACTCAGTTGTAAGCTAATTTACCAGATTAGTTGAGTGTTTCAGTTATTAATACAGTTAATAGTTAATAATAATTAATTTATGCTTTAAAATAAATGTAATACAACAAATTCCCTCAAATCCACACTCCTTGGGACCAGACGTTGTGCAGAATTTAGAATTTTGTGGATTTCTGATCATTGATTTGTTTACATTTTTTAAATATAATTTGAATGTAATTATGTAATCGAAATTATAAGGAATGTTTGTAATATGGTAGAATATTAAAATGATTAAGTAAAATAATAAAAATTAAGATTATTTAAAAAATGATTAAATTTTTACAAGTAATTAATTAATAATGTATAATTAAATAAGCACCATAAAGATACATTTTTCTTGAATTGTTATGGAATGGCCTGCCTCATAAAGGTACCCTGCTGCTTCACGCCAAAATCATAAAATCAGTTAATTTATGTCCGATTTAGTCAGACTTAATAACCAAAGAAAGCTTGACTAATTTGGTTAAAAGATTGTGATTACCAAAGTTATCAGCAATATCTCGAATTTTTTCAGAAATAAATTTATACTTCCTTCATAAAAAAGCAAGAGTTAAGTCATATTAATGAGAATTACATTTAAAATACTTACAGAATTATATAAAAATAGAAAAGTCTGTAACTCTGATCCTCATCTGAACTGAAAGTTTCATTGTTTAAATCTGCCAGGATGTGCGGATTTTAGGCGTTTTCTGATTTTAGGTTGCGAATTTGAGGGTGTCTACTTTAATATGAGATACAAATTAATAATACAGGATATTACAATACCTCCTTTTAAAAAGCAATTAAAGTCACTATCACAAAATTAAAAGTCATTATAGATCAAGTCTATTTGACTTCTTTCTGACTCGTGTAGGATAACATCTGGTTTGGGCATCTGCAACAGGTATATCTTCACTTGAGCTTTCTGTGAGAAGATTTTCAAACTGTTGAACTTAAGAGCTCTGCTATGTTGTAATACTGTATCTGGACTGGTGATGGATGTTGGTGGATTATCACTTTCAGTTGTTAAATGAAGATCATCAGGAATAAAATCATCTTGATGCTCAGGGATTGACATGTTAGCTCGGAGATTCTGATCTATGTGTGCAAGATATTTTATGTTTTTTATTTTGATCATCCAAGTCTAGGAACCTTCTAGCGTAATTAATTTGCCTCTAATCCGCTTGTTCTAAAGATCTCTGTGGGATTTATTTTACCCGAACGTCTTAACCACAGGATAAACTCTTGTTACTAGTGTGAGATCTGGCAAAGTACTGTTTTTCACATCTTTGTTTTCTTTCAACATGCCTTGCTGTAAATGGATGCAGTAAATACAAGACTATTCTAATTGGACGTCAAAGGAAGAGCTCTGCTGGAGATAAGCCATTTGTAGAATAAGGTGAAGACCTGTAAAAAAGCAAAAATCTGTTCACCTTGGCGGTTATTGTACTACTATCTGTAGAGCCTAACTTCATCTTACTGAGCAAATTCTTAAAAGTCTGTATAGTACGTTCTGCCTGACCATTTGATTGGGGGTGATTTATTGAAACGACAGTTTGTAAGATACCCAAAGATTAAAAAAAGATTTTGAATTCGTCAGAAATGAACTGTGGTCTATTATCAGAAACTACCTCTAGGGTAACCCATGTCTGACAAAGAGTTGTTGCTATACAGCATTTGTACTTGCCGCTGATGTTGAAGACATCTTTGCTACTTCTAACCATTTCGAATAACTGTTTACAACTATCCAGTAATCAATTTAATCCTTCGTAGAAAAATCTTAGTGAATGTGGTCCCATGGTGCCTTGGGCCATACCCATGATTGCATTCATGTGATTGGAGGAGATCTGGCTACAAGTTGGCAAGCTGTATTATTAAATTCTAATAATACAGGACGATTCAAAATAAATGAGAATTGCTAGCCTGTTTGTTCTTATTCATTTTTAATCGTCATGCATTAGGATTAAATATTAATATAAGCCATTTAAGACCTATATTAAAATATTAAAGGCCTTAGAAAGTAGTTAACATTGATTGGGGTGGGGAGACACCATGAATATTTGCAAAAGATATTAAAATTGTGATTTTAAAAAGTTAATTAATGTAAAGATTTCTTGAAATATTTCCAACAGAAAACATCTACATTAAACTTCTACATCACGTTCCTTCATTCTTATTAGGAAGTGGAAGGGGGCAGAGGATCGTGCTGTAATGATTAAATTGTGATTTTTAAAATTGCATTACATAATTTATTTGTTTTATAGAAATTAGAAGAGAAGCAAGGCATGTATGTAGAAAAGGGTGTTACTATCTCTTTCCGTGAGACTCCTTTTCCTGTGCTCATAAGAAACAGTGCGTGCCAATAATTCAAGCACGATAACAAATTTAAAATAAAAATTTAAATGTTCACTTCATTTCAATGTCTGTCTTGTATATGTTAATAATAGCAGTTTTAACACCACATTCAATAAAATTATCTTTTAAACTTTATTTCAAACCATAGAGTTTAAGAATAGAACAAAAATTTCTGTGTCAAAAGTTTATGCACAAAATCGTTTTTATGCAAATTTTACAAACTGATGTAAGCGGTTGTACACGCAAACGATTTCTGGGTATATAAGAAGCAGCCAATTGTTGTTTTTGAATTAATACAAAATGCCTAAGTCGAAAGAATTTTTAGAGGAGAAGGTGGTAAATATCTGGAGTGTGAGAGAAAACACAAGACTGTTTCTGAAATTGTAAGTGCACTGAAAAGATCAAAACGAGGTATTCGTCAAGTTTTGGCTCGTGGTAATGATTTCAAACGAAAATTCCATTCAGGAAGGCCACGAGTGACTACTTTCCACGATGACCGCCGCATCAGGAACTTGGCTTCAACTGGTAATTACTCTCTTTCGCAAATAAAACATGCAGTTGGAGGACAAATATTGAGAAAAAAACTGTTCATAGAAGAGTTTTGGAATCGGAATACATCAAAAAGCGTAAAATAACTCGGTTACCATATCTGAAAAGACACCATAAAGAAGTCAGATTACAGTGGGCCAAAGAGCATATCTCATTTGGTGATAAGTGGCTGAATGTCATATTTAGTGATGAAAAATGGAACATCGATGGCCCTGATGGGTTTAAGTACTATTGGCATGATCTCCGCAAAAGAACCTGCGAATATATTTAGCTGACAATATGGTGGTGGTTGTGTAATGGTATGGAGGGCTTTTCCTTTCAATGGTCAGCCATGTCTAGCATTCATCAGTGGTCGTGAAAACTATCAAGAGACACTTTCCAATCATTTTTTCCCTGTTGCCGAAGTTTTTTTTTTTGAGGGGGGGAAGAAAAATGGTTATTTCAACAGAATAATTCTTCCATCCATACCTTAAACTGTACTTCAACGTGGCTTAAGAGGCTACTTCAATCAAGCGTAATGCTATTCCTATGGAAGAAATTTATAAAGATATCTACGTTGCATTTCAATATTTTTAAATGATTTTTTTTCATTGGATAGCTGAGATCGATCTACACAAAGACCTTTTTTATTTTTTCGATTTTGTTTACAGATATTTTTAATGAGGACACTTTCATTTTCGAAACCAGTTTCGAAAGTGAAAACAACCCCATAAAAAAATCTGCAGCCAAATCGAAAAGGTAAAAAACGGTCTTTGTGTAGATCGATCTCAGCTATCCAATGAAAAAAAAATCATTTAAAAATATTGAAATGCAACCGAGATAGCTTTATACATTTCTGCTATAGGAATAGCATTATCAAGCGGATCTTTTCGCATGACTGAAGTAGCCCCTTATGTCGAAAAAAGTGTCTGTTTTGAAATGGCTGTCAATTAGACCTGATTTAAACCCTATAAAAATATGTGGGGGTTATTCTCACTCATGCATTTTATCGAAATGGGAAGTAGCATTTTTCAGCTAAAGATTTGAAAGATTTGAAATTGAACCAGAAACAATACAGTACCTCATTTTATCAATGAAAGACCGTATATGTAAAGTAATTCAGCAGAATGGAGTAATAATAAAGTGTTATTATTTTATTCTTGTTCTACTAAAGACTAAGAACTACTGTGCTTAAACTTTTGACACACTCAGTTTTGTTCTTTTGATAAATTCTGTTATTTGAGATAAATTTAAAAGCATATATTTGTTAAATATTTTTTTTAAACTACAATTTGTAGGGCATGTGAAAAGGAAAGTCTTCGTATTTGACATTAAATGATTGCTTATTGAAACTATAGCGTATAAGCGTAACTGTAATATCCATAATAACGCGCATATAAACATTTGCACATGCAATCTTCGAACTACACGATACAGGAAACACAGAATACGATTTCGTCGGACATGCACGCAAGCGTGTAGAAAAAGCTTTTCTCACTAAAGTGTTTGGATGTACAAATTTTCTCCGAGTGTGTTGGGATGTTGGGTGTCTGCGACCGCGAATAAGCGACCAAATATATCTTTTACATAACAACAATTACAAAGTGAAGCACATAACTTCAAGCATACAACTTGGTGCATTTCCACTCAATAGACTCTGAGATACATCTATAACCTTCACCACCAAAGACAGCATAACCTCCTTTCCCTGTTGAGCAAAGTCAAAATCAATTCAATGTAATTTTGAATAAATACTTTACATACTAAATTTGGTGAAATTAAATACCATGCACGCCGAGACATAACTATATCACGGATATAGCCAAATGCATAGCATATCAGCGGCACCTGTTGGTCGATATAGATACCAAAGAATATATATTTTAGAAAAGAAGTCCGGGTTTAGCCGAAGGATAAAAAGTTGGTTCCTCGATCTGATTGGTAGAAAAAAACTTTACAGGCTGAGAGCAGCCGCGGTTGCTTCGCCGCCAATGACGCCCATGCATCAATCATTTCTTTGGCATCAATTTGCCAAATGTCAACTTTCCTTTACCCTTCATTGTAGAACTCGTTCCAAACAATGAAAACATTCCACTGTTTCCCGCGTTTTGTGAATCTGGTAGGATTAGGTTGCATTTTTTCGAAAATCTGTGTATCGATTCTTTTCCAAATACAAACTAAACTGTTTGATTTCTTTACATTTTGATTTCATTTCTGATTAGCCAAGTGTTTTTTGCTTCAAAAGCAAAACAATGAATTACACCTGTATTTATTTCCTCATAAGATAAGTGCTACTTTCTTAACTATTTAACTTAAAACCTTTACAATAAAAAAATTTGCGGATTTGTTGATCATTTGTTTAATTACCTTAAATTTGTAATTGCGTGAATTTAGGTTGGTGATAATTAAATTTATAATGCAACAATGTTAGTAATTTTAGAAATCATGTAAAAATATCATTTATATAAATTATTTTTAGTTGTATTTCCTTTTAAATATGTGTGAAATTAGTATATTCAAAATATCTGTACAAATGTACTTTTAGAAAACATTGTTTTAAAGAACAGAAGATAATTTCCCTCATTTCGAAAAAACAATAAACTTTCACACATTAAATATTGTTTTGTAATACGTATTATTGACTGATATAAAAAATAATCATAATACCTCTATTTTTTAGTAATATTTTAGCGACTTAAGCGTTGATATTTAAATTTTTAATATTATCTGATATTTTGAAAATAGTTTCTTACTTATGTCCACAACTGAACCACCAATTGGAAGAAGGGAATAAACGCCACTTTTTGACACATTCATTTTTCTACATTTTTACATTCTTTAGATGTGTAGCGCTTAATTGTAAGTTCGAAGAAAATAACAAAAACCATTCGCTTCGTATGTTTTTTTTATTTTCTCCGAACTCACAACTAAGCGCTACGTCTAAAGAATGTAAAAGTGTAGAAAAATGAATGTGTCATAAAGTGGCGTTTATTCCCTTCTTTCAATTGGTGGTTCAATTTAGAATTACATTATAAAAGCTGACGAAAAGCAAAAAGAACGGGAGGAGAAGAAAAGTAAAAATCACCGGTTCTCCTCCTGTTAAGTTGTTTATCGCACATCATATATTGAGGAACGAAGTTGATTCGACCCATTTACATTATCCCTATAGCAGTAAACTTTCTTTACGAAGTTATAGTTTCTTTGGATATACCTCCAAACCTATTGAGCTCCAGTTAATGTCGATGTGTAACAGAATATGAAGTTTGGTGAAATTCCGTGCATTAGTTCTTGAAATACATCACCCACAAAATTTGTGTCACCTGTAAACACACATTTTCCAAAAATAATCAGATCTTGTTCAAGACATCCGAAATCGTGCAAGTCCATCAAAAATTAGAAGTTCAAATTTTCACGATTACAACTTTTTTTGGTATGTATATAGAAGAAAGTAAAAAATAAAAAGTACTGTAAAATTATGATGTGTATTTAATCTTGTTGTAACACATTTCCCGAATGTCTTCAAGAATTTGCAGCCTATTGCAAAAGGCAATTATATTAATATCAATAGTATCCGAAATAATTATATTTATTAGGTTTCCGTAAATGATATATTCGTAAAATTTAAATAAATTTTTTTGGTCGTTTGGATAGATACTTTTAAATCTAAAGGCCTCTTTTTAAAAATAACCCGAAAGTATTAAATATATTGCTCGCTTGCAACTAAATTTTTTTACTTTAAAACAAAATATTCCTTACATAACAAAGACAACATGATTTCCAATTTGATTTTAAATATTTTGCATGTCAAAGCAAGAAACTTTTCACGAAGATGATTGTTTGCTGTATTTTAAACAAAAACAAAAGCCCAACTTTGAGCCAATGAATAGGAATTATAGTACAGAGGGAAATTTAAAAAAGTCGTGTCAGTGTCAGTCAACTTCAAAAGTTTTGTTTTCTCTATTTTTCCACCGCAGACGATTTTTGATACAATCGGATAGGATATTAATAGCATTTGGTTGTCTAAAGTCATCGAGAAACAATCGGCACAATCAAGAGAATCAATAAAAACATCTCGTCATCTCCTAAAACCAAACTGCAGTTATATTGTTTCTACCGCACTTTATGAAGTTTCCAAAAAAGGGTGTTAAATTTGTTTAAAAACCTCGCATTCTATAAAGAAAAAACTAGTAGGGAACTTTTAAAATAAGCTTATATATCTTCATGTATGTCCGTTCTATTCCTACACGAATAGTGTAAATGGTTTACATAGCCATCTGCTACAGCTACAAATCTTTCGACTATTTTGTTTTATAGTGTGGTAGCAAATATTAATTGTTATTAAATTTGTTACAATTTCCTTAATTGCAACCGATTAAATGTTCGCTGAAAAATATGAGATAAAACATGTTTTTTACATTCCTGAAGTTCCAGAAGAAATTTGTGAACTATTTCTCTAGACGTTCAAGAAGATTTCTAAAACAGAAAGTTTCCAGATATTTTTGTTCAGATTGTGGAGCACAGCTATAACTTTCTATTTATTTTTTTCAAGTGAAATAAACTCTAAAATATTTTTTTTTATAAAATGTGTTATGCTTCTAAGTTCTATTCATTTGATTTCATTTATGATATAACATTTCTGCTTTTAAATATATTTATTTAACTTAAGGTTTTCAGATATGATATGTATATTTTTATAAAGATATAATAGAAAAGGGTCCCACAGAAGCATTATGGGGGATATGACATAAACTATAGGCTCCATCCTCGACGTAGTTGTCAAACCATTAGATTTATTGCCGAAATTTCCAGGCCCGGTCCATAAAAGCTATAAGTTTAGCCCGTGCAAAAACATAATTGGCCCGACCCTACTAAATATCTACAAAACATGCTATTTCTAAAGGAACATTATCTTAAATTAAGATGATTCAAAAAGCAGATTTATTCGTGCATAGATTTTATTTTCAGATGGTGCTTGAAATTCAGAAATTTAAAGCTATATAAAGAAAAAATTAAGATTTAGAAAATATATTTCTCTAACTTATTAAATCAAATTAAATGTATAAAGATTTTGCAAAACAAATGTACAACATCACTATAATTTTTACAAACCTAAATAAATAAAAGATTAGCCCATCACAGGCTCACAGAAAGTATTTAGAAGCTTGAATACGTCGGGATTGGCTAATAATTACATTCATGCGGCTGGTTCGGACCCGAGTCGACATTTTAACTGTTATTCTTGGCCGGTCTATACAAAAGAAATCTAACCCGGCTATGCAGGAAAATGCGAGACCCGAGCCCAACCCAATTTTCGTGAATGAAAATTCGTCCGAGGCCGGCCGACGGACTAGTCTGCGCTCCGCCTTCGAGCATCAGTCCAGCCTTCGTCCGATTCAGACCACTAACTACAATATAACAATTTATGACTGGCTTCCATGCCAAATTTAATACTACAAGAGAAAATTTAAAATAGTTTTTAAAAACAAGTTTTTATTAAAGTACTTAAAAGTAGAAAGCAGCAATGTTTAGAAATGAATGTTCTTTTTTAAATGACGTTCTAATCTCATGTAAAAACTAACGGGTTTGTTCAGTAAGGAATTAGATTAATTCCAAAAAATTCATTTAAAAGAAAATAATTTCAGAGACATTTAATATTCTTCAAAATAGCCCCCTCCTGCATTAACACACCGTTACCAATGACTATGCTATCCATTTATTCCCCCCTGGAAACCTTCAACATGGAATGCTGTTCAGAATACGCGTTGCGTTTTTCTGCAAGTGCACCAGATTGTCAAAACGGCGACATTTAAAACCGGATTTTAACCAAGAGAATTAAAAGAGTACAGCGGTGACAGATCAACGCTGTACACTGGTTGGGGTAGCGTGAGACGCTGTGTTTTAGCAGGAGCTAGGTCACTTTGAAGCATGTGTTGGAACCAGTATTGCACAAATTTTCTGTATTTGAAGTTCTGTAAAAATTTGATGCACAATCTATTTTGTAAGTCCCAACGTCTTCTCAATCATTCGGACGATCATTCGAGAATCAGAAACCAAAAGTACTTTAATTTTAGCCACATTGTCTGAAGTTTGAGAACTTGATGGACGCCCAGCGAATTGTTCATCATCGACGTCTTCTCTTCTCTCTTTAAAGGCTTTGTGCCACCTAAACACTTAAGCATTGGACAAAGAATCCTTCTCGTAGGCTTCTTGTCACATGGGAAGCCTCTTAGTAGCCGATTTGTTTATATTTACACAAAACGTCATGTCGTATTGCTGCGCGATTCTCCACTTCATTCTGAAAATCTAACGACATTTTCAAACACATGTCTGCTTACGAGCAATTCGGGCGCTGCAAAGCTTTAGGCCAACTGAATTCCTCTAGACTCTGCAGCTGACAGCCTACGCTGCACATACCGCCTACAAACTCTGTCCCTTTGGCCTTCTGCTTAGCGCGAAAATTTCAGTCACATTACTTCCTGGACAGACCCTGTATGTATCACATTTCTGAAAAACATAGAGCGGGCATCACATTAAATATTCTTCCATAAAAAGGCAACGTCTTTTTTACATGCACAACAATTTGCATGAATTCATTGACAGAAATATTCATAATTTTGTAATGAATTGCAAAAATTCGATGAAGAAAAGTATTTTTCAGTAGTATGATAAAATGTAAGTTTATGATATTACTTTTATCAATGGAATGGTATTTTTTTCAGTATAGGAGACTTGGCGAGATAGAGGAAAGGGCACGTTAAGAGTGAAAGAAATTTTTCATGCCTATTTTCTGCAACCTAATCACTTTTATATACACAAGCATTCTTTTCAATATTTATATAACTTATTTAATATATGGGAGCCATTTATCCTACACTGCTCAAAAAAATTAGGGGAGCAAGCAAAAAAGTGAAGAGAACAGTGCAAGACAGCCATGTACGGGCATAAAATGGATAGTACACGTGTATCAATGCGCAATACAGAAAAAAGACGCAAAAAATTGTAAGGTTGCTTTTATTCTTTAAAAAGATGAAAAGAACATGATAAGATGGTTTAAGTCAACAATTTGGTTTCATGTAAATGATAAAAAAAAGTATTGTTTAGAAATGATGCAAGATTTTTAATATGGCGTGTGGTCTCCTCGAACAACTAAGACTGCTGCACACCTGTTTTCCATGGATGCGATGAGGTTATCGATAAGATTTTGGGGAATACTGTCCCACTGCTCAAGAATTGCAATCTCCAAGTCCCGGACAGTAAATGGAAGCCTCGGTCTCGCAGCAATGCGTCATCTGAGTATGTTCCAAACATGCTCGATCGGATTTAGGTCGGGAGAGCATGCTGGTCATTCCA
Source organism: Maratus speciosus (assembly GCA_963932465.1). NCBI lineage: Eukaryota > Metazoa > Arthropoda > Arachnida > Araneae > Salticidae > Maratus > Maratus speciosus. The sequence goes on from OZ010794.1 coordinate 38,062,450, forward strand.
TACGCTGTATTCTTTTTTAGCTTCAAACATGTTTTCCACAAGACGAACTGTATGAAGTCTGGCATTATCATGCATGGAAAAACAAATCTCTAATTGCTGCAACAGAAAATACGACATGAGGTCTCAGTATCTCGTCTGTATAACTTGGGACCATTAAAGTGCCATTCCGAATGATATGCAGGCCCGTACGTCCACCTATGCTGATTCCAGCCAATAGCATCAACCCACCTCGTCTGTACTGTGATCTTTCACGAACGAATGTGGGATTATTTTGAGTGCCTCTTTTTCTCCATGCCAAAACACATCAGATGTCATATACAGACTGAATCGGGACTCGTCTGTAAACAGAATTTGACTCCAACAACGTTGCATCCAAATTCGATGTTCAGTTCCTCACCTTCTTTAGGCCGCACAGTGGTTTGAGGTCAACTGATTACAGACCATTGGCTTACGTGTATAGAGACTACCCTGATGAAGCCTATTTCGGACTGTTTGGCTGGACACCCTTCGGCCTGTGGCCAAGAACAACTGTGTTTGCAGCTGAGTAGCATTACCCCTTCCGTCTCGACGAGCTGTTAACAGAATATATCGGTCAGTTTCTGTGTTAGCACATTATCGACCTTGCACTTGTCGATGACTACCATTCCATGTGTCTTGGAATCGATTCCACAGCATTTCATGGACACTTTTTGCGACTCCAACAGCGTCCACTACATTTCGTTATGTTTCCCCAAATTCAACTGTCCAGATAACACGCCAACCCATGGACTGCGGTAAATCATGTTGTTGTGACATTTTTAAGCCACCTTTTCTCAAAACATAAGCTGAGCAGTTGAATTTTACAAGTGAGGCAGTGAAACAGACGTTTCTGCAAAATTCCGATTTCTGCATTTATCTCCTTTTTCTAGTTTTTTACGTCATAAACTTTAATTTACATCTGAAGTCTTCTTTATCTGTTTTCTACAACACTTTAAATTATGGATGTTTTATTTTACATTACTTATCGGTGTAAATATTTGCGCAATTCCGTTAAAACCATGTGCTCCCCTAATTGTTTTGAGCAGTGTATATTAAAATACGATCAAATATTGTGTGTGTGTGATGTTAATTTTATCTTAAAAACGGCTCTACCGATTTGACTAAATTTTGTATCTTACCGTTTTCGGGCTCGAAACGATCACTGGAATAGGTCACATGTTCGAGAAAATTCGATTAGTAGGTTATTTTGGGACACTATAGGTAAGGGTCAAGCTAATTGTATCTACAAAAAGCTCAAACGATTTTGACTAAATTTGAATGTTAGGGCACAAGCTGACCATTAAACTAGATCACATGTTCGAGAAGCTTCACTTAGTAGGTCATTTTTGGATCACTAAGGTTTAAGCCAATTTTATCAAAAAAACGGTGCTAACGATTTTGACTAAATTTTATTTCCTATAGTTTTCGATTACGAGAAGACTATTGAGCTAAGTCATGTGCCCGAAAAAATTCAATTAGTAGATCATTCTTGGGTCACTATGGATCAAGCTAATTTTATCTAAAAAAGGCTCTAACGATTTTGACTAAGTTTTGTTTCCTAACATTTTGGTGTGCGAGAAGACCATTGGGCTTGGTTATCTGTTCGACAAAATTTGATTAGTGGGTCATTTTGGGTCACTATGGGTCAGGGTCAAGCTAATTTTTCTAAACAAACTGCTGAAACTATTTTGACTAAATTTTGTATCCTATCAGTTTGGGGTACTATTCGACAATTCGGCTGGGTCACATGTTCAAGAAAATTTGAGTTGGTCATTTTGGGTCACGGTCAAGCTATTTTTATCTAAAAATGGGTCAAACGATTTTGAATAAATTTTGTGTCCTATAGTTTTGAGGCATTAGAAGACTATTGGGCTGGTAATATGTTTGAGGAAATTTAATTCGAGGGAAATGGGGGGGGGGGCACTACGGGTCAGCGTCAAGCTAATATTATTTAATGAACGGCTGTAACGATTTTAACTAAATTTGGTATCCTACCGCTTCACATTACGCGAAGACCATTGGGCAAAGTCATATGTTTGAGAAAATTTGATCATTGGTTCATTTCTGGTCACAACGGGTCAAGCTACGATTATCTAAAAAATGGCTTTAACGCTTTTGACTAAATTTTGCTGGAATGGGGAAATACACCATTTTGCTTGCAACTGGCCAGTGGACTGGCAGCAAAACTTTTAAAAACAGAATTGCTAGGAACTGTAAAAAATTTCCTTTTAGGCAGGTTTCCGCCTAAGCAGAGAGATTTGTAATTTGTTCCTTTGGAAAGAGCTATAAAAATTTTCTTTATAGATTGGTTCTATCTTCACAGGTTTTACTGCATTAAGTTTTACACAAACATTATAATGAATAGCACGGTACTAAACGGAAAAAATATAGGTAAAAATTGTGCATGGTAAAAAGCGGGACTTTTGATGTCTCGAGCAGTGCTTACGCGGACAGACCTCGGACTCCCTGTAAAGTAGGACATCCCGCGCAAATCGGGAAACTTTGTAACACTACACATGCATGTAGTTATGGTACGATGATATGTGTAAGTGGGAGGAAAAAAAGGCAGTAGATAATTTATATTCAAAACAATGTTGAAAACACAGGTGATATCGATAAATTCACACTTCAAGTAAAGGGTGAAGTCAGCTTTTCATAAAAGATGATACGGATTGCAGAAATAAAAGAAAACATACATACAAATCTATAGTTTTTTACAGATTTCAACCAAATTTAATATGCATACAGTTTAGATCCCGACTAAAATTAAAAAATATATCAAATCACTCTATACGGCTCTTTTCAACCACTTACCATCAGTATTGTAGTCATAAAAACGCCAGAGGTCATACACTAGTTATTAACGTTCATGATCAGAGTATGCGCTATAGCTTTATTTGAGAAACAGAGGGCATACAGAGCTTTTTAATTTATACATCATATACCTCATATACTCTACCCTAACACCTGCCTGTCATAGTTAATCATTGTATAAATCTCTTTTTTTCACTTTCTAATGCAAGTCTTTGTTTCTTGTTGCTACAAAAAGAAACTGCTTATGGCCAATAATATTACGTCAATAAAAATTAAGATTCTTTCATTATAATTTGATATATTAAATTTAAATCATTCTGAAAAGATGATGAGATTTTTTTTATATATATAATTAAAAAGATTACTGTAAGTGCATTTAAATCTATATGAAATTAAAATATATATAATATACACATTTCAGTTTCAAGAAAGAAATTCGTGGTCAAACTGATTGTACAGAAATGGTTACAATGTTTTACCTCCTATTTTATTTTTATACTACAATTATAACTTATGCCAAAGTGTTCTAATAATTTAGATGCAATGTTAACATTTTTTACTATTTATGTTATACAGAGAGTAAGTTCTTTCTTTTTTTCTAACAAAACATCACAACTTAAAATGCCTAGAAAATAATATCATTTTCACATTAATCATTATAGATCTAATTTTTATGAAAGAAAATATAAATTTCCATTAAAAAACAAATGTAGAGTGACTCCATTCGGTTTTATGAACACTTTACAGAGTAATTTTTTCAAAGAAATATTAATGTAAAAATAAACATTTAGATTCTAATTTTACAAAGGTAAATTAAAGTAAATTGATTCCACTGGTGAAAATGGCCTCATGTTCTAATAAAAATGAGCACTTTTATTCAAAAATATACAATTATCACATATTTTTCCTTTAATTTTATTTGTATCTTTGCCGAAATTGAGGCCAATTAATTAAAATCAATATTGAAATTGAGCTTATATAGTCATGCTAATTGAAACTTTAAGTTGTTTTAAATGTAACTATTTTGCCATATTTCCTCTAAAATAGGCATTAAATAAACATCCACACTCTTTCTCAGATATATAAAATGTATTTTTTCCCTTTGATTTTCTTTAGGAAATAATTCAAATTAAATTAAAACACGTTCATGTAAAACATAATTACAGAATTACGATAACACAATTGTCAGCTATAAAAAAAGTTAATTGAACGAATGATTGAGATGTAAGAGAAAATGTTTATGAGTTACCATCACAAAGTCATCAAAAAATAGTTTAGATTCAAAACCCTTCAGCCAATTTCTCCGAAAATTTATGCAGTTTTTGTGACAGTGGTCTGTAACATATTCACCAAATACGAGCTCAATTGAAAGCAAAGTTTTGATTCTATTATGTTCAATCACTTACACAGATACAGTCAGACATAATCGTAAAAAAAAATGAAAAACAGACAACGAAGATCTTATAAATAAAACCAAACATACATGCATATATAAACACATATGGAATAGGTTTTTAAATTCTGAAAATAGATTCAGAGCACTTAAAATGTAAAAATATTAAAATTTCCATAATCAGATTTTTTTTAAATAATTACAATAGTTTCCTTTTGCTATATCGCTATATATATCCAAGAAAAAATGTCAGTGGAGGCCACTTGTTCTTCTTAAACTGACGATAATTATCTATAAAAATTATTATTTTATAATAATTAATCTTTATAATTTAATAAACATTTGTATTTATGTTTTTTTCTGTAATCCGCATCATCCTTTAATGAAAAGCTGACTTCACCCTTTACTGGAAGTGTGAATTGATTGATGTCACTTGTGTTTTGAAAACTGCTTTGAATACAAAATGACTATAGCCTTTTTTTTTTTTTCGAAAACTTATACATATCATTGTACCATAAGCACATGCATGTGTAGTGTTACAAGGTGTTCCAATTAGAGCGGAATGTTTCACTTTTCGGGGAAGACTCGTCCAGCGTAACCACTGCTCAGGGACATCAAATGCCACTGCTCGAGACACCCATTTTCGTTTCGAGACGTAAAATGCACTCCCTTTTTGTACTACCATACGAAATAGAATTTCACTAAATGCTACACCATTTTTTGTATTTTAATCACTGTTTTGTCAGGAAAATCATATAGTTTTCTGTCACATATACCAAAGAATACCTGCATTCTTATTAAAAAGCTGAGAGATTTAGTATGATTTCGTCAAAGGAAGGTATTTTTATTCTACTTGTTTTAAAAATTTAGGGGCACAAATGCATAAAGTTTTGTTACTGGGACTTAAAACGGTTTATAAAAGTGTTGATCGCAGCATACGGTTCAGGAAAATTGTCCCTTTATTTAATGCTATAAGTGCCATTGAAATAAATATTTATTTTAAATGCGTTTGAAATCATTATATATTCCAATCAGGATAAATTTTAATTTGTCATGTGACACAGAACACAAATATCACATGAAATCTGAAAATAAAATAATCATTCCGAACAAATTAAAAATAAACTGACGGAAAAAAATCGTAACACCAAGAAAGACTTGTGTTAGATAAACAAAATTTGGTAGGCGTGTTTATACATCTGAAAGATGACATCGTTTCAAATTTCGTGCTTCGCCCATAAGTGTGGTGCTAGTAGCGCCACTCAGAACTTGCAAATCAGGTTTGCTTTAAATGCGTGCTGTAAAGATCGTGAGCGTTATTTATCTTCGAAATTTGACGTATTGATTTGATGTTAGCCAAGAATGCCTTTAAGAAGACGAAGAAGCCTTTATCAACAGCTCACCGAGTTGGAACAAGGTCTTATCATAGGGCTACGAGAAGGTGGGTTTTCTTTCCGTGATATTGCAGAAAGATTTGTCCGGAAGGTATCCACTACGCATGATTGTTGGGAGCAGTGTTCAAGGGATGGTACTGCCTGAAGAAGACCGGGTTCCGGGCGGCCACGTGGCACTACTGACAGAGAAGACCGCCGTATTCGGCGTACGGCTGTGGTGCATCGTACTGCGCCTGCGGCAGAAATTCGAGCTGCAGTTGGTACCACAGTGACACAACGAACTGTTAGAAATCGGTTACTTCAAGGACAGCTCCGAGCCAAACGCCCTGTAGCGTGCATTTCACTGACTCCAAGCCATTGCCGCTTGCAACGCCAGTGATGTCAAGCCAGAGCTTATTGCAGGACGGAGTGGAGATCCGTTGTATTTTCTGATGAAAGCAGATCCTGCCTTAGTGCCAGTGATGGCCGTGTGTTGGTCAGAAGGAAGCAAAGGGAACGCCTGCAATCAAACTGTCTGCGACACAGACACATTGGACCTACACCTGGAGTCATGGTCCAGGGAGAAATTTCCTATGACAGCAGGAGCATTATCGTGGTTATCCCAAACACATTGACTGCAAATTTGTACGCCAGTCTGGTAATTCAACCTGTAATACTGTTATTCATGAACAGTATTCAAGGAGGAGTTGTTTTCCAACAGTATAACGCTTGCTCTCATACCGCTGTTGTAACGAAACGTGCTCTATAAAGTGTCGACTTGTTATCTTGGCTTGCGAGATCACCAGATCTGTCTTCCATTGAACACGTATGGGATATCATTGGACGGACACTTCAGCATTATCCACAGCCAGCACTGACTGTCCCAGTATTGACACAACAAGTACAACAAGCATGGAACCTCCATTCCACAAAGTGACATTCGGCACCTGTATGACACAATGCATGCACGTTTGCAGGCTTGCATTCAAAATTCTGGGCGTTACACCGGTTGTTTATGTAACAGCCTTTCACATTTGAAATGCATTTTCTGGAGCTTAAATTATCCTGTGATCTTGAAAATCTAATCAATTAAACATGTTAACTAGACAAATGCATTGTCCAAATTTCATTACTCTACAATAATTTTTTCTTGGTGTTTGGATTTTTTTTCCGTCAGTGTACTTGTAATACAATGTACTTATATGGGATTTTCTTGGAGGGAGATGTTATATCTTTCCTCCACTAGATGGCGTGTTCGAACGCTTCAGTCGCTAATTACTACCACTGTATGTGTAAGCTGTAAGATTTTTATTTATTTTACCTGGAAAGCCCATACGACTAACTAGAACAAAGTCGGATGATTCTGCTAATTATTATTAAAAACTTTGTGTGAGCACTTTCACTTTTCCTATTAAAATTTTCTGAGACAGAATGTGAAAATTGAAATTTACCTACTTTTTTCAGTCTCGCAAATTTCTCCAAGACTGAAAGTCTTTAATCCATTGACGTATATTTTTAAATAACTGCAAACATTTATTTTCAACACAACCCATGGACAAAATGTTTCTTTTCAAAGTACGTGAACAGATTGATACTGAATTACCCTTCCCCATAAAAAGATACAATGCATACCTTGTAAAAAAGGCTCAGAGTTCTACAAGTTATAAAGTAAGATAAATACCTATTAATATGGGTGCAGAAGACAACTTGAAATTATTATTATTATTTTTTAAACACTTTAATACAAAGAATAAAAAAACAAAAATTGCTTCAAAAGTTTGAACTAACATTCTCCATTTGATATAAAGTTAAAAAAAGTGTCAGGCATTTACTCAAAGGTTGACACGCAGGAGGGGGATCTACTGATATCTAATGGGATTCAAGTTAATTACACAAACCTGCAAAATTTGGGTTGTGTCAAATTATCTAGCTTTTGATAATTGATTCTTACGTATTTTGTAGCGCTGAATCCAAAAATGACCTTCATTTTTTAACATCACATCAGGATTTTTTGCATTTTTTTTACTTTTTAACTTTGAAATTTACAATTCGCGAAAATTTTTTGTGATGGTTAAAAATGGAGGTTATTTTCGGATTAAGTGCTAAAAAGTACATAGAAATCAATTATAAAAATTTAAAAAACTCAACCATCACATCTATTTTATAGTATCAGAATTTTGCTATTTTTGGACTTTGAAATTTACGATTTGCACTTGATGGTTAAAAATGAAGGTCATTTTCGAATTCAGCACTAAAAAATATATAAAAATCAGTTATCAAAAGTTAAGAAACACAACCATTTCCTGTATCTTTCAGTATCAGAAGTTCTCTATATTTTGACTTTTTACCATTGAAATTTACCATTTGCAAAAACTCCTGACGTGATGGCTAAAAATGAGGGTCATTTTCGAGGCGCTAAAAAAATACATAAAAATCAATTATCAAAAGTTAAACCCCAAAATCATGCACCCTTGTGTTGTAGATATTAATTACAATATTCAATACATAATCTAAAAGATATGGGGAGTAATTAAAAAAAAGTACAGAAAAGTTGGGGAAATGTTAAAAATTGAAAATTAATATTAACAGTTAAATTCACTTCTGATAACTATTACACATTGTTCAAAAAAGATGTTATAAATTAAACAAAATCTAATATATCATATTTTATAAGAAGAATAAGACATTTCAAGTATTAAATATTGAGAATCAGAGACATCCAAAAAAGATGATTTTGAGTTTAAATAACTAAGAATACAAGTTACTCAAAGAAATAAGTTGAACCATTTTATCGTTATTTAAATGTAAAGAAATCAGGTAGATGCTATTAAGAATTAGCACATATATGGAAAAGTGTCATCTATGAGGACAAAAATATTTCTTTATTAAACACTAATGGATCTTTGCCTGCTTCACGAGTCTGTTTTCTAATCAAACCTCGAAGTAAACAAAGTTGTAATTGAAAGGTCCACTCCGTTCGGCAACATGCACCTGTGCAGACTACAGTTGCTTGGGTCTCAAATCAAATAAAACTTGAATTTTATTTTATTTATTTCAACCCAAATTAAAGCAAACATTTTCTGCATTGTCAATGACATTAAACTGATTTGATATACTTCGAACTTGAGTATTATCAAGGTAATAAGAAAATTTACAAGTGAATTCTTTGGTATATTATACTTTCAGATTCAAATATATCACCTTTTTAAGTGCTTCTCAAGTAAATTGAACTTAAAAAATTAAATTATATCGATTTGGAAGTAACAAAAAAATGTAAGGTCTAATTTGACTATCTACCAGTTTGCATTTTAAAAAATTGCAATTAAAATTTCTAAAAACCAATGTATAACATAAAACACAAAAGTGTGCATGAGTAACAGTCACGTCCATAACCACATGGTTAAAATGAAAGCAAGCTGTAAAAATGAAACTAGTTTTTCAATCAATAGTAAAATATCACAATGTTATCTTTGTGAGAATCATGAAAAATTGCATACAAGTTTTTAAAAAAAATCTAAAACAAAATCTAAAAATTGTATGCCAGATGCACAACTTCTGACATAGATGTATTTTCTTAGCAAATCTTGTAGCTTTTGTGAAACAAAGTGGTATCTTCAGAATACACCAACACACTCTCTATGCCATTAAAGATGAATTATAAAACAAAATTTATAAAATTAGATAAATACATGAAATATGTGATCTTTTTGAAAAAAATTGTACTTCATTGAAATTCATAATGAATACAAGGTTTCTAACAAAAAATATTGCATGCTCATTAGTACTTATCTTTTGAAACTTAACTTTTCCATTGAAGAATAAAAGATGTAAAGTTCAAATGGATACATATCTGATTTCACTAATTCAATATGATTCTACGGAGTAGCTTGTAGATATTAAAGCATTGCATATAATTTTTGAAACATTTAATTATCATAACTACCTGAATATGAATGATGCCAAGACTTGATAATAAGCAACTTAAAACGTAACTATACATTATTAGTAATGACATCATAATAAAATTTGGGTACTTTCTTTGTTAAAAATACCTGACGAGAAAAGAAAAATATTAAAACACTTTCTAACAAGCTTTATTTATGTTTTTAAAATCATCAGACTTATTAACTTATGAAATAAGAATCAGCACATCAAAAACACATGCAGTTTTAACATTTATACCACTTAAAACATACATTGAGTAATTCGTTTAATATATACAGAAATGAAAAATAAAATAGTATAATACAAAATACATTGTTTATTAAAACACAAATAAGAAGTTTAAAATTAGAAAATTTTAAGAGACCAATTATTCATGTTAGTAATTTTTTTGTGTTTGACAAGAAATCGCATTTCCATACGACTAAATTATGACAAGGTTTCTATAAAAGAATTAATACGAAGTTAGTTGATAGCACATCTCAAATTATGAGAGCTTAGATAAACTTAGATCAGTGTTTCTTGAAAACTTCGCATTACATTATCTAAAACATAAGAAGTTACTCATCCGCATGAATCAACTAATGTTTCCCTAGAGCATTCTTCCAAGAGAATTTCGTGATGCAAATCTCACACACAAACGGTTTCTCACCAATATGAATTAACAGATGTGATTTTAAACTACTCTATTAACTGACTGTAATATTTGACATGAAATGACACTTTATTAATACTAGAATATGTCGTTGATCCTATTAAAAAAGTTGGTTAACAGCAAATAACAAATTAACACTTAGATTACAAAAAAAAATTGTTTATCTCACACAAAAGGATTCTCACCAGTATGAATTAACAAATGTGATTTTAAACTACTCTTTTGAGAGCATTTCTTGTTGCATATTTCACACACAAAAGGTTTCTCACCAGTATGAGTTAACAGATGTCTTCCTAAATTAGACTTATGAGAGAATTTCTTGTTGCATATCTCACATACAAAAGATTTCTCACCACTATGAAATAACAGATGTGATTTTAAACTACTCTTTTGAGAGAATTTCTTGTTGCATACCTCACAAACAAAAGCTTTCTCGCCAGTGTGCATTAACAGATGCATTCTTAAAGTATTCTTTTGAGCGAATTTCTTGTTGCATATCTCACAAATAAAACGTTTCTCACCAGTATGAATTAACATATGTGATTTTAAATTACTCTATTGAGAGAATTTCTTGTTGCATACCTCACAAACAAAAGCTTTCTCGCCAGTGTGCATTAGCAGATGCATGCTTAAAATATTCTTTTGAGCGAATTTCTTGTTGCATATCTCACATACAAAAGATTTCTCACCAGTATGAATTAACAGATGCCTGATTAAATCACTCTTTCGAGAAAATTTCTTGTTGCATACCTCACAAACAAAAGCTTTCTCGCCAGTGTGCATTAACAGATGCATTCTTAAAGTTTTCTTTTGAGCGAATTTCTTGTTGCATATCTCACAAATAAAACGTTTCTCACCAGTATGAATTAACATATGTGATTTTAAATTACCCTTTTGAGAGAATTTCTTGTTGCATACCTCACAAACAAAAGCTTTCTCGCCAGTGTGCATTAACAGATGCATGCTTAAAATATTCTTTTGAGCGAATTTCTTGTTGCATATCTCACAAATAAAAGGTTTCTCACCAGTATGAATTAACAGATGCCTGCGCAAATTACACATATAAGAATATTTCTTGTAGCATATTTCACACACAAAAGGTTTCTCACCAGTATGAATTAACAGATGACTGCTTAAATTAGACTTACGAGAGAATTTCTTGTTGCATATCTCACATACAAGAGCTTTCTCTCCAGTGTGCATTAACAGATGCATGCTTAAAATATTCTTTTGAGCGAATTTCTTGTTGCATATCTCACAAATAAAAGGTTTTTCACCAGTATGCATTAACAGATGACTGCTCAAAAGAATTTCTTGTTGCATATTTCACACTTAAAAGGTTTCTTACCAGAATGAATTAACAGGTGTTGTTTCAAATTACGCTTTTCAGAGAAATTCTCATTGTACACTTCCCAAACAAAGGATTTTGTTTGGAGCAAGTTAGAAGATTCTTTACCAAAGCTCTCTTGTAATGAAATAATTCATTCCATATTTCACATTTTAAATATTTTTATGAGCTCTGAATGAAAACATGGATATCAAAGTGACTTTTTCTCTGTAACTATGGCTTTATGTATCTGCAATAAATGAAACTACATTAATCTATCACATTTTATAGTTACCTAATCAAAAACATATTTAAGCGCAAATTAGCTTCTCACAGTAAAACTTAAATCAATGTAGAAAACCAAATTCAGATATTTTTTTTAACATATTAAAAATTATACTCATTTTTAAACTTTATGGAGAAAGAAAAAGGTTCTTAAACACCTTCTCATTTAAAAGCCTATCAATCAATAAGCACAAACAGCATGAAAATGACTGATGAGTAAAACAGTAGAAATCACTCAGAAAAAGAAACATGGAATAAGCCAGTTCATTATAGTGAATTTGAGGCGCTACACTGTAAAAAAAATTCGGAACGTTTTAAGAAATTCTCCTGAAACATTTCGCATATTTTACCCGACTTTCGGATTTCTTTATGTCCCACATCAATTACGGCAATAATTCGTGTAATATTGTTGCGAAGTTTCAACTTTTCCGTAAACTACTTTCTGCGCACGCGTCTTCATGTTTTATGTTCCATTAGCCATTTTGATAAATAAAGAAGAATAAAAAACAGCTACCTAGGTGCTTAGAGACAAATGCATTCTAAACAAATGCCATTCTTTGTTTGGATATCAATTGATAAAGTAAGTAGCTAATTTAAATCTGTTTATAAAATACTGATTATATTTTATAACGTCTAATTATGAAATTAGTTATTCTTTGTAATAAAAACTGAATGTATCTGCCAATTTAGAAAATGCTTTTTATTAAAATGTATAGATAGATAATATTTTTTAATTTTCTTTTGAAATAAGCCTCCTACTAATTAATACGAGTAATGCATTAATAAGTTTAAAGCATAGTGAAATTCATTTTTTAAGATAAACATAATATTTTATTTTAAAAATTTCATAGAATTGCAGTATAATCAATAACTTTAAATGAAATTATATCATAAGATTGCCTTAATTTTTAAATGAGATAAAACTAATTTCAAACAGAATGATTGCTAAAACATTTAAATTTGCTATAAACTCAAATTACGGTGAATTTCCCTTAATAAAAAGTATAAATAGTTAATAAATAATATAAGCTATCGGTTAATTCATATAGAGTAACAACAAAAGAAAGAGTTAAATTTGCTATGTGATTTTTTCACCTTCTAGAGAAAAATGTGTTTTTGAATATGTTAATAATTGTTGTCACTATTTACAATATTTAAAGAATAACAATTTTCCATTTTGCAGAGAAAAGGCATGAATTAAGAAAATAAAAGTACTTGATATAGAGAAACTTGAAAGACTGAAATATGAAAATAGAAAAAATAAAAAACATACGAGATGACAATTGAACAAGTGCGTAAGTGTGATCACAGACTGCACAGAGGGTTTCATTTAATATGTCTTTTAAAACATTTTATCCTTAAATTTATAATCAAAGATGCTAATTTATAATTATTAAAATCTTACATAAATGGCAGCACCATTATATTTAATTAAACAACGTCTCTTGAAATATAACGCGTACTATGCGTTACATGTTTTTCCTATAGATGGCAGCACCAAAAAATGTCAACGATATTTTATTTTGAAATAACACCTAAAAACACTCCAAAATAACATTCTAAAGAAATTTTTTCATTAATAATTAAAAATATTTTGAATTCCCCTTTTAATTATTTGAGCTATTTGAGAAACATAATAAAAAATAAGTATAAAGGTAAAGATAGTTTAAAAAACAAAATGAAAAAAATTTATTGTACAAGTAATTTATCTAAAAAACTGAAATATATTTAATCGATTTACTTATATTTTACTTTATAATCCAGAATAATTTATTAATTTATAATTTTTGTAAAATAAATTAAACATTTATGAAGTTGAAAAGTGGTCATAAAACCATGACACGTTCAATTCTGCAAAAAATAAAAATAATATAAACCCGTAAAATAGCTAAAAAATATGAAGTTTCTTTTAATTAAATCCATCGGACAATTAAATGTAAAATATTGAAAATTTCAACTTCTACCGACATGGTTCGAACCCGGGTTCTTTCTGTTAAAAATAACACGCTCTATCCATGGAGATATGAAGATTAAAAGGAGACGACATATCAATCTAGCACCGTGGAGAGCGTTGAAGACGAAAGAGGAGTTCTTTCCTCCTCTCCGGCGTGCACATATTTAACTTTCACTGTAGTTGATTTGCACAGCGAGAAGAAACTGACTCACAGCGCAGTTCACCGTGGTAAAATTTGGCGGAAGAAGGGGGGGGGGGGGTAGGAACAGCTTCAAGTGACGTCATTTATGTCGTCTCCTTTAATCTTCATAGCCCCATGGCTATACCACAGGAGTACCGAACTCACAAAAAGATGCTTGAAACTATGATTGTGTTTTGAAATCGAGAAAATGAATTGATGTCATTATATTAATTCATTTAATTAAAATAACAGAACTTTTAATTTTATGATTTTGGCAAAGTCAGGAGGTATTCAACTCTACATATAAAAAAAAAGTCTGTAACTTAAATAGTTTCCGGGTATGAGGCTGTGACGGACCGACGGATTGACAGAAAAGCGATATCATAAGGGTTTCGTGAGATGAACGAAATCCTAAAAATGACTGTAATAATTTTTTTTAATATATAAAATTGTAATACATGAACCAGTTAAAAAAAGAGGTGTAAGTCACGTTTTGCTAAATGTATAAAAGCAAAATATTTACTAGAAGCATTATAATGAACTCTTATGTGCTGGAATTCCTTCAGTTGAGCCATGTACAAACAATTTTTTTTTAAACTGTTACAGGGTTATATCATTCTTCCTATTAATAGTCTGATACTTTACAAGCACTTAACTCCAGTTTTTAATATTAGTGATTTACCTATGACTTTAACAGAATCAATTACATAATACAGTAATAACTTCTTTAATTCAGAATTATCGCGATTACGGTGATTACGGATTTTAGAAAATTCTGGACTACAGAAGTTTTGAAACAAGAATGCATTTAGATAAATAAAAATACTAATATATTTCATTAATATGGCAATGCAAAAATGCAATGAACTTGATAATTGAAAAACATTGCGAAATTTAATTAAAAATCCTCTAAAAAAAATATATATAATTCCATACATTTTATGCAGTGCGCTATCTGTTGTAAATTACCGAAAACAATGACTATGATTTTTTTAAAATTACAATTTCTGATTAAGAGATGTCTGGATGAAAGATGTTATACTGTATATATAATAGCAGACCTTTCAGGCATTGCCCATACCATGGCTATTAATCTTAGCTATAACTATAAAATCAGGGCACTTTTCCAGCATAGGGGCCTTGACTTCTTTTTCAAGCTTGGCACAATTCATACTTTAGAAAATTAAATTTATTGCCAAATGGTATAAACAGCTACGAAAAAACCTGATGAACTGTATATGTATATATCTATATAAGCATTTTATTATTATAGTTTTTTATTTACAATTTACTTTGGTTTGTCCATAAAAACAGATAAAGGGTTTTTCACACGATATAAATCGTATAAATATTGAAAATGCTACTTGTCTACATAAAACAGCGAATATGTTTCAAGAAAATATGCATGAAAAATTCCCTTTTCTTGCCAAACAAAAATGTTCTGGGCTACAATGTTACGTGCATAGTCGTGGAAATGGCTTTGGAGGATAAGGAGGGTGTCGTAATTTAAAATTATTAAAATGATATACTTATTACCATATTATTGCAGATGTCTTAAATGAATTAAAATACACTGCTCAAAACAATTAAAGGATATTTGAAGTTTTATATAAAATAAAGATATAAACGAAATTTTTTTTGCCGAAAATAGAAGAAGAGAATCACAAATACAAATTTTTCTGGTTTTCAAACTGTGGAGTATGCAAATTTTGAGTTCGACGTCAAAAACGTCACTTCAGCGGCAGCGAATGAAATTTGACTTTCAACTGGATAAAAGAGAATGAAGACAAGGATGATCGGCATTCAGTGATTGCTTTGTTTCGATGAGTACGATGTCTCAGCGAAGTCATTTGACAGATTCAGAAGCTTTGAGAATTGTTGGTAGGTTAGAAGTGGGCCAAACTCAAGCCGAAGTAGCGCAAGCCATTGGAGTGTCACAAAGTGTTATTTCCAGGATCTGGAACCGTTTTTTGGAGAGTGGATGTGCAGGCCGAAGACCAGGGCAAGGTCGCAGACGGACAACAACGCCCAATGAAGATCGGTATTTAGCGTTAACAGCTCGGAGACACCGAACCATGAACGCTACTCTTCTCCAACAACACCTTCGCTCGGCTACAGGCACCACGATTTCAACTCAGACTGTCCGAAACCGGCTCCATGCTGTAGGTCTGTATGCTCGCCGACCGATGGTATGTGTTAGATTAACATCAAGGCATCGTCGCGACCGCAGGGAGTGGGCAACCGAGCATGTCAACTGGAGGAGAAATGAATAGAGCAATATTCTGTTTTCTGACGAGTCCCGTTTTTCTGTGCATCCAGATAATAGGCGTATTTTCATCTGGAGGGACCGTGGCAGTAGAAATAATCCTGCGTTCGTGCACGAAAGTGTCAGATTTGGCGGTGGAGGAGTGTTGGTGTATGGTGGCATCTCCATTGACGGGCGCACTGACCTCTACATCATTCGAGATGGAGCTCTGACTGGTCGCCGATATAGGGATGAGATCCTCAGACCTATTGTAGTCCCTTACGCTGCAGCAATCGGAGATAACTTCATTTTAATGGACGATAACTGCAGGCCACATCGTGCAAACCTGGTGGAGGATTTCCTTTTCGAGGAAGGAATCGTTCGAATGGAATGGCCAGCGTGTTCTCCAGACATGAATCCAATCGAGCACGTTTCGGACGCTCTAGGAAGGCGAGTTTCTGGCCGCCAACAACCCCCAAAAACTCTCCAAGAACTGGAAAGAGCTCTTCTGGAAGAGTGGGGCAGAATACCCCAACTCGTCATTAATAGCCTCATTGAGTCCATGCCTCAAAGGTGTTCAACGTTGCTGGCCGCCCGTGGAAACCATACCCCCTACTGGAAATGATTTTCTTTGAAGAAAACACCTTTTCTTATTCTTTTTTTCTCATATGCACAAATTGTGTTTTTTTCCTTTAGTACACAAATGCGCAATAAAATGCATTTTTTTCTGCCAAACATGTGTAATTTATTCTCATATAACCTACTATGTCTGTCGACCATGTATCAATCAACTAAACAGTTTACCAGATACAAAATCCACCTAAAACTGCAATATCCTTTAATTGTTTTGAGCAGTGTATATAACAGTTACTCAGAAGACAGTCGAGTTGTAACGAAATGAAGTAACTACTCTTTTTGTTTTATATGTAGTAAATTAAATTAATTATATACAGGTTCTATTCTTGCTACAGTTGTTATGCTAAAGATTTAGCTTCTTTCTCTCTCTCTATTCATCTCTTTTCATCTTCTAAAGCATTTTTTGAGAATTTTTGAAGCTATATTTAATAAATTTTAGAAGAATTTTGCTAATTAAAATTAATTAATTAAATTTGAAATTATAGGGATTTTGCGCAATATTTATAATTTTACTAAAGTCATTTATTTAAAATATTTTTTTCAGTATTTTGTGGAATTAGGAAATATACAAATTTAATGTTCTTAGAATAGAAATACTTCCGAACTTACCCCCCCCCCCCCCAATCTTTCAACATCAAGAAAGCTGAAAAGATGCAAAGGTAAAACAAATCATCTTTTTAAAAATATTTTCCTTTTGTGCAACCAATAATGATTTTGAAACAAGATAAATTAAAGTATCTATAACTCATTCTAAACTGTATTACTACTAATCGATGTCTTAAATGAATTTTATAACAAGTTATTTTAATGGTACTTTAAAATATCGTCGGGGCATAAAGGGTTAAACACACATAAGTAAAACAAATACTTCTCCAAATATCCTCCATTTTAAACCTTCATACAACAAAGCTCCGACAAGAGGAACACAAAAATCCTTTATTATCCTTATAGAATCCCTTTTTTTTTGTTCTAGTTGCCAAAGCATAAGACTTTACATCTGACTCATGGGACTAAGTCGAGAAACCATTTGTATTTTTAAATCACCAAATACGAAACTGAAAAAATGAAAACATAATGATTCTCCCGGACAATTTACACTATTTTATCTGTATGCTAATACCAGAAAAAGTTATAAGTAAACCTTTTGAAATTACAGACAGACATCAAATGACATTCTTTTTCTACTCAACTGCCAATGGACCACTCTGGAGGGCTCACTAAAAATGAACATAGCGAGAGTTAGATGTGTAGCTATAGAAAGAGTTTGACATGCAACTAAAGAAGCATCAAACAGATAATTGATAAATTTAATATAAAGGGAGCATAAAATAAATTAACGTTAAATATGGAATAAGGCAAAACAAATGACAAAGGATTGCTGTAGATAAAAATTTAAAGAAAACAAAGGTATTTTTCTAGTACAGGGATTTGCAAGTTAGAGAAAATAGCCTTGGTGAGAGAAAATTTTCAACATATTTTCTGGAAACCTATTCTCTGTTTCGTATACACTAGCAGTTTTTTCAAAATTTACATAATTTATTTAATATGAAGAAGCCATTTATCTACTTTTACATACAAACCGGAAATAATTGGATACTTTTATATTACCAGGTTACAAATCTTGGCAATATATATACTTTTTTGGGCTATAGCAAATTATATTTTTTCCAGTGTGCAAATTAGAAACAATAAAATCAAATGTTTCAAATACATTTTGAGATTTTCAAATAAAATATTTCGGTTTTTGATAATTCTTATTTATTTATTTATTTATTTATTTTTCGTATTTTAAATTAAATACATAAAAGTACATAATTTAAATACATATTTTAAATCTATGCATTATATATATCTTACAAGAAATGGGTAAATCGTTTGTATTTTTAAATGAAATAAATGCAATGAATAATGATAATGGAAACAGTATTTATCGATTTATTACCCGCACTCTTCTAATAAAAGTACTGTAAATTGTATACAAAATACAATAATATATATATGTATAAATATATATATATATACATATACATATATATATATATATATATATATATATATATATATATATATATATATATATATATATATATATGGTACTTTTCCGTTATACGGACATCATGCCAAAATGTATGCTAAATACGCTAATTATTTCAACCCTGATCGTGAAAAGGTTTTTTATTGTAAACCATGCGAAACATTGTGATTTGATTATATTTTTTAAAATTATTTTTGCTTATAATTTTTGCTTATATTTTTAATATTTTGCTTTTATTGAGATTTACTTATATTTTGGTTATAGTTTTAAAATTCTCACTTTGCTATCGACTATGTTTTTTCTTTTATTTTTCAAATGTTTCAATTCACGTGATTTTCCTTTTACGCCAACTATTACGCTTGGCGACAATGGTGTCCGTATAACCGGAAAGTACCATATATATATATATATATATTATTACACACAAATTATTTTATTATAAAAGACAAATAGTACAAATTAATTCAATATTGCGTTTTGAAATTACACAAATAAAATTGAATGGATGAGGTATAAAACAGACATTTGGTCAATAAAAAACAAACTTCTTATTTTTGGCAAAATGGATATCTATTCTATCATTTTCGTAACTGTTTATGTCGTTTGGCAACCTATCTCACTTTCTAAACCCCAAATTACGCCAAGCTTTTTTTTTAAACGCCAAGGTTCTCATAGTGGAAAAGTACCCCCTTTTTTGTTACAAGCCACACAAATTATTTTATTATAAAACACACACAGTATAAATTGATTCAATATTGCGATTTGAAATTGCCCAAATAAGATAGGACGAATAAGGTATCAAACAGATATCGGTCAATAAAAAAACAAACTTCTCATTTTCTGCAAAATAGGCACTTTTTTATTGTAAAAACAAAATTAAAAATTTGCCGTATGAATCCCGCATAAAAATTGCCGCACTAGGCTAAAAGATTAAATTGCTCAAAACCTCTGGAAAATTTTGAAAATCAGGGAAATATGCAAATCTTTTCGTTCAACAAAAATCTTAATAAAGAAAATTTAAATCTGAGTCTCAGGTGCTCTTGGACCTGTATTTATTCATCCAGACATCCAGAATCCAATTTGAAATGTGATATATTTCCCTAGTCATCGTCAAACACTGAGCCCCATGTATAACAGGAGTTCTGAGTCGGCAGTCAGAATCTTGCAAGGAAATGGTAAAAAATAGCCGCGTTGCCAATGTTAGATATTAATGTTCTCATTTATTATTATCCTAATTTATGCTTCGATCATTAAGCTATACTTATCAAAATAATGAAGGATTCTCTAATCATGTAAGGGGATGTGATAGAACGTATTTTTTTTTCCATGAATGCAAAGCAAAACAGGGGTTGATCCAGACAAAATTTGGGTCCTATTTAGGGCCTTTTCACAAAAATAAATTTAATAAAATGGGCCCCTTCATAAAAATAAACTTGATAAAATGGTCCCCTTCACAAAAATAAATTTAATAAAATGGGCCCCTTCACAAAAATTAACTTAATAAAACAGGCCCTTTCATAAAATTCCTTTTAATAAAATAGGCCCCCTACGTAACATTCTTTTCCATAAAAACTGTTTTAAAACGTGTAATTTGTAAATAACACCAGGTCACGAAAAACAAAAAACTTTAGCAAGGGGATTTAAAGAATGTTTTGTTCATAAACTCTTGGTTCGAATTTGAGTAACTTGATTTCACCTTTCGTTACATAATGTTCTTTTTTTTCACAAAAATATAATAAAATTCACAAAATTAACTTCTATTTTTCCCAAAATGTGCTCCAAGAATAAAAAAATGCATCGATTCCTGCAAAATTATCAATCACTGTATCTTCCTGTGCTGACTGGTAGAAATCATGTTAGGAAATAGGAAGGCAGATCTCCTGTTATATATGGAACTCTGTGTCGCCAACAGACATACACAGTCAAATATCTCTTTTCTTATTGATAAAAAAATTATCAGCAGTATGACGATACTTATCAGTCAATGAGTAAACATGCTTTTATTGGCCAATAAAACACCGTAATATTATTTTCGAATAAAAAGTATAATTATTCAGTAAGGTTAATAATTCCCATTATCTCACCTTTGGAAGATGCATTGGAAAATATGGCGATAGAATTATCTCTCAGCTTGACATTTGAGACAGACAATCCGGTTAAATCAATCTTATCCCCCCTAAAATAAACAGAACCATACGTCACGATGGGACTCCAATGTTTATGACGAAATGCTAATGTCCACATGTGTCTTTCTGTAGGTTCATTTGGAAAACTATAAACAAATTGAGAAATGTTAAATAAAACTAACACTACTAACATTTTTTTTTCAGAATCTTATCACTGAATTTTAATGGAATATATTTGACATCAGGGATCGATCCATGGAAACATTGAGTCCACTTCACAGGCACTTTACAAAATGACATTCCATCGAAATGCATCTTTATAACATTGTACGTTGAAAATACACTTTTAAAAAATACACAAAAAGCATAAAAATTGTTTTTAATGAGCATCTACCAATTTTGGGATTTATTTAAAAATAAAACAGTGTTAAATTTACAAAAAGAAAGAGTTAACAGATTAATAAAAAGTAAAACTGATCGTGATTTTCTTTTAAAATTTTATTATTCACAAACACACACACACACTAAAAAAAGAAGAATACATTTCTTTCCAACAGGAAAAATATTGCCCTGGATACTCTTATGTACACGTACAGTGCCCGACAATGACCACTGACAAGCCAATGACAAATGGAGATGGCAGGGTCCTTTTTCTATCACAACCAGGACGGCCAGCTTTTAATTTTTTCCAGGTCTTTTCTGGAAAGTTTTCAATGCAACGAAAAAAAAATTATATTTATACAGTGTGTAACTTGTTTCAATAAAGAGCAGACTGCAGTTGGTGCAAAAAAAACCATGTTTAATATTCAAAAGTCAGGGCTTTTTTTTCAGAACAAAATAATAATAGTAATAACACGACAGTTTTTTTTTTATTATGCACTCAATTTTTGGTACTTTTTTAGTTAGCCGGTCGCAAGTGATAAATTGTAAAATTAAAATAAAGTTAAAATTAAGAATGTAATTAAAATGTTTTAAAGCTTAATCTTTTATAATTTTGTAAAATTTGCGTCTTTCTTCCCCATAAATGATGTTGAGAACGATCAGTTTCAAAATTACATTGAACTCTACATATTTCAATCCAAATTCAATTTTTTCTTTTTTTTTAATCGAAATTACTCTTTTTATTTTCTGCTGATAAATTTGCGGATTTTTCCAGGTTGCCTAACGACCCTGGATCGGTCAAACATTTTTATTACATAGTTTTTGGATGCTTGGCAAACGCACAATTTGCCTATGCAGTAATAAGACCCCAGTTACTCATCTTTTTTTTTGCTTAGCATGTTTTCCAGAATTATAGCAAGCAATTTATAATCTATCATCTTAAGTTGAGAGAATCTTCATGTTTGGCTGGCTGGCTATTTATGATGGCCAATTATCAACACGAGGGATATAGGCCCTAAGGGGGGGGTGTCTTTCTAAGGGAACCTAACCCGTATTTACGCAAGGAAATCCAAGGTTCGAAAAAAACCACGGAAAACTGAACAATTAGGCCGACAGGCGCGATTGGGTTCGAACCCAGCACCCCGCGGCTTCTAAGAATTTTTTTTTCATTTTCTGCAATTTTTTTTAATCCACATGGACTACTTTCTGACGCATTCATGAAGTTATTTTCATTCTTAATTTTATAACTTATATACGCATTTTCTTGTACGCTACTAAAGTAAATTCATCTAGTGGTAACTTACACTTTTTTTTTTTTGAGTCAATTTATTTAGCACTAGTAGGCCAGAAACATATTTAATGATGAAGAAACTTTTGAGAACACAAAAAGTACCATTTTGAGGCATCCATCTTATTTCTAAAATTAAGGTAGCGAGTCTTTTTTAAAATCTATTTGTAATGCAACCATCCAAAACTTTTTCTTAAAGTTATACTCGTAGAAATCATTTAAAAGATGTCTATGATGCATTAGGACTATGATTCAAAGTTTATGGTTATTTAATTTAGCTTAATCCATTGAGCTCCAGGGCGTACGCTACATACGTCCTCTCATTTTAGTAATCCATGACCATGACGTACACTCCGTACGTCGTTCACTACACAGTAATTGTTGTATATTTGAAATGGATTGGTCTGTGATATGCAATTGATACAACAGGGCAGTGGCGCAGCCAGAATTCTTTTCTAGGGGGGGTTTTGAGTTTTTTGATAAACGTGTTCGCCGGTTATTTGAATCACTGGTTAATATAATCTGTCTTTTTAATGAATCAAATCATAATGCTTTTTACACGCAGTTACATTGGTTGTGTTTCTTTAAACAGCGTTTACAGTATTAGAGTTAGAAAATATAAAATGCAATGAAATAACCCCAAACTAGGTTAGATTTATAAAAAGTGTTTAAAGATGATGAGGCAAACTTTAAGAGTTGTAAGTGTACAGTCCATTAAATAATTTTTGCATAGAAAATAACAGAATTCCAATCCACTTGTTCAACCCAAAATACACAGGATTTCATTCCAAGACAATCTCGAATTCTTGTTTTTAACATTAATAATAATGAAGCCATTTTAACAAAATTTTCAATATACTTACCGTGCTTTTGTCAAATGAAACAACATCACGAAAATTTGGTGGAATTTATCATCATTTACGTCCAATTAGTGCTCAGTTAGGTAATCCATATTTTGGAATGTAGTTCATATTAAACATGGTATTTTATTGTTTTTTATATTGTGCACTTCCAGTACTTTACATGACACCGAATTTGCCATTGAGTAACTTAAGTCTGTTGATAATTTCGTTAAAACATCTTTATTATTGTTAAAGTTCTCTAAAAATATCCGGGTTCAAACTGAAGTCGTACCTGCACTAATATTATAAAGAAGTAGCCCTTTTTTTTTTTTTTTGTAGGGGTTACTTTTGGAACTACCGAACGGATTTATAAAGATAATCGGTTGTGTTCGAACTTAACTCGCATACAAAGGGTTCCATACAAAATATCAGAACTGTTCAAAGATAATATTTACTTGCGTACACATAAAAATACCACATTTTTATACCACAATTTAATTCTACTGGAATGAAAACCGATGAATATTTCTCCCTCTAAAACACAGACTTTGTACAAAGTTTAAACTTGGTAGAGAACCAACCACGCTTCGGAAAGAGGTCGCAGAGATTCTCACGAAAAGTCATTTGTAAATCATATTTCATGTAATAGTGGACAATTTTAAAGGAATAAAAAATAGTACGCTAAATAACGTGAAACTTTTCTATTCATTTTTAAAAATAAAAGCATATTCAGACATAATTATTGAAATGATTTCAAATCGAAAAGTTTTTTTTCCTTATAAATGAATTATTTATTGAATTATAAGCAATTTTTGTCTCAAAATTACTGACTTTTAATGTCTTGGAATTATTATATGAATTATCTTTTTAATATTTGCCTTCAATAATTGAATTCAGTTGGAATAAAAAGTGCTTATCACTATGTTTCACCTTACCTAAAACAAAGATCTTATACAAAGTTTAAACTTGGCAATGTGCTAAGCACGCTTCGAAAGAAGGTCACAAAGTAGCAACACTGTTTTGATCCGTACCGTTGTTTTCTACATGGGTTTTTAATTAATATCTCGGCAAATTACAGACACATTTTTTCGAAAATCATTACCGACAATTCTTGGAAGATTCTACATCGTTTAGGTACACCGAGTGCCCTCAACTCCCCCGCTGACCGCCAGAAAAATAAGACGCACGAATGATCTTTTAATAATTCCGATTTTACTTTTTAAGCGTAGAGTGGGACCTTAATAATAATGGCAAAATGATGGTGACTATCTCCGTTTCAACATAAGCTATATTTTACATCGTTAAAACAACGGCTAGAAACATGGAATTTGGCATGGTTGTTAATTTAGGGACTTAAATGCATGCCCTGAGCAGTTTTTTAAAAATTCGAAATTTTAAAGGGCGCAAGAGCAAAAAAAACTTTCTAAAATTGCGGTTTGTGTGATACATTTTGTATAGAAGGTTAGAATCTGGCATGGTAATAACTTTTGGGGTGTATAAATGCTCAAGAACGGTTCGTAAAAAAAAAAAAAATTCAATTTAAAAAGGATGAAATGAGCGGAAAATGGTCTGAAAACGATCTAAGGCTAATGTCAGACGGACGTCTTTTTGCACACTTTTTTACTTATGTATTATCACTACACAATGCTAGTAGCATTATATAGCCTTAATTATGATTTATTAGGAATTGTTAGAGCTAGATACATTAAGTTTGGCATGGCTGTTACTCTAGAAACGTAAATGATCACCAAGAACAGTTTTCCAAAAATTCGAAATTAAAAGGATGCAAGAGCAAAAAACGTTCTAAAACTGCGGTTTGTGCGATATACATGGCCAAAGGTGACCGGTCACTTGCGATTTTAGACGTTTTGCTAAATATCTAGAAAAATGTATTAGGAATTAACCTGAAACTGCAGGTGTGTAAACAGTATAATAGTATAAGTTATATATTTCCGCGAAGATTTTTTCCCCTAAACCCCATAGGGGACCGTCAACAAATTGAAAAAGAACTAATACCTTTTGGATAACCCTGTAAAAACTAATGTAGCAAAAACCTACAAACTCGAGATTATTAATAAAGGGCTTATTGTAATATACTGTGTTCATTTTTATGAGGATAGCATGTATACTCGTAGAGAAATTAAGGTTTTTATAAAAACAGTCCCATATTTCGCCAAGTTTTTTGCTTATAATTTGCAAAGTTCTTAATAAAAAGTTCTTTTCAGAAAATATGACAAACAACATTGTACATAATACTCTGCAATCAGAATTGAAAAATAATAAAAATTGAATGAAAAATGAGGAGGTTTATTAAAAAATGCTTCACTGCGCATGCGCGAATGCAATCAAAATATAATGTGCATAATGTATTAGCTAATTATATAGAGCAAGTTTTGTGATAGTCTCAAAATCATAGAATGAAAATTCTGAAAATTATCGTCGATAGAATAAGCTCGAAATCCATTGTTCCCAAAAAGATGAGGGGTTGTATCAAATTCTGTTGATTAGTACCAAGATAGCGTACACAATATTGTACGTACTACTATATTTGGATACAACCCCTCATCTTTTTGCTTCCTTTTGGGAACAACGGATTTCGAGCTTATTCTATTGACGATAATTTTCAGAATTTTCAAGCTATGATTTTGAGACTTTCACAAAATTTGCTCTATATAATTAGCTAATACATTATGCACATTATATTTTGATTGCATTCGCGCATGCGCAGTGAAACATTTTTTAGTAAACCTACTCATTTTTCATTCAATTTTTATTATTTTTAAATTCTGATTGTAGGGTATTATGTACAATGTTGTTTGTCATATTTTCTGAAAAGAACTTTTTTTATATTAAGAACTCTGCAAATTATAAGCAAAAAACTTGGCGAAATATGGGACTGTTTTTATAAAAACCTTAATTTCTCTACGAGTATACATGCTATCCTCATAAAAATGAACACAGTATATTACAATAAGCCACTTATTAATAATCTCGAGTTTGAACACTTTTGCTACATTGGTTTTTACAGGGTTATCCAAAAGATATTCGTTCTTTTTCAATTTGTTGACGGTCCCCAATTGGGTTTCGGGAAAAAAATCTTCACGGAAATATATGACCTATACCAGGGTCGGCGAACCTTTTTATAACCGCGTGCCAATTTCTTTTCAAAAATATTTTACACGACCTTGACGTGCCAACAAATTTAGGTGATTGAAAAATCTTGAAAAAAAAAAACTTTAAATACTAAAATAAAGATTTAAAAAAAAAAAGTCAAATGGGTAACATACAGGTGAGGTATTGCACTATTATAATAATAAAAAAATTAAATTCTAGAAAATATTTAAAATATATGTGATTGTGTTGTTGCATCTTGGAAGGAAAATAATTAATATCAGGTTCATACTAAATTAATTTCAACAGAATGCAAACTGAACTGGATTTATATGACAACTGCTTTTTATTAGATTTTTTGTATTATTCATTTTAGAAACTATAATGACTTGCGGACATAGATGGAAAAAATATTAAAATATCAAACGCCAGTTTCTTTAAATAGCTCTGAAATTAATTTCGAAGTTGAAATAATTTTATCATTGGTACATTTACAAATGTGGTAATTTACGGTATTTTAAAAAGCCGCAATTAAAATTCGTCAATTTCCAATAAATCAAATTTAGTCTAGAAGAGATCATCTAGAGTTTGTGTATTTTGTGTAGTATCACAGTATATTGAATTAGTCGCAAGTAACAACGTGCCAAAATTATTCTATCGCGTGCCATAGGTTCGCCGTCCCTGACCTATACTATACTATTTACGCACCTGCAGTTTCAGGTTAATTCCTCATGTATTTTTTCTAGATATTTAACAAAACGTCTAAAATTGCAAGTGACCGGTCACCTTCGGCCATATAGTGTAGTTGGTAAAAAACTTGGTTTTTGAGATGGTGGTTACTTTTAAGGTAGAATGAGAATAATTATATATATAACAGCACAAAGTGTATAACGCTTCTGGGGTTGAACTCATCCGGATCCCACTTCGCTTTATCGTATTCCATTCGGCCATTTTTATTGAAAATTATTTTTTCGAATAAAGCTTCATAAAAGTTACATTTTTAGAAAAATTATTCAAAATAAATTAACATTTGAGAGATGACTTACATCCAATTATGTATATATTCTGAGATAACTTCAGTTGAAATTAGTTTAGCCCTCTCCCTCCATAAGTAAACATTCGTTTGCATCCCATTCATTGTGAACTTTTGTGATTTGCTGGCGCCATCTATCGGTAGTTGAAATAAAAAAGAAGTTTCTTTTGAAATTCTTTGAACGCTGAAGACATTGGGAGAAAAAGTGAATAGTATTTCTTATAAAATATAATATATATATATATATATATATATCAATGGAAATAAAATTTTGTATTTTGTAGGGAAAATAAATTTATAATTTAATAAAAGAAATTGAGAAAAAAAAATCTGTTAATGAAATTAATAGTTGCAATTTACTTAAGTGATAAAGTATCATTTTTAAGGATCAAAATTTATTATAGGTTTCTTTATGCATGTTTAAAAAAATCAGGATTTAACCTGAGTTAAACTTTTTAAAATTTAAGTTATATAATTATTATTTTGGCGTCAGCTATCGGCAATTAATCCGCGAAGGACTCTTCTTTATTTATTTTTTTTTTTCCGATTTAAAAGAAATTGAAGGTTATTGATTTTTTTTTTTTTAAGCAATGAACAAAGACGAAAGTTAATCGACAATATATTTTGAAATAGCATTATTAGTTCTAATTTCCATGTTTTTTGTGAAGTAGTTCTTTAAATTTTGTGAGTGAAGTTCTTTGTTGCAAATTAAGTTTCAATTATAAATAGGCTGTTTTATAACTATTTTACTCCCACTTGATCCTATTAGTCACATAAGGTAAAATTTATTACTTCATAATTCTTTTTATAATGCAATGCTATATCATTCTTTTGAAAATGCAAACACGTCATTCTGACGGGCTATCTTCTGGTAAAAAATAATGAGAATATTCCATAATATATTCAAGTAACCGTTTTCTATAATAGCGAGTGACTATAAAGCTAAAACTGCAGATTTTTAACAATGTGCTTATTAATTTAAATTAATGCATGATTAGCATAAAATTGTGTATACCGTATTTTATGGAAGAAACGCCGCGGCGTTTACGAGTTTGAAAGTTAATTTTTTGCCAAGTGCGGCGTTTACGATTTCTTTCCTTTTTTTCGTGCGCTTAAAATTGGGATAAAGTAAAAATTCCTTAAGATTGTTCTCAAGTCTCCTGCTCAACAACGCGGAACTTTCTGACTTTGCCGATAATGAAAACTGTGACATTTCCAATGATGATAACCGATACCGAACCATACAGGTGGACCAAAGAAAATTTACAACTCTTCCACTCAGATATTGACGACTCAGATTTTGAGGGCTTCGAATACAAACTAAAAAAGGACTAAAGTGGATGCGACGTAAAAAGCGTGCTAAGTTGCGCCGAACACTTAAAAAATGTGCGGCGCCTATGGTGAGGAGTCCGCGTACCGCGCTCTGGATGATTTTAGTACCAATTGACGTTTCATAATTTAAAAATTACATACAAATTTTAAAACCTGATTTAAATATTTTAAATAAATTTTTAGAATCTTAAGTTATTAAAAATGAGGCACCCTACATTGTTCAGAACACTTTGATTAAAGTTAGACACTGTCGACAAAAGTAGGAGTAAAAACACAGATGCGGCGTTTACGACGGGTGCGACGATTACGATATTTTAAAGCTTATTCAAACCAATTTTGAGGAGTGCGGCGCTTACGACGGGTGCGGCGTTTCTTCCATAAAATACGGTAATTATATTTTATACAGTCTAAGAAAATGTTTTACATTTAACCCCTCTCTTTTCAAAATCCATACTCACAGACATATTATCTATAACTCAATGAAATTACAATAAATGCTTCTCCGAGAGCAAGCACCATTACTCGTTGCTACATTAGTAATTAATGGAATACATTCTTTAAATTTGTGTGCAGATCTCCTAAGGAACAAATGGTTCCAAAGACACACGACTGCGATAATTTGTTATCACAATCAAAAACAGCTTTTTACAACTTTATAGTTACTACTTTTTTAATTCTTATTTTACAAAGATTTTTACTTGGGTACGTAAAAAGCTTGGTCTTAGATATAATTGGGAGCAAAAGGCGTAAAACAGGGCGTTTGAAACTGAGAGAGATCTGGAGAAGTGTATGTTTCATGTTTTTCTGAAATTCGATGGTCTATTATTGTTTCGAACATGGAACAAAGACAGAAGTGCAATTAAGAAATGGCCCATTGTATAATACTTAAACTCAAAGCGTCTGTGTGGCAGGAAATTACCATTCTTTTAGTATAAGACGTCTCGAAAAGTGACTTAGTCCAAATAACCAATTTTCACAAAACCAATGCATGTAATATGCGCTTTCACAGTTTTAAGTAGAATTTTCGCCGTTTAATTGAATCACTTTGTTGAATAGAGTGTTTGATTTCTCAAAACGGCGGATTTCGAAAAACGCCAAAACGTTTAAATATTAATTTTGGTTTTGATTCATATAAGAGGCAATTATAGTAATTTTTCTTAGCTCTGGGGGGTGTTTTAACCCCCAAACCCCTCCCGTGGCTGCGCCACTGCAACAGGGCACAGGCTTGCCACCTTGAATACAAAGCCCTCTGGCTGTCTGGTGACGTCAGCAGCAATTCAAAAATATCTTTGAAATAAAAATATTTTTTAGATACTCATTTTAGAATCAAAAGTTCGGTAATCTGAAAAACATAAATTTTTCCTTTTGCCGAATACCTGCAGCCGAATATTTTGAAATATCTCGTCCAACATTGTAAGATATCTTGGCAAATAAATTTAGGATAAGATTTTTTTTTTCCTTTTCTGCAATTTTTTTTTCTTCAATTCACATAGACTATTTTCTGACACATTCATGAAGGCATTTTCATTCTTAATTTTATAACTTATATAAGCATTTTCTTGTACAATTCTATACTAAAGTAAATTCATCTAGTGGTAACTTACACTTATTTTTATTTTGGAGCAATTTATTTAGCACTAGTAGGCCATAAACATATTTAATGATGAAGAAACTTTTGAGAACACAAAAAGTACCATTTTGAGGCATCCATCTTATTTCTAAAATTAAGGTAGCAGTTTTTTTTAGATCTATTTGTAATGCAACCATCCAAAACTTTTTCTTAAAGTTATACTTGTAGAAATCATTTAAAAGATATCTATGATACATTAGGACCCTGATTTCTAGTTTACGGTTAATTTAGCTTAATCCGTTGAGCTCCAGGACGTACGCTGCACACGTCTTTTCATTTTAGTAATCCATGACCAGGACGTATACTCCGTACGTTGTTCACTACACAGTAATTGTTGTATATTTGAATCGGATTGGTCTGTGATATGCAACTGATATAACACGGCTTGCCACCTAGAGTACAATGTGTTGTAATATACTCCTTTTATTTTATTTATGTAACCTAACGATTCGTATATCTCTTTTCTTTTCTGCCGGTAGAAGGCCTATCGTGTTTCCATGGAAATAGGTTTTCATAATATATAGACATTCTAACATGTTATATGATGTTCTTTGTAGTTGAGTGTTGATTGTGTTATGTAAAGGTGATGTCTGCTGTTTTGTCCAGATAAATGTATATATTATGTGAAAGGTGTTGCTGCATTATTTATTTGATGGTCATTCGTCTTTATTTACTACAAGCCAAACCTGCGCTACTGAGAAAAGTAAGCGTGAACTTTATTTGTTTAAACAAGTATAATATATAATCTATTACTGTTTATATTAAAAAGAAAGTTCACCAACTGCTTACACAAAGCCCCCTGGCTGGCTGGTGACGTCAGCACCAAGAGGCGAACAATCTGTATATCACAATGATAAAGTAAAGTTTAACATTGCCATGTTTTTCTATGTAAACCAGTAAGCTTTAAAATGACCTAATAATGGAATTGTAAGCTTGAGTGTACATCAATACATTGCTACTGATTATATAAATTAAACTTTATAACTAAAAAAAATTAACATGAAACACATTTATCATCACTTTTATGTTTGCTGGATTTTCTTGACATAGTGATAAGTACTACTAATTTCAAAAATATCTTTGAAATAAAAATATTTTTAACTAGATTGCTCATTTTAGAATAAAAAGTTCGGTAATCTGAAAAACATAAATTTTTCCTTTGTTTTCTTTAACTCTCTTCATTTTTTATAATTGAAATGCAGCAAAATTTTTGAAGAAATGCGTAAATATTATGAAGAAATGTTTAAATAATCTTTAATTATTATAAATAAGGAATCATAAAAGATAAGAAAAGAAAGAAAGAACTAGATAGTTCATTTTAAAATCGATTTTTTGGGTAAAAATATGATTCTTTTCTTTATTTTTTTTCCCCCTTTTGTTGAAAAGGCACCAAAATCGTTGAGAAATGTTGTTCTTTAATTATTATAAATAAGGCATGTGAAAAAAATCAGCTTGTTCATTTTAAAATCAATTTTTCAATGTTCTGAAAAACAGATTTTTTTTTTCCTTTCTGCCAGTTGATTTTTTCTTTGCTTGAAAATTCAGTTTAATTTTTGAAGAAATGTTTAAATATAATCTAATTATAAAATATGAAATTGATTTGGTGTACTATTTCTATTATTAAGTACATATATTTATATATCGTGGTGATAACTTCAACTTCATTACTGAATAGTTTTAACAGAAACATATTTATCATTTTTTAGGTTTGCTACACTTTACTGAAATTCTGATAAATAATACCCTTTCAAATAAAACTATTTTTATTTTGCATAGGGTAAAACATATTTTAATTATTATAAATAATGCATTAGAAAGAAAAGAAAAGAAAAGAAAGAACTAGATTGTTCATTTTAAAATTGATTTTTCAGGGGAAAATAGGATTCTTTTTTTTGTTGTTGTTGAAAAGTCAGCAAAACCCTCGAAGAAAGGTTGTTCTTTAATTAATTAAATAATTAAGCCAATTTTTAAATTTATTAAAAATAATTTTATACCAAAAGACAAAAAAACTTTCACAAATAATATTTTTGAGAAAAAAAATTATATTTTCAACATTTTTTTTTTTCTCTTGCAAAATTATTAGAATTTCAATTTATTCAATATTCAAAGATTGTTTATATTTAAATATAATTTTTTTTTTAAATAATATTTAAATCTTTTATTGAAAGTCTCATTTTCCTCTTTCTTTCTTTTTATGAAAATGATTCATTTTTTTAATTTGTCTTCATTTATAATTAATTTATAGAACTAATAAAGTGTTGTTCCCGTTAAGTAGGGGGATATTTATTATTATAAGATTAGTCTTTTATTTCGATGAAGTCTTGAAATTTTTTGTGTATTTATTTAATCACTTTCTTCAAATATTTTTACCTGCTTTTGATAACGTTGAACATAAATTATCTTAAAATACCTAAGTGCATATAGTAATATCGCTATGGTTATTACTATTAATTCTATAGACAATTTTTTACAATCCGAAACTAAAATATTAAATTTGAAATTAAATAAGGAATTTTAATAATATTATGCATTATTTCACTTTAATTATTAAAATTAAAAAATGCAAAAATGCCTAACTGACTAAAAACCTGTTATTTGTATTTATTCAATAATTTATATAACTTAAATCTTTAGAAGTTAATCCATATAAATTGGCAATAAACTCAAAATAAATTTTATGTACATATAAACTAATGAATTTTATTTACATATAAACTAATGAATTTTATTTACATTCGATAAATTTTTAAATTTTAAAATAAAGCATTTAGTAAAATTAAAAATATAAAATAAACAAATTGCATCACTAAAATATTCATTATTTAACGACGTTTAATTTTATTTTAAAGAAATTACACTAAATTTCATATCTGACTATTATTAGTATTTATTCTAAAACTTTAACAACAAAAATATTATGCCAAATGAAATGTCGTCGACTTAATCTTCAAATCATAGTTCAAAGTACAATAAAATTTTTCATAGTGAGACTAAACTTTAAACTACAATAAATATTTTACGATTTTACTACTATTATTATTTATATTTAAAAATTTTGTTAAACTTGTAGCTGTATATTTTAAAATATAGTAACATAAATGAATTACAATAGTAAAATAAATGAATTATAATAGTAAAGTTATATATCTTTATTATAGTATCAAAATTTAATTTAATTGTTTAAAGTAAAATATAACAGTAGATTTATCTATCAAACTAAAAATTTATTTTTAAAATGTATTCTATAAAATAATAAAAAGCAAAAATCTGCCGTAAAATGTATCATTTAAAAGAATACAAATGCATTCCAAATCCGAAGCAATAGTTAGGTTTTTAAAAAATATAATAATTAAAAACAGATATTACACAGCACCCTCGCATCCAGACACGTGATAAGTTATACCTTATGTTCAGTATTGTATATCAGAAGGAGGCAAAAGTATTAGAAGTGATATAAATAATAAAATGCATACACAAAGTTAAGATTTATCAAAATAAAATACTGACATTATTTTAAATTGTTGAATAATCCTTCCTATTTTAAATGTATAAAATGCCGAAAACAGCGCTTTATAAACAACGCGCAGAGTCATTACCACCTAGAGTCACTGTGTGTTGCCTACATGCTGAGAAATTTTTTCTCACCTACTAAGCTTGTCGTCACTGGAATTTGCTCTCTCTCTAGGTGGCAATGGCTGAAGGTGAGTTTTATGACACAAACATGTTACACTGCATAGCCTGATATACAGACCTCCACTAGTGAAATTAAGCCTGTAGGCCAAGAGGTTAATGGGGAAATGTCAGTTATTCATTCCAGTAATATCATTTCACCAGTATCAACAGAAGAGTTAATTGTTGGTATTTATAAAAAAAATTTGAAATCTCTTATTTTTACTGTTTAAAAAAATACCACTAATAAATTAAATTTATCTTGTAGCCAACACAATCAAAATTTAAATTGTTTTACCAGGGCCTGACACCATTTTTAAGTTACAGGTTCATAAATGTCAGTTATTGGATATTTGCATTACTAATAATTTAAAACATAAAAAAAGAGACACATATATCTGTAGTATATCATATATACATAAGGTTTAAATAATTTGTTTTTATAATAAAGATTAAAGTATTTTTAAAGCATGAATTCTTTGAAATATTTTTTTTTTTTTTTATCTTTGCAAGTAAAGTGTCAAACACTGATTGGCTTCTATCGAGTTACTGATTTTTCATAATGGGATTGGTGTCAGTTACTGAAGTTATTCACCATATTTTATGAAAAAAAATTATTTTTTAATATAGATGTGCAAATCCTCAGGAATTTTTTTAAAGAAAACAAACATTACGAAATAATTTAAAAATAAAGAAAAATAGATTTCGCATTAAAATTTCATATTTCTGGTATTAATACCACAGTCATATTTTTAAGTTTAGTATAATAGAAACAAATAATAAATATAAAGCATACTTGAAAAACTTCATTAAACATACATTTTTCATAGCCTGCACCATACAATAATTTTATTAATCGACCCTAATCACCTTTTGCGTTCGAGGTTAAGATACCGCAAATGTTTCCCACCACACCACAAGATTGTGCTCTGTACTGCTCTATGGTGTGCAGCTTTGAGTTGGGAAAGGAGTCGTTGCTTAATTAAGGACTAAAATGTCAAATATATTTTCCTAGAGTAGGGGAAACAAGGGAGGTTTGACCCACCCTATCCTTTTCATATTTAAACATTTATTTAGCTGATGAGCACCAGATGACAGCTTGGTAGCAAGCAGAATAACATATTGTTTTTATCTGTTAGCCATTTGCAAGCAGAATCAAGGAGGAATCACATGCAATATCATTTTCAGTCAGAAAACTTTTTTTTGTTGTTGCAAGTTCTTCTCTTCTGTACCATCTGTCATTAACATATATAAAAGTAAACTGAATTGTTTGTGTACTTAGATTAATATACTAAAGGATAGTATACTTATTTTTTACTTTTACTTTTTATTTTAATGTGTTACATTTTTTTCCAAAATGGCTATTAAGCGAGGTTTGACCCAGATCAATTCTGGGAGGTTTGGCCCGGGTCAAACCTCTCTGTTTAGTTTAATTTGATGGTCTAACTCTTTTAAACTGTACAAAAGTTAGTTTTTAATAGAAATGTTGTTCTTAATTCAAATAAATCTTGTTTTTAATTTCAAATGCACTGAATATAATATAAAAATTCATTTGAAACACTTCTTTATGCGTTATTCTAATCAATTTAAATAGAATTGAAATCTGTTGAGAGTTAACAACTTTGTAAAGATAATGGGATAATTCTGTTAACTTTACCATCCCATACAAGTCATAAGTTGCAGTCACTTGATAGAACTGTTTTTAGTCCCTTCAAGATATTATAATTCAATTCTATTACATATGTATCACTTTCTGCGTACGCAGGGTTTAAAGTAATATTTTTTCTCATCTTGAATTTGATTTGAGCTATTTTAGTTAGATATTATTGTATGAACAAGCTTCATTGTATCAATGTCTGGCTTCCCTTGCTATTCAAGAACGCATACAAGGCAAACAAAGAAGTTCCAGGCTATCTAGTGAGTTGTGAAATCACTCGAGAACAAATAAAATTCAAGCACTTTTCAAGCACTATTCCAGCACTATTCAAGGACTGTTTAGATACATGCATAAAAATGGCATAGGAAAATAAGGACACATAAGGAAAATAGCCACCACATTGATTATCTATTTCGAAGAAATCTTATCAAATCTTTTCATTTTTATAACAGGCATTTTCAAGACATTAATAGAGAATTTTCAAAGAATAATGTGTTTTAACTTATTAAGGTACTGTGGGAAGAAATTTCATATATAATAAAAAGTTAAGACAACAGAGACGGATTTTCTTTTCTTTAAGCGCAAAAATATTTAAAAAATAAATAAATAAAAGGTATGGTATCACTACAAGAGCAGAAAATAGGAGTAAACCAGTTAAATTTTAGAAATTCTGAACACTCATCAGGAGTCAAATATTAGCATTTCTGAAGTTGTGAACAATATATTTTTAATAAATATTCTCTGAATTCTCAAACCTTATAGCATTTACGCTTATCCAACAAAAATAATTGAAATAAATTTACTTTTACTTTTTAAATACAAAAGGTTTTTTTTTTAAATGGATTTATAAAAAGGAAATAAAAATTTTTAATCAGTTACACTTTAACTGATTGACAACATTCGCGATCGAGTGTTTTTTTTTTGTTTTTTTTTGGGGGGGGGGGGGGGGGCAATATATGAAATCAGCATCAAACTGACGAATTTTGCGATTTTTTCGATAAATTGACGAAATTTG
Organism: Maratus speciosus; assembly: GCA_963932465.1. Lineage (NCBI taxonomy): Eukaryota > Metazoa > Arthropoda > Arachnida > Araneae > Salticidae > Maratus > Maratus speciosus. The sequence goes on from OZ010794.1 coordinate 38,099,392, forward strand.
CATTTTTTATCTATGGCCAATGGACGAATTTCGTAGTATTTTTCACCGGCGGATTGTTAAAATTTGCAATTTTTGTTCAATGACAGATTGAAGAAATTCGTGATTTTTTTTTTCAATGTATAGCTCACGAAATTTTCTAGGGTGATTCTCAGTTTAAAAAATTCTAAAATTCACAGCAAATTTTTTGAAAGACTACAGCAGATAGGAGAAGGGGTAAATCCCTTCTCGGCACTGGCTATGCGTTTTTTTCGAGGCCCTTTGACCAATTTAGTCTTTTTTCGTAACCTTTCGATGAAATTTCCCTTTTTCCCGCGATCCTTTGAAGAAATTAGTTTTTCTGCAATCTTTTAATGCAATTCGCGCTTTTTCCGCGATCCTTTGACGAATTTTGTGTTTTTTTCGCGATCCTTTGAAGAAATTTGCATTATTTATGCGATCCTAGGGGTGATACTGAGTAAAAAAAAAAAAAAAAAAAAAATATGAAATTTACCTCAAATTTTCTGAAAAGTTACAGCAGAGGGTGAGAGGGGGAAATCCACTCCCGACACTAACTATGCATTTTTTCTGCAGCCCTTTGACAAAATTCGCATTTTTTCGACGAAATTAGCGGTTTTCTCGCGATCTTTCAACGAAATATGCCGTTTTCTCTCGATCTTTCGATGAAATATGCCGTTTTCTCGCGTTCTTTCGATGAAATAGGCCGTTTTCTCGCGTTCTTTCGATGAAATAAGCCGTTTTCTCGCGATCTTTCGACGAAATATGCCGTTTTTTCACGATATTTTGACGAAATTTTTGGTTGTTTGCGTTTTTTTGATGAAATTTTCGGGTTTTTTCGCGATCTTTTAACGACATTTTCAGGGTTTTTTGCGATCTTCTGACGAAATCTTCGGGTTTTTTTTTTGCGATCTTTCAACGAAATTTACAATTTTTCCCGCGTTTCTTAGACGAAATTTGCGTTTTTTTGTGATCTTTGACGAAATTTGCGGGTTTTTTTTCGCGATCCTTTGGCGAAATCTGCGTTTTTTCTGAAAACGACTGGGAATTTTCTTTTTTTTTTTTTTTTTTTTTGGCGACCGTTTGTCGAAATTCGCGATTTTTTATGGCCGAATTTTCGGATTGGTGACCGATTTTTTTTTTATTTTCGGAAAATTCGAAACAGAATCACCCCTACGCGATCCTTTGTAGAAATTTGCGTTTTTTGCGCGATCCTTTGATGAAAACACGCGTATTTTCGCGATCTTTTAATGCAATTCGCGTGTTTTCCGCGATCCTCTGACAAAATGTGCGCTGTATTCGAGATTTCTTGTGGAAATTCGGGTTATTTCTCTAGCCTTTGCCGAAATACGCGTTTTTTACCCACGACCTTTCGACGAAATTCGCGTTTTTTCCGCGATGTTTAGACGAAATTCGCATTTTTAAAGCGATTCTTTGGCGAAATTACCGATTTTTTAATGCGAACGTTTATTGAAATTGATATTTTTCGGCAACAATTTGTCGAAGTTCACGATATTTTCCAGCACTTTTCATTCCTTGAAAATGAGTACTTTTTTTTCCAGCACTTTTCATTCCTTGAAAATGAATACTTTTTTTCCAGCACTATTTCTACTTTTTCCAAAGCGTACGAACCATGACTTTCTGCGTACGCAGGGTTTAAAGTAATATTTTTTCTCATCTTGAATTTGATTTGAGCTATTTTAGTTAGATATTATTGTATGAACAAGCTTCATTGTATCAATGTCTGGCTTCCCTTGCTATTCAAGAACGCATACAAGGCAAACAAAGAAGTTCCAGGCTATCTAGTGAGTTGTGAAATACACGGGAGAAGGTAGTTTTCAGATAAGAAAAGGGGTCTCTGTTGGAAGGTGAAAACTCCGTATGCTGCGTTTGGAAGAAATGGTTCAGAGAGAAACAAGGAGTTCTAGCGAAAACCTCAAGAAGTGAGGTTGGTGTGTTTTTGGTTGAATTTCGGGAGTGGAGTGTGTTCCGGAAAAAGGCTTGAGTCTTGTGCGGAGAAAGTATATGCAATGGGAGGTTCTAGGGGGTCTTCCTATAAACCTGTAAATAATTCGTATATAAACTGTTCTTTAATATTAATTGAATAAGTTTAGCCCTTTTTTTATAATCCTTCTCACATCATGTCTGACATCACATATTTATATCGGTGGTGGCAGCATATCAAATAAAATAACACTTTTTCGAAGCCTGTACGAGTGGTGATCGTAGTTTCATCAGTGTGTGGACTAAGGAAGAGTGCAACAGCAGATTTGCTTGTATTGCAATCTGCCCTTTAAATTCAGATATTTTTCCTGAATCTGATTTTTTTGCTTCTTATGTCACAAATAGATCAGATCTGGATGTTACAAATTTGGCTTCAGCTGCATCTTCTAATCCATCTACCATCAACATTTCTATCAACATCTGCAAGTTTCACAAATCTTCCCTTTTCCTTCGAATCTACTATATCCCATCTACAAGTTCAATGAATTCACATTTTTGGTATTTTCTACTCATAATTATTGCCTGTAGCTTGTAATAGCATTTCTTTATACTTTTAATTATTGCTGTAAGATTTTTAATAACATCCAATTCCTGCGGGTCAAACCTCCCTCAAGTAGGGAGGTTTGACCCGGTTTCTACACTCTTGAAAAAACATTACTCAAAAAGATAATTTATAATTTAAATAGAAAAAAATAGTTCAAAATGTTGCCAAACATTATAAGCTATCAAATAATGTCAATACCGAAATTTTATTATGTTTAGAAAAAAATAGAAAAATATTTTTGTAAAAAGCCGGTTAAACCTCCCATGTTTCCCCTACATTGTTGAAATCTACTGGTGCCATCTGTTGTTGTATATGAGGAACATTAGCTCTTCTCATGATTATTCTGATTAGCAACTCACGGATAAATAATGTTAGATTATTCGCACCGGCCTATAACAAGCAGCAAAATATTTAGGACTTTTTTAGCACATAATCCACAGATAATAGGCCGAAAAATACGGAAGTAACAATAAATAATGATTTATATAAATTTTATTGTAACCATAAGCAAATCGGAGATCCCATAATACAGTAGAGGCAGGGGATGGCAAAGGGAAAAAATCATCTCTTTTTTCTCCTTGTTTTCCCTCTAGCATTGATTAGAGAGTGAGAAATGGCATTGTATGGATATAATGAGAGCAGATATATCAATATTTAACAAAGATTAAACTTGATTGAGGCAATATGTTATAAAAATCGATATTTGATATATTATCCAGCAATAGAGATGGCGAGAAGTGTTGTAAATTACCATCATTTATATCTAAACAACATTGAGCTAGACATTCCTTTATTCAGAATGCAGCTGACAGCACAGGGGAAAAATCATCTCTTTTTTTCTCCTTGTTTTCCCTCTAGCATTGATTAGAGAATGAAAAATTGCATTGTATGGATATAATGAGAGCAGATATATCAATATTTAACAAAGATTAAACTTGGTCAAGGCAATATGTTATAAAAATCGATATTTGATATATTATCCAGCAATAGACATGGTGAGAAGTGTTGTAAATTGCCACCATTTATATCTAAAGAACATTGAGCTAAACATTCCTTTATTCAGAATGCAGCTGACAGCACTTATACCGTGTCACCAGCAAAATATCAGTTACTTCTGATAATATCATTATGTTTCATGCAAGCAAAATCAGATGATGCAAATCTCACTAAAATATTTTTATTATCGCCAAAGTTGTGAAAATAAATTAAGTTTGGGCTGGTAGTAATACATCCTGTACTTTTGATTGAATGTATTGATGGAATAAGTGGATTCAGATGTTGTTTCTTGTTCAAAAGATGTTTGTATGGACCACATCATCAGTCTGATCAAAGATTTTAAGAACAACCTGTATGTTTATAACCACAAAAAATGATTGTCCACCCCAGACACCATCTTCTGGTGCATTTAAACACTTCCTTGCTAAAGCAAAAAGAACAGGAACAGTATTCTTCCTGAGATAACACCATTAAAAAAAATGTATTATTATATTATTACTCTAGTCCCTGCTTGACAAATAAGCAGTACATGGCTATCAATTTCTTTTTCCCAATTCATTCAAAATTTTTCTTTGATTTTAAAATATTTCTTTTACTGTATAACCAAATTTTATTAATCTGTTTTAACCCACAGAAGAAACCATGAAAGTTAAAATTTGACAAAGTAAAAAAGTTTTTAAACCATCCTCTTCTTGAAACAACGCACAGTAAAGAATTTTTAAGGGTAAAGTTTATTTGTAAAAATGTCTTATTTATCAAAAGAAACAAGAATGTTATTTGGTACTTAAGTATTCCGGGCCGGGAGCTAGATTACAAAAAATGGTTACCTATCTTATTTTTTATGGCCAATCACATTCATAAAAGTAATTTAACATTATTAAATATACATAAAATCGTTAAAAGTGGTAATTAATGAAAAATAAATAAAATATAATAAATGACCATAATATATAAATAACATAAAACGATAAATAAAAATGAACTATAAAAAAAAGCGCTCATAAACTATGATAAATAAATAAACTATGTTACATATTACTATCACTACATTGAAGCTCTTATTAGCTATGAAACACTATATAGCGGTCAAAAACTAAGGGTTAATGTAATGATTATAATTGGAGTCATGCTTGACACAATTGTGATATATCTCAGTTAGCAATTTCTCACCATTGGCTTTTCATTCCATTTTAATATTTGACTCTTTGGAATAACATTGACTTGAGAACCTGTATCTAGCTTAAATATAACATCATTTCCATTTACTTTTAATTTTTGTAGCCATACAGAATTTGATTTTTTACTCTCAAGTTGATTTATATATTTCAGTTCACCCAAATAAACAAACTCTGTATCACTGTCATTATTCCCTTCCACTGCATTTAGTCGACGCACCTGCTGACTGTTGTTTACTTTATTCTGACATACTTTCGACCAATGGTTTTTTCCTTCACAGTTTCTGCATTTTGTACCGAAGGCTGGACATTTCTTTGGTTCGTGAGATCTGCCACAGTATTTACAAAATATTTCTCTTTTATGATATAGTGCACGGCCATCCTTCCACTTCATTGCATCGACATTCAATCTGCTGATTTTATCGCACATTTCCGCGGCCTGCACTTTACTATGCTCGGCCGTTTTACATTCAGCAACAATTTCTTGTAACGTCTTCTTCTTTCTACTAGTTTCGCGAATTAATCACTCTTGTAGCGATTTATCAGCCAACCCTTGAATGATTTTATCACGAAGCATCCGATCCGCAAGGTTGCCGTAATTGCATTCAATAACGGCTCTACGTAAACGTGAATAATAGTCCGCAAATTTTTCTTCACTTTTTTGCTTGATTTCTAAAAATTTAAATGAAGCATATATCTCATTCACATAGTCCTGAAAATATTTATCAAATTCGTACAAAATTTGCTTCAATGTTATTTCACTGGCTCCTCCTTCTGACTTCAGATCAAATGCACGAAATTGCTTTTTTAACTCATCACCGCCAACATGCCGGAAGAGCGCTGTTTTTGTTTCTTCGGATTCACCTGCATACTTCAAAGCTTCTATGTAATCTTCAAAATCTTGCCTCCAATACCGCCATGACTCGGATGGATTTGATCCCGGTTCAAATGCTGCAATATTAGGTAAACTTCCTGCCATATTGCTTCAATTTCTTTTGTAATATTTAACAAAAATACATGGGTCACTATACTTCTGACACCATGATATAGCTCAGTTAGCAATTTCTCACCATTGGCTTTTCACTCCATTTTAATATTTGACTCTTTGGAATAACATTGACTTGAGAACCTGTATCTAGCTTAAATATAACATAATACTTGACTTGACACCGATATTGCACAGTTAATACAAGTGACTATCATTTAAATAAACTGTATTATTCATATATTTTTTACTTTAGTGCTTTTCTGACAAATAAACAGTATATGATGGTAAAATTTTTCTTCCAAAATTTCTCTTTGATTTTAAAATATTTGTTTTAGAATATAAGAAAATTATGTTCATAACCATGAAATTTAAAATTTTATTAACTAAAAAAGTCTTCTTAAATAATAATTCAACGCACAGTGTTTATAGTGTGAAGTTTAATTTAAAAAAAAAAAAATCTTTGTTTATCAAAAGGAAAGCATCTATTTTAAATTAAAATTTAACTTTTTAACCATTTAAATTCTAAAATATTACAGTATTGCGCATGATAGTTACTATTCGGCTAGCCAAGTATTTAGTTTACCTGCGAATCGCATATTTTAAATGACTATACTTAAATGACAGAAAATATAAAAGTTGGACACATAAAATGTTGTGCCATCATACGATCAAATCGCAAACTGTAGAATTTTAAGTAGAAGAATAACCAAAGAAACATATCTTACCATTAATTCATTTTATTTGTAAAGAGGATGGGTTAGTAAACTGATTTCAAAAATTATCTATTGTATTTCGCCCATCGTCCATATTATCCCAAAAGTAAAGGGACGCCAACACAATGAATGAATCACAATAGAATAATTCATTCATAAATAATGAATCAATCAATAAACCTGTGGCAACGGAAAATTTACAACTAACAGAATAAAACATTTTTTTATAAAAAATGAACAGAAATCATTATTGAGAATTCGCGAACCTAGCACTTAAATATGCCCTCGAGTGCAAAAATTGACGCAATTTGATTTAGAATAACTCACGAAAATTTTGCTTAGATTCTTTGGTTTCTGTTAATGGCTATCTCATAGCCAGTATTGCAACAGGGGATAAAAAAAAAAGTACTACATAGTCATATTGCCATTGCAGCAGTTTAATTAATAAATGTTAATATAAATGGATTCACGGTACTCTGAGGTAAGAGCATAGACTGAGGGTAAGAGCTTTCCTTTACAAATGAATGAATCTTTTTCATTGAATTATGATGTTAAAATCCAGGATTCATTCTTGCATTGATGTCTTGTGTCTTGCTCTGTTTGTAATATCAGGTAACTTTTAAAGCATCAGTTTATTGATCTCACCCTCTTTACTTAAACAAGTTAAGGCTAAGATAGTTTCTTTGGTTAATCTTCTACTAAAAATTGTACAATTTGCGATTTGATAATATGGCTACACCAAATTTCATCTGTCACAACTTTCATTTTTGCTGATATTTAGTCATTTAAAGCATCATTAAAATGTTTTATTTATAGCAAGTAATTTCATTCTTTTACTGTTTATTTGTTAGTTTAGTGAATATTATTTGAATTTCAAATTAAAAACAGTCATTTTTTTATGTTTTATTTTAAAACATTGTGTTCCTCACAGATTGATATTGATTGTATTCTGTTATTTTCAAAATAATTGTTCGCATAATGAAGTGCTTCTATAAATTTTATCACAATTTAGATAAAAGAGTACTTTCACACGAGAAACTAGTACTTCAAGAATCTGAAATTTCAATATCTTCATAATGTTATATGGGTAACAAGTAAGTGCAGTGGTTGCACTGATTTTTTTTTTTTTAATTATTCTAGTGTTTTCTTACACTTAGAAAAATGGTATTTAACTTGTATTACCATATTATGTATCCATATTATGTATGCATTATATGCTACATACATACATTATATACATAATATGCATTATGTATGCATATTATGTATCCTCATGCTAGGAAAATACATTATACCAGCAATGACACTATAGTATAGGATCTGTTTGCCAGACTGCTTGGGATCAGAGATATTCTGTATAAGGAGATTTTCCGTAATTTGAAATACTTTACTAAAGTATTATGAATAGTGCAAAATAATGTCATGTAATGTATAAAATATGAATAATATATGTTAATACATAATTACAACTTTGTTAATTTAATAACTTATTTACACAAAATAAAAAACATTTGAATTATACATTTCAAATTTTTTAAATGTAACATATAAAAAGATTGCTTAGAGTGTGTCTCTTGCACTAATTGTTCCTGTATCCTGTATACTGATATGATTTGCTGCATTCCACAAATCAGTTGTTCAGTTGCAAAATATAACTCATTTGAATTTTTTTTACCCACCTCATTCTGCTGGTCATCATCACTTCCATTAGACATATTATTTGTCATTATGTCACAAATCTCACTGCCACATATATGATGACTTACAGGAGTATCTTCATCAGCATTTAGGCAACCTTCCACTGCCTTTTGATTCAGCAATTGAGCTTCTAAAGATGAAAGTCCTTAAGCGTAGTCCTACAGATTTGTAATAATTTACTTCTCATTGGAAATTTTAAAGTCTTCAACTTCAAGCTCATCCACATCATCAAACGATATCGCAGATTGATACAAATTGCACTACCCAGGGACAAGTGTTTTTTCCTATGCTGCATCTTACGCTTCCAGCAAAATACATCTTTAGTTTATTAACAACTAAAGAATAATACGTTTTTGAAATGAAAGAAATTATGTTTTGTTTATCATTTTGCATTCCGGTTTTCAAAGTCTTCCAGATCTGGGGATGCCGGTTAAAGGATCTCACAATGTATTACAAAAAATAATGTTGAATTAAGCAAGAAATACCCCACAGAAAGTCTGAGGTTGAAAGACTAAATTTTAGATTGTATTTTATTTATATACAGTCAACTCCCTCTAATCCGCACACTGTTTCACATGTAAACATTGAAAATTTGGTTACCATTAACTTTGCGAGAGCATTTCAATATGGCATCAATTTGAAGGACGATTAGTATTCAGTTTTTTTTTTCCCTAAATTTTTGCATTTATATGAAGTAAAACTTTGTTTTTCAAATGGAAAAAAAAGTAAAAAATTTGGAGATTTTTTTTTTTTTTTGTAGCATTTAGCATTGCAGCATTTAGACAGTGATGGTGATATTGACTTTGGTGGCTTCAGTTTGGATAGTACAAAACAGAAATTTGCAGATCTTTTATGTTTGCAAAAAAATCACTAACTGTTGTGTATAATTTCTTGAATGGAGAAAATATAATTGAATGGATGTTCTCCCAAGATGAAGCTCCAGATACGCAAAATTTGACAGATGATGACGTAAGTACTACTCTGTTAAACTCTACTGAAATCAGATTATTCTGACACAGTCTGATGATGAAAGGGAAAAAGTACCTCTTGACCAGGGTGCAGTAATCGGTTATAAATATCTGGATGTTCTTGAGAAACAGAGTTTTGTTTCAGAACAAGAAATAATGACTTTACATAGACTCCAAGAAAAAATACTAAGTCAAAAGTTCACAAAAACAAACACAATTGATGCTATGTTTCATAATTATATAAACAGACAAAAGCAATTGTTAAAGAAAATTTTAAATAATTTTTCCTCAAATGAAATGCTTTTTTCAATTAAATAACCCAATGTGTTACAATATCTTTCTTTAAAACTAATTAATTTATGCATTAATAATTGATTTACAGGAGAAAAAAATGTAAACAGAGTAATGACCTATAATCAGCAAAATTCTATAATCTGCACAGCCTTTGGTCCCAAGCTGTGCGAATTAGAGGGAGTTGACTGTATTTATTTTATAGTATATTCATGTAAATTAAAAAAAAAAAATTTACCTTGCATAAGCCTTTTTAAAGAAAAAGTGGTACTTTTCAGTTAGCTGGGCGCCAGTGTTATATGTTTAGTTAAGTATATGCCAGTGTATAAATTTATATTCATACATATATGTAAATATGCATATATATACATATACATATATTGTATATAAACACATACATATGAAATGATAAAGATTAAACCTTTTTAAAATTTATAGTTTAAAAGTAAAAGTTCTAAATTTTAAAACTCCCAAATTTTATTTAACTTTTGAAATGCCGTAGTCTAAGTCTGATTTGCCCCTGTTAACTTGCTTTTCCTACGTAACAATTATTACTTTCAGGCTTCAAAATTGATCTATCTTTAAGAATGGAAATGCTGAGATAAACGCAATTCTCCGTTTCTGTGGTGAGGCTAAAGATCCCAGATGCCGAACCCATAAAACGTCATAATGCCTGGATAATTTTTAGCCTTTTAAATTAGATCACCTCCTATTTCTGTAGTGCCGCACTCTAGCGGAAAAATTCCATATTTAAGACGGGACAACGAAAAAACCCGTGGCTTTTTACTAAAATGAAGTGCTAAAATAACTGCCGCCCCCCGGTAGCGCACTTGGGGGAAATCAGGCCACGTCAACTCTCAAGTCATCTGGACCTGTGCTTTGAAAGGTCATATGTAATTGGAATAAGGTCCAAACAAACTCAATCTCCTTTACTTGGGCTCATATTTACTCCCCAGGAAATGGCCACGACTACCAGAAAACCATGCCGTTCGATGAACCAGCCACGGTTCGCCCCTGCACAGTACCAGCCGTCCGGAGCGGGCCGCGATACTCGAAAGCGCCCGTAGTCACCCCCGAGTCAGAGCATTCCCCGATGACGGGTCACCACATATATTACATAGATATATGTAAATATATATGTATATATACATACATTTATATATATGTATATATAACACTGGCGCCCGGCTAACCGAAAAGTACCGAAAAAAGTTTTACAAGGAAAGCTTTTATTATAAGAAAGTGTACTTTTCTAATTTTTACAAAAAAATGTCCCCCCCCCCCCGCCCACCCTCACTCGGAATTTAAAGATACTTTACATCTCTAATTCAGTTTCATTGGTATTGCCATTAGTTGGCAAAACAAAAATAATTATGGTAAAAAAATTAGAATTATCAATGCATTTCAAATATGAGATGTTTGGACTTTGTCAATTGTGTTGTGTAATATTCTTTGCTTTATAATTTTATTTATTTATTTTTCAGAGTTTAGCATATGTTTGTGGAAACTTACATTTTCTGACAGGCTTTCATTTGATTTGTGAAGAAAAATCATTTCACCGCAGTTATTGGAGTTGCTTAAATTCATACAGGAAAAAAATCCAAAATTCCTCTTATTTTCAAAGGTATTTTTACTTTTTATGAAGTTTTACAGATACATTATTTTATTCCTGGATGAATACTTTAGGTCGCAAAAATATTTACAATATCAAATGAAAAATAGTTCATACAGGCTTACTTTTCTCTAAGGAATTATTTCATTTATTTTAATACAATTATTATTCTGCTAAATATTAATACTACTTAGTTATATCAGGAGAAGTTAATTAAGTTTGGTTTTTTATGTCTTTTTGTACCTATTGTTTTAGAGTTATGATATTATTGAAAACTATGCTCTCATTATATTGGTTATGAAAATGCATGTTATAAAAATTTTGCATGAATTTATGATTAGTTGACAATCTTAGTGGTTTTTTTGTATATAAATTGTAGGAAATTATCAATAGTATGCTTTTTAATATTTTTTCATAAGAAAGTTTATGTTGATCCCAAACTCTTAAAATAATTTCCATCCTTTATCCTTGTGGCAAAATTTTGTGTTGGTTTAATTAACCTGTGAAGGGAATGTTATTTCGATGTATTATTGTCAATATTAAATTATGGAAATAGTGTGTCTTCCTACCACTAAAATATAAAAATGAGGTAATAATCGTCAGGCAGCCATTTATAATATAAAGTTGCATCATATTTTGGAATCTCCATAGCAAGGTTTAAATTTTTAAAAAATTTAAAAGCACTGTGAAAATTTTCTGTTTTAAGTAAGGCATGCTCTTTATTTCAAAATTAAGTTAAAAATCCTTTAAGCTTTTTCTTTTTTCTAGTTCAGGAGAAACTTACAAACCATAATTCTTAGTAGGTATAATCTATCTTCAGGGCAAATTGTCAATAAGTTGAAACAGATGATAAGTATCAGTAATAATCATGATTTTAATGAGGTGATTGGAAAAATTATTCATTATAATCCTGTATTTTGTATATGTTTAAAATCACATGTAAACACAAAATAGAATTGAATATTAACATATTGTAATGTTCTAACCATATTTTACTTTGTGAGTAAAAAGAAAAATTCTTTACTTTTCTTAAAAATTTAGTGAGGTATTTTTTAGGAATGGAAAGCATTTTATTTAAATTTGTTGTCTAATTAAATTAAATAGATATGTTCCTATAAACCCTTCACTCACAGAGTGGATACATGCTTTGTAGAATTATTTTATCTGTAAGTGAATAAAATAATAATTCCTTTAAGTAATCAAATGATCCGAGAATTTCAATAATTGAATCATTCATTAAAAAAATAATGTTTTAAAATTAAACAAGAAAAACCTTTGTAAACTCTGGAACTGAAAGACTTTTTATATATACATTCATTTTGTAATACAGTACACTCCCTCAAATCTGCAACTCTAAAATCTACTCATTAACGACGATGTAAACAATGTACTTTCACTTCATATGTAAGGTAGAAATGAGATATTTTTTTATCTTAATATGTAAGTCTCATTAATATGACTGAACTCATGCTTTTTCATGAAGGAAGTATAAATTTCTTTCTTAAAAAATCTAAGATATTCCTAATATCACTGGTGATCACAATCTTTTTACCAACTGTATTTATGTATTAATCAAGCTTTTTCGATTATTAAGTCTGACTAAATCTGAAATAATATTTCCCTATTTTAATGATTTTGATGTGAATTACTAGTGTACCTTGAGTGTAGGCAAGTTTCAATGAATAATTCAAGAAAAATATATCTCATCTTTATTATGCAGATTTAAATATGCATAACTTGACTTTAATTGTAACAATTTTTAAAATAATCTTAATTTTTATTTTATTTTATCACTTTATTTTTTTTACCTAATTATTTAAATATTTTTCTATGTATAAGCATTCATTAGAATTTCGATTGCATTATTACATTAAAATCACTGTTTAAAAATGTAAACAAAGCAATGACCAGAAATCCACAAAATTTTAAAATCTGCACAACACCTGGTCCCAAGGTGTGTGGATTTCACACAGTCTACTGTATATTCATGTAAAGAGATAACAGTTTTTTATAGCATGCATAAGCCTAAAAATGTTTATGTTTTGTAAGAAAAACTTTTTCAAGAGAAGCTTTTATTTCTAAGAAAGTGTACTGTTTCAATTTTTTTAAGAAAAAAGCTGAAATAATTTTTTTTTTTTTTTTTTTTTTTTTTTGCATTAAAAAATTTAAAGAAACTTTACATCACTAGGCATGATTGTTTAGTATGCCATCAACTTGCAAAACAAAAATACAGTAGACTCCCTCAAATCTGCAGATGCTAAAATTTGCATATTATGTAGATGTAAACAGTGAAACTTATGGTTGAGATGTTGGAGAAAATTTCAAGATTATTTGTTTTTATATCATTTGGTATACATTTTAATATGTAATTGTGGTTAATATAATTAAACTCATGATTTTTCATGAAGGAAGTATAAAGATACTTCCAAAAAAATTCAAGACGGCACTGATGTCACTGGCGATTCTGATCTTTTTACCAAATACAGTAAACTCTCTGCAAGATGGATTTTCTGTAAGACGGAAATCTGTCTAACTTGGAAAGATTTTCATGTCCCTGTGAATCCACAGACAAAGAGTAAAATTTGTCTACTATAGAACATTTTCTCAGTCCCAATAGATTCTGCCTTAGCCAGAGTTTACAGTACAATCAAGCTTCTTTGGTTAATAAGGCTGCCTAAACAAGAAATAAAATTTTTATGTAAATTACTAGTGTACATTTTATGAGGATGAGTTTTTGAATAATTGAAATTGATGAAAAAATTATCATCATAAGTTATGTATTATTTTTTACTTTTAATATTTTAATAATTTTTTTAATTTTCTAAATTTTTATTATTTTACTTAGGTAATTATTTTAATATTTCACTTTATTGTGAGCATTCATTATGATTTCAAGTGCATTATTGCATTCCAATTACTATTTTAAAAGCATAAACAAAACAGTGACCAGAAAGCTACAAAATTCTAAAATCTGCACACTCCCTGGCCCCAAGCTATGCAGTCTTCAGGAATTCCACTTATTTTATATATAAAATTTAAATTATCCTTTATATTTGCTTTCAGATTTACGATGTCTGGATTCTGACAACTGTAATGTGTAATATTTTAACGTTTTTTATTCTGTATACCAGTTTTTAAATATCCCCATTTAAAATTTGTTACTTTTTAAAGTTATTTATTTATTTTTCAGAGTTTAGCATATCTTTGTGGAAACACTTATTTTTTGGCAGACTTTCTTTTGATTTGTGAATAAAAAATCATTCCAGTGCAATAGTTCAACCAGGAAGATATATTCAAAGTTCCTGTTATTTTCATAGGTATTTACTTCTGATGGAGTTTCACAATTTGCTTATTGTATTTCTGATACATACTTAAGGTGGGAATAACAGTTGCAATATCACACACACACACACAAAAAAAAAAAACAGCTCATACTGTCCTATATTTTTTCTTGGGAGCCACTGGAATGATTTCAATTTTTCTCTTTTTTCTTTTATTAAATAATTATTTATGTTTCAATCATTTTATATTTCTAGAAAATCAATTATTTTCTATAAAGCTTTTAACAAAATATAATATATATATATGTATATATATATATATATATATATATATATATATATATATGCACATATATATATATATGTATATATATATATACAGGGTGATTCAGCTCGTCGGTGACAAACTTTAAGGATCGATAGAGCACACCTAGACGAACATTTTTGAATAGGGAATGTAGGGTCCCTGACGCGATGGTAAGGCGCTAGGCGCTTTCGAAAATTTGGGTGCCGAAATTCGAAACGTCATAAAAACTAGGGAAATGGTTAGATTTTCTTGCTTGTTGCGTCGAAATGATTCTGTTTGTTTAGACTTTCTTCAGTACCAATTTGATAAGCGTATCTCTTAAAACATGGATAGGGGGCGCTGCAGACTTTGGAGAGCTAGACAACAACTTTAAGCCCGTTATTTTGATAATTTAACACATGCTCGCCAAAGTTTATACTCTAACTTAAAGTTTGACTCCAAAAGTAGAGCCCTGCAAAAAGCGTAAGAGCCGGAATAAAATGTCAAAGTACAGGGTGGTCGAAACTCGAAGGCTCCTAAGAGATAAACAAACAGATTTCTTGACTTATGGCATGCATTTTCATGATTCTGTTTGCTGGGGCTCTCTGAAACTCAGTTGAACGGTACAAAAAGAAACATCGATAGGGGGCGCTTTGGGCAAAAAACATAATTCGTTGACATTTCGGACGCTAACTGGAAACGGGGCGCTACGATCAGTTAGTAATAATGAAAACACATTTTCTACCTCTGCTCAACACTTCTGAATAAATTTAGACCAAAAACATCAATGATACTGGAAATTTATTTACAAAAAATAACACTACAGAAGATGCTCGAAATTTCGACCTTGGGCCATGATGCAGGCTTCGCACCTCCGTCGCATTGAGGAGTGTGTGTTTCCAACAATGCCAGGAGTATCTCTGATCTGCCCTGCAGCTGCCACAATGCGCGCCACAAGTTCTTCAGCACTGCTGACAGGTGTATGGTATACCTCGGCCTTCAGGTAACCCCAAAGGAAGAAATCCAAGCAGGTGAGGTCTGGTGATCGGGCAGGCCAGTGAACTGGACCCCCACGCCCGATCCACCGCTGGCCATACCTTGCGTTTAGATGGAGACGCACGTCGTTCGTGTAATGGGCCGGAGCTCCATCGTGCTGGAACCACATCTGGCGACGCGAACCTTCGGGTACGTGCGCCTCATCCAGAAGCTGCGGCAGCACTTGATCCAGGAAAATCAGGTAATTTCCACCTGTCAGCCGTTCAGGTAACAAATAGGGGCCAATGAGGCAATCCCCCAGAATGCCGGCCCACACATTTACTGAGAAACGCTCCTGGGCTGCTCGGCTTCTGGTTTCATGTGGATTTTCATCACACCACACATGACTGTTGTGGGCGTTCCACATTCCCTCCCGGCTGAAGGTGGACTCGTCCGTAAACAAAATGCTGTTTACAAAACGGGGATCCCTGGATCTCATCGCCAAGTACCATCTTGAGAATTCCACTCGAGGGCCAAAATCCTGCTCTCTGAGCAACTGCACCCGCTGGATGTGGTAGGGGTGCAGATTCCGGGAACGTAAGATGCGCCACGCAGTTGCTTGCGAAATGCCAACATGTCTGGCGATATCTCTCGTGCTAAGACCTGGGTTGTCCTCAACCAGGTTAAGCACAGCCTCTTCGTTGTCGGGGGTGCTCACTGATCGCTCCCGTTCAGGCCTGCCTCCGTCGAAAGATCCCGTTGTGGACAACCTCTGGTGTACTCGAGCGAAGAAGGCATGGCAGGGGATTTGCCTGTTGGGGTAACGCTCGGCGTACAACCGCTGAGCGGCTCGTCCATTACAACCAGCAGCGCCATACGCCAAATGCATGTCAGCCAATTCAGAGTTTGTGTACCGTTCCATCCTACTACCGATCTGCAGACAAGTAACCCGAAGCTTAAGTAGGTACCGCACGTTCAAAAGACGTGTCTGCGCATACAACTACGTCATCTCGCGTTGTCGTCTACGCATTACGTATCTTTTGCATATCGATATGGTACGATATCTTTTGCATAAATCAGCAAAAAGCACCTTATGTAAATTTTATTGCGCGCATTGTGCATGATTGAAACCAGCTATGTTTGTTAAAAAAAACAAACAAACTGCAGTTTTAATAGCTTCTTATGATAAGTAAATTACTCTCTTGTTTTGTTTCTAACTGATCGTAGCGCCCCGTTTCCAGTTAGCGTCCGAAATGTCAACGAATTATGTTTTTTGCCCAAAGCGCCCCCTATCGATGTTTCTTTTTGTACCGTTCAACTGAGTTTCAGAGAGCCCCAGCAAACAGAATCATGAAAATGCATGCCATAAGTCAAGAAATCTGTTTGTTTATCTCCTAGGAGCCTTCGAGTTTCGACCACCCTGTACTTTGACATTTTATTCCGGCTCTTACGCTTTTTGCAGGGCTCTACTTTTGGGTTCAAACTTTAAGTTAGAGTATAAACTTTGGCGAGCATGTGTTAAATTATCAAAATAACGGGCTTAAAGTTGTTGTCTAGCTCTCCAAAGTCTGCAGCGCCCCCTATCCATGTTTTAAGAGATACGCTTATCAAATTGGTACTGAAGAAAGTCTAAACAAACAGAATCATTTCGACGCAACAAGCAAGAAAATCTAACCATTTCCCTAGTTTTTATGACGTTTCGAATTTCGGCACCCAATTTTTCGAAAGCGCCTAGCGCCTTACCATCGCGTCAGGGACCCTACATTCCCTATTCAAAAATGTTCGTCTAGGTGTGCTCTATCGATCCTTAAAGTTTGTCACCGACGAGCTGAATCACCCTGTATATATGCATTTATTTCTTGCATTATGATAAATTTTTAGTTTAGAGCTCTTCTTTGCTACTTGGGCAATTTTTTAAAAATTCTGATTATGTGATTGCTACCACTTACAGAAAATTGTAATACAGTCAGCTTATTTCTTCTGTTAATGTAAAGTTGAATATTTCTAAAACTATTTTTTGTAATCTGTTTTTCGTGTGATTTTACAATTGTTTTACCCCATTGAATTATATAAATGCTTGTTTATTTATTTAGTTTTAATATATGATTCCAAACTAAAACAAATTTTATAATTTGTGGATTGCAGTAACTCAATTACTTGTTTATACAATTGAACAGTTCTCTATGTTTGTGAATAATTATCTGTATTTCCCAGTTTCACAATATTGCATACTTTGTCTCACTTTTTTTTTAGAAAGGAAGGCTGCGTTATTTTTGCAGGGTCTTTCTTTCTTCCTAAAATTCAAGTATATGTCTTTTTTTTTTCTTTTTTTCTTTTTTAATATAAATTACCTCATAAATTTTCATAACAAAACCATAAATTTAACCAAAATTTCTATAGAATTTTTTTTATTAAATGCTAAATCTATTGTTACTGTACATAACCAGACATAAATTTATTTTTGTAAAAATTTACATTAATTAGCAATGAACCTTTTAATTGTCTTAGTGCTTACAGTTAAGTAATTAAATGAAATACTTTTTATTCTAAAATATATGTGTAAAATATTTTTTTTTTTGAGTTTAGAAAGTTCATCAATGTCCATTTATACTTTTCTTTCTTTTTGTAACTTTTATGTTTATCTACATTTAATCTGCCTAAAACGTATCACTAGAATAATCTCCCTTATTTTTTTCTTCCAAATTTAGCACATATGCTATTGTTTTGTTTATAAAGCCTACTATTGTATCTTAATTGAATAAATATAGCATAGTAGTATTAAATTTGAAAAGTGGCTGTGAATGTAATTATTTCCCCATAAATTTTCTGCAAAAATCAGCTAGACAACATGTAAGTACATAGATAAGCACACACATGTTTGTTTTCTAATCATGAATTACTTTAATTGTATAAATTGTTCATGAATCATTTATAAAACATTGAAAAATTCCTTGTGGGAAAGCAAAAATTAAATCTGCTAATGGAAGAAAATATTTTTTATCTATCAACTTGTTGTTTCATTGACAATTACCTAGCAAAATCATTAATATATTATTCTGAATCAAAATGTGTTTCATTTAGCTTACAAAATTTTTACTTTCATGCTTACCTAGTATTACTCTGTGTTTATTTGGGCGAATTCGGTACGTGGAACAACAGAGTTTCCCTCGAGTTTAAAAGTGGCAGAGTGTTGATGATGGGAAAAGGCCATTTTTTAGACTCTTGAGGGAAATTTAAAAGAAAAAAAAGCATTTTTTTTATTATTAAAGAAACTTTTAATATGTAAAAATCAGGGCACTAGTTTCTAGATAACAATTGAACAGATTTTGGAAAGAAAACAAATTTATTTATACAAAAAAAGAGTAAGGGCCCTTTTTAGACTGAAGGGTAAGAAGATGTTGTTTTCTTAACGAAAGAGCGAACAGGGTGCAGCAGCACCCTGCTGCCCGTGAGAAGTTCTAGGAACATCATCTGTTTCATCTAATTAGCATAAGATAGAACCTATAAAAATTGTCTCTACTTAATTTAAACTCAATTATTGATAAGTTTTAAAAAGATGTTTCTATTTATTCGCATTTGGAGAGGCGGCAAATACGTAGTGTGATTCCTTGGATTTAAACCATTTAAATTTTTAATTTATCAGAAAGTATCCCGAGATCAAATTAATTCCTCTTCATCATGACTTTTTGCATTTAAATAAAAATTATGACTTGAGAATACTCTCTGCTATTAGAATCAACTGAAAACTTTGAATTAAAATAGATAATTGAGGTTGATCAAGATTACTTTATTTTAGAAAAACGTTTAATTTAAAATGATGCTAAACATTTTAAATTTCACTAAAAAATATTGCAGTATAATATACTGGAATCAATGGGACTGTGGCTGTCTACTCTACTCAAATTCAACTGCACCTAAGAATAAACAATTAGATAGTTTGATGTATTACTAATTTTGTTGGGGAGAGTGGGACTCATTTGACCATAGAGTACCGTTGATCAGGTTAAATTTTCCAAACTTCTATAATTCTAATAGTAACATCCTTTATTCACCATTTTACTAACTGTAAACCACACCATTGACATCCCGTTTTCTTTCATTTTATTTATTTTTCTTCAAATGAAAAATGTAAGTTTGTTTTTGCTCTTCATTTGTAATTCTTTTTATTTTCTGCTTCTTAAATAAACAGGGAATAAGTTTAAATTTTGATAATGTACCAGAGCAACAAAGCAACAATTGATATGTAAAATTGGAAAGGTAGTTCAACTAATAAAATAAAAGTTATTGTACAAAATATTCCACATGGGCATATAGGGCACTTTTGATCATTGCCCCTTTGATTATGTTAGTTATTCAGTTCATGAAGAGTCTGCTTCAATCATACTTCCTATAAATTTGTCCAAATATGCAGTCCTATAAATTGTGCATTTTCATTCTTTAAAAATTATAAATAACCTAGACATTGCATAGGCTTTGCACATACATGTAGTACTGATTGGACTTTATTTTGTATGTTTCATTTATACTTTTTTTGGACATCTGTTTCTTTTTTCTCACTATAAAACAACTAAAAATTGATATAAAAATCTTATTTGAGAAAGATAATTTGTAACATGTATTCTTAAATTTTTTTTTTCATTTCAGATAAATTATTAAAAGTGCGCTATAGCCAGTTATAGCAGCCTGTGATGGAGAACATTTGACCAATTTGAACTGATTTAAAAAAGAATTTAATGTACCAATTTTCTCTACAAGTAACTATTTAATATTTTTGATATACATTAACAAAAGTTAGAACATTATAAATATACTTTTATATTTTACAATTTCATGAAAAATTAGCCGATAAAATTATGATTCTGAAAAGTGATCAATTGTGCCCCACTCTCCCCTATTGTTTCAAGAAAATGAAACTTGTCGAATGTGATATTTAATTTAGAATTAAGATTTAGAGCATTTATTAGAAAAATGTGTTATTTAATACTTCTGTTTCTGTTTTAGATTGAAAGGTTGATTAAATATATAGCTTTTTTACTGAAGTTCAATAAGCCATTTCGTGAATGAAAATGGCAACAATTTTTTTGTTTCTATACTGATACTTTAAATATTTTTCTATTATCATCTGAAACAAAACATTTTCACTTAAGAAAATGTCAATGATTACAGAAGAAAATTCTTCCGTTAGTGAACAGCAATCTATTCCCCAAAGCGGTGATAAAAACTATTGCATTGATACAATAGACAAAGCTTTTATTTGTGGAGTATGTTCCAAAACATTTTCTAAGCATAGTCTAAAAAGACATATTTTGACTCATACAGGAGAAAAACCGTTTGTTTGTAAAATATGTTGGAAAGAATTTTCTGATAATAGTAATCTAAGAAAACATCTTTTAGTTCATACTGGAGAGAAACACTTTGTTTGTAAAATATGCTCTAAAGGATTTTCTAAGAATCATAATCTAAGAAGACATCTCTTGATTCATACAGGAGAAATACCCTTTGTTTGTGAAATATGTTTCAAAGGATTTTCTGATAATAGTAATTTTAAAAAAACATTATATGTCTCATACAAAAGAAAAACCTTTTGTTTGTGAAATATGTTCAGAAAAATTTTCTTATAATAGTCATCTAAGAAGACATAGTTTGACTCATACAGGAGAAAAAACTTTTGTTTGCGAAATATGTTCCAAAGAATTTTCTGCTGACCGTTATCTAAGAAGCCATCTCTTGAGTCATACAAGAGAAAAAACCTTTGTTTGTGAAATATGTTCCAAAGGATTTTCTCATAATCATAATCTAAGAAGACATCTTTTGATTCATACAGGAGAAAAACCCTTCGTTTGTGATATATGTTCCAAAGGATTTTCTGATAATAGTAATTTAAAAAAACATTATTTGTCTCATTCAAAATAGATACCTTCTGTAAACCTCCTACATTTTCATTTTCAGGATTGAGTATGGACCCTGTATATATCTTTGCATTGACTATTATCACACCATTTACGTTTTAGCAATTAATAATAAAATAAAAATTTGTTCACTTTTTTCTAAATCTTGAAAAATTCTTCCATGACATATTATCTTATTCATAATATGCAAATAGCTTTTAACATAGTGATTGTATACTCCGTCGTTCAGGAGATGGCGTCTGTCAATCATTCATGACGTAGTAGCGGACGAGTCCATTAGCTCTGAAACGGTCAAGCGGACATCGCGGGAGAGTATAGTTGGCCATATTTAAAGCTCTTTTGCTTTTTTGGCTCATTTTTTTCTTTGGTAGCACAGCTTTTTTTCTAATTATCATGTGGTAACTCTTTATCATTACTTTGCTTTAAAGCCCAGAGGTAACTGTATTAAAAATATTTGTTTTCTTTTTAATCCTTTTAGTTTGTTTGTAAGTTTTGTTGTGAGAACATTTCTTTATAAATTAATTTCATAAAATAAAAATAAATAAAAAGTTTTAAAATTGAGAAAAATGCATGTTCTTTGCCTAACATTTATTTTTGTGACCAGTTCGGCTTATATTAAGAAAACTATTATATATAAAACTATGAAAAATGCTAGTTTTATAGATAAATGTTCGATAAAAATGCTGAAACAGACAGTTTTTAAGTCAGGTTATTATTTAAAGCATTGTTTAACGTTGAATTCTGTTAAAATAGTTCCGTTAAAAAAGTTTTTTAGAATAAAAAACTATGCATAGCAATTTAATAGTCTTTAGCAGGCATATATTTGATGAGCTGGTGGTATGCAGTGTGCAATCATTTTTAAATGTGACGCATTTTTTAAGTTTTTCAGAATTTGTCTGTCTTACAGGAAGGAAAATTGCAAATTTTGTTAATCGGCCGTTAAAAAAAATTGCGATAGTCTTCAACCAATTTCTAAAAAAATCGGCAATGTGGTCAATCATTCGCTGAAATTCGCGAATTTCAGTAAACGATCGAGGGAAAAAAAAAAAAAAAAAGAAGAAGAAGAAAAGAAAAAAAAATCGAATTTCGGCAAACGATAACGGGGGGGGGGGGGGGGGAGAGACTCTAGTTTTGGCAAACGATTGCAAAAAAAAATCTTGAGCTTTGGCTAGTGATGGTAGAAAAAATTCTCGATCTTCGAGAAACGGTCGTGGAAAAAAGTAGTATGCTGGGTAAATGTGTCCTGAAATTGTCCTGAAATATTGGAAAAAGTATGTCCTGAAATATTCACGAGCAAATGCGATTTTGTAAAAGTATTAATAGCGATAATGACTTTCTGTAAACAGTATCTTTGGAAATATACCTTAAGATGGTTCTTATATGCACTGCTCAACAATGCGAAACTTTCAGGCACATTTTCTGACTCATTTTTAACCTTAAAGGCATAACATTGACAGGCCTGACTATTGAAGGCATTTGGAATCGAATAGCTTTTTCCATTTTTGATAAATTACTTACATCGATAACAGAGTTTAGGTATATAATAGTACCCCTAGGGGGGAGTGCCCTCAGTGGGGACTTTCTTATGGGACATAACCTGTATTTATGCAAGGTTCGAAGAAAACCACGAAACTCCGAACGCTTAGGCCGACGGGCGCGATTGGGTTCGAGCCCAGAACCTCCCGTCGACCACCTTCGAGAGCAGGAGCTATCAGCCACTGGTTGGGCCGAAAAAAAGAAACTTTTTGTAGAAATTGAGTCGGGCCGTGCCTGTTTTCGCTGATTTTTGTACGGGCCGTGCTCGGGCCGAACTTTTAATTTTTACAGTTTGACCGGGCCGGTACAGTTTTCGATCGGGCCCGGCCCTGGAAATTCCGACCCGTGCAGACCTCTAGCGAGGTTTGCTCGTAGTGGGCCGAGCCTGGTAGAATAATAAATTTTTTTATCCCGAATTTCAATTGGTAGGGCGGGGGAGATATCAAGATACAATTTTTATTTATTTATTTATAAGAATAACAATTATAAATCTTACAATGTATATCAAATACATTGTAAAAGAAATTTGAAATAATATCTAGATTTATAGTTTGAAATTAAGCCCCCCCCCCCCTAGTGCTTTTTGTCTAATAAAGGTCATACTATTTTTTCAGATGTAACGGCTACGTATTGTAGATTATTAATTAATTTTCAGAGAGGAGTTTAAAATGTCATTCAATTTTTTTCACTTTGGGCCAATAAAAATTATATTTTCGAATAGATTTAAAATTAAATTTTCGGGTTCGGTTCGGGTACTACTCTAGTCTTATAGGGATCTGGGAATTTGAGATAATGCGTTTTGACTGTATAAGTGAAATAATGTAGAGGGGAATTTATTAAGCATCAGGCAGTTTAGTCCGTATTTCTATAGGTCATATGCCTTCAGGGAGGACTTTCAAAGGGAAAGTGACTCGAATTATCGTTCTCGTACAAGGAAAACCCTGAAAACCTTGCACAGTCACCCCGCTTAGACCGCGCTGGTATTGAACCTGCGAACGTAAATCCAAGCTCCTCATTTTGCGGCCAGCATGCCTGCCACAGGGCTGAGTGGATCCCGACTATATCATAAATTTGTTTGCTATTGCTCAATAATTAAAAGGAAATTATAAGAAATAAAATGGAATATAAAATTAAGGGCTTAATAAGGTAAATAAAAATTTAAATGGAATGTAAAAAATGAACTATTGGAAGCATATAAATTAAAAAGCTTCTATACCACTCATCTCTGAATCAGATTCATTACTAATTTCATTAGTATCATTAAATGAATAATCAAATTCATCGTCCGTTTCAGAGTCTGAATTTACGATGAAATTGAGCTGTTCTGCAGTTTCTTCAACCAGTCCGTCATTTTTCCAATAATCATTTTCGAGTTCTTTTATGCGATTGCAGAACTTCTTCCATGTTTCCGCAGTTATGCTATTTATGGCATCACGAGTAAGTTTGAAGAGAGATTCTGTGTTCAGATTGATTTTCGTATTTCTTTCACGTTTTATTTCCGCCCAAACTAATTCTATTGGGGTCAGATCACAGTGGTAGGGAGGCAACCTGATGACTTCATGGCCATGTCGTTTCAAAAGTTCGTCGACGCAATACTTTTTTGAAGGACAGGCATTGGCCGAAATAATTTCGAAAAGTTCTGCTTTCCTCATACTTCCATCGAAATTAATATTTTTTTGTTTCAACCACTCGATCATCACTTTTTTAGTGTCATATTTTTTTGGAACTGGATCCTCAATTTTCGTATGATAAGAGGCGTTGTCCATACAAATAACAGAATTGGAAGGAATGTTCGGCATTAATTTTTCTTTTAGCCACTTTTCAAAATTATCATAGTTCATTTGACCATGATAATCACCAGAAGCACTCCCTGCCTTAGAAACTAAATCGGCGTTTGGAATAAATCCAGATTCAGACCCAGCATGTAAGACGATCAGGCGGTGGCCGGCTCTTTCTTTTACAAGGGCACCAATCTTCTCACTTTGCCAACATTTTGAAAAAGCCAGATTACAGTCAATCCAGGTTTCGTCTAGATATATTATACTTCTCTGGCTCTCCCTGAATTTTCTCATTGCCCTTAGAAATCGAAATCTCCAAGAGACAATGTCTGCTCTTTCAATTAGAGCTTTTCTTTCATTTTCACATCTTTTCCACCGGAAGCCAACATTGTGGAGAAATTTTCTTAACGTGTCTCTTTTCCATGGGAATTTTATTCTTTCTTTCACTACAGGGAGAAGCGAATTAAGGGATGGCATTCTGTCCGAAGCATAAAATTCAATTACAATACGCCTTAAAACACACAAATTAAAATTGTCCAATACAGCATTTCTTTCAGCATTACGCTTGCGAATTTTTCCTGGTGAGGAAAATACAGCACTGGATTGAGATTCCTTCTTTATTCGCTGTATTGTTCGAAGGGATATTCCAGTAGCAGCAGCCGCACGCTTTTGTGCTTGCGATAAAGGAAACAAAAGTTTCTGTGCGTTTGCTTCCTTCTCAAAAAACTTTGTGACATTATTCACAATCAATCTTTCCTTCGAACGAATGGTTTTTCCTTTGGGCCGCATTTCAGATTGTTATATAAATAACAACAGTTGGTTATATGCAAATAACAGTTTGTTTTGAAAAAAACAGTTTAATAATAAATTAATAAGTAAGAGAAACGCAATACGCTGCTTATCGGTAGAAGAAAAAACAGGTATCTGCCTGGCGCGGCGAGCTGTAGCAATATCGAGAAGGGTACTTGGCGATTTTTCTTGTCCTAAAGCAACCCCTCCTCCCAATCCATTACGCTTTCTTCAAAATGGACTTTCCTTCGGAGAGGGAGGGACCGACCGCCATTTCCTGGCCTACGGACAATATCTCAGTTAACCTTAATGTAAAGCCTAATTGTGTGTTACTTTTCATTTTTTATTCCTCTATAAAGTAATTTTTCCCCCAGACATTAATCTGATGTGGACTGATAAATGGTGCCTCAATATCTTATGAGATTGCAAAAGCTTTATTGAAGTAATAGTTTTAAAAAAAAACATGAAGCGAGCTAAAAACATATGTCTGCTCAAAAAAATCATACTCGTTAAATTTTCTTCTTTACAAAATTCTCACTGTTTAAATGAAGCATATCTCATTATCATGTTATAGAAAATGTATCAATCAAATATCTATTGCACCAACTGCAAGCTAAGTATATTTCTAATATAGAAATAATGAATACAAAACTTAATTTTCCAGTTTACTCGATTCATAAAAAAGATTGTGAATTCTAATCAGTAGTGCACTTTGTTTCTAACACCTCTTTTTCTCTTATATATCATCGAATTTAGAAATTTGTGTGGCATAGCAATTTTGTCTTCTATATTACCATAAAAAAATAAAGATATTGATAATTGTTTCAAAACTTTTACCGCAAAAGCATAGATTATTATTCAAATTATTTTTTGGATAAATAAAAACAACAATTAATAGACTAAGAATGTTTATTAATATTTTTTATATAAGAAACAGGGAGACAGAAAAGAAAATGTAAAGAATAGTTGATTCATCCTAAATATCATTTGACTAATCTGCTGTACCAGATGAATCATGAACAATTGTTTAGTGCAGCATTCCTTAAAGGGTTATGACTGTATAATGGCTGTTGTATTAAAATCCCTTTTGTAGGTTATAGGCAGAAAGAAAATTTAAAATTATTTTCATTTCAAAATTGCCTTGCAGATTTCTGTGATATATATCAAGTATTTATTTTCAAGGTATCATTATACATTTGATATTTCCAATATTTTCATATATTTGATATTTATTTTCAAAATGTCATTCTACTTTTTTATATATTTTCAGTTAAAACAAATATGAATGAGTTTTTCAACTTTCACTGTGTTGTTTTCTACATACAGAACTTTGCCTCTGTCAGCGGTTTTTTTAGCCCCCCCCCCCCTTTCATTAAAATATCTTTTCTAAGTTTTATTTTTAAAGCTGAATTTTTAACTGTAGAACTGATGTGAGACAACATCAACTAAGAGCAGCCATTGAAAGATAAAATATCTAAAATAATTTATTTACAGTTTAAGAACTTTACTGATTACCCCTAAAGACTATTTATTTACGAACTATTAATTCGGGAGAAGATCCCCCTAGGGTCTTCTAGACTTTCCCACGCTAAAAGAAATCTCATAAACTCATCGTTCATCTCTGAACAAAGCTATGGCACCGTCGAGTCTGGAAAAATCAATGGAACTGGCAGTACAATTTCGTTCCGGCGCTAGTTTAACATTCCGTGGAATCACAGAGAAAGCAGGAGCTTCAGCCGTCCAGTAAAAGAGCGGTGGCAACGTCTAAGGAGGAGAAAAGACTAGTTTTCCCAGGACCGGGAGCTTCAGCCTTCGAGAAATAGGCGGTGGCAACGGCCAAGGAGGAAAAAGACTGGTTTTCCCTAGAACCGAGGGCTTCAGCCTTCGAGAGATGCGAAGTGGCAACGCCGAAGGGGAGAAGGAGTTTAGAAGCGGCAGAGAGGACTAGGTCTGGCTGGACCTGGTGTTGGATATCGAAGTGAGGAGAGTGGAGATAGAGGATCGTCGATCAGTCCCCTCTCAGATGAAATGACTATAGTTCTATGGAAGAATCCAAATAATCGAACTTTTGTTCCTGTATAAATTTGACTCGAACCCAAACAAATATTGTTTAACTTGTAAATAATCATAATTAATCGAGAAATTGCTATAAATAAAGGACTTAGAGATCAAAAACTCTACGCTACCATTTTCTCTTGTCCAGTGATATCTAAGTCCCTACAACAGCTTTATTAGAAATAATCTTTTCTGGTTTTTGTTTTATCTCAATTTAAACTGCTTAACAGGTTGGAAAACAAAAAAGCACACAAAATTATATTTATATTCAAATTTTGAATTAAAAAAAAATATTTTGTATTTAAAATTTTGATGTAAAATTTTTTTTTTGTACTAAGTGCAAGAGAGAGAGAAAGAAACAGACATTAGAATATTGTTTATTAAGTTTCCATGTTAAGTGCAATATATTGTAGTTTTTCTAATTTATATTAAGTCTGAAATTTTTATAATAAGCAGTAAGTTGGTTGTTTGGAAAATATCTGTTAGATATCAAAGATAGGACATATATCAAAATATCGGATATTTTTTATATTTTTGAAAATATTAGGATATTTATGAACTCTGTCACCATTAGATAATACAAATTTCAAACAAGAAATCCCATATACAAAAAAAATAATCTTATCACCGGCAAGATCATAACAAGAAAATGATTCTTAGTCTTTCTCCTGAATTGTGCACACTGTTGCTTGTTAAAGTTGGTTTGAACATAAAGAAACAAGATTTTAAACAGTTTTAAACTGAATGTAGAAATCTAGCAAATCACTCATCTTCACAAAACAATTATTTTATTAATAGTTTAATTTTAGCATTAAAAATTGTGCAATTGTGAAACAGAAAATGATTTTGTAGATGGCATGTTTCTCAAAAGTGGTTGATATTATAAAGACACTTTAATAGTTCACCAGATACACACATGTCTCATGTAGACTCACCCCCCATTTGAAGTCGATAGCTTAACCATTTGATGGGCGGTGTCCTTAAAAAAGGACACCTATTTTTTATTTTACTGGCGCCAAGAATATTTAATTAAAATTTTCTTTTTATAACGCACTTGAAAACATTAATGGTACACACTAAAAAATTTATATTCAGCAAAAATAAAAAGCCTTATTTTTCCGGTTTAAAATTTAAGCCTTATTAAAAGCTACACTATTACACATATTATAGTCATACAATTCTTTATCATTGGACTAAATCTCAGCACCAGCAGAATGAAACATCTGCAAAAAAATTTGCTTTGCATAGCATTCAACTAAAAAACCCTAAAGCATTCAATTAAAACCCAATTTTCAAGGGCTTAGTTTGAGTAGTCTGCCACTCCATCAAACTTCTCAAAAATCTTTTTGATGCATTAAAAAGTGTAATGTTAAATAAAAAAATGTGTAATTAAATATTAAATGTGTAATTCTCAAAGTGGTATTTTTTAAAATGGCAGACATTGTGGGAAAGTCAATAATTAACCTGTCTGGCTCGGAGTAATTCTGTTTAAAAACTGATAAAATGATGAACTGACACCAGAATTTATAAACAAATTTATTAGAAAATACGAACTTGCTTGTCTAGTTTCGAAGACAGTTTGCTCGAGGAGCCTGGGACCCTTGTCCCACATTTTATGTGTCGGGTATATGGGACAAGGGACCCCCCTCTATTAAAATAACAACTTACTTATTTTCATTTCTCTTACTCAGTATTTCTGCAATTTAAGCTTACATTTCGTTAATTTTCGTGTAAACTATGCTGTTTTTCTTATTTATGATATTGGTTTTGTAAAGGAATAATTTACCCGTTACTTTAGATTTCTATTCTTTAAAAATGTTTACGAATAAAGCACTCTGAGAAAGAACGTGTCATCCATTTAAAATTATGTTGCTTTACACACATTATATGAAAAACTAACAAAATAATTCGTTTAAACCAACAATAACTAATAAATAATTATAAAATGAGTATAGCACACTTTTCAAACGTCCATTATAAGTGAACATATTTTGCAATACTTTATAAATTACTGATAGACAACTAAATAGAGTTTCTTACAAATGTAAGAAATATTTGTTTACGATAAAAAAAATGAAATCATTAAAAAATCAAAAGTTATAATAAATTTAAAGTTTTCATGCCTAAACGTTTTTAAAAACTCCCAGAACTTTTTTTATTTTCTTCCCCAAAAACATTGTTTATTTCCGGAAAAAAGAGCAGTTTTTTTCCACGTTTTGCAACCTGAGCATTTGAGCCGTTGTCCACTGTTTTTTCGTCCCTAAAATACCCCATGTATCCCTAAATTAGGGAGGAAAATGAGCTGAGTGTATGTATCATTAGTTTATAAAATATTAAAAAATATAACTAAACTAGCAAAACCTGCGGCTTTGCTTGCGCAATAGTTGAAATATGCCAAGTGATATTTGTACAGTGGATGATCAGTTAACGAACTGTTCGGTTTACGAATAGATAGATTAATGAACACTTTCACGATAGATTTTTATGTTTGGATAACGAACACCTCACAAAACAAATCAAGAAGAAGCAGTGTACTGTTTCACATTTGCTATTGTATTTAATTCAGGGTTACTATTTCTATATTCTATTCGCACCACTATTTTTAAAATACAAATTTAGTATATTTCTCTTGCAAATGTTGGTAAAGTGTTTGTGAAAGATTTTTTATTTGAAAAAGTGGTGTGAGATAGAATTAAAAAATAGTCGCCTGTGGCAGCCCTGTTAATTGCATCTATTATCGACTTAGAAAACATTTTAACAGTTCACTGTTAAAAATTTGCAGCATTGTGTGCAGTCATTCGACCGTTTTTATCAAAAACGGTTACACAACTGTAATTTAACACTATTTTGACCGTAATATTGACCATTTTATGGTCAGAATATAGTTAAATTATGGTTCTTCAACCGGTTTTTTTTTCAAAAAAAAAACGGTCGAATGACTGGACAGTTTGCTGCAAATTTTTAACAGTGTTGTATACGTATGACCTAATTAATTCATGAGCTACCTAGGGTTCGCGTCGTACTCTTTAAGACTCCCAAATTAGAACGAACAAATTAGAATAATTAATATTTTTATTTTGTGTCCCTTTTTAAAGAATTACTTTTAATTACAAATTAATTATTTTAATTGAATTTAGTTCACAAATTATTAACAGGCTCCATTTGAGTTTTATCGGGCTCTGCAGTAAACACTATCTTTCAGAGAACGAAGGAGTTTTTGAAAGGTCAAAGTGAAAAATTGATATGATATAATGCGCCGTAGTCAATGAATGTAATCCTAAAAATGTCATTTTTTTTACGCCACAAGACGGACAAAGACATCAAAGTACGATCTGTCCATATTAAACAAGGAAGTATGTTATCCCTATTATAAAGGGAAGATTTATATATTTTATAATATATTATTTAGCTTTTAAGAGCGAATTAATTGAATTCCCATACAAATGTACACTACATCTATGGTCGGTTAATGAACAATTCGGTCAACGAACAATGTTTTGGAACGGATTAAGTTCGTTAACCGATCTCCCATTGTTTGTCTAATTTTTATTAGAAGAAATTGTACTTTTAGGAATAATTCAAAAATTACTTATTAAGCCACTGTTTAATTAAACTTCATTATAATACTGTATTAAGGAGAAATGAGATTAAAAAAAAAAAGAACTAAAACTAATTCTAAATAAATGATAATTTAGAAAGTATTTTGAAGCTTTTATGCTCACTCCATATGCTCATTTCAGTATTCATTTGAAGTTTTGAATTTTTTAGAAACCATCTTTTTACATCTTAAAATTAACCATCATGTCAAATTCCAAGCTTCTCGTCTAACGGTCTACCATCTCTCTCAACATGAAATGCTATGTTGAAACAGCCACCATTAATTTGTCAGCATTAATTCTGATATCGGTTTAGTATTTCCTAATATTCCACAGGAAACGTAATTTAGAAAGTTTTTAAAGGCTTTTTTAAACGTTTGTTGTTCCTGCCAACCCCAGGTGGTGGCGGCACCGGCATAAAATATAGCTTGTGTAAGATCAGAGACTATCAATATTGATTCGCAACCATTACTATTGTAATCGGTTTATTATTTCCTGCGATTGCATAGAAATCGTAATTTATGACTCTTTTAGAACGCTTTTCCCCCTTCCCTTTGCTTCATCCCTTTTAAATTTCGAATTTATTTTCGACTGTTTTTAAGGGAAATTTATATTTTATAAGTAACTACCATGCCATATTTAAATTTTATAGCCTCTTAAGTACCACAGAAATCGCAATTTAGAACATTTTTTGCTCCCGCAAACCTCTGGTGGTAGTGGCACCGACATAAAATATAGCTTATGTTTGAGCAGTTTCTATCACCACCAATTTTCAACCTTTATTTTTGAAATCGCTTTGGTATTTCATAAGATTGCATAAAAATTCTATTTTACAACGTTTCTAGAACGCTTTTCGCTCACTTCATCCTTTTAAATTTGGAAATTTCTTTCGACTGTTATTAGTAAGCATTTGCATCTTTTAAGTAATTATAATGCCAAATTTCTATACGTTAGACCCTTCAGTATCATAGAAAACGCAATTTACAACATTTTTTGCTTCTGCAACCCCCAGATGGTAGTGACAACAACATAAAATATAGCCTATGTTGGAGCAGGGGCTGTCACCATAAATTTGCAACCATTACGTTTGAAATCGGTTTCATATTTCCTGAGATTGCATAGAAATCGCAATTTAGAACGCTTTTCGTGCATTTTCACCCTTTTTAAATTTCGAATTTTTTGTAGAAACTGTTCTTGAAGAACATTTACATCTTTTAAGTAATTATCATGCTAAATTTTAAGTTGCTAGTCCCTGCAATATCACAAAAATCACAATTTAGAACTTCTTTTACGCCTGAAACCGACAGGTGGTAGTGACACCGTTGTGAAATAGAGACTATATTGGAGCAAAGGCTGCCACCCTCAATTTAAAACCATTACTTTTGAAATTGGTTTGGTACTTCCTGAGATTGCGTGGAAATCGCAAGTAGAACACTTTTCGCCCATTTTCACCCTTTTTAAATTTCAATTTCTTTAGGAAATGTTTTTAGAGATTATTTATATCTTATAAGTAACTACCATGCCTAATTTCAAGTTGCTAGCCCCTGCAGTATCGCAAATATCACAATTTAGAAATTTTTCGCTCTTGCAAATATCAGGTGGTAATGACACCGACATGAAATAGAACGTATGTTAGAACAAGGGCTATCACCACCAATTTCCAACTATTACTTTTGAAATCAGTTAGATTCTTCGTGAGATTACTTAGAAATCGCCAATCAGAAAAGTTTTTTAGAACGCTTTTTGCACATTTTCGCGCTTTTTTAATTTCGAATTTTTTAAGAAATGTTCTTAGAAATTATTTATATCTAATAAGTAACTACTATGACAAATTTCATGTATCTAGGCCCTTCAGTAACAAAAAAACGCATTTTTAGAAATTTGTTTGCTTCTACACCCCTTTGGAGTAGTGGCACCAATATGAAATACAGCCTATCTTGGAGCAAGGGCTGTCATCATTTTCGTACCATTATTTTTTAATCGGTTCAGTACTTCCTGAGATTGCGTAGAAATTGCAATAGGACGTTATTAAAAACTCTTTTCGCGTATTTTCAATCCTTTTAAATTTTGATTTTTTAAGGAAATATTATTAGAGATCATTTATATCGTATAAGTAAAAGCCAAATTTCATGTTTTTAGACCCTTCAGTAACACAAAACTCGCAATAAAGAACGCTTTTTGTTCCTGCAACCACCAGGTGGTAGTGACGCCGACATAAAGTAGAACCTATGTTCGAGCAAGGTCTATCACCAACAATTTCCAACCATTGCTTTTAAAATTGCTTTCATACTTCCTGAGATACGTAGAAATTGCCACTTAAAACGTTTTATAGAACGCTTTTCGCACATTTTCACCCGTTTTAAATTTCGAATTTTTTAAGAAATGTTTTTAGATACCATTTATTCCTTATGAATAACTACCATGCCAAATTTCATGTTTCTAGGCCTTTCAGTAACACAAAAATTGCATTTTAGAAAGTTTTTTGCTCCTGCACCCGCCTTCGAGTTAGTGGAATCGACATAAGATATAGCCTATGTTGGATCAGAGACTAAAACTATCATTTTGACACCATTACTTTTGAAATAGTTTCGATAGTTGCAGAGATTACCTTCTATAAATGAACAAGCAAACAAACATTTCTTCTTTATAATATTAGTATAGATATAAGTAAACTTAATTTTGTATATGTATCAAAGTTCATAATTAGAACTGGAAAATAGACACTTACAAACAGGAAGCAAGAACTCTGCTTTTTCAGAATTTAGTGTCGACCCCGATGAGGAAAAAAATTGTCATTATTATTACGAGGTGGATCCCGTCGAATTTCAACGGAAGAAAGTGTTTAAGAAGGAACTGTTTCATTAATTTGTAATATAGCTAGAAAATTAGTTACAATAAAAAATGCATTTTATTTGGCTTGGCCTAACTCTTAAACAGAAATAAAGATACTCTAAATTTTTATAAAACTTTGCGTTTTATCAGTGTGTGATTTTTCAAAAGTGAAGCATTTCCATCTGTGAAGAATTTCAAGCCCGTTGCCCTGAAAATTATGCACTTTTACAAAACATATTTAAGTTTTAAGTGCTAAAATGCACGTTTTTATTTTATACTAGCTGAGCTGCCCGGTCCCTAATTATATTCTTAAATGAACCTGAAAATTTTCTGCAAAATCTTTTAAAATGATCCAATCTCGAACCGAATGAACCGGGTCTCCACTGCCTACGGCACCGTAGAGCAGGCATGCTGCGTACACACTGCACTATATTGTAAAGAAAAAAACAATCTCGAACCGAACGAACCTCGAGCCGGGTCCCCGTTGCCTACAGCACCGTTTAGCAGGCGTGCTCTGCATACACTCCAAAATCTTGCAAAGGAAACCAATCTCGAATCTTTTAATTCCACATTCTACCACCAGGCGGCGAACCCTATTCTTAAGAAAACGGTTTCTGAATGAAACTCTATCTAAAAACCTATCCGTAGATATATTAGTCAAAAGGGTTCAAGAATTTAAGATATTTGTTGAAATTATTATTCGAAAATAGTGGTAAGTACACTTTTGAAATTTTATCTTAAATAAGTAATATTTATCCCAGGACTCCGCCAAAAATCCGCATCTAAAATGGC
Source organism: Maratus speciosus (assembly GCA_963932465.1). Lineage (NCBI taxonomy): Eukaryota > Metazoa > Arthropoda > Arachnida > Araneae > Salticidae > Maratus > Maratus speciosus. The sequence continues at coordinate 38,134,204 of OZ010794.1, forward strand.
TAAACTTAAATATTTGATCATGCCCCATAAAAAAATTTTATTGCCCTACCTTTCCCCCCCCCCCTGAAATTTGATGCCGACAATGTAAGTCCCATAAAAAATAAGTTTAGCATAACGTGAGTTATAAGCGTTCAGAATGATATTTTCATTTGCGTTTCACATGAATAGCAGATGAGGTAATCTATAATAGGGTAAGGTTAAAATTTTAAGATTCTAATTATTCTTAAAGACTTGAGGCATTTTCTGATACTTGATATCTATATATTACTTAAGAAAACCACTGGGTAATTAATGATTTCTCTTTAACAGAGGGGTGGCGTAGCTCCCGAGGACGCATCAATCGCTGTAGAAACAGTTGACGACTGTTTTCATGAAAAAAAATTGTTTACATTTAAAAACATGATCGGCATAGACTGTACTGTAACTAAATTCTTTTGTGTATCCCTGTAGACAAACGATCAGTGCTGGGCACACACTGTTCTACAGTAAACATCCCGTTGCGCGTCTTAGTGAGATATATACGAATTTCAAAATGTTTGAAATGTAATATAACATCATTAGAATACATTGCAAACGATTTCCCCCTCACCATTCTCTATAAGAATATAATGTAATGAAATTCTTTGGAATGTCCCTGTAAATTAGCCATTTATGCTACACACGTCATTTTCAATACCCAACAAGCTACAGTAATGCCCAATAACCTATACCAAATATAAGTTTAAACAGAATTCATAAACACTTTTGAACTATGTACGAAAGTTTTAGACAAGAAAGAAACATGGTGAAAGAAACGTAGATGATGAAACACTTTACAACACATTCAGAATAATTTAATAAAAACACACTTTTTGAAAAAGGTGAAATCTCATTATAAAATAAATTTGAAAAATCAATTTAGGCAATGACAATCGGAAAATAATTCAAATTTTTGTGTGCATTCTTTAGAATCTAAGAATCTGTATAGAGAAAGTTCTGGTATTATGGAATACCATTTTATTTATTTTTTTATTCGTAAGTCAACATAAAAAAAATAAGAATCATTAAACGTTAGAAAAGAAAAAACTTTGACTCTTTCTTTACACATTTCTAATGTGTTTAAAGTGGGAAAAAATACCCACCAATCGATAGATTTTTTTTTAAAGTCACATTTTTCGGGTCATGACAACCCATTGGAAAATAGGGTTTTAAGGAATATTGAAATGGCCAGAAAAACCACGATTTGAAAGAAAAACCAAAATTGTTTAATGAGTCAATATTAATTCATCCTCTATAAATCAGCCGATTCTTTGAAAAATGGTTTTAATGTTTAGACCCTTCCTGAAACAGTTGTCTAGCTGATATTCCAGATGACCCGGCACACACTCTTGCAAAACAGAATCTCTTCACACATCAGCATGTTTGCCCAGAGGACAACGGACTAACACAGCCATCAATACAACAGCTCCACTTTATACTGAACTGAGTTAACATCACTGACAATGGGATTTTATAATGAATACGAATTTTATATAACTTACCTGCAAAAATTGAGAATAAGTTTTTATTTCACTCCAACCACAGGTATCCAAATAGAACCGAGCACAGTGTCTTATGGGAGTACTACGAAGTATGCAGGTGGACGCTTGGCTGCAATACATATGCGTCCGATATTTAAGTATTCCATAGTCTCCGAGCATTCCATAGTTTACGAACTTCCTCTGTATAATGCTAAAAACTTACTACGAAATGCTTAACAGAGTTTAAAATTTCTCTTCAGCCATTTCTGTCAAAAAATGGAAATATATTTGAATTCTTTTGAAAAGCCCTGTCTAGCAACTCTATAAATTACACAAATGAAGTCATATGCATAAATTTTTTATATATGTATTAAAGTGCATATCACAACTGAAAACACACTTCCAACAGTGATCATCCAAATGCTTTTGTGTGTCCCTGCATAGGAATGAACAATGATATGTTGAATAAGTTGTGCATCTTATTCAACAGAAAGTACTTATTTATATCTTGTGATAGATATCAATTTCAAAATGTTTGACGTAGTGTAACATAAATATATTGCAGATGATTTTTACCCATAGATCACAATGTAATGGAATACTTTTGAGTGTCCCTATAAATGAACTATACATACTACACGCTTCATTTTCAGTAGCGAACATGACATAGTAAATCTCAATAACATATATCAATTACATGACAATCCTAGTAGATTTATCAGAGTTTGAGCACAGACAGTTGGCAGCAGAAGAACCGAAGTCAAACGTAGTTGAAAAGAGTTAAAAATATGAATATTTCATATAGGTTTCTTCAGACAGACAGACAGATAAGCCAAATTTATATACACTCTTCAACCAATTTGGAAAGTATTAAAAAACGAATGCTGAATTATAAGCAGGACCGGCCACAATAGTGGGCTGTGTCCTGGTCAAAGCAATTTGTGGGGCCCTATGTCTGTGACTACAATACTGAAGATCTCGATTGCTAAGATTTATTTATACAAAACCGATTATAAACACTTCTCGTTTACATTTGTGGTGATGTTTCAAAAGAACATACATCGATGGGTTTTTTCCTCGCTGAAATGCATGAAAAACACCATGTCTTTCGTTCGCATTTGGTCTGCATCATTCTGTTAGTGGCTCGTTTATATCATACTGTTAGTGGCTCGTTATATAATAATATCGTCTCAGTGGCTCGTTTATAATAATATCAACAAGTCAATTTAAATGAATATTAGTTTAGAGTTTGAACAGTATCAACTAACCAAATTCGTTGCACAACCCAGTGTCCTATAACCAAGAATTCATTCCTCTCTTGGCTCTGCACATTTCAATTGGCAATCTTAAGAATTTATGACATTTATCTAAAATCTGAAGACAGATTATTGTAGAAAAACAGGGAAGTTGTAATGATAAAAAACGTTAATGTTGTATATTTTGTATAACAGATGAATCCATTTAGATGAGATGTCATAAAACTAATATCGGATATTCAGGAAACTGGCTTATCAAAATTTTGCGAGTTTCTCTTAAGTATTAAAAAAAATTGAGAATTAACAAATTATATACAGGGTGGCCATGAGTAAAACACTCCTACTTTGATTTCTCAATGTATTCAACTACTCAATGCATGACCTTCAAATTTTTTGCACATGCTATTCAAGACATAGAAAAACAACCTAAGCGAAAAAAAAATTAAAAACTAACTGTACAATGCCATCTAACCAGATGGCGCTGTACAACTAGTCATACACTGAAAAGATGCATCTCTAAACACTTTATTTGAACGTAGCAAATGTTCACGTAACAAGGGCCTTATCTGCACAAGGAATGCTGTTCAATAGGGTTTCCTTTATGAAGTTGTAAAGTCTGTAGTCTGTGCACAGCTTGTTAAACTGCAGATCTTAACCACTCGACTGAGATGCTTCACACAAGCAGAGTGTTACCTACTTTCGGGTATCCCAGGAAGTCCTCCACAAACATGGTTTTTTGTGTCTTCACAGCAAAAAAAATCACATAGATTAAGATCTGGAGAACAAAATTGCAAGGTTGTCAGAAACGCATAAAATGTAGCTTCATCATTATTGAAATGTTGCAGAAAAACAGCTATCTCCACAGTTTTTATCTTCTTTCATACTTAGAAAATGGCTGCAAACCATGGGTTTGTGGAAAGTTTTGTGCTTACAAAATTTACAATTACAATGGCAGTAGAATTACTTTTTTTATTAAGGCGGAAATTAAATTAAAACGGGAAAATATTTATTGCCATATATCATTAATTTTGTCTTTTTCCCTATTTTCTTTTGTACAGTATCCTCTATTGGTGATACTGGAACTTTTTTTTTTCTTTTTTGCATAATTCATTTCCGCATGTCTTGACTAGCATGTTGTACACAAAATTTGAAGCCTTTACACTGAGTTGTACGACATACAGGGAGATGAGAGTAGGAGTGTTTTAGTTGTAGCTACCCAGTACATTTTGTTTCTTTTAAAATATCAAATGCTAGTACCTGTATCGTCGCCTCAGAGCAAACGTAAGACATCTAGTAATAATCGAAAATGAGATGTCTGGCTGCTACGCAAAACTGTGTCTGCATCTAGTGGAACAGCAGGAATTTTTACAAAACACATCTGAGATATAGTATTAAACATAACTTTGTGTTTCAGACGTTGTTCCACTAGATGGAAACACAGTTATCCATAGCAGTAAATCCGACATCTCATATTTTATTATTACTAGATGTCCTACTTTTGCTCTGAGGCAACGGAGTGTTCCCGACAACTTTAAACTCTAAATTATACTAAATTTTTCCTGAAAAAAAACTTGAAATGAGAACTTAAATGATGAAAATGAGAGTAAAGTTACTATTATTCTTTTGCAAAGAGGCAAATAATTTTGAATTGTTTGGAAAAACGTGGAGCCCTAGAGAACCATAACAGCTTGGCTGAGTAGTTTGCCCGGTGGTTGTGCCGAACCTGATTATAAAGAATGTCAAGATATCAAACTCATATTAGAGGGATTCTACTGCTTTGAAGAGTTAGAATTGCTTTTGGACCCAAATTTACTGGGTCGGGCAGTATGTCCACATACTACTTGCTTTACAGGTTTCAATTGCATATTTATGTGACACTAACAATTTTAAATTATAAGTTTTAACACTTCAGTGCGATAACTATTAAATTTACTTAACTCTGACCAAAATTTTCAAGTGATACAATCATGATTGCTGCGGAAATTGCAGAGAGTTGCATTCTGCACGTCCGTCGGAGGTCAATACATTGATACTTGATTGGACCAGAGAAATAAACTGAAAGGATGTCACAGGACAAATTAAAAAGCAAAATTCCTTAAATAAAAGATACTGAAAAGTGAGACAGGTTAGACTCAGGACCCTGAAGCCATCAGACGACTATTGGCAGTTTCGAGTCTACTGTGACCAGATGCCAAGTGAACCACAGCACAAGATGCGATAACGTCGCAATCCAAAACTAGTACCAAAGTGGCTTGCAGTTGCAGCCACTATAAGTTGCAACCAAACATATAAGAGGGTAATTCCAAGCCCATGTTACTTTTCATAGTATTTTATTTTTTACATCAAATAGGTAATACATATAATTATAAAGATGCTACTTGGCGCAGAATAAAATTAATTTAAAAACAATGTTAAAAAGCCAGGATATAAAAACTTGGTACTTTTCGGTTAGCCGGGTGCCAGTGTTATATATGCATACATATATACATATGTATGTATCTATATATGTGTGTATGTACATATATATATAGATAAATATATGTGTATATTTATGTACATATGTTTCTATATATAACACTGGTGCCCGGCTAACCGAAAAGTACCAAAAACTTTGAGCGAATAGTTTGGGTAGCCTTAGCGTATCGTCCTGAGTGCAAAGAATAAGGAAATGGATGTTTACAAGCAAACACTTCCGTCAACCAATCTACTACTACATTTTTATAATAGCGATCATTGCAGGAATCACACTTAGCGACGTGGGCCAATCATATCATATATCTGTTAAAGACCAATCAAATTCCCGGATTTCATATGTATAGTAGGAGTAATAATTTAATGAACAGGTTTTCCTGCTGACCAACAGTAATTCGACCAACAGTGACGTCAGCTGCCCCTTCCTTATAATGGAAACTTGCTCACTTATATAGGGGAGAAGCGGATTCAAGAGAAAAGTTCATTAACCAATAGGGAAACAGGAACATACAGGTACCAGCCAATCGGAGAATAGTATAGGTATCGTGCCACACATGTTTGTTCTGATTCTCACTAAATAGTGAAATTCAATATCTTAAAGCCATTGCGATAGACAGACGTTACAACCCTTCTACTATCGATCTGCTTTATGTAAACTACAGCACCCTCGTCCTTCTAAATCAAGTCAGTCCTGTTCTTTTTCCAGAAGTAGCATTGTGTTATCTTTCATTCCTAAATCCAGCTTTCCTATTGCCAAAATTCTTAGACAGCATGACTTCAGAATAATTTTTATCCTTACAAATAAACTTTTCGTCTCCAAACTCAAAGATCCTATTAAGATATCCAACTCATGGGGTATCTATAGTATTACCTGCCAGTGCAGTCTTTCCTATACTGGACAGACCAAACAGGGTTTTAAATTTCGTATTAAAGAACACCAACGATATATTCAAAAACAAATATATTCTTTTGATTTTAATTCAGCCAAAATCATCTCTAAACCCACTTCTATACATGAACTTAACTTTCTTGAAGCATTTCATATCTACAAAGCTTATGACAATTTTGTTAATAGTGAATTCGCTATTCCTCCTTTATCAGAATGCTGGAAATATTACTTAAAATTCTTTTTTTTATTTATTTATTACCTGTATTTTCCACACGTTTGGTGGCATTACCTATACTATTCTCCTATTGGCTGGTACCCGTATTTACCTGTTTCCCTATTGGTTAATGAACTTTTAACTTGAATCCACTTCTCCCCTATATAATTGAGCAAGTTTCCATCATTCTTTGAAATGAGAAAGGTGCGCTAAAGTTTACCGAAACTAGCCTTATCAAAGTTTGCATATTCTGGCGTTTTGGTACGCTAAAGGTTACCAAAACTAGCCTTATCAAAGTTTGCATATTCTGTCGTTTTTAACGTTGCTTTCAAATTTATACAGGTAATACGCATATTTTCTGATAGTATTAAACCTATATTTTTAAAATTTGCAATGTATTTCATAAAAGGTTGAATATTCAAAATCAATAGAACACATTATAATCAGCATAGCTTCTTCTTATGCTCTTATTTGTTTGTCTGTTACCTATTGGATGTTGGTCTGTTACAGGTAAGATCACATATTTGTCATAACTATATTGTGGCAACAGTCCATTTTTGTGAAATTTGAATGTTTCTGAACTGCCTCTGAATGAAAATACATTTTTGTTATAATAAATTACATGTTATTTTATAAATAATATAGATAAGCATTAAGGTGCGCAAAAAGCAAGATAATTATTGTTTGTCTGTTACAATACCATCTTTTTAATCATAATTATTCACAATAAATAAATTTTTTCATAATAACTACATTAATTTACCTTATAATATCATATACTAATTATAGCCATTTTTTAATTACATGATTATCATTATTATTGATAAGGTAAAGCCATTTTTTCCTCTATGACTGTTAGTCTGTTACAATGGGATTAGCCAAGAGTAAAAGGTGGCAGGCTAGATGTGTCGTTAGGATGGCAGAGCATTGGTGAGCTGAACCAAACACCGAGGTTCAAACACTGGCCTGGATGCTTTTTCACTTTGTTGTTTTTACACCTTGTTAGCAATGTGAATAAAAATTCATGTAATTAAAAATTCAGATTTATTGTGAAATAAGCAAATAATGTTCTATCCAGAATAAGGAAAAAAAACTCATTGGGAACATGAACATTGGTATTTGCATACTTTTGCAGATGAAGATATGTAAAATATCTACTGCACATATCGAGGAATGCATGTATGTGCCTTGGAATGATGTCAAGCCCTCGTTTGATTAATATTTAAAAGGCTTTATTAAGTAGTTTTGTGGACACCACACTGCTGCAATCAGCCATTAACTCCATGCATATGCATGCTTCGATATGCACAGTAGACATTTCAAACATTTTCCATGATAAACGTATGCAGATGCCGATGTTCATGTTTATTTTTTTCTTGCATCAGACATGATGGCATACATTTTTCTCAAAAACTAGAGATCGTTGAGGTATAGTTCTTCAGGTATTTCTTATGTACTCCAAGTGAGCAATCAGGCTGTGCAGAGTTTGGGGGTCTTGGTGGAAGAATCTGTATTTTCACATGATAATGGTATAGGCTTCATTTAAATCCTTGAAAATTTTCTTAATAAGAAAATTTAACCAATGAGTGAGACTCTTTTTGCACACAAATATAAATTTATCACACTTCTAATATTTTTCCAGAAGTACTACTTCAATAAAGCCTTTTATATTGCTTAAGGTTTTAAAGTACGATTTATCCTTTTATGTCAGTTTAATATATAATTTTTCGGAAATGTACTTCATCTCTTTAAGATCTGACGTACACAATTATGTATGTGATCCTAAGGAAAAAGAAAATACATTTTCCTCTTTTTCTGTGATTTAAGTCAAGCCTGCACCACACAAATGTGTGGATCTTTCCTTGACATAACCTGGCATCAGAAATGTTTTTAAATATTATTTTTCGGTGAAATAGGATCCTATTAATTATGGTTAACTACCAAGACTTTAATTTCTACCAAAACTTACCAGGTCTTAAAGGGTATAAGTGAAATAAAAAAAAATCAAAACTAACTATCAAAGATTCTTTAAATAAAGGTTTACTGAAACATAATGAATTGGTCAGGAGTTATTCACTTATTACTAAAAACACAATATGCTGCGGAAGAAATTTTGAGCATTTAGAAAAAAAAGTCTACATTTTTATTTCATTACTAAATTCTAAAACACAAGAAATGTGATAATAGTAAATACAGTGACATAATAATTCAGGGTTCATACTCAATTTTGGAAATAAAAATATAGAAGATTTTAAGGAATTGTCTATTTCGTACGAGGTATGGGGCATTCTCACAATCTTTTGACTTTTGGGGACAAAAATCTGGCGAAATTAAACTTGCTAAAATAACATTTTAATCTGATTGACGAATGCCTTAATGATTCAAAATAAAGAAAAAATGGTCAGCAGCGAAAATTTTTTTATTTAACTGAGGTTTAAGTTAAACTTGCGAGTTTAATTTTCCTTACCATTTTACCACTAAAACTTTTTATTTTCTTCTAAATTTTTACTTATAATGAATTTGCATAGTACCCACAGGACATTCAAATAAGAAATAATGGCAATGCAGTATTTTTAGTACAAAATTTTGGTATAACATTTTCTTAAAGAGATGTTAAAGAAGGGACGGTAATTTAAAAAAAGGGAATGATATAGGAAAAAAGGGACGAAATGGGGAAAAAAAGGATGGTAAGGCTGGAACGGCAAGGAAAATTACCACCTATTTTAGGCAGATCATGTTAAAACTAAGTGGTACCGAAAATGTTCATTGATTTTTAGAAACAGTTATTTACATTGGATTAAATTTAAAAAAATTAATTTACCTCGAAAAGTGCAGGAATAAACCTTGGGGACGGTGAGACTACCAATAAAGCCACGATGCTTGAAATTGATATTTAAATGCTGATTTAAATTCTACAGTAAATTTCCTGCCAAAGAATTTTAGACATTATTTTTCTAGCATACTTCTGCTTGAGGAAAAAAATTCTGTGGCTGCATCTGAAGTGATTTTCTGTATAATTTTTGAAGAGGGATAGTAAAAAATCTAAAACCTAGGGACAGAGTTTTAAAAATAATAATAACCCTAAAAATGTGTGCAGGCTAATTTTTAGCTACTTATTTATATAAAACAATAGTTCTAATTTCAGAGAAAAAATTACATCGAATTATTTTTATTGAAACAACTTTACCCAGACAGCTCCAAACTTAAAAATCAGCTTCAGGGACATGGGACGATATAAGAGTTTTCCAGGTGTTTGGGCCCCCAACATCGTTCAAAACTTATTAATCTCATTAATATTGTTGTGCAATTATGCAATGGGATGTTCCCAGGTATATGAAATAAAAAACACACAAAAAATTGTATTAAAATAAAAAATTATTATTCAGGGACATGAAATTCAAAAGATTGTGAGAATGCCCCATATGTTTTCTTAAATAATGGTTATCAGATAATCTTTGGAACATATTTTACAAAGATAAGGTTTTCTTTTCTCGAAAATGAGTCAAGCGATGGGATCTTAGATGAACATTCTGAGAAAATCCTTTGAAACATATTTCACAAACAAAAGGTTTTTCTCCTGTATGGGTCAAGAGATGGCTTCTTAAATTACTATTCACAGTAAATGTTTTGGAACATACTTCACAAAAGAAAGGTTTCTCTCCAGTGTGAGTCAAGAGATGGCTTTTTAGATGATGATTATAAAAAAATGCTTTGGAACATGTTTCACAAACAAAAGGTTTTTCACCCGTATGAATCATGAGATGTGTTTTTAGACTGCAATGGCTAGAAAATCTTTTGGAACATGTTTCACAAACAAAAGGTTTTTCGCCTGCATGCGTCAAGAGATGGGTTCTTAGACTGCAATGTCTAGAAAATCTTTTGGAACATGTTTCACAAACAAAAGGTTTCTCTCCAGCATGGGTCCAGAGATGGGTTCTTAGATCACTATTCCGAGAAAATCCTTTGGAACATATTTCACAAACATAAGGCTTTTCACCTGTATGTGTCAAGAGATGTTTTCTCAAAGTACTTTTATCTTTAAATCCTTTGGAACACATTTCACAAACAAAGGGTTTCTCTCCAGTATGCGTCAACAGATGTTTCCTTAGGTTACTGTTCTGAGAAAATACTTTGGAACATATTCCACAAACAAAAGGTTTCTCTCCAGTATGAGTCGAGAGATGTTTTCTTAGACAAATATTCTGAGAAAATCCTTTGGAACATATATCACAAACAAAGGGTTTCTCTCCAGCATGAGTTAACAGATGTCTTCTTAGATCACGATTCTGAGAAAATCCTTTGGAACATATTTCACAAACAAAAGATTTCGCTCCTGTATGAGTCGAGAGATGTGTTCTTAGATAACTATTCTTAGAAAATGTTTTGGAACATACTTCACAAATAAAAAGTTTTTCTTTTGTATCTATGGAGGAAAGTTTTTCTTTATCACTGTTTTGAGGAACAAAGGAGGAACCACCAGAGGAAGATTTTTTTTCTGTAATCAATGACATTTTCTTAAGTGAAAAAGTTTTCTTTCGGATGATAACTGAAACTTCTTCAAAATATCAGTTGAAGAAATTGTTGCAATTTTCATTCAAGGAAATGACTTATTGAACTTCAGTAAAAAAGTTTTATCTACCTTTGAATCTAAAAACAGAAACAAAAATAATAAACATTTTAAAATAAACTGCACTAAATATCAACTGTCAATTAAGTAGCTGATTTGAAAATTTTCATTTCTTTAACCCATTTATGCCTAGTGTCCCATTTTTGGGACACTTTGAACTTTAATAAATTTGTATAATTTTCTTCTTTTTTATAACATCAAAATTATATGAAACATTTATCTATAAATGTGTTCACCTATTACTGAGATATAACAGCATAAGATGGATAATTATTTGCTTAAATGAAGGCTATTTTCTGTGTTTATAGATTTTTCATTTTTTAAGAGGGCAAAATATAAAAAGTAAGTTTATTTGTATTTCTTCTATCAAGGATCCAAATAACTAAGTCATATTCTTAGCTTATAGACTTCTTTGAAATACACATTTTTTTAAATTGTGAAATTATATGTTTCAGCCTAGTTATTAAGCATTTTTTTAACATACAAAATATAGGACACTAGGCACGAATGGGTACATATTTGCGTTAGCCATTTTGGTTACAGTTATTTATGTAAAGTCCTTTTGAAGATGATTATGAAATAAATTGTTTTTTTCAGCCTCAAATACGATTATTCTTTGTTTATTATAATTAATACTTATGTTATTAGTCTCTGTAAAGAAAAAAAAAATATTTTTTAGCAGTTGATATAAATACTAATTATAGTATATAATATGCAATTTAAAAGCTTATTTCATATAAATTTAGACAAAACATATAGTTATCCGTATTATACTACTTTAAATATTATGCATATTCTCATATTTAATATGTTTACTTTTTATCAAATAAAAACAAAAAAAAAAATTAGTGTAATCTTTTTAGTACTTTTCCAGTTCATTTTGCAACATTTTAAAGTGATTTTACCAACAAATTTGAGAAAGCAATAATTCAGGCATAAATATGGGATAAAAAGTAGAAAATTCATGTATTAAATTATCACATTATATTTATATCATTAGGTATGACATAACTCGAGTATAGATACCGAAATATATCTACCGTATATGTATAAAATCCCAATGAAACAAATTTATGAAACGACTGAATGAAACGATTTTATGACAAGACTTATTATGTTTCACGGCGATTTCTCCTAAAATATCGAATACTATGCGGCAAAATTAACACCAAAAACACATATTGATCCGTAGATCTCAAAACTGGGAATAGAATTAAAAAATTTGAATTGGGTTTTGAAATATAAATGTTTTTCTAATTTTAGTTACATTTCTGTAGTGAAAATCTGTAATGGCATCAAAATTACTCCATTTTTTGGAAAAAAAGGGGCCAACAAGAAAAACTATAGGGATTATTAGATTTCTTCGTTTTCGTCAATTTCAAATTGATAATTGAAATTATCTTTTATTTCAACCGATAGTGAAACAATATTATGATTAAATTATGTTTTCAGGTAAATTTGAAAAAATAAAAATCAGATTTGTTTTTTGTCGTGAAAAGTGAAATTATTAAAATAAGAATTAAATGATCACGTGTCAAAAGCAGAAAATAAGAAAAATTACGTCAAAATATATACACGTAAGTATTAAAAATGTACGAAAACTTTAAAAAAACAAAATTGTTTCACGCGAAACGCATTCAAAGGAGATAATTACATCAAAATTACCAAATATTAAATATCTTCATAATTAAAGTGAATGGACCGTATTCTTCCATTCGGTTCGAGGCTACAAAAACTACCATTTTACCAATTGTGATGTAGCAGGAATACTGTCCATTATTACGCGTGTAAAACTTTTAATGTTGAATATTAGGCTATATTTGAAAGCTCAAGTAGTCATATTTCCAAACACTTTTAAATTAAATAAATATATGTGTCCGTGAATCTTAAAAGAGAAAAAAAGTTTAAAAGAAATAAATTATTACATGAGCACCAGGGTGGTCACAAGAAATCAATTCTCGAATTTTTTCGGGGTAGGGGGTACCCCCAGAAAGTTGCCAATTGGCTAGAAAATGAGATTGGAAAAGTTTCAGCTCATTTGGAAAATATTAACCTGTGCCTCATTGAGGTCAAATTTAAGAAAACACGTGATTTTTCGCAACAAAATGCTGTTTTTCCTTCATTAAATGAATACAATTCAACCTAGAAACATAATGCTAGTCTCATTTCATAGAAAATTATTTTGCTTTAAAAAACCACTCGCCATATTTTTGTAAAAATGTATAGATTTAAAAATATGCGCGTTTTTTAGGACCAGACTTGATTAGATTCCTAAAAACTGACTTTTTGTGAAAATGCGAAAAAACAACGTAACATTCCATTTCATCTGCTTTCAACATTTTGTTTTTCTTTATTTGTTTTTTTTTTCCATTTTGTATATAATAAAAAGTTTAATTAAAAAAAAATTTTAAGTAAATGAAAAAAGTCGAAGTTTAAACTGGAAGATTTAAAAGAAAAAATGGGCAAAGAAAGTATAAAAATGGGAACAAATAATGTAAAAATGCATTTTATTATTAAATTTTATGTTACTGAGTTGTGTATTGTGAGTAAGGTAGTATTATAGAAAAAAGAAATTACTATCCCTTAAAGTTGCCATGTTAAGGTGGTAATGGCTTAGATAAGGTCTGTCTTGAAATGTTTTTCTACACTTAGATACAACTTTTAGCAGAAACTGTTTTTGTTCTTCGTCTTTTGTTAAACAGGAATTCAAATCTTGGATTAATTTTATTCTCCTTTCAGCTGTGTTATCATAAAATCATTCAGTATTTTTCTTGCTTTCAAATAATGTTTATTTTCACACCATACATCGGGATCAATTTTTTAAAATTGTATATTAATATAAAACCTAATTAAAAAATCGAGCTTGATACTAAGCAAAAACATGGACTTCTTTGTTCAATAAATAATCTACTTGGTTGAAAGCTATCGTTGCTGTTACATTCCTATCTTCATCATCCTTTTCTTCTTCAAATGATATTAATTTTACAGCCATGCTCATTTTCACTTTTCTTCCCAAAGTGTTATCTAAAAATGAAAATGCAACTTGAACAGAGTTAAGATACTAAAGGTGGTTTATCATTTTAGCGAGTGCTTTATCTGCAAGCTGTTTAACAATTTTTCTGTACTCAACAAGTGATTTTAATAATTGCAGATAATGATTGGAGGCCAAACTGGAAAAGGAAGCGTTAAACCACGCTTTTATATAAATATAGATTATAAATAATCAAATGTCTCTAAAACCTTTTTTTTTCTAAATTTGTTAATAATCCCTGAAAAGATATATTTTGAGAGAATAAATGACCTGTGCTATCCATCGTTGATGAATTGAAATTGGATGTCTTTTGGAGGAAGACGTCCTATAAAAATTAAACAAAGTTGGATAAATTCTTTATAATCACCCATGCGCTATTATTTTTTTTTTAATGTTCTATAAGAAAGCTTGAATTAAGTATTTTTATATCTAATATTATACCATCAATAGCCTTTTTCTACTTAGTCTGGTCCAACTTAGGTCACCCAATATGAATTTTATTTTAAATAACTGGCTGAAAAGAGATAATTTGTAAATTATGGTGGCGACACAGTAAATACAGAAGATTTTGCTTTAATAATTGATATAGCAATATGCAAGTAGCTCTGAGGTGACCAGTGTTTACTGCAGTGCTATCAAACACATTGCCTGTATTTTGCCAACTTTCTCCAACTCTGCAACTGCTGAAAATACAGTTTTTGCCTGAGTTATTTCGATACTATTTTTTAAGCTGAGGAACTCTTATTAACTGTTCCCCATCTACACAAGTAATTAAAACTGCTATCCTCAATCAACTGCTATCCTTTTTTATTAAAAAAAAATGTAGACATTTTCTTTATTCAAAAAATGAGGAAGCAGTTTTTTTTCGTAGCTAACAAAACTCCCTCTAAATCGGAATTGTGAAATCTGTTTTTGATGAACTCAGTTCTTTAGCGAAGTCGTGTTACACTTCTACATAAAATTAAAGTTTGTGATTAACTGGTGAGTGTATGGGAAATCTAGCAGCTTCTCTGGTGTTCAGTTTCACTTGGCGAATATTATGAAACAAATTTCGTAAAACGTGATAATTACTTGGTAACTCACGGCCAGTGATTTGATGAGGCATGTGGCCAAATAAAAAATTTTTGCATTTCTGCCATCATACCGAAAGAGGGAGGGGGGGGGGTTGGAATGTTTCATCGAATTAAAAAATAAAAACGATAACAGGTAATAAAAACAGCCTTGTAATAAAAATAGAAATTCAGAAGCTCGTTTTAAATGCTCTTCAACTGCAATACAAATCGGGAATTCTTTCTATGCAAGGAACTAGATAACTAATAATTAACTCTAATTTGTGAAATATTGTTAAAGTTACAAAAATATTTCAACCAATTTTGCCTTTTAATTCAAATAATAAAAATAATAATATCAAAATTAATAAAAATTATTCATTTGTCATGTTTCACTCATTTTTCAAAAACGCAGAGTTTGGGAGTATGGTTCATAAGTTGACCTGGAAAACACTAAACGTCATTAAATATAAGTTTTGAGGAGAGTAAAAGTTCAAAGCAACAACATTTTCTATGAAATAAGATAAAAATCAGGTTACTAAGACAAATAGTTTTCACTTAATGAAAGAAAAACTTCATTTTTTTGCCAAAAATCGCAATTTTTAAAGAAATCAACCTCGATGAGGCACGGGTTAATGTTATTCAATTGAGCTGAAACTGTTCCAATGTCATTTTGTAACTAATTGGCAACTTTTAGGGGTCCTCGGAAGATAAGATGAATTGTTTTCCCCATATAGCTTGTGACCACCCTAAAGAGCATTGCATTTAATAGTGAAAATTGTGTCATATATTAAAACGATACATTTAAAACGGTTTTCATTCCGAAGAATTTTAATGTGACATCAGATGGTATAAATGGAGTGCGACTAGTAAATCTGTTTATATATTACATCATTTGATGAAGCGTAAATACAGGTAAATGTATGCGCAAAATACTTTCATTTTATTTTGTACGAAATACTATTCAATAAATACATTTTAGAAAATCCGGATATTCATATTAAATAATATAAACAATATACATTGTAAAATATTCATGATAGTGTATTAAAGAAAGAATTTATGAATAAGCTATATCTGTATATCCTTGCTATAAGCTATATTCCTGAAAATATCTAAAACTCGATCAAAACATAAATTATAAAGTTAAAAATTTTAAAATACAATGCTTTTCAATACCGTGGTTCTGAAAGATACTCCCAAGCAGATGGAGTTTTTTTAGCTTCGAAACTAAAAGAAGTGTGGTTATAAAAGTCCATAGTCACATTATAAAAGGCAGAAAGATAACGACATTTTTAACCTAACCATTTTATACAAGCTGATTTTCAAGTGTGTAATTGATCTTACTTATCAATCGTGAAAACCACCATCAATTGTTACGACAGAGATGCATGAGACCATCGTATTAGAAAAATACCAAATTCAAACAGAAAAGAATGGCAACTCGATTACAGAAGTTAGCCACCACTATTCAATCTTTAGTAACCTAGTAATATTTTTTAAATAGGGCGCATTACCGTGTTTTTGGAGCCTCTGAAGCCTGAACAGGGGTTGGCGGGCGTAGCTCGCAGGAGGCAGAGCCCCCTAGTGTATACATATAAGTAGAAATATTGATCCTGTTTCACCTATATTTTAGTCTGGAATTTGTGAGATAGGGCTGTACGTATATATAACGTTATCAGTTTAGGGGGGGGGGGGGGAGGGATTTTTCTTTTGATATCATTATCATTTTTGATCCAACCAAAATTTTCATTGTTTTTGGTACTTTTTCTTTACATTAGTAGGGAGATTAGGGAGGGAAGGGACATCGGCAATAATGCTTAAGATAAGCTTTATTTTTAATTTATAAACATTACCACAAAATGGAGTAATCATTGTATCATATTGTTTGCTATAAATCTTTTTAGTTGCAAGCAGCTATGAGTTTGTGAATTGAAAAGGACAATATCGAAAGCAGGCATCACAGTGACCCAAGAAGAAAAAGTCTGAAAATACACGTAAGCTCAAATTTTCTGAAAAAGTTACAAAAAACCGTGCGTAAAACCAGATTTTGCACAAACCAGGAATGAGATTATTCCGCGGATCAATGACTTTCCGTTTTTTTTTTTTTTTTTTTTTTTTTTTTTTTTTTTTGTCATTTCTGGCAAGGGTAATTCTATTCCGAAGTTTCAAAATGGTTAAGGCATTTATTTGGTTGCAAAAATTTTTAAAAATCGATCAGTCCTAAAATTCGAACATAAAAAAATCGCGAATTTCGACAAAGGGTTGGCGAAAAAAATCAATTTCGTTAATCGTTAACAAAAAAATAGACAATTTCGTCAAAGAATCGCGTTTAAAATTCGAAATGTCGGTACTTTTCGGTTAGTCGGACACCAGTGTTATATATACATGCATATATATACATATAAGTATATATACATATATACAAACATGCGTATATATATATATATATACATGCATTTGTATATATATGTATGCAGTGGCGGCTCGTGCCAATCTTCACTGGTGGGGCCCGGTCCTCATAACATATTGTAAATTTTTATGTATTAATATTTGTTGTTTAAACATGAAAACAAATTATTTAAAACTAACTATTATTTAAAACTTTTATTTCTTACTTTTGTAAAAAAAAAAAAAAAAAAAAAAAAAAATAATCATTTTTTCAAGTAATCAACGTTAATTTCAAATTTATCAAATTAATTACAATTTTTAGCATACCATTAATTGCCATTATTAACATTGAACATACTTTGATCAATCATTATTTAATTAAAAAACAAATATACAAAATAATAATAATAATAATAATAATAATAATAATAGCAATAATAATAACAATCTCACAACGTTACAGAAAAAAAATATAAACTTAACTTGCAAACATTGAAACTGTTCAGAAATTAAAATTTAGTACATTATTTAAATAAAAGTTTGGTATGTTTTTAGATGCGCAAATCTTTCACTAACTTTAAATTTAATTACCATTATTCACATTAAACTTACTCTGGTCAAACATTATTAAATTAAAAAACAAATTCACAAATCAAACAAAAAATAATTATCTCATAATTTAATAGAAAAAAATACATATTTTTCTTGCAGAGATATAATCCATTCACAAATTAAAATTTAATGCATTATTTAAATAGAAATTAGGCACGTCGATTTTTTCGACTAGCAAATCTTTCACTTACTTTTATATCAAATTCTGATATTGTACTAATAAAATCTTTGTGGACTGAAAGAACAGCAAGAGTGTGCTTAATCGTTCCTGTCCCATAGAGTTTTTCAAAAATGTTTTAAAATTATCTCTCATTCGCTCTTGAACTCCAGTATGACACCCGCTCACAACAGCGCACCGTCATATGCTTGCGCAACAAGCTT
The DNA here is from genome assembly GCA_963932465.1 of Maratus speciosus. Taxonomy (NCBI): domain Eukaryota; kingdom Metazoa; phylum Arthropoda; class Arachnida; order Araneae; family Salticidae; genus Maratus; species Maratus speciosus. Next base: position 38,152,625 of record OZ010794.1, read on the forward strand.
ATCTTTTAAATAAAACTTTTCTAAATTTTGAGTTAAGATTATAGTAATTCCCTCTGCTGTTTTATCATAGACATCAATAAATTGAACAAACCTTTTCAAGGGTTTGTTGTTTTTTATATATCGTAAAATGATAACAAATTGCGAAGTGCAGCTTACATCAATATAGTTTCGTCAGCTTGTAAATCTACAAAATTAGAAGCAGAAATCTCATTTTTAACTTCATACATATACGTTTCATATATACAATCCAACAGCTCATATTGTATAGTTTTTTAAGTATTTTTAGATACTGTAGCATTGTTTAAATGGTCTTCCAATACAGTGTACAGTTTTGAGGCGTATGTGACCAATTCTAAAAACATACCTCGGTTTACGATTTAGCACATACCTGTTCTTCTCAACCATTTCATTATGTTTTTGTAATGAAATCCTGTAACCTTCATCCAACTGCACTACAATATTGACAGTTCCGAAGGTTTTATAGTTAAAAGCATTATTTAAATGAGTAGTATTCATTTCATGTTTTTTTTTTCTCTTTCAGAAAAATGCTTCAAATCGTTACAGCCGGCCATACTCCATAATTTCATCCCTCCAAACAATAAAAAATAAAAACAGAACAATGCTTTTTTTTTTCTTCACTTGCTGAAATACACAGAAATTTTTGATACCACTGTGTAGAGAAATAGCGTAGTTTTCCCCCATCTTTTCGTTGCATTTCAAAATTCTTCGGTTGATAAGGTCCCAGGCGTTTAATTTCAAGTTTTTCTTCCAAATTCATTGTTGAAAAGGGCATAATAAATCATCTACAGAATTCATTTTTTTATTTCAAGAATTTAAGGGTGTGTTCGAAAAAATATTTTTCCACCCTCAACAGCTCGAAATTTTCTGGGACACTTTCAGACTCATTTTTAAAAGTAAAAACATGAAACTTGCTGAGATGATTTTTGAAGTGATGTTTAAGAGGCCGTGTGGTTTCATTTTTCGCTCAATTCAATAGAATTTGATTTTAAAACAATTATTTTCTCATTAGGACCCTTTTTTTCATCCCCAGATCTCCCGCTTCAGAAAATTCGGTTCAAAACTCCCACTTTGATAGCATTTTTTTTGCAATATTTTCTGCATTTTTCAAAAAATCGACAAGCACGTCCCATTATGTAGTTTCTAAATAAGAGAATTTGCCAGTTTGATGCGTTTGAGAGTAAAAATGAATTTAAAAATAAATCAGAAAATAAGCAGTTTGGATTGGAATACACCTTAACAATAACATGTGTCTCCGTTTAAAGAGAGTACAGAGTACTTAAAGATCGCGTAATTCAACGAATAAGCAGCAATAGTAATACAAATGTCGACGAATATTTTTGAGAATCCCCGTATAACAAACTTTGGATCAAGGGCACTCTCGCCCAGTGCCCCCCATTGCAAACAAAATACGGAAAATTTAGCTCTAAAAGAGCAGTACATCGCCAAAATTGAATGACACGTGAGGGAGGGAAATACTCATTATCGCGCCAAATGGGCACAAATGTCTTGTGCCCCGATACAGTAACCTTGGTGTTCAGAAGTAAGTAGTGGCCAGTAAAGTGATTTATTGCCTCTGAGAAAGAAATAGATGCTGAGAGTCGATAACGGATGAGTGGGCACGATGTAAGAAGGAGTTTCTTTGCAATATATTTTTAGTAAACAGTTCTTTTTTTTAAGTTTTAAATTAAAAATATGAATCAAAATTTTTTAAATGAACTGAAAATTCTAGTGGGGCCTGGCCCCAGTGGCCCCAATGGACCGGCCGCCCCTGTATGTATGTATATATACAATATATGTATGTATAAATAACACTGGAGCCCGGGTAACCGAAAAGTACCGACATTTCTTCAAAGAATCGCGGAAAAAAGCAAATTTCGTCAAGGGATTCAGAAAAATGTGAATTTAGACAAAGGGCCGAGGAAAAAAAACGAGAATTTCGCCAAAGGACTAAAAAAATCCGATAATTTCGTCAAAGGATTACGAGAAAAAAAATGAAAATTTCGTCAAAAGGCCGCGCAAAAAACGCGAATTTCGTAAAAAGATCACGGAAAGAACGTGAATTTCGTCAAAAGATCGCGAAAAAAACACGAATTTTGTCAAACGATCACGGATAAAACACAAATTTCATCAAAAAATAGCGGAAAAACGCGAATTTTTTTCAAAGATTGAGGAAAAATCGTGAATTTCCACAAAAGACTTCGGGAAAATGTAAATTTCGTCAAATGATCGCGGAAAAAAGCGACTTTCGACAAAAAACCGCTGTAAAAACGTGAATTTCGTAAAAGGGCCGCTGTAAAAATGCGCTTCGTCGAAGGGCTGCCAAAAAAAGCGCTAATTTCGTTAAAGGTTTGCGGAAAAAAAAGCCAATTCCGTTGAAAGTTTACGGAGAAAATGCAAATTTCTACAAAGAATCGATGAGATTGAGCTTCAACTAAGAGAGAGAACTTCTCAGCTTGGTAAAATTTAAGAGAGTACAATGCTGTCGAAACGTGTTTCATTTGTCGCATTTTTTTCGTTGCCAGAAAGAAAAAAAAGCCAAAGTCTGATTTTTTTTTTCACATAAAAATCAAACATTTTCTCAAAAATCTACATAAAGTAGGAAATTCCGATAAAAGTCGGAAGAATCTCACCCCAACAAAAGTAACTACTGAGATTTTGAACGTAAATTTTCAGTCTCATTCTTTGTTGCTAATTTAATTCTTAATTGTTTTTAGTATTTTGTAAAGAATATATATTTTATGAATGAACAGTTAAGTTAAGCCTAAAAGGCACATGCTTGTAATTTTTTTTTTAAATGTTGCTCCAAGGAAGGGATGGGACAGTACCATCCCTCCCAAATTATATCTCCATCCAAATAATTATGTTTAATTACATACAATTTTTAGGTATTTTATAAGACTATCTTATTTTGAAGTTGAATAGCGTAAGAAATAAAACTTATTATTTTGCAAGTTAAATTGGAATTTTAACTACTTTCATGATTTATTTAAGCAAATATTCATTGAAAAATTAAAGCAGTGCAAATTTTCTTTTCTTACTCATGCATTATTCATCAATGTGAACCATTAGTATGAAATATTTATATTTATTTCTATAATATCAATTTCCTTTGTTTTTTTCAAATAAAATATTTCTGTTTTGAAATTATTGAACTTTTATTTTCACATTTATATCACAATTTATATATTTATTCGAATATTAATTTCATAATTTATTTTATAAGATTTTTAAAATGACAAACACAATGTGTTTATATGTGGGTTATTTAGTATTATAACCACAAATAAGAATGACCTCATTAAGATTATAATTTCAGAAGATATTAACAAAAATATGAAAACAAAATTTAAGAAGAAGCTCTCAATTTTGCATGTTTATCCTCCAAAAACTTATCATCCAAATGACTTGAAAATTTGTTTCTAGCCATAGTTTAAACTAAATATTTAAAATATAGTGTCAAAATTGTGTGTTACTATTGAAAAAAAAACAGTTTGGTCTGGTTTTGATAGGTAGATGGCTCCCTAAGCTAATTTTATAGATATAATTTAAAAATAGACTTTATTTTCAATCATTTGGTACCAGTCATTTTCTTCTATTATAATTTTTTGCAAAGTTAGTAGGGAATGCTTTTTTTTTCCAGGACTGTACCTTTTGACTCTTTAACACTAATTATAACCAGCTTAAAAAAGTAAACAAACACTTAAATTGCATTCAAGGCATCTGCCTTCTGAACAAATTTTTTGAGTTTTGTAAATTTCAAATTGCTATTTATTATTAAAAATGTCATAAAAAGAGGGTTGCGATTTTGTCCACTTTTTTGTAAAAAGTCCAAGACTCCAGAAGAAATTGGTCAAAATGAAAATCTGTTGATTTTCCAATGTTTGACATATAAAATTTTTGCTATGATATAATAGAATTATATTCCTGCATTATTTATTAATAAAATGTTATTTTTTCAATTAATGATTTAATTAAAATAGAATGACACGTTGGTACATGCCATGCCAGCTCACATTTTATCACACATGCTGCATCCAAAATACATGGGAGAAGGCTTTACTAATGAGCAAGAAGAAATAGCAAGGAAATGGGTTAATGACAATGATAAAAAAAAAATTCCATTGATTTTAAATTTTCTATTAAAGCATCTTTATATCCTGATACATATTTTTTTAATTCAATCATAAATGATATGTCAACAGCAGAATGGTGGGAATCACTGAAAATATACAGTGACTTAGAAAATATTTCAAGTTTTGCATGTCATCATTTTCATTGTGTAGCCTCATCAGCAAGCATTGAGTGTATTTTTTTACAATTTCAGCATGATTCAAAACAAACTTAGAAATAGACTTGGATTACAAACTGCTACAAAATTAGTAATGCAGCGTTCGAAATCCTTGGTGGTCGTCTAGTTCGAGATCAGCAAAAATTCAATTGGGCCAGTAATTTTTTATTCCTCTCTGACAGGCAAACAAATTTTCCAGGCCCTAAGAAAACCGTAACAAGACACAAATCACATAATTCTATTTTATTTAAAAACATAAAATTAAATAAACAAATAATCAAAAAAAAATATTTGCACTAACTCTTACAGTCAGTTGAAATGAATAACTGGAAATAAAATATCTAATAATTTTATAGTTCCAATTTATGTACCGTACTTTATTTAATTTTTTACAAATTACAACTTTAGTTTTTATTATGAGGAAAATTTTGGATAACTACAAAGTAAGTTTGGTTTATATTCTGTGTGGTGGTGGTGTGGGGGGGGGGGACTCAATCAAAGGGCTGAAATGACTTGATAGAATTTTATGTCGCAGGCAAGTGATGATGCCTGCGGACCAGTAAATTCTTATTGTCACTGGTCCTTGGGACTAGTGATTTTTTTTTATTTTAATGCTGGTAATGGCTTGTAAAATGTTAAATTCTAAAGACAAACAATTTTCTCCTGATCCTGAAATATTTGATGTCTATTAAATATTTTATAATCTTTATGCATTTTGAATAATGTTAATTCTTTATTATTTCCTGGTTATTTTGCATTTAATATTTTAACTAAAAGAAATTTTTTATAATTATGTTTTTCTACTTCTTATTGATGTTCCCCCCTCCCTATAGTAAAATGTGTATATACTGAATGTTTTTATGCATATATTAAATTATTAATCTCATTACAAGCATAGGTTTCATTTCAATGTAACATTTTCTTAAATATCATCAACCTGTTATTTCATCATATGACATTTTTTAGGATTTCATTCATCTGACGAACGATGCCCTATTTGTCTCGCTCCTCTGTCTGTCACAGAGCCCGTTCTCAGAAACTATATATGTTGGTATCCCCCCCCCCCCTCCCATCAAACAACAAATCCTACAATTTTGAAAAAGTCATATATTTACCAGTCTGGCTCTAACTTGTGTATTTTAAGCTTTTTTTTCCCTAACTGAGCCCCTAATTAAGTTGTAAACTTGAAATTCTGGATACTTATAGCTGAACACTTCACATCTATCGGCAAATAATAAAATTTTGAAAAAGTCTCATATTTACCCGTCTGGGCTCAAACTTGTGTATTTTAAAACTCGGCCCCTAATTAATTTGGAGATGTGAAATTTTGCATACTTATAACAGAACACTTGTGATCACACGAAAAATCATAAAATTTTCAAAAAGTCTTATAATATTTACTCTTCCGGGCTCTAACTTCTGTATTTTTAGCAATTTTTTTAACTTCCACACTTTTCATCCGGGGTGCAATTTTTTAACTTTTGCTGATACTCCTTTGACCACTCTTTCATATTAAGCACCATAGCTACATATTTTAGTTCCAATTTTTACCGCCAGCGAGGGCTAACTAACTCGGGTGCTATGGGCCCGATCCCTTCGTCTAATATATCTACGTATAGTTTGTAAAACGGAATTTCGTTCAGATAGAGGTTTGTCTAGAAAAGAGTGCGCCCTCTAGTTGCAAAATGTAGAACTAGCAGATTTTGCAAAAGGTTAAAGTGTTTTGAAAGGAATATTAAACGAAACCCTCTGTGTGAACTGTGATCCCACTTACCCACTTGTTTAAATAAGATTTGAGGCTGTCAAACATTTAAAATTATTTTATTTCTATTTTTTATTTCGTAAACTGATCATTAATTGCAATAGAACTGCCATATGACAGATTAACAAGTTAAAATTTACTGCAAATATATATGCTTAACAATTGCTATTTAATACATTATAGCTTAATATTGATATACATTTTATTTAGAAATATGTTTGCATAAAAAAGCTTCTAGATCAACTGAACTTAGTTTTTCATTTCTAAACAAAATATTTCACATATTGTTGTGCATATAAATATGTATATGTTATGTTAAATTCTACATTTTTAATTTAGAATTTTGAACTTATTAACAGTAGACAAAACAGATGAAATGGACAAAATGATATTTTGTCCGGGCCGGTAGAATGCTGCATTAAAATGTGACAAACATACAAATAAGTAATTTAATTTTTTATTTGAAAAAAAAAATAGTATAAAATTAACTGAAAAATTGCTATTTTCTTAAAACCATTTAAATTTAAAACATTTAAGACTATGTTTAATGTTTATTACATCTTAATATGAAAATATGTTATGTGATGTATACATATGACATCTTAAGATGTTTTAAATAATATTTAAACTATTTTAATTTAAAACAATTTTAATTTTTCTTAAAACTATTTCAATTTTTCACAAATCAAAAAAAAAAAAAAAAAATACATTTTATGAATGTCACAATAACCTAAAATATTAAAAATAAGCCCCCCACCTCCCCTTTTGACAACATGAAATAATGGAAAAAGTGATGGCTTATAAATGTAATTTTCTTGTAACTAATTTAACATTGGCATAAAAAAAACCCTACAAACAAAATCAATAAAATAAAAAAACAGTCTTTGCAGACGTCAACCTCAGCTATATATATATATATATTTATATATATATAAACAATATGTCTTTCAAGTTTTTATGAAAATTTCATCTTCTAAAGCATTTTTCGATCAATTTTTGAAACTACATTAGCATGTTGAGTGCCATAGTGACTGACACTAAAGCGCTGGAAAATTTACAATTTTTTAAGTAATTTTTAAGAAAGTATAATCCTGTAATAAAGAAAAAGTAGGTACATTTTAAATAAATTTTCAGCAATTACTTAAAACAATATATATTGTTTTAGTTTTATATCCTATTTTAGACGTCAGCCATCGGTGAATGACGCATTTTAAACAGAAAGTTCAGTGTCAACCACCGGTGGCTGACGTGACACTTAATGTGTTAATAAATTTTAGAAGGATTTTGCAAATTATAATTAATTAATAAAATTTGAATTTATAGGGATTTAGTATAATATTTATAAGTTCGTTCAAATATTTTATTCAAAATATTTTTTTAGTATTTTATATAATTAGGAAATGTACAAATATAATGCTGTGACAATAAATATAAAGGAATAATTTCAAACTGAAACTTTTCACCCACAATCTTTTAACTCCAAGAAAGCTGAAAAGATGCAAAGGCAAAAAGAAATCATCCTTTTCAAAATATTTTTTTTTTTCCAATCCATAATTCTTTTGGAATAAGATGAAGTATCTATGACTCATTCTAAACTGTATTATTACTAATCAATGCATTAAATGAATTTTATAGGAAGTTATTTTAATGATACATTAAAATACCGTCAAGGTATAAAAAAAGGGTTAAAAACTATAGGATTAACATTAAGGAGCGGGTGATTTCACTTGCGTGAAGTAGCCCATTAAAATGCTGTGATGATGCGAAACTTTCCTGTTTAGCCAGAGAGAAACTATTCAAATTACATTTTTCATATATAATAAGGACTCCCTGGATGTGACAGCAAGTTTGCATTCTTTGAGTGTGGGTAAAAGAAATGACTGAGCTGTAAGCAAACAGAAAAAATGATTGAAAGAAAGAAATTGAAAAGCAAAACGTATTTTTTCCTTACAGTTAAAAAAGGGGGGGGAGGGGAATGATATTGCCGTTCTTCATTAACAGATTTTGTTCAAGTTTTCAGAAAGTTTGCAATAATAATAGATTAGGCTGTGTAACAAATTTTTATTAAAATACAATAAGTCATTTTTAAAAATTCTCTGTCTGCTTGGACTACAGCCAGAAGTAGATTTAAAAGTTAAGTACTAATTTCACCAACAAAATCTAAATAAAGATTAGAGAAAACCCAGTTTAACAATTACCGTATTTTCGGGCGTATGAGCCGCGGCGCATACGAGTTTGAAAGTATAAAATATTCTAAGTGCGGGTCTTACGCCATGGCGGCGGATACGATGATTTTTTTTTTCTTTTACAACAATGTCTTATGTTTTTTTTTTTTTTTTTTTTTTTTTTTTTTTTTTTTTTTTTTGTCAAACCAATATTTTACGACGCCATTTCCCCCCCCCCCCCTTTGATCAATAGTTTCATGCTCTCGAATACGTACCAAAATTTTAGAAAATGTCCCTCAACCGCAGATGTCCGAGAAATGTTATTTGTTTTGTTTATTTTTAAACAATCAGCGAGATGAATAACATTTGTCTCACCGGTTCTCAAGTTAAAAATGATTACATTTTCCGCGCATCCATCAATAATTTCTTTACTCTCCGGATACTGGAATGTATAGCTGTCGCGAGCTTTTCTTCTAATAAACACCCTTTCCTTCCACTTGCAAAGCAAAACTGCTTACAGAGTGCTCACTCTGTGAAATTACTGGTCTCTAACTAGAGAAATATCAAATCCCGGCATAGAACTTTTGTGGAATGGGTCTCCTAATACATAGTAAAAACACTGGAGAGCAAGATTTTTCTTTATTTTTTTTTTCAGTACCGGACTCTATAAACTCGACCCCTAAAATAGAGCCGTACCCGACTCGACCAAACAAAACGAATTCAAACTTTGAAACCGGCCGGGTCAGCAGAATTGGTACAGTTTTTTTAATGAGCCGGATCGGGCGAACAACAAAATAAATGCTCCTGACCAATATAACAAATTAAGTGGGCCGACTTCCGCGATATAAATATTGGGCTATTTTGCTCACGCAAAAACACCGGCTCGTTAATGTAAATCCTAAGAAAGAAATTTTTTTTTTAAATATGTCGTTCGCATTCCATTATTTTTAAATGATCTTTTTTGCATTGGATAGCTGAGATCGGTCTCTACAAAGAGTCATTTTTACTTTTTGAATTGTGTTTAAAGGTTTTTTTTTTTTTTTTTCCTACTAGAATACTTTCACTTTCGAAAGTGATTCCGAAAATCGAAGTATACTACGAAAAACATCTGTAAACAAAATCGAAAAAGGGTCTTTTTAGATATCAACCTCAGCTATTCGACGCAAAAAAAAAAAAAAAAAAAAAAATCATTTAAGCATATTGAAATGCGAATCATGTATTTTTTTTTTTTAAATTCTTCCATAGGATTAACATTAACGAACGGGCGTTTACCCTTGAGTGAAGTAGCCGAACCATAGGGGAAAAAAAAAATCGGCACGGAAACCATTTTCGGCGATCCATCTCATGGCCTGGGTAATATGTAAGTACATTTAACATTAATTACATTTTTTTATAAAAGAAAAAAAAAAAGATCACATGTTTTTCATAAAAAAAGGAGAGTGAATTATTGCAATGACATTATGAGAAAATTATTATTTTTTATTTTGGGAAAGGGAGGAGGGGGTGCCCTCGGTTCCTTACGTATGCCACTGCTGTAACCTATCATTTCAGTTATTAACACACTGAAATAATTGACTTAAAAAATTAGGAACGTGTAAAATTTTTGAATAAAACAGTTTAACAGATTTCAGATAATGGGGTCCTGTAGGCAGGGTTCGCAAAAACCTGGTTACTTTGAAAAAACCCAACCAACATGGGTTTTTTCTTGAAAAATCCAATTTACCCGGGCGAAAATCTGTTTTTTTTTTCAAAAGTATAATATATTTCATATTACATTATTGTACACTACACTGTTTATATATCATATGTACTAATATTATACAATACAACAAAAAAATACCATATGTACTCATATATAAGTCGAAGAATTTTAGACAAAATTTGGGAGTTGAAAATGGGGGTCAACTTATACATGAGTTAATAAAAGAAAAAAAAATTGCAGATAATCGGCGAATGGGCAAGTCTTTTAAGTAATGACATATGTGTATATAATTAATTACATAGAGTGCTCAATCTACAACAAGTTACAGTTAACATTGGTTCTACAGCTAACAAATATCAAGAGGTGTGAATAACATGGATAAAGCCACAACATTCTTTATCACATTAGTCACAGTGAAATACAGATTGTTATGACATATTTTAATACAAATAATAAATATTCAATAAATTAAGCTAACAAAGATAAGAAAATAGACTGGCACATCTAATCAATCCCACAACATTCAGTACAAAGTTTCAGTGTGAAACTGGAGTTGAAAATATCAGAATTACAAGGAAGAATAGAAAATTAAATTATTCTCATGATATGTACTGTTATACGAATATGGTATACTGTTTTTAGTATTCATAAAGAGCAAAATTTGATTTTCCTGGCACTGCAATTTCAAACGCTTAGTTTTATAGCAAGAAATATTTTCTAAAATTTTTCTTGGAAGTTTAAAATTTTTGTAACTCTTTCTCAGAATTTTCGAATTTTTTTTTACTTTTTCTCAGGACATTTCCCTGACTTTTCCAGCCCATAAAAAATTCCCTGATTTTTCCAGGTGGCTAGACACTGTTTATTCATTTTACTGAACCATGTAAACTGGAAACCTAAAAAAAAACTAGAAAAGGTCAGTCGATAAACATTGATTGTTGTCCCATCACCTCCCCACACCTACTCCCAAGCTTTAAATGGCACATCTTCACTTCATGACAGACGTTTTCTTTTTAGACAATTTCATTTAACTTAACTTAGTTCATTTTCATGTAAAGATATGATATCGACACTCACATCAGGATGTGCTACAGTTGTGATAACAATAAAATATTTGGTACTTTTCAGTTAGCCGGGCGCCAGTGTTATATATACATATTTATGTGCATACATATATGTATATATACATATATATATGTGTGTATATATACAATATGTGTATATGTATATATATGTATATTTGCATATATGTATATATATAAATATGTATATATAACACTGGTGCCCGGCTAACCGAAAAGTACCAAACATTTTATGTTTTCAGAAATTCATTTCCAAATAACAGATTCATTTTGGTACTTTATAGTATAGGGGTCTTGACGTGATAGAGAAAATGGCTAAAATTCCATACTCAGGTGCATTTGGCAATTTTTTTTCGTTGCTAAAATGTTAAATTTGGTGAAAATTATTTTTTCAAAACAAAAAGTACATTTAACATTAATTATTACATTTCCAACAAAGAATCCAGAACACGACACGTTATTTTTTAACCAAACAAAATTTCAGAAGCAAGGACCATTTAACAAAAATAAAAACATTTACCGATTCTTCAGAAGCAACTGACAATGTGCTCGAGCAACTTCAGCTACGGAATAAGGACCCAAAACATCAACATGTTCAAAATAACCTTAAAAAAACATAACACTAAAAACCAATGATGAAAACCTTTAATTTCATCTTTGTTCCTTTACTTATATTTTTAAAAATATTCAAAACAAAATCCCATGACTTTCATTTAGGATTACCTTAAAACAAAGCTCCTGATACGAAAGCCTTGAATTATCATAATAAAATAAAAATTGCCTACTCTTGGTGACCAAAATAAATTATTGAATGTACCAAAATATGGAATTTTTTCAGAGAAAATAGCCTTGGCGAGAGGAAAAATTCGGCAATATTAAATCCATGGCAGAAGAATGATTTTCTGGCAATCTATTCACTGTTTTCTATACACTGGCATTCTTTAGGAAACTCTTAAATAAATTATAATAAATAAGGACTTTACGCCAACTATGCAACATATGCTTTATTTCAAGATTTTAAACAAAGATTTAAAAAAAAAATAATAAAAAACGATTTCACTTTAAAACCATCCTCAGGAGTTAATTTTCTAAAATACAAATCAGCGAAAAATTATTTACCTGTTACATGAGGCAGCATCTGTTATCCAAAAATGAACTAAAACAAGATTACTGGAAATATTTTGGAAAAACTAAAGTCCTGTCAAAATACTGACCCAAACTTCTGGAACAGAAAATGAAAGAGTGTCGTTACACATCCCTTGACTTCTTCAAAAAATCTCTAAAAGATTCTCGGAAAACTGCTTTAAACGCATGGACTTGTTTTGTAAGAATCCTGGTACTGTCAACATCAATAAACTGAATACCTCCTTTAAGGAAGGTTCTCGACAATGAGGTGGAAAGTTTATTATATTTCTATTCATTTTCATGTTCTTTCAAACCTTTCAGAAAGGCAACGCTTTTGTCATCACAAAATATGAAGAATCTGTACCGTCAGTAAGTTTAAAGGTTATTTCATAAACTCCAGAGTAAAATGAAAGTGGAACAGGATCCATTTTTCTATTCATAATATTAAACAAAATCCTTGCAAATATGCGTAATATTTCTAGTAATTTTATTTTAATTCCTTTTTGGATAAGAGATGGCACCACTGATGTTATTTCAAATGTTTTAATGAAATTTCTATGGTACTTTTTTTAGTTTTAATTGTGCCTTCGATTATGTAACATGGAAGTAATGTTTTGCCAATTTGTATTTAAGAAAATTAACTCCTGAGGATGTTTTTCAAAGATAAATCAAAACATCGAGTATAATTTTTATTTTTGTGATTTTAATGTCTACATCAAAGCACACATTTACAATAAAGCATACGTTGGATAGCAACTTATTGTTTTTTTTTTCATATTATATAATTTATTTATTAAAAGGAAGCCATTTATCTATTTTTTCATACAAAAAGAAGTAATTAGTATAGTAGACTCTCTAAAATTCGCCACCCTAAAATCTGCAAACACCTAAAATCCGCACATCATTTCAGATATAAACAGTGAAACTTACACTTAAGATGCAGACGGTGACAAATTCAAGATTTTTTGACCATTTTAATTCATTGTGTATGCATTTTAATCTGTAATTCTGGTTAATTATGATTGAAATCGTGCTTTTTGATGAAGGAAGTATAAATTCATTTCTGAAAATATTTAAATAGAACTGTAATCAGTGGCAATTGCAATCATCTTACCAAATACATTTATGTATTAATCTTGTTTTAATAGCTGTTTAGATTATTAAATAATGACCAAACATGAAATATAAGTTTGTCACATACTTTAAGATTTTGATATAAATCATTACTTAATGTGCTTTTATGAGGCAAGTTTTATTGAATAGTTCAAGGAAGAATTATCTCATCATTGTTATGTATTATTAATTATTTATTTGACCGTTACTTTTAATATTTAAAAAAATAATAAATTTCTTAACTTTTATTAATTTAATTTATTACTTTTTAATTTTACTTAATTATTTAACCTTACTGTAGGCATTCATTATAATTTTGAGTGAATTATTGCCTTTCAAATTACCATTAAAAATGAGCACTATTTAATTATCCTGTCGAACAATTTCACCAAATTATACAAATTAGCAAATTGACATAATTTTTATTTTAAATAACGGAAGAACAAATCAATTAGTAAAACATTAATAAAAATACAAATAAAACGTCGAATTAAAAATCACTTAATGACGTAACAAACACATATGTAATGTGTTTAATGTCAAGTGAATTTGACATTTACGATCATCCATTATTGGCAATTAATCTTATAGTTTGACGATAGTTTTTTGGTCGATGGAATAATCAAGTACAGTAGACTCCCTTAAATCCACGAATGCCTAAAATCCATGTATTTTTTCAGCTGTAAACAATGAAATTTGCAGTTAAGTTGCAGGAACAAAATCCAATATGGCGCCGAAAGCAGCGACTACCGCAATGTGTTTTTTACTAATTTTTTTGTTAATCATTCTCTTTTGGCTATTACAGCTTATTTATTACTAAATAAATTTACATTACTTTTGATTTGATATAAATTAGCATATCTATATAAAAAATTCCAGGGTTTGAAAGGAAAAAATCCACGAACTGGAACGCTATTTAAAAATTATTGTTCGCGGATTTTTTTTTAAATTACAGACACATTTCTAAGTATACAAAACAGTATAAGAAAAGCATTCAAGACTCTAAATAACAATGAAAAAAGTTACAGAGAGAGCAATAAGCTAGGTATCGAATTTACGATCGCTTGACCACTAGATGGCAGCACAGGACGATTGGAATCGAATTGAATCAATTTCATCAGTAATAATTTGATATTTTTATTTTACATAATTATTTTAATAATTCCTTACTTTTAAACTAATAAATTATTTAGCTTAGATGCTTTATATTCCCTCAGCCGTTGTTTTGATTTGTTTAACGATTTTTTGTTGCCGTGTTGCCGGTGTTTATGGATATGGCAACCTCGATATGTTGAATCCCGTGTGACGTGTCGTTCTGGCAACCCCTGAGAAGCTGAATCCCGTGTGATGTGTGTGTTGTGACGTGTCGTTCTGGCAACCCCTGAGAAGCTCATTTTAGCTTGGAATATTGTGAAAGTATTTTGTTATCGTGTTGTATAGTTCTGCCTTTTTTATTTTTTGTGAAATTTATTGAATGTATTTGATTGACTGTGGTTTCTGTAGTCCATTTAAACGCTGTTGCTGAAGTAATTAGGAAATATGAGGAAATTTTGACAAGAAAAGAATGTTTGTTTATAGTGTGTGAATACGTATTCATAAGCTTAATTTGGAAAATGTCGGTGATGATATTTCGAGCTGGAGCTTTCAAGAAAGCAGATGTCTGTTAAGGTATGTTGATAATTTTATGTATATTTTACTGCTTTAAGAGTTTTTTACATTTTGAGATTGCTAGAAAGTGAGAACTGCTGAATTTTGAGAATTCTACACCTCGAGAAGTGCTAAATGCAGTGATGTTTTTTTTTTGGTTAATGTGCACGAAGCGCACATACAACGATTACTGGTTGCCATTTTAGCGAATTTTGTTTTGTATGTGTATTTTGCTGCTTTAAGAGTTTTTTACATTTTTGAGATTGCTAGAAAGCGAGAACTGCTGAATTTTGAGAATGCTACACCTCGAGAAGTGCTGAATGCAGTGATGTTTTTTTTCGGTTAATGTGCACAGAGTGCACATACAACGATTACTGATTGCCATTTTAAGGATTTTGTTTATTATTTACATTTTATTTTTGTTTAAGTCAAACATGCCTATAAACCGGTGCTTGGTGGAAAAGGGGTTTTCACGCCAAGAAAAATTCCAAGATGGCGGCCAGGGGAACTTATGACATCTGTTCCAATTATTTTAATATTTTACTTATTTTAATGTTTGCCTTTATTGTAAGTATTCATTATAATTTCCCTTGCTTAACTGCCAATCAAATTAATGTTTCAAAAATGTAAACAAATCAATGACCAGAAAACTGCGAAATTCTAAAATCCACACAACCTCTGGTCCCAAGCTGTGCGGATTTGAGGGAGTCTACTGTACTACCAAAAAATGTAAACAAAATAGTGACTAGAAATCCACAAAATACTAAAATGTGCACAACCTCTGGTTCCAAGCCATGCGGATTTAAGGGAGTCTATAGTATATAAAAAACAATAATGCATAGATACATATATATAAATAAAATATGTATTTAGATAATTATACATAAATTCATAGAAAAACAAGCATAAGTTCCTTAGGTTTGTTTATATATCATTTGGCAACAAATCTCACTTTCTGAAGCCGAATTCAGCCAACCTCTTTTAAAAACGCCAAGGCTCCTATAGTGAAAAAGTACCATATGTTTATAAAATTTATTAATAATAATTAAATTCAGTTATTAAAAAAAAAGATAAAACAAGAAAAATGTGGTCATATATTGACAAACAATGTATGTTGTAAACAAGGCCATCGCTAACAGATTTTATTGGGAGGGCGGTGTGTGTGTGTGGAGGGGGGGGGGGGGCGATGATCTAAAATCGCCAAGTCAAATTTCAATATTTGCCAACTCATTGAGAAGCAAAAATAAATAGTTCTTGATGTTTGCCAAACAATTTTATAATTTTGTTAATTTATCAAAATTAGAAAATGCAATATAGTTCTTATTTGTATAAAAAGTTTAATAATATTCCCAATCATATTTGTAACTTTTCCCAAGTCTATCAGAAATAGAAAGTGTACAGTAGACTCCCTAAAATCTGCAACTCTAAAATTCGCACATCACCACAGATGTAAACAAGGAAACTTTCAGTTCAGATGTAAGGACAAAATTTCAGAATTTTTTAGTTTTATATCATTCTATATGTATTTTAATATGAAATTCTTGATAATATGACTGAACTCATGGTTTTCCATAAAGGAAGTATAAATTTATTTTTTAAAAAAATCAAGATATTGATATCACCGATAATTGCAATCTTTTTATCAAATATATTATGTACTAATCAAGCTTTTTTGGTTATTAAGACTGGCTAACCTGAAATAAAACTTCCTTACTGTATGATTTTGATGTGAATAAATAGAGTACCTTAAAGAGGAAAGTTTCATTAAATACTAATTCAAGAAACATGTATCTCATCTTTATGATATATATTTAATTATACATTATTAATTACATAGCCTTTACTTTTAATAATTTAACCATTTTTAAAATTATCTTACTTTTTATTATTTTAGTGTATTACTTTATTTTAAATCATAATAAAAATTATCATTTTTTTTATAATTAATCTTAATTATTTTTTGTCAAAATATTTTAATGTATTCATTCATTCACACAAAGTTATATATGTCACTGCATTGATGAAATATTGACTATTTGTTAAAGGCTAATTTTATAAGATTGGCGAGATTAAAAAGATGTTGGCTAACATAAAAGTACTCTAATTTACCTCAATTGTACTATTTCTTGATTCAATGAAAAGAAATGAATGGAAATTGGAAAAGAGACACCAAATCAGTGTAATTAAGAATCATACGCCAAAGAATTTTGGTGTGCAGCAGAATTTCATGGAGGAGATCTTTCTTAAGGAGGTAGCAAAAATATAAAATAACATTTTGACAGACTAAACATTTAAATAAATTAAACATAAGAAATCATCGTTGGTTACAAACTTTAAGGACGTCGTAAAAGTACACCGTAATAATTGCCCAGTTTTTAATTTGTTTTGTTGTCAGGTAGGTGATAAATAAATTAATTTAAAAAAAACTCTTCTGATAAAAAATATTCAATACACAAAATATAATGTATTTTTAAGGGACGCCAAATGTTTGAATCAATTTGAATGATTCGTATTCGATGCAATGAATCATTCAAAGGCTTAGCAGGTATTCGACTGTCCGCTATGCAGAGTCGCTTTGCTCTAACTGCCGTTTCCCTATAGCGTCCTCTGTAAGCAGTGTAATTCGAGGTTTATTAATTCAAAGATATTAGCTTTGCATAAATAAATACTAGCCTTAAGATCGGCAACATCATTTCAGAATAATCGAGCCCTTAATCGATTCATCGAATGATGGTTGTTTTCGTTAAATATCGTTATCGTGGTATGTTTATTTCCAGTTTTTATATTATTTAATCCGAAATAGCACTTTAGTATGGAAAATAAATAATATTTTTATGTTATTACTTATATTGTATCGGATTACATTGTTATTCAATATGTAATCTAACAGATTACATTATTACATATGTTAACAAGTTCTTTTCAAAAGTAATTGTTCCCCCAAAATTGCCCCATTGAAGCAAACTACACACAAACTAAAAAGAAGTCACTTTAAAAATAATAATGTCGGAAGAGTCCCATTTCCTGTCCCACACAGCACAAATTGGTAAATATGACATCCATATAATGTAAAGTACATCCATATACCATGTCCATATTTCATCCACTGAATTCCATATTACATAGTATCTATGTATATTACCATCAGATGTCTCTTCGAATACATCCATATAGCGTTTGTTGGACATCCAGATCCGACATAATATCTATGTAAAACTGATGTCTATGTCCATATAGATCATGTCCTTGACATAATATTTATGTATATATACTATCTATGTAATCTATGTATGTATCTATGTAATATGTACGTATATATACTACACATATCTGTGTAATAAATACATATATATACATCATATCTATGTAATGTGTACAGTTATATACAGCATATATATGTAATGTGTACATATATATATGTAATATGGAACAGTATGCTTATACCCAGACTCTTCTGCCATCTTGTTTTTTAAATTACAAAACAATATTATGCATGAAAAGTTTATGATTTTAAAAAATATTTTAAAACACCAAAATTATTGGTAAAAAGCACAAATTATTAGCTAAACTGTAATAACTGTATTATAAATCATACCAACTGTATCGTGTAACTGCTCAGATGACAATAAATATAATTAACATAAGAAAATATAAGGAAAAAATACTTTTTATTATCTTAAAACAACATAAACGCTTTATTTTTAAAAAAAATGTTTTTTTTTATTATTTTACTTTTAAAAACACTTAGTGTTATATGAATATAAACAACAAACCCTCTTTGCAGATCTTAAACAAAACACTAAAAACTTTTATTATCTAAAAAATCATATCCCCCCCCCCCCCCTTTTTGTTTATCTTTTAAAATCAAACCAAATAGTGTAATTGCTCTGGTAACAAAAAAGGTGGGAGTATACATAAGGTTGACCCACACTATTTTTTTTTACTTAGCAGCAGATTTTATTTATGCCCCAGACTGAAATATATAAATGTTTATTTCACATTATATTTACAATTTTACTTTATTATTACACGGGCTTTTAAAAATATTTTCAGCTAAATAATTTTTGTACTTACTTTTCTTATTGTGTAATATTGTGTTCTTGTAGTTTGCAGCGTACCATACCATTTTTGGAAAATATAATTTAGCGAGTAATGTAATTAAAAAAACATGTTTGTAGGCGGCACAAATATTATTATTGAGGTTATTTTAATAAACTTACTTTATTATCTCCTCTTTTGACATAGCAATGGGAGTCCTACCATACTCACAGATTTTTTGAAATCTTCGATGCAGAGATGAATCTGTAACCCTTGCAAAAGTAGCATACCGTCCAAGGGCACCAGGCTAATTCCAGTTGCTTGCAGAAGATCACTAATGGTAGTTACTTATTACATAATAAAACGATACACCTGTGATTTTCTGAGAGCATTCAAATTTGAAGAGCTGTCCCGGCACCAGCTGATCCACCAGACGCCCATCTCCACTGGTATACTTTGTATTGATTGATATATACAGTTTCTGGACGTAACGTCAAAAATAACATTGCTGCTCCCTACAAACATAGTTTGTTTTTTTTAGTTTACATTACTCGCTAAATTATATGTTCCAAAAAATAGCATATTACACAACAAACAATGACAAAACTAGGACCTACTATAGTTTTGCATTACTTCTAATATGCTATTTTGACCACTGAATTTGCTCATTGATTCGTCTAAAACATTATTGTACACTCAAACATATAGACTCAAATCAAAGAATCTTCCATAGAAAGCATTTTATTTTTTGATAGTGAATTCCATTTTCAAAAATAATAAGAATAATATGTAAATGCTTTTTGAAAACAAAAGTAAATTTTTAATTTAATAGATAAATACATTTAAATTGATGACCTATGCAGTAAGATAAATCTATAGCTATACTTGTAAACAAAGTGCACCTAAATAACAATTTAAATAAAATTTTATAAATATATATTTCAAATGGAGAATCTCCTATTATTTTGGCATCAATACTTTTTCAATAAATGAAGATAATCTCTCCGTTGCTAGCAAGACATGCAGATTTAACTTAAAATATGTTGAATAGATAAAATTAAATAAATGAAAATAAACTTTTGAGATTAAGAAACTTTTTTTATGAAACAATAATTTTTTAATAAAATAATTTAACAACATAATGAAGTGATAAGTTTTTTTCAATGTTCAAAACTTATTTATTATTATATTAAATTTATTTTTTTAAAAACTTAGTTTAAAATTTAAAATAACTGTTTTGTACTAAATTATTCAATAATTTATTCATATGAAAATGAATAGTAGTTTTTTCATAAACAAAACATTCTAAAAGTCAAATATTGTAACAAAAGACAACTGGGAATCGAAACTTTAAAAATACAGTAGACTCCATTAAATTGGCATATCATAGGATCAGAAACTATGCAGATTTTAGAATTTTGAAAATTTCTGGTCACTGTTTTGTTTGCTTTCTTAAACACTAATTTGAATGCAACACTGCATTCGAAATTATAATAAATGTAAAATAAATTAAAGTCATGTAAAGTAAATTAATAAAATATTAAGTAAAATAATAAAAATTAAGAAAAATTAAAAAATGTATAGATAAAACGAAGGTCAACTAAATAATAATGCATAATCTATACGCACAAAAATAAAGAGAAATTTTTCTTGAACTATTAAATGAAATTTGCTTCATAAAAATACAATAATAATTTATTTAAAAACTTAATATAAAAATTGTTTATTTCATGTTTACACAGACAAACCAAAAGAGCTTTATTAATGCATAAATACAATTGTTAATTAAGCATGCAATTGCTACTAATACCAGCTCTTCGCTAACTTGAAGTATTTTAGCTGGACAAGCTGTAAACAAACATGCACACATGCGCAATCGATGGTCGGACTTTCTGCCTAAATAGCTAAAATTCTGATTGGTCAGATGAATAGCCACTTCCAAAAAAGAGCTATAAAGGGAAAAAGCAATTTTTCTACTGTGAAACTACAAGCAGGGGCGGATTTAAGGGGTCGTGATGGTCGCAATCGCGAGGGGCCCCGCATCCCAAGGGGCCCCCAAATCTTCTTTTGAGTTCAAAGAGAAATGTGACGTTTTGATAAAAAGATTTTCTAAGTGTTCTTTTTTTTTATTTTTCAGTTATTATTACAATATCATTTTCATGTAATAAATATAATTTTTTCTATCAATTGCTACTACAAGAAATGTTTTAGTTTTCCCTCATCTTTTTTTGCTTTATCAATTATCAGAATTATGATTATGATCATTTGTGGACGGATAGGGTGAGATTCAAAGGAAACTTGTGTCTGAGCCGAAAGGAGCACTATTAGAGACATTCTATAACGATTTAATTATACAGATTGAGGGACTAATTAAATCAAGGGCCGGCAACCTGAGGCACCTCATTTTGGGAGCCCCACATTTGGTATGCAGTTTTCATAAAGCTGATATTTTAAGTGAATTTTTACTTTGTTACTGATTATCTATACTAATAAAGCAAAGTTTCGCTCTGTTTGTCTTTGTGCGAATGGCTAGCAAAATATACCGCACATAGGAGTCTGAAAATTTAGGTGAGGATAGTCCAAGACAGGTCCTAATGCTGGCTCAGATTGACAGCCCCTGTGGCTAAGATTTTTAATTTTTTATGGGCCGGGGCCCCTGGGCCTTTTAAGTATTTATATGCACTAAATTGTTAATAACTTGTCCCCTTTTTATCATATCGTTTTGGGGGACCTTTCTCCATTTAGTTGTTCTCGCCTTTCTACTTTTCAGATAAGACCCTGACACCTTGTGGCTCGATACAGGGCCCCTTCAAGTTTTTGGGCAAATAAAAGGTTAATAAATTGCTTCCTTTTAATCCGATCTTCATTTTTGATATCCTTTTTCCATTTAGTTAGTCTGACATTTGTACATTCCAGATTAGATCATGGGGCCCCTAGGGTGCCGTAGGATCCGGTCCATGGCCCCTTGAACTTTTTGTGCGCCAAGAATCTTTCACCCCCTGATTTTCTCACCTTCTCAGTACATAATTTTAAAGTTGAGTCTTGGACTCTTCTTCCTGCATCAACACCCTCATATTTTTATTGGGGCCCTAGGGCCTTTTTTTAAACATTTACCCAATTTTTTGTGCATTTCTTTAAAATATTATTCTATGCTTAATTGTGACTAATTGAAGATCTAAAGTGCTAAAAACTTAGATCTTTTAACAAGTTTTCATGTTAGGGCCCTGCTCTTTACTATCAATTGGCCTTTTTTGGGTCCTTTGTCCCCCTTAAAAACGGTCCGATTCACAAGCTTCTTTTTTTAAACAACTTCTTAAGTCTTCCCGCTACTACATGAATGACAAAAACATTTCACCGACTTCAACTACCACCAATTTTGAATATTAATCTGCTTCTTGGGGCCTTTGTTGTAGCTTATTTAAAAACTATCTGATTCTATTACAATTTTCTTTAACATAGTTTTAGCGTCCTCCAGCTACTTTAAAACTACTAAAACAGTTAAGACACTGGTCCCCAGGGCCCGGTCTTTCTTTGTACCTCAGCTACCACTTTTTTCAAACATTAATCTCCTTTTTCAGCATCAACTTACATTTACAACTACAGCCGTAAATTAAAAATCGCGTTACTTTAAAGGTAACTTTGGATAAGGGATTTGATCCGTTTATTAAGCATCGTGTTAATGTTAAAAGTAATTCGTGAAATTTACAAGGGGAGGGGACATTTTCCACTGCTTGGGGGTGCATTCTTTCCTCGGTTTCTAAGGACCCAACTGTATTATGAAATTTTACCTTAGACTTCAATCACCAACATTTTCTAACATTAATAATGCATTCTTTTTTTAGATTCTTTGGGCTGGATTACTACGAGGTTTGGCTCAATCAACCTGGTTTTTGATTGTCTCCGGCACATGCGGAGCACTTCCGGTACATGTTGCCTTAGATAACGGGGACCCAGGTTATAGGTTCGTACGGAAAGAAGTTTATTGGGAACACTCTAGATGCTGCGGAAGGCAATGGGAGCCTCCGAAATTAGGTTCATTTAAAAGAATTTCAAAAGATATAAAATCATACATACTTGAGTTTTGTTTAAGGTTATTATTTACGGACCCAGGCAACACCGGGTGGGTCTGCTAGTCTATACTAATAAAAGAAAGTTTCGCTCTGTGTGTCTGTGTGCGATGGCTTTCAAAATCTACTTCACATAGAAGTCTGAACATTTAGGTGAGGATAGTCTAAGCCAGCTCCTGATGTACCTGATGGTCAGATTTTTAATATTTTAAGACCCGGGCCACCTGAGCCCTTCAAGTTTTTTATGCACTAAATTATTAATAACTTGCCACTTTTTTATCCGATTTTCTTCGTTTTTGGGGGGCTTTCGCCATTTAGTTATCCCCCTTTCTACGTTTCAGTTAAGATCCTGGCTCCCTGGGAACCGATACAGAGTCCTGGAAGTTTCTGTGCCCTAAATTGTTAAAAACTCTCCCTTTTTAATTCAATATTCGTTTTTGGTGCCCTTTTTCAATTTAGTTATTCCCCAGATTCTACATTCCAGTTAAAACATGGCCCCCTAGGACCCTGTCCAGACGTTCTTGAACTTTTCGTCTGCCATGCATTTTTCACTCCCTAATTGTGTCGCCCTCTCAATGCATAACTTTAAAGTTTATCCTTGTATTCCTGTACCCGGGCCAACACTCTCATATTTTTATTGGTGCCCTAAGGTCCTTTTTAAAGCATCTGCCCCCATTTTTGCGTATTTCTTTAAAATTTTATTCTGATAATTCATACCCTATGCTTAAATTCGTCTAATTGAAGATCTAAAGCGCAAAGTAGCCTTTTAACATGTTTTCATTTAAGATCTCTGCTCTGAACTATCACAGTTGGCCTCTTTTGCATCTCCTATTATAGCTTCCTTAAAAATGGTCCTATTCACTAGCTTTCTTTTCTAACAACTTCTTAGATCCTCCAACTACTACATGAACTAGAAAAAATTTTCTCAGACTTCAGCTATTACCAATTTTGAATATTAATGGCTTTCTTGGGGCCCTTCTTTAAAAATAATCCAATTCTCTTACAATTCTCTTTTGCATAGTTCTTGGATTCTCCGGCTACTTTATAAACTACAAAAAAATTCCCTTATACCCAACTACATTCGAGTTAAGATTGTGGTCCCCTGGGACGTGGTACAGGGTCCCTAGAAGCTTTTGTGCCCTCAATTGGGTTATTCTCTGCAATAGTGCAAAAAGTGCTTCCCAGCCATATAAATGCTCTTAATTTTATTACATTTTTATTTATTTTTATTTTTATTAGAAGATCTAAACATAGTTTATTAGGGGCAGAAAGTAAAATTTAAAAATAAATAAATTTAGTATTTAAAAATATAATGTATATCATGCAAACATCATTCCCTCACCTTTCCCCCACCTGTACTACCATATTTTATTGCCTATTTCTTTCCATCCAGAAATAAAAATAATTAAAAATACCCTAAGCAAAATAAAGTTCTTATTTGATACATTACAAAAAATAATAAAAATATTAATTTTTACTATTATTATATAGTCTACTCAATCAATTATATGTTTCCCCATGTTAGACCATCATTCCCTCACACATTGCTATTATCTCAAATATCTACCACTAATGAGCAGTAGCAGTCTAGCATCCTTCACAGAGAAGAAGCTATTTTGAGCACTTGTCAGTCCAGCAACATAAATTGGTGGTGTAAGATTTTGTTAATTTTACAGAATTTTTTTTTAGTCAGTATATCCGGAAGCGTTTTTATTAGCAGTCATTCCCTCACACAGAATATTCATTTTTTTGTAAATATCAAAAATTTTAAATTTATCATACATTATATATTAAGTGTTTCTCTTAAAGGAAACAGTTTGGATTTCTTCATAATTTTGCATTTTTCCCCTACAACTAGTAAAAATGTCTTATTTCATCATTCCCTCACTTGTCATTCCCTCACATTTTTTATTTTATTTTTTCCACAAATTTTTATTTTATTTTTTTTGTTAAGTCAAATTTTTAAAACAATTTCTGTTGCTATTAAAATCTTCAATAATTGTCTGATTTCTTACCATTTATCTAATTTTTATGAAAATTTACATATGCATCATTCAAGTCAGACTGCTGGCCAAATTTGCAAGTATTGTAGAGAACAACCCAATTGTTAATAATTGCTGCCTTTTAATCCGATCTTTGTCAAAAGGAACTTTTCCATTTAGTTATTCCCCCATTTCTACATTCCATGGGCCCGATATTAATATATATATTATTGATATATAATATTCTTCCATGGGCCCGATAACTATGGGGTTTGGGTCATTCAACTTGATTTTCGATTGTCTTCGGCGGTACGGAGCACTTCGGGTATACGCTGCCTCAGACAGCGGTAACCCAGGTCACAGGTTCGTTCAGAAAGAGGCAGTGGCATAACCAGGGAGGGGGTCCAAATGTTCTGGATACCAGTAATATTTTGAAGTTTTCTTCGACTTGATTAATAACAGAAAATTCTCCAATTAGATAAGGCAAACTGAACTTTACAAAATCCCTGCTATCTTGAGCATTTGGACCCCCACCCTGGCTACGCCACTGGAAAGAGGTTTGTTGGGAACACACTCAACGCTGCCGAAACCATTGGGCCCCGGAAAAATTAAGTTCATTTAAAAATCTGTATGATGCCGAAGGCATTGGGGCACCGATTTTCCGAAGATATAAAATCATACAAACTTGAATTTAGTTTAAGGTTATTATAACGGACCCGGTCAACGCCGGACGGGTCAACTAGTAATCAATATTTTATTATTGCAGAAGTTTATTATTGCATCGTAAGTGTTCATACTTTTTCCCTCTCATAAAATTCTCCACATCCAGATCAAAAATGACACACGACAATCAAATATATCATGACTGCCAAAGACAGTGTCCCCCATAGTTTTCCCTAATATGAATTTTTTTCCATTCTAGCAGATGTTTTGCTAATCGCAGTTGTGAAAGTTACACTTTCACATTTTTGGGACTATTTTTTATAGCATTCGATATTAAAACACACACAATTACAAACTTGTATGCAGATTAGTTAATTAAATTGGTGTTTAAAAAATATCTATGTATAATATGTAAAATCCTAATGAAACGAATTTATGAAACGATTTTATGAAACGACTGATTGTATTTCCCAGCTATTATTTCTAAAATATGAAATCCTTGGCGGTGAAATTAGTACAAATTGTCCGTATGTCAAAAATGGTATTAGAATTTTTAAATTCGATTTAGTTTTCGAGGTATTAATTTTTTTTCTAATTGTTACAAATTTTTTTAATGATGGCAACTAAATGACTCCATTTTTGTGGAAAAAAGGCAGGAAAGAGAAAAATATAAGTATTATTAGATTTATTTTCTTTTTCGTCATTTTCAAATTCAAATTGAAATTATCTTTCATTTCAATCGAAAGTGAAGACAATATTGTGATAATATTTTTAATATGTGTGCAATATTTTTCAGGAAAATTTGAAAAAAAAATCATTAAATAATAATAATAATACGATTAAATAAATAATATTTTTTTATTTATTTTAATCAAATTTTTCTCATTTCAAGATATATTTTTTTCATATTTTAGAAAAGGTTACTATTTTATATTGTTGCCAATTTTAAAAACAGCGCAAAGCACAATATTTCATTTCAATTAAAACACGTGACTATTATACGTTTGCAGAGGCAGAGCCCCCTAGTATTTATATAACAATGCAGTGCAGATGGTTATAAAACAACTCGTGGAGCTTCGAATCCTTTTTATATCCATAAAGCATTTGCCATTTTTTGAGCCCAGCTGTGTAATGAAAAGGAGAAAAATATAATTTAATTTGGTTATAGTTGATGAATTTATTTGATTTCTGAAATTGTTTTATTAAAACATGAAATTAAAACTGCAAGCAAGATAATGTCATGCAGTGCAGACCGATGCAGCCCCATGCATAAAACCCCATACATTTATATCTTATTTCGTCAAATAAATGAGCCAAAACGAAAAGCAGCGAAAAGAGGTTTTGAGTTAAGGCTCAGCAAATGCTAAAATATTGTCTCCTTACTTTCTGATTAAGTTCGGTTGGAATTATCATTTTATGTTCTTAAAAAATTGAAAGGAAAATAAGCACATTTATGATAATACATAAGCACATTTTAGCACATTTATCCGTCACAGTATCTAAGTTCGTGTAAAATAATCTGATGTAATTTGAGTATGAAATGAATTTCGTATAATTAATCGTTAACGATTTGAATACATTTTAATTTATTTGTTAGTAATTATTGCAATTAAGTTATGAACAGCTATTATTTTAAAACTAGCTGACCCGCCTGGCATTGCCCGTAACTGTGATGAATGACTCTTAAATGAACCTCAAATTTGTATGACTTTATATCTTGAACTCCATTTTGTCTAAATTTATATTTTTAAATGAGAAAATATTGAACTAAAAGTACATGCTATTTGGTATTTTATTTTCTGCGTAATTAGATTTTTTAGAGTCTATGCTCAACAAAAGCTAGCGAAACCGCGACGAAGCACTCAGGTTTTTACTGATTTTGTCGCACTTTTCACACATTTTATTTTTACCGATTACGTTACCGATTACGTAGAAGAAGGTTTCAGCTTTAAGAACATATTTTTGCTTTGTCGGTACCTCTAAAATTGCAACCGCGACGAAACACTAAAGTTCTACAGATTTCGCCAAAATTTTCACACCATTTTATTTTGTAAAAAGTATTTCTACCCGTCCGAACGTTTCATAATTTTTGCAAGTGATCTAAATCTAGTCTATTGAGATTCTCTAAAAAGACTGTTTTAAAATACGTACGGATGCTTAGTTACTTTTAGCATACAAAAAATATCGTCTCCGTGAGGCGAGAAGTGACCCGAGTTCGGCGGTTATTTCAAAGGGTTAAAATTCGTATTTTTGAAAACCGATTGTACCGTCGATTAGAAGAAGATATAATCTTTAAGAACATGTTTTTGGTTTGTTGGTACCTCTAAAATTGCACCCTCGAGGGGTGTTGCCATAAAGGAGAAAAGTTTTTTTTTTGTAAAAAACGACCGTCTTTGAATTTTCTTTTTCAAAGGGTTAACCGCGATATTTTTTTAATTGATTTTAACGGGATTTAAGACATAAGGGTACGATCTTTTAGAATATGTCTTCCGTTTTTAATTTTAGTAAGCGGTTTGGCCGATGTAAGTTAATATGGCAAAATACCCCCCCCCCCCCCCCGCCGGAATTCCTTCTTTTCGATGTTCATTTTCTCATGATGATGCGTAAATAAGGCTTGCTTTTTTCTCGTTGACCGAGATGAGTTTTTAATGAGAGTGCGTTACGATTGTTAATGAATAACTCAGCTTATAAGAAGATATTTTAGAATTCTGAGTCTCAGATGTATCAGAACAGGCCTTGGACTACCGTCACAAATATTTTCCGCTTTTTTATGTGGGGTAGATTTTGCTAGCCATCGCGAACACAGAGCGAAATTTTCTTTTATTAGTATATATTATAAATATACCCAATTTTTCAAGATGGAAGGGCCCCCAAAAAGTTCCAGTGAGAGGGGCTCCTCACTTAATAAATCCGCCCCTGACTACAAGGCAGTTTGAATTCGCCCTAATGTCTTCAAATGAGGAAAAACTTGTGGAATTACTTCTGGACTCATCAGCTACTTCTCAATTTACAAATTACAAGAGACTATCAGAACCTACCAACTTAACAAGTGCTGATAGGAGACAAGGACTGTTCGTCGAAGTGTTGCGTATAAGTGATATTGACATTAGCATTCTAGATGTTACAGGTAAAGTAGAAATACACAACAAGAGGGGGTTGTACTTTGTGCCAATATATTAAGAAAGAGAAACAATGTAAAAGACCACAAATATAAATATGTATAAAAAGCATACAGGTGTTTCGAAACCTCTAAGGTTTCATGATCAGTGCTTAAAATCAAAGATAAAATAGTTCAAATCAAATAATTTTATCTTTGATTTTAAGCACTGATGATGAAACCTTAGAGGTTTCGAGACAGCTGTATGTGTTTTATACATATTTATATTTGTGTCTTTCTACGTTGTTTCTCTTTCTTAAAGTACCCAGCAAAGAGGAAATTGCTGGCCAGCAGCAAGATAGGTGCTGGCAATGATGGAGAAGTGCAGGCTGATGGTCTACCAGTGCATGACCACTGCTGGACAGCTTCAGTCAACTTTGCTGTTGGAAATCATCAGATAAAATTCTGGTGGGCATCCGTTTTATCTCATGCACTGGCCCACCACTACATGGAAGTGCACGAACTTTTGCAGTATTATTGCTGGGAGCCGTTATGCTAGGTGGCGCTGCGAATATCGAAGACATTGAGTATTTGAACACAAATCTGAAATGAATATCTTAGCACAATTTAAGCTGTGAAGCTAATTTTTTTTTAAACTGTAAAAAATATAGCACCACTGCCACCAACAAAATAAAAATGTAAATGAATAAATAAATAAATTCTTTATTCCAACGCACTTTTTTTTTCTCCTTAAATCTGGTTTTACTAGGTTACAAAGGATTTCGGTTTTCATAATTTACACAGTTTAGGATCAATAATAAAAAAAAGCGTATAAAATATATAGGATTTCTGTACAATAGAATAATTTCTATACCAGTTTAATGATTGGGAACGTAAATCACAAAAGAAACAAACTTGAAATAGTGTAATGAGAGCTTGAAAACTACAAGCAGTCGTAGCCTACGTTGAAAGTACTTGTTCATGTCCGATCACGAAAACCAAGCAGGATCGAGCGCAGTCAGTACTTGGGAGGGTGGCCACATGGAAACCGCTGAAAGTTCAAATATTTCTATAGACATTTCTATTATAGACACTTCTGCAGATATTTCTATAACTCTTGGTGAAACTAGCAAGAAATTTTTGTAAGGGAAAGTGCTGGGCCAGCAAAGGAATAGCAGTAGGATAGATGCTAGCACTGCAGGAAAAGTGCCGGATTGATGTAATGTGATGGCATACCAATGCTGGCCTGCTGTTGGCCATCACTGATGGGCCAGCTGCATTCCGCTTGGACACTTTTCAACAGGTTTAAGTAATGGCACCATTGCACTTTACTGCTGATGGCAGTGCTGGCTACCATCCTTTTTCCAGCTGATGGCCCACTGTTTCTTTCTTTGCTGGGTAGAAATAACCTTTAAAAATGCATTGTATACTTCTAATAGGAGAAAAAATATAATTGGTGGATCTAACATAAACATTACAGGAAGCCAAATTTAATGGGTAAATAATAAAATGATTGTGTATGGTAAATTTAATCGATATTGTTTTACTGTACATAGAGTAGGTAAATTGTATTTTGTTAACGGTATACTTGAAAATGTAAAAATTTGGTTTTTCTACTAGTTTGAATTCAGACACGTACATCATATCATATGTACATCACAGATTTTGTCATACAAACTTGCCTTTACTTGAAAAAATGATTAAAATTAATTGTGTTAAAGGTACTGAAAATATTAACTGTAAAAACAAAAGGAAGATGTGTGAATCTTGTGTAATTGCAAAATCTAATAGAAAATCATTTAAAAGAGAATACATGTATAAATGCAGTCAAATTCTCGATAGAGTGTGTGTGGATTTGTGGGGTCCTAGCTCGGTTAACTCGTTAGGAGAGGGGGGGGGGATACTTTTTGACAATAATTGACGATTATTCTAGAAGGACTGAAGTTTATATAATTAACCCTCTCGCTGCGTAATGGTTTTATTAAAATTGCTTCTTTTGTCACCGGTTTTTCAAAACAAAAATTTTTGTCTAATATAATCGGGACGATGCTCCGATTAAACAAGGCAAAATTTACAAAAAAAAATAACTGGTAGGAATAATCAAGGAGAGTTAATTAGACAGAAAAAATGCATTGCCGAGGAAATCCCAGGATGCGCAGCGAGAGGGTTAAGGGTAAAACGGAAGTTTTTGAATGCTTTAAAAGGTTTTTATTAACAGCTGAGAGACAAACTGGTAAAAGATGAAAGTGTTTGTGATCTGATAATGGATTGGAATTTACTCATAAATCATTTTAGAAATTGTTAACTTATTTAGGTGTAAGAATCGGAAGAGCCTACAAATATACTCCAGAACATGTGGGTGTTGCTGAAAATTTTAATAAAGCAGCAATGAATGCAATTCGAGCAATGCTACACAATACAGGATTACAAACTATCATTCTTTGGGGAGCTCTTTTAACATCTGTTCATACAAAAAATAGAATTGAACACAGTTTAACTCAAGGTGTTACACCTCAAGAATTATGGACGGTATTCAAACCACCTGTAAGATATTTAAGAATTTTTGGTTCTTTAGCAATTGACCATGTTCCTAAAGTTAAACGAAATAAACTTCAGCCTAAAGCTTTACCAGGTATTTTAGTAGGGTATAGCATGAAAATAAAGGATATAGGATTTATATTCCAAAAGAAAGGTGAATTATAGAAACTATTCATGTGTGTATAGATGAGTCCAAGAAGGATGTAGTAACGTTATTTGAGGAAATAATAAGTATAAAGATGTGTTATTTAATTTTAATGAATCGCTAACTGAAACAAATTGTTTAAGTACCAGAACTCTAGATCTTAATCATGAACTACCATCAGAAAGCTTAAACGAAGATGAAGAGGAAAAGGGAAGTAAGGTAACTGAAAGTTCTATAAATATTTCAGAATTGAAAAGGATTGAAAAAAAAATAAGAACAAAAAGTAAGAGAATTGGCGTGTATTACTATACTTCAATAACAAACAAGAGACTGAAGTCTTTAAATGATGTTAAAAAATATTGTAAGAAAAATAAAATCGCTTATGAACCAGATAAGTTTAACTTTAAACCTAAAACTATTTATCTTAATCTTCAAACTCTAAATAAACCCTCTACTAGTGATTAGGATTATTCATATTTAACTGAATTATTTCAACATGAATTTTACAATACTGAAATCCCTAAACCATTTGAGGATGCAAAAGTAAACTCAGAAAGGGAGAAAAGGAATGCCGCAATGAGAGAAGAACTTGAGATGATGAGTAAGATAAAGATTTGGTGGTTGGTTGATCCACCTGAAGACGCCACAATAGTAGGAAGTAAATGGGTTTATCATATAAAAACACAGAAAAAATGGTAAAATGTACAAACCACGTCTCCTAGTTCAATGATTTAAACAGAAACCAGGTATTGATTTTAATGCTATATTTTCACCTGTTGTCAAATTTAATTAAAAAACTGATGTTTATTTTATTGGTTTCTATGTTAAATTGGTATAATATTCAATTAGGTGTAAAATCAGCTTACTTATATAGGCCTTTAAAACGAAACAGTGTTTATGAAACAACCACCTGGATTTTAAATGAGAGGTGCCGAAAATAAAATTCATTTGTTAAATAAATCAATTTATGATTTACGATAAAGTAACCGCGAATGGATTTGTGAATTAGACAATATATTACATAATTTAGGATTTTGCAAATTAAACTAGTGTAACTATGTGTATAAAGTAAATAATAACGCAATTTTTGTTGTTTATGTAGATGATTAATTTTGTTTGCTGAATATGAAAATTTATTGTAATCTGTAACTAATATTTCAAATGAAAATCAAATTTCAAAGTGATTGCTTAATAGGCGCAAAGGCCAACATAGTGAAAAAGATTCCTAGCCGGCACTCGAACCCGGGCCATCAGTATAGCGCACTGACGTTCTACCAACTAAATCACTTGGAACGATACCTAGCTCGGAAAATTTCTCACTATTATATGTTGGCAAGGCTACAAACGTAGCACAAGATGGAATATTTATCGTGAGCCACCGACCTGGGGCGAGCAAGAAACATAATTAAATCCATAATATTAAGCATATTAAGCAATCACTTTGCACACAATTCCGCCTATTAAGCAATCATTTTGAAATTTGATTTTCATTTGAAATATGGATTTAATTATGTTTCGTGCTCACCCCAGGTCGGTGGCTCACGATAAATATTCCATCTTGTGCTACGTTTGTAGCCTTGCCAACATATAATAGTGAGAAATTTTCCGAGCTAGGTATCGTTCCATGTGGTTTAGTTGGTAGAACGTCAGTGCGCTATACTGATGGCCCGGGTTCGAGTCCCGGCTTGGAATCTTTTTCGCAATGTTGGCCTTTGCGCCTATTAAGCAATCACTTTGAAATTTGATTTTCATTTGAAATATTGTATGCAAGGCGAATGTTTCTCTCTGGAATAATTTCCATGTATGAATATAGATTCTATCGATGCTGTAACTAATATGTTAAAAAAATAGCTTAGATATTATTGAAATAGGATTTATGAAATTTTTAATAGGTGATAACTTTGAACAGATTACTGATTCATTGTTCATTCATCAAAGAACATGTACTGAAAGATTAGAAATAAAATATAAAGACTTGCCTAAAAGTTACGTTAAATTATCTTTTAAAATTGGCTGTACTTTACCAGATAAAGTTACGGAAAATGAAATTATAGAAAATGAATTGATGAAAAAATTTCTATGCCGATATTTAATTGGGTGTAACGACATTCAAGTATAGCAAGTATTGTATTCAAGTGGTTATATCATTTACTTTGCTGGCATCCCATTTGCTTGGAAGAAATGTATTGCACTCAGTTCAATGGAGTCTGTGTTTATCGAATTAACTGAGAATGTAAAGGAACTAACTTGGTATTCAAGAGTTTTAAATAAACTTAGTTTATGTGATAAAATAAAACCAATTTAGTACTCCGATAATGAATCTGCTATTTCTTTTTCTAAAAATAGCCAAGATAACTTTAAAACAAAACATATTGATAAAAGATGCCAGTTTATTCGTCAAATTATAAATGAAAATGTTTTTGAGTTAAAACATGTAAGTTCTACAGATAGTAAGGGAGACTTTCTAACAAAACCTCTTCTGTATATAAAATTTCAGAGAGCTGTCTGCAATATTTTTGATTTTGATTACAAAAAGTAGGAGGAGGTATTTAGGACCGATGGGTCGGAATGTGGACCATGTGGAACCATGTTGGAAATCCGGTCAAACTTTTATCCGAAATTTGTCATGTGGTTTGTTCGGAAGGGATACCGTTCTGAACTGATTTTGCTTTCTCCATTTCGGTCGTAAAGGTACTTTCTTTTCCCAGTAATTGTGTGCTATTTTTATTCCACATTGATGTACTGTGTAAGTATATCTAGTGTGTAACAACTCCATGGAGTATGATGGAAGGACAGATAAACTGGTGAGTTTAAGCTTAATCTTTGTAGCACTTATTTGTTAGTGATTTTTAAAAGTATGTGATAATAACCAGGTTACCAGCAAATACTGGAAGTGTATGTATATATCCTTATTATTTAAGTTTAACTTTCAAACTGAATTAATAAATGAAACTATTATTTCGAATTGATTTGTTTTGTCCAATATGCTTTATATGTGAATGCCACACCAAAGACCTTAAACATGCATTTTATTACTCTGCTCTATTTTTATTAGGAATATAAATGAAATTTTTGGTGGCAAACAAATTATGATAAGAAATTCACCTTCCCTCTATAGTTCCGTTGATATTGCCTTTTGCTAGCCGTGTATGCAATTGATAGAAGAAGCTGTAACTTTCAGTATCAGAATTAACATGTTTTACAACTTCACTCCTGAAATTATGTAGATAGATGCTAATTTCACATAATTTGCTTTACTAGGCATCTAATTGTAGTTATAAAGAATTTAAAAATCATACATTTGCAGTTGAAAAAAATTATTTTAATAATCCATTTCATCTGAAATGTTATCGAAAACAAAAAGAAATATAGACATGCCAAATAAATGCATTTATATTACAATTCTCACTAATACTACTTTATACCATTTATTACATAATTTTTTACTGAATAACTGTTAATGTTTCTTTCATAAGTATTAAATGTTTGTGATATACAGTAAGGAAAAAAGGTAATATTGTGAAGTTTGCGGGATCATAGAAGATCCTACTGTAAAAATTTAAGAGTCGAATAAAATAAGTCTTAATCTTCGACGGGTGGATTTCGAGTGGGATAGGCGCATTTAATACATTAGAAGATCGCCGCAAATTCGAGGTCTTTATAGAGGGGCGGGGGAGGGGGACAAATATTGGGAATTTTGATGTAAAGTATTTGTGACTACCTTGGATATATTTGATAAATTTGTTAAAGATGAGTCGATAAATATCGTCATTAAAACACCGATATAGAAAATACTCTTTATGATACCCTAAAAGGCTGGCATGTGACAAAATCATCTGTGAGAGATGTGTAAAAAAATTCGATACTCATTCATTGTTTGAAAAATGACCATTCAACAGTCGATGGTGCTGTAAATAGAAAAGAAAACGATTTATTTGAAAAAGAAACTGATGAAGTTAGAAAGTAGAAAATAAATTTAGTAATTAAGGAAATGAACAATAAAATTTTAAATATAAAGCAGTGTGCTATTAAAGAGTATTGATAGAAGAAATAAATGCTATGAGATAAAACATCCTTTTTTTAAATTAAAAAAGCATTGTGTGGGTATTCATGTTTTTCGTAAATTACCTTTTTTGATATTAGTGAAATTTAAATGGTGTAATTAAAGTTATTAAATCTTCTGTAATGTGGCTTCCATGCACACATTCTTTCTTCAAGTGTAGTGTTATAGCACACTTGTCATTCATAAATAAAACGTAATGCATGTTCACAATACTAAAATGTTTTTATTGGTTATACTAAACTGAGTAAATTTATTTTTAAAGTATTGTTATTTCGTAACTAAATTAGCTTATTTATGTTTATATTATTCCTACTTAAATGTATTTTAGTGTACCTTTTCTTTCTAAATGCATTTTGTTTAAACATTGACTATGTATTGAAGTAGTGTGATTAAAAAAATGAAATTTTCTTTTAAAGGCTGACTTTAAATTATGAAGAAATTTTTATCTGGGAAATTTGAGACCAACCTGTGTCTTATAATTCTTTAAAATAGCTATAATAAATTAGTTATTCCAAATCTATGTATGTACTTTCACAGTAAATTCTGCAATCTTTCTATTAAACAGGCATTTTTATGTTTCCAGCTGCCACATTGTAACTGTAACAGCATTATAATTAATATTGACGTTTTTCCATTTTTATTTAACGTACAAAAGATTTTATAAATTCACCTGTTTTTGAATAAATTTTTGCTATTTGTATAATTCCCCCTCTCTCATCTGATTTTCTAGTGTAACTATTATACTTTCTACATATACCTCTGTTTAACGGCACTCTTCACACATCTTATCATCCAATTTGCATGAACAGATCAAAGAATTTTTGTAATTGTATTCCTAAATTGCTCAAGAAAATGCATATTTTTACACCTTTAATCAATTATACGGAGCTTTAAACATGTTAAGAATGTTAATAAATGATTAAAATATTGTTATATTATTTATTTACGGTACAAATTACATTAGATAATGCACAATGTTTTAGCAATAATCATCGATATTAACAGATTAAGTTAAATAATGCTATGAAAAGTTATAAAATATCTTTATTTAGATTGACGATCATTTCATCGCACAAACGGCGATATTTTCAAAATCATTCACGATAGAAAATATTTTCACATAATTTAAAAACAATAACATAGTAACTATGTTATAAGTGATTATTATACATGTTGTTATAACATTGATATTAAGTCAAAAAAATTTTGAAATCTGGATAATTTGTGACTAAACACATCTGGATATTTTAATTCCATTGCCTCAAAAATTATGTATTTTCACTCCATTCCTTGTAAAATGTATCATTGTTTTTGTAGATGATATAAAATTATAAAATTTTCTTCATAAATATGCTTTTCTGTTTATTTATGATAAGTTATTAATTTTAAAGTTGTTGCTATTTATTTATAAATAGCAGAGATGACCAAGCTAAGCTCGTTCAAAATTAGCCTGATGTTCAATTCAATAGTCTATTCTCACTGTATCATTCTTGTTGTTTAGATACAATTGGCATGATCCTGAGACATAGTTACCCAAGATGACCCACTAACCGAATTTTTTCGAACATGCGACCTAACTCTTCTCAAACCCGAAAACGATAGAATACAAAATTTATTCAAAATCGTTAAAGTCGTTTTATAGATAAAATTAGTTTGACCAATGGTAACCCAAAAGGGACCCGTTAATCTAAATTTATCGAACATGTGACCTATCCCAATGGTCTTCTCGTGCTGGGAAACGATGTAATGAAAATTTTTATCAAAATCGTTTGAGCCGTTTTTTAGATACAATTAGTTTGACCCACAGTGACCCAAAAATGACCCACAAATCGAATTTTCTCGAACATGTGACTTAGATCGATTGTCATATTCCCAGAAACGGTATAATGCAAAATTTTGCCAAAATCGTGTTATTCGTTTTTTAGATACAATTAACTTGACCCACAGTGACTCAAAATGACCCAATAATCAATTTTTCTCGAACGTGTGACTTATCCCAATAGTCATATCATGCCCATATTACAAACTTTTTTCAAAATGTTTTGATTTTTTTTAGATTTAATTAGCTTGACCCTGACTCATTGTGACCCAAAAATGAATTTTCTCTAACATGTGACTTAGCCCATTGGTCTTCTCGTAATCCAAATCGGTAGATTACAAAATTTAGTCAAGATCGTTAGAGCCGTTTTTTAGATAAAATTAGCTGGACCCGAAGTGACCCAAAAATAACCCAATAATCGAAATTTCTCCAACATGTTGCCCAGCCCAATAGTTTTCTCGTGCCCAAAAGCGGTTGGATATAAAATTTAGTCAAAATCGATTGAGCCGTTTTTAGATATAATTAGCTTGACCCTGACCCATTATGTCACAAAATGACCCACTAATCGAATTTTCTCGAACACACGACCTAACCCAATGGTATTCTTGTGTCCGAAAACGATAGAAAAAAAATTCTTCAAAATCGTTAGAGCCGTTTTCTAGATAAACTTGGCTTGACCCACAGTGACCCAAAAACGACTCACTAATCGAATTTTCTCTAACATGTGACTTAGCCCATCGGGTCTTCGCGTAATCCAAATCGGTAGATTACAAAATTTAGTCAAAGCCGTTCGAGCCGTATTTTAGATAAAATTAGCTTGACCCGAAGTGACCCGAAAATGACCAACTAATTGAAATTTCTCGAACATGTTGCCTAGCCCAATAGTTTTCTCGTGCCTAAAAACGGTTGGATATAAAATTTAGTCAAAATCGATTGAGCCGTTGTTTAGATATAATTAGCTTAACCCTGACCCATTACGTCACAAAATTACCGACTAATCGAATTTTCTTGAACACGCGACCTAACCCAATGGTATTCTCGTGTCCGAAAACGATAGAAAAAAAATCGTCAAAATCGTTAGAGCCGTTTTCTAGATAAAATTAGCTTGAACCACAGTGACCCAAAAATGACCCACTAATCGAATTTTCTCTAACATGTGACTTAGCCCATTGGTCTTCTCGTAATCCCCAGCTAGAAAATGTTTGCACTTTTTTTGCAAAATAGTATAGATAGTACACAATTTGTGCATAAAAAGTGACTATTTTTGAACGCTTCGAAAAGTATGCACCTTTTGTGCAAACTGTCTGTATTTTTTATACATACAAAAAAGTGTATATCCTATGTTGTCAAAAACTGTGCACATTTTTTGCATAAAATAAATTAATATTCCGTGTTCGCGAAAAGTGTGCATTTTTTATGCAAAAAAAAAAAAAAAAAAAAAAAAAAAAAACTGTAGATTCCAATTTTCCAAAAATTATATATTTTTTATGGATGTAAAAATTAGTACTTTTATTTTAAATAGTATATTTCCCCTCCCCCCCCCCCCCCCGAAAAAAAAAACGAAAATTCTCAATTCTATTTTAATTTTAAGGTAAACGAAATAAATACATTTTACTATGTTTTTCAAAATAAGAAAAAAACAAATTTTAATTATTTAAATTTCAAAATCCAGGAAGAGACAATGGGGCTCCTCCCCCCCCCCCTCTTTCTTTAACGGAAATTTCCCGAGTTCCCCTTTATTTTAAGTCGCTTGAAAAAATTAATTTTACTATGTTTTTCAAAATAAGCAAAAAAGAATTTTAATTAATTAAATTTTATAATCTGCGGTACGGGTAATGGTTCACCTAAACCCTCTAACTTTACAGAAAAATATTTAATTCCTCTTTTATGCTAAGTTATTCGAAAAGAGAAAATTTTACTGTGTTTTTCAAAATCATTGCAAATAAAATTTAGAAATAATTTAGATTAAATCAAATTCGAGGGAGGGGCAATAGCTCTCATATGACCCCTTCTACCCAAGTAAAAGTTCTTAGTTCCTCTTTAATGTACTCGAAATAAATAATTTTGCTGTGCATTTCAAAATTGGTGAAAAAGACATTTTAATTAAATAAGTTTCAAAATCCAGGGAGGGGCAAAATGGACCTCTCCTGCCCCCCCCCCCCTCCTTAACAGAAAATCCACAGTTCCACTTTTATTTTAAGTTACTTGAAAGAATAAATTTTACTTTTTTTTTTCAAAATCGGAGAAAAATAAAATTTAGTTAGTTAAATTTTTAAATCGAGGGAGGGGAAATGGCCCTTCTAAGCCCCCTTCCCCCAAAGGAAATTTCTTAGTTTATGTTTATTTTAAGTTACACGTAAATAATAAATTTGACTCTGTATTTCAAAATAGGAAAAAAATAAATTTTAATTAATCAAATTTTAAAATGCAGGGAGGGGCAATGGCCCTCCCATGCCCTATCAGAAAATTCCTTACTTCCTCTTTTATTTTAAATTCTTCGAAAAGAATAAATTTTATGAAGTTTTCAAAATTATCAAAAAGAAAATTAGCTAGTTAAATTTTAAAATCGGGGGAAGGGCAGTGGACTCCCCCCCCCCCCCCACACACACACACACTCACGCAAACTCTCTCTTTTTGATGATTACTAAATGCATCCCTTATCATCGATCAAGCATAAATTCCAGTTATTATGAAAATTACTTCTGCTTTCAAAAATCAAATGAAAAACGTTTATTTCTTATTAATTTCTTTCAAATTTCTATTTAAACATTTGGGCAGAGATCCAGATACATTTTTCGATATCAGCCAAACGAGATTGACCAATCAGAAGCCTGCATATTTGCAAACAATGAAAAGGTCGCAAAAATACGGGCTTCTGATTAGTGGATTTCGTTTCGCTAACAGCGAAAATCTATCTCGATCACGGCCTTGATTTTTATTTTCGCATGTGTAGCTGAAATTCAACTCAACACTCCTTTCCTTGTGTTTACATGCATCGAGCCACAGCCACACATCGAGCTGCGTGGCCGGCGTGGCGGGCGTTATTAGTAGCGAAATTTGTAAGAAATAAGAGAAACTTTTACTAGAATATGAGCTCAACTAGATCGAAACTTCGGACTTCAAAAAGGATACAGCCTAATACTAGGAAAAAGGGATTGATATCTTCTAAAAATGAAAGTGAAGAAAGTGCAATGGATTCAAATGCCCTCACAGAATAATGGAGAAATGAACGACAGCAAGATGGAGGATGACACCGTAGCAAACGGCGTATCTTCAGTTCAGGAAAACAACGTTTATTATTTGGATATATCACCAAAGGAAATAATACAAGCAGGGCCCGTTTAACACTTGGAAGTAGGGGAAACCCGACGTCACACAGGGCCCCCTATTACTCTACAAATTGCTTTTTTATTTACTAAATCCCTTTTTCGTATGCTTAAATAATTTGAAATTTTACCCTCAAAGTTTAGAGTAAATAACACTTAATATTAAACTAAAACTAACTACCTATATATACATACTATGAAAAAGTATTTTATTATATTTTTAATTGTAAATAACCAATTTATTTTGTAAATGACAAATATGGAACTACAGTTGAGGATATTTCAAAATATCATTTGTGATTTACAAATTGCCACATAGTAAGAACAAAAAAATTTCAAAAGAAAAAAAATGCATTTTTACCCTGATTGAGTTTCTTTTTTCTAATAATTAGTTTTGAAAAGTAAAATTGGGGGCCCTTCCGTATCTCAGTGGGTAAGCACGGGCTTCATGGGCCTATTCCGTAAAGAGGGCCTGAATACAAGTGCTGCAGAGTGATATGTACGAGGAAATTAAAATCGGTACTTTTCGGTTAGCCGGGCGCTAGTATTATGTATACATGTATATATACATATGTATAGATATACATATATGTGGATATATGTGTATATATACAATATATGTATATACATACATGTGTATATATATAATATGTGTATACATACATGTGTATATACATATATTTATGTGTACATAACACTGGCACCCGGCTAACTGAAAAGTACCCTATAATCTTTTTGGAAGCAAATGGGGCTCTCCCAAGTATACACCCGCGTCGTCTAAAGAACGGAATTCAAGGAAATATTCAGTCATGACCAAATTAATGAGTTGAAACTAACCTGGCGAGGGAAAATCTTAGCAACGACAAGCTCTCTAGAAACAGCGCAACAAATCTTAGACATCCAAGAATTGGAAGAAATACCGGTATCACCTGTTCTCCAACATGAAAGCATTACCACGTGGTTCCTGCTGCATGGCATCCCCACAGATGTATCGTGTGAAGAAATAACGAAAGACCTGCAAGATGCTACTACACTGCTAGTAGTATAATTATGTCATTAAATCCGCAACAGATGGCGAATAATTATTTTTTTTTCACGCCAAAGTTTCATTTATCGTTCAGGGATCTGTTTAGGAAAAAATTGGGTCCTTTAAAGGACCCTTCACAAATTTTTTCATCTCAAAACAGGACCCTTCACAAAACTTTTTGCCTTAAAAAAGGACCCTTCACAAAATTCCTTGTCTTAAAAATAGGCCTTTTACAAAAATTTTCCAGCTCTTAATTAAACCTTTCACAAATTTAATCATTTAAAAGTAAAATCTGACCTATCACTTTTACATATATAAAGAAAATATATGTATTTTACATACATATATCTTCTTAAAAATATATAAAAAGAACCTGAGTATAACGTTCATTTCAAATTCACAAAATTAGGACTAGATTTTTCACAAATGTAAAAAAACTCTTCACAATTTCACAAAAACAGGACCCTGACAGGAAAGTCTGGACAGACCCCTGTCGTTTGATCAGCTAAATGTGATTTTTGCTGAATTAAGCTTTGAAATAGTGGAGTTAAAAAAGTCTGCAGACAAGTATATTGTTTACAAAGGTAAGTTTAAATTCTTTATTTAAAGACCATTATCGAGCTAAGAAATTTATATGTATAAAATAAGCGTAAACTTTTGTTTGTTGCAGATCTGCAACAACGTGCCATGTCTTCTCTTGTAATGGTTGTTGATAATGTGCGGAAAAATCTCAAATTTCTTTGATTCATGGAAAAATAGTGAACTTTGTCGATCAGGAACGGGAAAAAAAGGGGAATTTTGTTGAACTGATGTGGGAAAAAAGTGAATTTTGTTGAACGGGTGTAGAAAATCGTGAATTTTGTCGATTAGGAGTGGTAAAATCTCAAATTTCGTTGATTCATGGAAAAATAGCAAACTTCGTCGATCAGGTGCAGAAAAAAAGGAAATTTTGTTGATCAGGTGTCGAAAAATAGCGAATTCTGTCAATTGGTGTGAAAAAATAGCGAATTTCGCTGGTCGGGTATGAAAAGATTGTGAAACTTGTCAATCCGGCGTAGAAAAATTGCGAATTTGTTTGATCGGGCATAGAAAAAGTGTGAATTTTGTCGATAATGTGCGGAGAAATCTCAAATTTCGTTGATTCACGGAAAAATAGCGAACTTCGTCCAACAGGCGCGGCAGAAAAGGGGAATATTGTTGAACGGGTGTGGAAAAAAAGGGAATTTTGTTGAAAGGGTGTAGAAAATCGTGAATTTTGTCGATTAGGAATGGAAAAAATGTCAAAATTTCATTGAATCACGAAAAAATAGCAAACTTCGTCCAACAGGTGCGGGGAAAATGGAGAGTTTTGTTTATCAGGTGTGAAAAAAAGGGAATTTTGTTGATTGGGTGCGGAAAAATTGGAATTTTATCGATTGGCTTTGAAAAAATTGTGAATTTGGTCGATCAGGTGTCTAAATATCGCAAAGTTTTTTTATAGGGCATGGAAATTTACAAAAATTGTCTTCAAAAGGTATACAGTAAATTAAACTTTGAATTGAAGTTAATTAAAAAAAAATATTATATGTTCATGACATTGGAAGTCGAAAAATAGCGAATTCTGTCAATTGGCTGTGAAAAAATAGCGAATCTCGCTGGTCGGGTATGAAAAGATTGCTGAACTTGCCAATCCAGCATAGAAAAATCGGGAATTTGTTTGATCGGGCATAGAAAAAGTGTGAATTTTGTCGATAATGTACAGAAAAATCTCAAATTTCGTTGATTCACGAAAAAATAGCAAACTTCTTCAATCAGGTGCAGGAAAAAAGGGGAATTTTGTTGATCATGTGTGTAAAAAAGGGAATTTTGTGGATTGGGTGTCGAAAAATAGTGAATTTTGTCAATTGGGTGTGAAAAAATAGCGAATTTTGCTAGTCGGGTATGAAAAGATTGCGAAACTTGTCAATCCGGCGTAGAAAAATTGCGAATTTGTTTGATCGGGCATAGAAAAAGTGTGAATTTTGTTGATAATGTGCGGAAAAATCTCAAATTTCGTTGATACACGGAAAAATAGCGAACTTCGCCGATCAGGCGCGGCAGAAAAGGGGAATATTGTTGAACGGGTGTGGAAAAAAAGGGAATTTTGTTGAAAGGGTGTAGAAAATCGTGAATTTTGTCGATTAGGAATGGAAAAAATGTCAAAATTTCATTGAATCATGAAAAAATAGCAAACTTCGTCAAACAGGTGCAGGGAAAATGGAGAGTTTTGTTGATCAGGTGTGAAAAAAAGGGAATTTTGTTGATTGGGTGTCGAAAAATAGTTTATTTTGTCAATAAGGTGTGAAAAGATAGCGAATTTCACTGGTCGGGTATGAAAAGATAGCGAAATTTGTCAATTTGGCGTAGAAAAATCGCGAATTTGTTTGATCGGGCATAGAAAAAGTGCGAGTTTTGTCGATAATGTGCGGAAAAATCTCAAATTTCGTTGTTTCATTGAAAAATAGTGAACTACGTTGATCAGACGCAGGAAAAAGGGGAATTTTCTTGAATGGATATGGAAAAAAAGAAAATTTTGTTGAACAGGTGTAGAAAATTATGAATTTTGTCGATTAGGAGTGGAAAAATCTCAAATTTCGTTGATTCACGGAAAAATAGCGATCTTCGTCGATCAGGCATGGAAAAAAGGGAATTTTGTGTTTTATCAGGTGTAGAAAAATAGTAAATTTTGTCAGTCGGGTGTGAAAAAATGGCGAATTTTGTCAATTGGGTGCGGAAAAATTGGAATTTTATCGATTGGCTTTGAAAAAATTGTGAATTTGGTCGATCAGGTGTCTAAATATCGCAAAGTTTTTTTATAGGGCATGGAAATTTACAAAAATTTATACAGTAAATTAAACTTTGAAATGAAGTTAATTAAAAAAAATATTATATGTTCATGACA
This sequence comes from Maratus speciosus, assembly GCA_963932465.1. Lineage (NCBI taxonomy): Eukaryota > Metazoa > Arthropoda > Arachnida > Araneae > Salticidae > Maratus > Maratus speciosus. The sequence continues at coordinate 38,197,212 of OZ010794.1, forward strand.
TTGGGTGCCGAAAAATAGCGAATTCTGTCAATTGGGTGTGAAAAAATAGCGAATCTTGCTGGTCGGGTATGAAAAGATTGCTAAACTTGCCAATCCGGCATAGAAAAATCGCGAATTTGTTTGATCGGGCATAGAAAAAGTGTGAATTTTGTCGATAATGTACGGAAAAATCTCAAATTTCGTTGATTCACGAAAAAAAATAGCGAACTTCTTCAATCAGGTGCGGGAAAAAAGGGGAATTTTGTTGATCATGTGTGTAAAAAAGGGAATTTTGTGGATTGGGTGTCGAAAAATAGTGAATTTTGTCAATTGGGTGTGAAAAAATAGCGAATTTTGCTAGTCGGGTATGAAAAGATTGCGAAACTTGTCAATCCGGCGTAGAAAAATTGCGAATTTGTTTGATCGGGCATAGAAAAAGTGTGAATTTTGTTGATAATGTGCGGAAAAATCTCAAATTTCGTTGACTCACGGAAAAATAGCGAACTTCGTCGATCAGGCGCGGCAGAGAAGGGGAATTTTGTTGAACTGGTGTGGGAAAAAAGGGAATTTTGTTGAAAGGGTGTAGAAAATCGTGAATTTTGTCGATTCGGAATGGAAAAAATCTCAAAATTTCATTGAATCACGAAAAAATAGCAAACTTCGTCGATCAGGTGTGGGGAAAAAGGAGAGTTTTGTTGATCAGGTGTGAAAAAAAGGGAATTTTGTTGATTGGGTGTCAAAAAATAGTGAATTTTGTCAATAAGGTGTGAAAAAATTGCGAATTTCACTGGTCGGGTATGAAAAGATAGCGAAATTTGTCAATCTGGCGTAGAAAAATCGCGAATTTGTTTGATCGGGCATAGAAAAAGTGTGAATTTTGTCGATAATGTACAGAAAAATCTAAAATTTCGTTGATTCACGAAAAAATTGCAAACTTCTTCAATCATGCGCGGGAAAAAAAGGAATTTTGTTGATCATGTGTGTAAAAAAGGAAATTTTGTGGATTGGGTGTCGAAAAATAGTGAATTTTGTCAATTATTGGGTGTGAAAAAATAGCGAATTTCGCTGGTCGGGTATGAAAAGATTGCGAAACTTGTCAATTCGGCATAGAAAAATTTCGAATTTGTTTGATCGGGCATAGAAAAAGTGTGAATTTTGTCGATAATGTGCGGAAAAATCTCAAATTTCCTTGATTCACGGAAAAATAGCAAACTTCGTCGATCAGGCGCGGCAGAAAAGGAGAATTTTGTTGAACGGGTGTGGAAAAAAAGGGAATTTTGTTGAAAGGGTGTAGAAAATCATGAATTTTGTCGATTAGGAATGGAAAAAATCTCAATTTCATTGAATCACGAAAAAATAGCAAACTTCATCGATCAGGTGCGGGGAAAATGGAGAGTTTTGTTGATCAGGTGTGAAAAAAAGGGAATTTTGTTGATTTTGTGTCGAAAAATAGTGAATTTTGTCAATTGGGTGTGAAAAAATAGCGAATTTCGCTGGTCGGGTATGAAAAGATTGCGAAACTTGTCAATCCGGCGTAGAAAAATTGCGAATTTGTTGATCGGGCATAGAAAAAGCGTGAATTTTGTCGATAATGTGCGGAAAAATCTCAAATTTCCTTGACTTACGGAAAAATAGCGAACTTCGTTGATCAGGTGCGGCAGAAAAGGGGAATTTTGTTGAACGGGTGTGGAAAAAAAGGGAATTTTGTTGAAAGGGTGTAGAAAATCGTGAATTTTGTCGATTAGGAATGGAAAAAATGTCAAAATTTCATTGAATCATGAAAAAATAGCAAACTTCGTCAAACAGGTGCAGGGAAAATGGAGAGTTTTGTTGATCAGGTGTGAAAAAAAGGGAATTTTGTTTATTGGGTGTCGAAAAATAGTTTATTTTGTCAATAAGGTGTGAAAAGATAGCGAATTTCACTGGTCGGGTATGAAAAGATAGCGAAATTTGTCAATTTGGCGTAGAAAAATCGCGAATTTGTTTGATCGGGCATAGAAAAAGTGCGAATTTTGTCGATAATGTGCGGAAAAATCTCAAATTTCGTTGTTTCATTGAAAAATAGTGAACTACGTTGATCAGACGCAGGAAAAAGGGGAATTTTCTTGAATGGATATGGAAAAAAAGAAAATTTTGTTGAACAGGTGTAGAAAATTATGAATTTTGTCGATTAGGAGTGGAAAAATCTCAAATTTCGTTGATTCACGGAAAAATAGCGAACTTCGTCGATCAGGCATGGAAAAAAGGGAATTTTGTGTTTTATCAGGTGTAGAAAAATAGTAAATTTTGTCAGTCGGGTGTGAAAAAATGGCGAATTTTGTCAATTGGGTGCGGAAAAATTGGAATTTTATCGATTGGCTTTGAAAAAATTGTGAATTTGGTCGATCAGGTGTCTAAATATCGCAAAGTTTTTTTATAGGGCATGGAAATTTACAAAAATTTATACAGTAAATTAAACTTTGAAATGAAGTTAATTAAAAAAAAATATTATATGTTCATGACATTGGGTGTCGAAAAATAGCGAATTCTGTCAATTGGGTGTGAAAAAATAGCGAATCTCGCTGGTCGGGTATGAAAAGATTGCTAAACTTGCCAATCCGGCATAGAAAAATCGCGAATTTGTTTGATCGGGCATAGAAAAAGTGTGAATTTTGTCGATAATGTACGGAAAAATCTCAAATTTCGTTGATTCACGAAAAAAAATAGCAAACTTCTTCAATCAGGTGCGGGAAAAAAGGGGAATTTTGTTGATCATGTGTGTAAAAAAGGGAATTTTGTGGATTGGGTGTCGAAAAATAGAGAAATTTGTCAATTGGGTGTGAAAAAATAGCGAATTTTGCTAGTCGGGTATGAAAAGATTGCGAAACTTGTCAATCCGGCGTAGAAAAATTGCGAATTTGTTTGATCGGGCATAGAAAAAGTGTGAATTTTGTTGATAATGTGCGGAAAAATCTCAAATTTCGTTGACTCACGGAAAAATAGCGAACTTCGCCGATCAGGCGCGGCAGAAAAGGGGAATTTTGTTGAACGGGTGTGGGAAAAAAGGGAATTTTGTTGAAAGGGTGTAGAAAATCGTGAATTTTGTCAATAAGGTGTGAAAAAATTGCGAATTTCACTGGTCGGGTATGAAAAGATAGCGAAATTTGTCAATCTGGCGTAGAAAAATCGCGAATTTGTGTGATCGGGCATAGAAAAAGTGTGAATTTTGTCGATAATATACAGAAAAATCTAAAATTTCGTTGATTCACGAAAAAATTGCAAACTTCATAAATCATGCGCGGGAAAAAAGGGAATTTTGTTGATCATGTGTGTAAAAAAGGAAATTTTGTGGATTGGGTGTCGAAAAATAGTGAATTTTGTCAATTGGGTGTGAAAAAATAGCGAATTTTGCTGGTCGGGTATGAAAAGATTGCGAAACTTGTCAATCCGGCATAAAAAAATTGCGAATTTGTTTGATCGGGCATAGAAAAAGTGTGAATTTTGTCGATAATGTGCGGAAAAATCTCAAATTTCCTTGATTCACGGAAAAATAGCAAACTTCGTCGATTAGGCGCGGCAGAAAAGGAGAATTTTGTTGAACGGGTGTGGAAAAAAAGGGAATTTTGTTGAAAGGGTGTAGAAAATCATGAATTTTGTCGATTAGGAATGGAAAAAATCTCAATTTCATTGAATCACGAAAAAATAGCAAACTTCATCGATCAGGTGCGGGGAAAATCGAGAGTTTTGTTGATCAGGTGTGAAAAAAAGGGAATTTTGTTGATTTTGTGTCGAAAAATAGTGAATTTTGTCAATTGGGTATGAAAAATAACGAATTTCGCTGGTCGGGTATGAAAAGATTGCGAAACTTGTCAATCCGGCGTAGAAAAATTGCGAATTTGTTTGATCGGGCATAGAAAAAGCGTGAATTTTGTCGATAATGTGCGGAAAAATCTCAAATTTCCTTGACTTACGGAAAAATACCGAACTTCGTTGATCAGGCGCGGCAGAAAAAGGGAATTTTGTTGAACGGGTGTGGAAAAAAAGGGAATTTTGTTGAAAGGGTGTAGAAAATCGTGAATTTTGTCGATTCAGAATGGAAAAAATCTCAAAATTTCATTTTATCACGAAAAAATAGCAATCTTCGTCAATCAGGTGTGGGGAAAAAGAAGTGTTTTGTTGATCAGGTGTGAAAAAAGGGAATTTTGTTGATTGGGTGTCGAAAAATAGTGAATTTTGTCAATAAGGTGTGAAAAAATAGCGAATTTCACTGGTCGGGTATGAAAAGATAGCGAAATTTGTCAATCTGTTGTAGAAAAATCGCAAATTTGTTTGATCGGGCATGGAAAAAGTGCGAATTTTGTCGATAATGTGCGGAAAAATCTCAAATTTCGTTGATTCATGGAAAAATAGTGAACTACGGTGATCAGGCGCTGGAAAAAAAGGAAATTTTGTTGAACAGGTGTAGAAAATCATGAATTTTGTCGATTAGGAGTGGAATAATCACAAATTTCGTTGATTCACGGAAAAATAGCGAAATTCGTCGATCAGGCACGAACAAAGGGAATTTTGTGTTTTATCGGGTGTAGAAAAATAGTAAATTCTGTCAGTCGGGTGTGAAAAAATAGCGAATTCTGTCAGTCAGGTGTGAAAAAATAGCGAATTCTGTCAGTCGGGTGTGAAAAAATAGCGAACTTTGTCAATTGGGTGTCTGAAAAATTGGAATTTTAACGATTGAGTTTGGAAAAATTGTGAATTTTGTCGATCAGGTGTCTAAATATCCCAAAGTTTTTTTTATAGGGCATGGAAATTTACAAAAATTTATACAGTAAATTAAACTTTGAAATGAAGTTAATTAAAAAAAAATATTATATGTTCATGACATTGGGTGTCGAAAAATAGCGAATTCTGTCAATTGGGTGTGAAAAAATAGCGAATCTTGCTGGTCGGGTATGAAAAGATTGCTAAACTTGCCAATCCGGCATAGAAAAATCGCGAATTTGTTTGATCGGGCATAGAAAAAGTGTGAATTTTGTCGATAATGTACGGAAAAATCTCAAATTTCGTTGATTCACGAAAAAAAATAGCGAACTTCTTCAATCAGGTGCGGGAAAAAAGGGGAATTTTGTTGATCATGTGTGTAAAAAAGGGAATTTTGTGGATTGGGTGTCGAAAAATAGTGAATTTTGTCAATTGGGTGTGAAAAAATAGCGAATTTTGCTAGTCGGGTATGAAAAGATTGCGAAACTTGTCAATCCGGCGTAGAAAAATTGCGAATTTGTTTGATCGGGCATAGAAAAAGTGTGAATTTTGTTGATAATGTGCGGAAAAATCTCAAATTTCGTTGACTCACGGAAAAATAGCGAACTTCGTCGATCAGGCGCGGCAGAGAAGGGGAATTTTGTTGAACTGGTGTGGGAAAAAAGGGAATTTTGTTGAAAGGGTGTAGAAAATCGTGAATTTTGTCGATTCGGAATGGAAAAAATCTCAAAATTTCATTGAATCACGAAAAAATAGCAAACTTCGTCGATCAGGTGTGGGGAAAAAGGAGAGTTTTGTTGATCAGGTGTGAAAAAAAGGGAATTTTGTTGATTGGGTGTCAAAAAATAGTGAATTTTGTCAATAAGGTGTGAAAAAATTGCGAATTTCACTGGTCGGGTATGAAAAGATAGCGTAATTTGTCAATCTGGCGTAGAAAAATCGCGAATTTGTTTGATCGGGTATAGAAAAAGTGTGAATTTTGTCGATAATGTACAGAAAAATCTAAAATTTCGTTGATTCACGAAAAAATTGCAAACTTCTTCAATCATGCGCGGGAAAAAAAGGAATTTTGTTGATCATGTGTGTAAAAAAGGAAATTTTGTGGATTGGGTGTCGAAAAATAGTGAATTTTGTCAATTATTGGGTGTGAAAAAATAGCGAATTTCGCTGGTCGGGTATGAAAAGATTGCGAAACTTGTCAATTCGGCATAGAAAAATTTCGAATTTGTTTGATCGGGCATAGAAAAAGTGTGAATTTTGTCGATAATGTGCGGAAAAATCTCAAATTTCCTTGATTCACGGAAAAATAGCAAACTTCGTCGATCAGGCGCGGCAGAAAAGGAGAATTTTGTTGAACGGGTGTGGAAAAAAAGGGAATTTTGTTGAAAGGGTGTAGAAAATCATGAATTTTGTCGATTAGGAATGGAAAAAATCTCAATTTCATTGAATCACGAAAAAATAGCAAACTTCATCGATCAGGTGCGGGGAAAATGGAGAGTTTTGTTGATCAGGTGTGAAAAAAAGGGAATTTTGTTGATTTTGTGTCGAAAAATAGTGAATTTTGTCAATTGGGTGTGAAAAAATAGCGAATTTCGCTGGTCGGGTATGAAAAGATTGCGAAACTTGTCAATCCGGCGTAGAAAAATTGCGAATTTGTTTGATCGGGCATAGAAAAAGCGTGAATTTTGTCGATAATGTGCGGAAAAATCTCAAATTTCCTTGACTTACGGAAAAATAGCGAACTTCGTTGATCAGGTGCGGCAGAAAAGGGGAATTTTGTTGAACGGGTGTGGAAAAAAAGGGAATTTTGTTGAAAGGGTGTAGAAAATCGTGAATTTTGTCGATTAGGAATGGAAAAAATGTCAAAATTTCATTGAATCATGAAAAAATAGCAAACTTCGTCAAACAGGTGCAGGGAAAATGGAGAGTTTTGTTGATCAGGTGTGAAAAAAAGGGAATTTTGTTTATTGGGTGTCGAAAAATAGTTTATTTTGTCAATAAGGTGTGAAAAGATAGCGAATTTCACTGGTCGGGTATGAAAAGATAGCGAAATTTGTCAATTTGGCGTAGAAAAATCGCGAATTTGTTTGATCGGGCATAGAAAAAGTGCGAATTTTGTCGATAATGTGCGGAAAAATCTCAAATTTCGTTGTTTCATTGAAAAATAGTGAACTACGTTGATCAGACGCAGGAAAAAGGGGAATTTTCTTGAATGGATATGGAAAAAAAGAAAATTTTGTTGAACAGGTGTAGAAAATTATGAATTTTGTCGATTAGGAGTGGAAAAATCTCAAATTTCGTTGATTCACGGAAAAAAAGGAATTTTGTTGATCATGTGTGTAAAAAAGGAAATTTTGTGGATTGGGTGTCGAAAAATAGTGAATTTTGTCAATTATTGGGTGTGAAAAAATAGCGAATTTCGCTGGTCGGGTATGAAAAGATTGCGAAACTTGTCAATTCGGCATAGAAAAATTTCGAATTTGTTTGATCGGGCATAGAAAAAGTGCGAATTTTGTCGATAATGTGCGGAAAAATCTCAAATTTCGTTGATTCATGGAAAAATAGTGAACTACGGTGATCAGGCGCTGGAAAAAAAGGAAATTTTGTTGAACAGGTGTAGAAAATCATGAATTTTGTCGATTAGGAGTGGAATAATCACAAATTTCGTTGATTCACGGAAAAATAGCGAAATTCGTCGATCAGGCACGAACAAAGGGAATTTTGTGTTTTATCGGGTGTAGAAAAATAGTAAATTCTGTCAGTCGGGTGTGAAAAAATAGCGAATTCTGTCAGTCAGGTGTGAAAAAATAGCGAATTCTGTCAGTCGGGTGTGAAAAAATAGCGAACTTTGTCAATTGGGTGTCTGAAAAATTGGAATTTTAACGATTGAGTTTGGAAAAATTGTGAATTTTGTCGATCAGGTGTCTAAATATCCCAAAGTTTTTTTTATAGGGCATGGAAATTTACAAAAATTATCTTCAAAAGTTATACAGTAAATTAAACTTTGAATTGAAGTTAATTAAAAAAAAAATTATATGTTCATGACAGGGTTGCCCTCTTTTAGCCAGGCCAAAAAAAGCCGGCTGGCTTTTTTTGGTTTTAACCACTTAAAAAAAGCCGGTTTTTATTTTTAAAAGGTTGTTTACAGCTAATTTGTTTTAAATTTGGATCAATTAATTTATAATACACTTATAAATATTTTCTACTAAGAAAATTATAAATTTCTATTAAATTTTGTCAAATAACTGTCTTTAACTGCTAGAAGGCAACTGTGAAGGCATTATGTCTGAAAATTAAAAATATATATATATATATAAATATTGAAAAGAATATTAAGTTAGACTCCAAACTGGTGTTTTGAAATTTTATATTACATTATATAGCTCCACATATACTACACATTTTAAAGATCATATTTAATTAAACAATGACAAAATGTAGCACATCAAAATCGAAACATTCTTATGTGTCCATATGGAGAGTTAACTTATAAATGTTAAAAGAAAAATTAGAAAGGATATAATATTTGAGGAGAGTTAGGTACATAAGTGTATAAAAAATAGAGCATTTAAACAAGAAAATAAATAAATAAATAAAATTTCTCTAAATAAATTTTCGAAAAGCTTGTTGTTAAGCATATTCATGCATATGCTATTCATAATGTTTTTTTAATAGTGAGAAATGATGTTTTTATTATATGACTATGTATAATTTTAAATGTTTATTAGAAATAAAATAAGACTTGTATATTAATAGCTCTTAAAATTAATTAAGTAATAAAACATGTAACTAAGTAACTATTGTCCTCTTAATTAAAAACACTTTAAAATATGTAGTTTATAATTACAATGCTTCATTGTAAAGCCGATTATGGCCAATTTTGGCCAAAAAAAAGCCGTTTAAAACCAATAAAAGCTGCCGGCGTGGCTTTTTTAAATTTTAGCCGACTTTTTTGCAACCCTGGTTCATGATGAATGTTTATGTGTATTTATAAACGCATGCACACATAGGAGTATTACCCCTAAGCTCACATCATGTGCACATGAGTGCTTTTTTCTTGCACACAGTTACTTGGTACTCACAGGAGTACTTGATGCACCACTCGTAAAAATATTAGGTAGTTTTAGTTTAGCCGGGCGCCAGTGTTATATATACATACATATATATGTATACACACACACATATGTATATACATATATTGTCTATATCACCTATATACATATATATGTAGTATATATATTTATATAAACATGTATATAGACTTATATATGTATCTATAACATTGGCGCCCGGCTAACCGAAATAAAGTACCAAATATTACAAGCATTTAACCTTCCTTCAGCTGTAATTAGAAATTAAAAAATTGTGAAGAATTCATCATAATGTTTTAAAATTTAAAATATAGCTTCACCGTATGTTGTAAGGTTCAATTTTAGGTTATATTTATAGAAACATCTTTTTTTTTTTTAATTTCATACTATTATAAGAATATTGCTCAGCTTTCTGTTGTGCCACTGTTCCATTACAGGTACACCAATAAATTTATGCTTGTTTTTTGGTCTTATTATTGATTTTGCAGTATTGATATTGCAGTGTGAATTATGTATGTGATAGCAATATGTTTAACCCTTAACCGGAAATGTGAAAATCCCGTGCACAAACAGACCACTTAATAATTTATCAAATAGTGAACTTAAACATTTAATCTTTAATAGTAATGCATTAATAGGAGCAATTTTTTAATATAACAGCCTAAAAATAAGTTTTGAATGCCGGAGTGCGAAAATATTAAGGGCAGATATATCGACAAAACCATCTCACAGATGGTACGTTTCTGGTTAAGGGAACTGGGCTTAGATGCCTTATGTTCCCTCAGCCGTTGTTTTGAATTGTTTGGCGATTTTTTGTTGGTGTGTTGGCGGTGTTTAAAATATGGCAACCTCGATATGTGGAACCCTGTGTGACATATGTATTCTGACGTGTTGTGTTCTGGCAACGACTGAGAAGTGGTGGATTTTGTGGATGGATTTTGATATTGTATTGTATCGCTCTGTCTTTTTATTTTTATGTTAAATTTATTGGATGTATTTGACTGACTATATGGTTTCTGTAATCTGTTTAAAAGCTTTTGCTGAAGTAATTAAGAAATATGAGGAAATTTTGAGAAGAAAAGTAGGTTTGTTTATTGTGTCTCAATGCATATTCATAAGCCTATTTTGGAAAATGATGGTGGTGTTATGAGAAAGATTTCGTACTGGAGCTTTCAAGAAAGCAGATATCTGTTAAGGTATGTTGATAATCTTATGTATATTTTGCTGCTTTAAGAGTTTTTTACATTTTGAGATTGCTAGAAAGCGAGAACTTCGGAATCTTAAGAATGCTACACCGGGAGAACTGCTGAATGCAGTGATTTTTTTTTTCGGTTACTGTGCGCGAAGCGCTCATACAAGATTACTGATTGCCTAGCGAGTTTAATTTTTTATGTATATTTTGCTGCCTTAAGAGTTTTTATATTTTGAGATTGCTAGAAAGCGAGAACTGCTGAATTTTGAGAATGCTACACCGGAAGAACTGCTGAATGCAGTGATGGTTTTTTTCGGTTAATGTGCACGAAGCGCTCATACAAGATTACTGATTGCCACTTTAGTGAATTTTGTTTATTATTTACATTTTATTTTCGTTAAGCGAAACATGCGTATGAACCGGTGCTTGGTGACATTTACTACTTGGCGGAAAAGGGGTTTTCACGCCAAGAAAATTCCAAGATGGCAGCCGTGTGAACTTATAACATCTGTTCCGGGAACTGCAATAATTAAGCCTTTTTGTGGTAAAATTTAGATAGGCAAAAAAGTGTAAAAAAAAAAGTGCACAAAATCTGAGCGTATTTGGCACCACTGATTGTGTATAAAAGGTGCACAACTCAGGTATGCAAAAAATGTGTAAACAAAAAAGTGCACAAAATCCGAGCGTATTTGGCACCACTGATTGTGTATAAAAAGTGCACAATTTAGTTATGCAAAAAAAGTGTAAACAAAAAAGTGCACACAATCCGAGCGTATTTGGCACCTCTGATTGTGTATAAAAAGTGAACAATTTAGGTATACACTTTTTGTGCACAATTCAGTGTGCACTCATTATGCATAAGCAGAGGTGCCAAATACGCTCGCTTTTTGTGCACTTTTTTTTTTACACTTTTTTTGCAAACTTTTTCTAGCTGGGTCCATATCGGTAGATTACAAAATTTAGTCAAAATCGTTAGAGCGGTTTTTTAGATAAAATTAGCTTGACCCGAAGTGAACCAAAAGTGATCCACTAATCGAAATTTCTCGAACATGTGGCCTAGCCCAATAGTTTTCTCGTTCCCAAAAACGGTTGGATATAAAATTTAGTCAAAACAGATTGAGCGGTTTTTTAAATATAATTAGCTTGACCGTAACCCATTATGACCCAAAATGACCCACTAATCGAATTTTCTCGAACACGCGACCTAGCCCAATAGTCTTCTCGAGCCCGAAAATGGTATAATACAAAATTTCGTCAAAATCGTTAGAGCCGTTTTTAAGATAACATTTATATACACACACAGACATACACACACAATTTTTGCTCCCATTATAGTATTAGATTTAATATTTATACTGTTAAGAAAGGCATCTGACACACCTTTGGTTCTGCTAACATCAGACAATTGGAATTCTGCTGTAGTTTTTAATTAATTTTATGCCATTTCTTACATTGAATTAATTTTTCATTTTAAGTTTATTTTCTTGATAATTACTTCTTGATAATCATAAAAAGTAATTGATTAATTTAATTTTTTGCAGATGCATAAAGCCATTAATGTAGACATACATCACATCATTCAAAACAATCTTTAAAGTGTGAAATATGCAGCAAAATAATTCTTTACGAGAGCTTTTTGTGAAAGCAGCTTCTGGCTCATAACAAGAAAAATCGTTTATTTGTAAGTTATGGAAGAAGAATTTCTTCCAAAAGATTGATTTAGTCACTCATCTGTTAACACATATGGCTGAAAAACTTTTTTTGTGTGAGATATGTAGCAAAGAATTCTCCCAAAAGAGTAATTTAAGACAGCATCTTTTAATTCATACAGGTGAAAAACCTTTTCTATGTGAGATATGCAATAACAAATTCTCTCATAAGTGTACCTTAAGCAAGCATCTGTTAATTCATGCTAGTGGGATACCCTTTGTATGTGAAATATGCAACAAGAAATTTTCTCAAAACAGTAATTTAAGGAGGCATTTATTAATTCATACTGGTGAGAAACCTTTTGCGTGTGAGATATGCAACAAGAAATTTTCTCAAAAGGGTGATTTAAGCAAGCATTTGCTAATTCACACTGGTGAGAAACCTTTTGTATGTGAGATATGCAACAAGAAATTCTCTGAAAAGGGTAATTTAAGCAAGCATCTGTTCTTTCACAGTGGAGAGAAACCTTTTACATGTGAAATATGCCACAAAAGTTTTTGTCAAAACAGTGATTTATGCAGGCATCTGTTAATTCATACTAGTGAGAAACCTTTTGTATGTGAGATATGCAACAAGAAATTTTCTCGAAACAGTAGTTTAAGCAGGCATCTATTAATTCATACTGGTGAGAAACCTTTTGTGTGTGACATATGCAACAAGAAATTCTCTGAAAAGGGTAATTTAAGCAAGCATCTTTTCTTACACAATGGTGAGAAACCTTTTACATGTGAAATATGCAACGAAAGTTTTTGTAAAAACAGTGATTTAAGCAGCCATCTGTTAATTCATACTAGTGAGAAACCTTTTGTATGTGAGATATGCAACAAGAATTTTTCTCGAAACAGTAGTTTAAGCAGGCATCTATTAATTCATACTGGTGAGAAACCTTTTGTGTGTGAAATATGCAACAAGAAATATTCTCAAAACAGCAGTTTAAGCAGGCATCTCTTATTTCATACTTTTGAGATACCTTTTGTGTGTGAAATATGCAACAAGAAATTTTTTCAAAACAGTGATTTAAGGAGGCATCTGTTAATTCATACTGGTGAGAAACCTTTTGTGTGTGAGATATGCAACAAGAAATTTTCTCAAAAGTGTGATTTAAGCAAGCACTTGCTAATTCACACTGGTGAAAAACCTTTTGTGTGCGAGATATGCAACAAGAAATTCACTCAAACGAGTAATTTGAGCACACATCTGTTAATTCATACTGGTGAGAAACCTTTTTTGTGTGAAATATGCAACAAGAAATTCTCTCAAAAGCGTAATTTAAGCAAGCATCTGTTAATTCATACTAATGAGAAATCTGTTCTGTGAGACATGCAAGAATTTTTTTTTAAATAGCTATCTAAGTGTTCATTTTCCGTACCATGATATGTTATTTCCTTTTATCTAATGTTTATATCTCCTATTTATAGGAGTCTGTATTTTGTAGTACTCGGAAATTGGAATTTATTGCCAAATATCGCAGCTATGAAAAATAGCAACTAAAAAATTATTTATAATTTAAACTAGTAAATCAGCATATTATGAGACTCAAAAACATTACCTATGGCAAACAGATTTGTATTTTGATCTTGCTTTATATTATCTATATTATAGATATATAGCAAGAAATTCTCTCAAAAGTTTAACCCTTTAGTGCGCAGCTTTGCATATATGCAAACAACACTGCTTTGAATTTAATATTTTTTTAATACTTATATTCATAATACACACCAAAAAATTAAAATACCAATATCTGCTTTAATTAATAATAGACATTTAGTATTTAAATAAAGCAAAATTAACCATTGAAAAAAATCTGGTGTAAAGTCAGATTCTCTAAACTACGTATTTTCTAGAACGTATTCTATCATAGGAATTAAATGGTTAAATGTTAAGTTTTATAAAATAAATAATTATATAAGATGAGGTATTTGTAGACATGCTTCTTAAAATATTTGCTAATTTGCAATATTTTAACGTAAAACAGCCACACGACAGTAGTTTTTACTTGTATTACAGATGTGCAACAGAACAAAAGATTGACGTATTATATGAAAAATGTATCTCTGATTTTTTCCATTATTTTTCCTGTGAATTACCTTTCAGAGAATCATATATAATTTTTTCGAAACAAAATAAAAAATCGCGCATTTAGGGGTTATGTTAAGCAATCATCTGTCAATTCACACTGGTGAGATACCTTTTGTATGTGAAATATGCCGCAAAAGTTTTTGTCGAAACAGTTATGTATGCCTGCATCTGTTAACCCTTTATCTACGGCATTTGTGATCGACTGCAATGTTTTTCATGTAATATTTTTTTTTCAGTTACTACAATGAAAATTAAAGGATAAACATAAAAAAATACTCACCCGTGAGAAATTTAATTATTTAGAGGTAATTAACTAAAGTGGTACTTTAAAGTACCGTCAGTGCACTATGACTAAATTATCGTAACAGAAAACCCACAAGTTATTTCAACTGGCACCAGAAAATATTTTCGATTTAATAAGTATATGAAATATAGGCTTTTTCTTATTTACAAATAAATCGTTTGGCAAATTCCGGTGCCAGTCATTTATTTCAACACTTTAGAATTGAAAATGCTTTGCTCCTGAAAGGGTTTAAAAAACTATTTTTTTTTTTAGGTTTCGATCTTGTTAGCAGTCCTTTAGTTTTGCGACGTCAATATTCCAGGGACGACATGCTCTCTCGCATCTCCACATATGCAATATATGAATTTACATATGCCATTTCTAGCATAGCAAAAATCAGCCGGTGTCACAACTTTTTCGATTTCCTATAAAAAATAACAATGAAACAGAAAAGAAATACCAGGGATATCATTACTACACTACATTTTAGTAATTACCTTTTAAAGCTGATGAAAACGATGGATAACTACGCATTCGAAAAGTAAACAAGAAGTTTTTCTCCAGCACCCATTGTACTGACGGTACTTATAAGTACCACCGACTAATTCAACTGCTAAATCAAATACATACACCGTTCAACTAAAATAGCTAGTCAAATTGTATTCTAAGACCATAATGAACACATAAAAAAATCCAACACTTATCTTATATCCTTTACTATGTTTGCAGCAATGAAAAGACGAGCGTGGCAATCTGTACAAAAAGTCGGCACAAAACACATCGACTGCTTCAAAGATAGCCTCATTCCTCTCTAAAATAACAAACCTAGAACTACCGCTGCCATGTATTGCGATAAAGTGGAGTTAAAAGAGCGAGTTTTGCAAAGTACCATTATAATATTAGTAATATTCACTATGGTATAAAAGTTTAAAGTGAGTAGTACTTATAAGTACCGTCAGTAGATAAAGGGGTAATTCATACTGGTGAGAAACCTTTTGTACGTGAGATATACAACAAAAAATTCACTCAATAGAATATCTAAAGCATGCATCTATTAATTGATGTTGGTGAGAAACATTTTGTGTGAGATAAACATGAAAAAAAATCAGAATTTTAATATAAGTGTTAATTTATTATTTACTGTTACTTTCTTCTATCTTTACAAGAAGAAAGTATTGGATTCGGGAAAATTTTCAAATTCCGGATTTCGACGGATTTACACGTTTTAGGGGTCAGAGATCCCGAAAAACATGATTTTATAAAATGTCTGTCTGCGTGTCTGTATGTTACACATATTTTGTGGGCGCTCTATCTCAATAACTAATGCACGGAATTTAATAAAAATCAATATTCAGTTAGTCCCTGATATAAATTGGTGCTTATTATTTTTTGGTGCAAATCGCTCAACAGGTAGGCTGTTATGTTGCATTTTTTACGATTTCCGCAATGGCTGTATCTCAAGAACTAATGTACGGATTTTTATGAAACTTTAGATTCAGTTAGTCCTTGATATGAATTGGAGCTTACTACGTTTTGGTGTAAATCGCCCAATATGGTTCGCGGTTATACACTATTTTTAACGATTTTCCTTAATGGCTCTATATCAAGAACTAATGGGTGGATTTTCATCAAACTTCAGATTCGGTTTATCATTGATATGAGCTGGCGCTCACTGCATTTTGGTGTAAATCGCCCCACAGGTGGCGCTGTTATGCTGCATTTTTCCTGATTATCGTAATAGTTTTATCTCAAGAAGTAATGCACGGATTTTAATCAAACTTCAGACTCAGTTACCAAGTTGGCTTAAGTTGTTGCTGATTAGGTTTTGGTATATTTTGCCCAACAGATGACGCTGCTATGCAGAGTTCTTTACGATTTCCGCCATAGCTCTACTCAAAAACTAATGCATGAATTTTCACGAAACTTCAGATTCAGTTAGAAGTTGACATAAGTTGTTGCTGATTAGATTTTGGTGTAAATCATCTAACTGGTGGCGCTGCTAAGCTGCATTTTCCCGGAAGTATTAACATGTATGAGATAGAAGAAAGTTTTGGGATTGCCACATCCGACTAGTTTTAATAAGATCCACAGCATATTTTAGTATAATAAAAGTGGCATTTCATGTGAAATAATAGTCACTATAATGAAACACCGACCAACGAAACTAATTGAAATTTAAAGTAGTAAATCTGCAGATTAAGAGTGTCAGTATCAGCTATGACAAACACATTTTTCATTTTTATCTTGTTTTCTATTTTTTATCAAAAATCTTACACTCTCTTTATCTTTTACATAATACAAATAAGGTTTATAATTTCTCTCCTGATTGAGACTATTTTAGTTAAAATACTCATGTTAAACAGGATTTCACACAATGAATTCTTTCAATGTAAAACTGACTTTCTTGCAAACTAAAAAATATTTTTCTTTAAAAGGTTGCTACCCACCGAATCCGCTGTAATATTAAAAATAAAATAAAATAAAATCCACTATCGAAAAAATTGCTTATGTCTTTGATACACTGATTGCTATTTCATAAAGGAATAAAAAGGAATAATGTTTTAAAATATCAATAAATGTCGGTAAAATGTGTTTGAATATTTTATTTTTTCATCTAATTCAGTCTCTTCTTAAAAACTTTATGACTTACTTGAAAAGTATTTAAAACCTTGATTGAATTTTCTCCCATGTGTCTGTGCTGTAACTGTCATGAATTACTTGGTCTTACTATGTAATTGGTACATGTCACTGAAGTTTACTATTGCACATTCAATATTGAAAGTCAATTTTGTATTACAGTAGACTCCCTCAAATCCGCACAGCTTGGGCCAGAGGTTGTGCGGATTTTAGAAAGTTGCAGATTTTTGGTCATTGCTTTGTTTAATTTTTAAAACAGTAATTTAAATATAATCATACAATCGAAATTATAACGAATGCTTGCAATAGTAAAATATTAAAATAATTAAGTAAAATAATAAAAGTATGATAATTTAAAAAGCGATTAAATCATTAAAAGTGAAGATCAAATAAATAATAATGTACAATTAAATATGCATAATAAAGGTGGGATACATTTTTCTTGAATTAGTCGATGAAATACTCCTCATAAAGGTACTCTATTAATTCATATCAAAATCATAAAGTAAGGAAGTTTTATATCAGGTTTATCCAGTCTTAATAACTAAAAAAGCTTGATTAATACATAAATATATTTGGTAGAAAGATTGTGATTACCAGTGATACCAGAAATATCTTTTTTTTCAGAAATAAATTCATACTTCCTTCATGAAAACCATGAATTCAGTCATATTATCGAGAATTACATATTAAAATACATATAGAAGGATATAAAACTAAAAAATTCTGTAATTTTGTCCTTACATCTGAACTGAAAGTTTCATTGTTTACATTTATTATGATGTGCGGATTTTAAGCGTTTGCGGATTAGAGGGAGTCTACTGTATTTATAGTTTGTTCAGAGGGACACTTAAAATAATTATATTCTATTACAGTCTGTATGGCAAAATCTTTTATGGTACGTTTTACACTATTTTAAGAATTTATTGAATAGAATTAGTATGAATTTCTGAGATGCACTAAAATATGCTTTCTGTATAATATGTAGTGCAAACTATTTATGATTCATTTACATACTCAACCTCTGGCTCAAAACACAAAGATTAATCCATGTTTATGAAAATGTGAGATGTACAGTCATTGAAAAAAAAAAGTAAACACCCCCTACTAACACCTCAACAAATTATCGTAGAAGAAGGTTACTGGTACCGAACGATTGGGAATAAAGTCTAATTTTAAATTATGGATATAAAATTGCCTTAGGGGGGGGCATTTACATATTAAAACGAATTCAAACTTGATTTTTAAAATGGCAATACCTAATTTTAACAAGATATTTCAAATCTTCGGTTCAAACTATGCTTAGACACCCAATTTCAAGTTATTTAAATGATAAGTTTTTGAGTTTTAAACATTCAAAATTTAGTGCTTCTAATGTTAAATTACATTTTCATATTTGTATTAATATCTCCTGAAGTTATACTCCTAATGTGCTAATTTTTTGTGTAGCAATCATACTAAAATACCCAAACATAAATACGTTGAATTTGCAATTTTTATAATTTTATGATATGAATTATGAAATTAATATTAAAAAAAAATTATGAATTGCAACCTACAGTTTTTTATGGATTTATATTTATGAAGTCCTGCTTTATCGAAATCCAAAATTTCATATTTTTCTTCCAAGTACTTTTCGAATTATGCTTAAAAAACGGCAAAAAGATGGTTCAAGAGGCCGTCTGTGATAGAAGAGGCTAGAAATTTCTTATGCTATCCTGTAATCTAGCAGTCTTCAATGTCTGCTTGTGTGGCGCTTAAGATGTCGTGATCAAGAAGGGGGCTCTGTCTGTCAACAATCGAGGACCGAAATTCAATATGGATACAGCACCTAAAATACACACGTTTTAAAATAATTAATTTCTCGGAAACTTATCGTCCGAATTGCATAAAAATTTCTTTTTAGGCTAATTGAAGGGTGTGAAGTTCATTTATGCTGTCAGAATTGCGTACCACTCTTGAAAAAAACAAAGTTATGGTTAGTTTTATTATGTAGATGACCCCTAAGCTAATTTTATATACATCATTTAAAAGTAGGCTTTATTACAAATCGTGTGGTACTAGTAACTTTCTTATACGATAATTTGTTGCAGAGTTAGTAAGGTGTGTTTACTTTTTTTTCCACGACTGTACATAAAAGATATTGAAAATTTTCACTATTGTTTTATATATTTTTATGGTGAGACATGAATTGCCCTCTAATTTAGACTTAATTTAAAATTATGTTTATATGTATATTCTAATTATCAGTCACTGAGTCAAATGCTCTTTTTGCATGGAATCCTAACTATTTTTAAATCAAACATTATTTAAAATTAATTTCATTTTCATTCTGTATTTTTACATTTCAAGATAATAATAATAAATTTTTGACATTGCTATTTCCACTAGACTAACGTTTCACAGAGTCATTCTGATTGGCTCGCCAAAATCAGATATGGAAGTGGCCAGGAAACCGATCATCATTTGTACATGTTCGGATGTTTGATTTCAGCTGTTTCATTTCTCATGCTACATAAGCTTGATTTCAATTCTTTATTTTTAGATAATGAAACTAGTATTTGCTACTCAAAAATATTCCCAAAATACCTATATAAAAATAACCCACATCATTTCCATACTAAAACTCTCCCCTTCCCCTCTGAAATCTATTAAGATTAATACTGTTTCATAAATTTTAAATATTATTTAAAATAGATTTTTTTAAAACAAAAATTTCATTATTTATATTGAAAATGCGTTGTTACTTATAGATAAAAGATTAACTTTAAAAAGATGATATATATATGTATATATATATATATATATTTAATGCTGCAGTTGCAGGGGTAACCTGCACTTCTAAAAAACACTAACTTGCACTTGTATCAAAAAACATAAATTCTGAATTCTTTTCTGAGGATAGAGGGAAGGAAATTACTTCTAACTATCTTCTGAATTTGTAACTAATTATACCTTCATGAAATCTATTTCAAAATTCCACATTCAGTGATAAAAAAATACTTTCATGATTATCACTTATATATTTATTTTTGTTTTCAATATTTTAATGTCACCTTAGTTGAAATTTTACATTTTAACGAAAATGTTAGTTTTCTAATACAAATTATTTTAGCAGTAGCATTAAATTTGAGTTATTTTTTCTGTTTTACATTTGACAGATAATCATATAGCTGCACAGCTTTTTTCTTCTTTTTTTATGGTAAAAATTATAAACTGGATCATTGTTATTCATAAAAAGTGAAAAAAAAACGAAAAAAAATGTTTTTTATTATGTGTTAAAAAATATTTTATTGTGAATGCATTCCTTCAAAAAAAAAGTCAAGTGCGCGTATTACTCGCGCTCAGAGGGCTCCGTACAATAAATATATGAATTATTAAATGTATTATTAAAGAAATGCTGCTAAGAGACTAATAAGAGATACTTTGTAAAAAAAACTATACAGCGTAGGGGTGGGTATATAGCTGTATATACTAGAAAAGTTTGAATGGGTATACCATAAAAGTTCAAAGAGATATGAAGCCAAAATAATATCAAATATTACTATTCTGTATAACTTTCTTTTTAATTTTATCCTAATCTGTTTATGATGAACTTATATCAGTACTGACAATAAAAGTATTGCATATTTAAACTTGATTTGGTATTTCATTAAACCAGGGTTGGGGTTTTGGACAGGACATGTGGGTTTTACTGTCCAAAACTGTACTAAAGAGTCCAAAACTTAAAAAAAGCAACATTCCACATGTAACCACAGCACACTTATTAAACATATGAATAAATATAAATATCTCACAATATATTTTACTAACATTTCATTTAATTCTTTGGTAAATGAAAAAAGTTTAAACTTTTATAATATCTGTATAGCATAAAAAGTTCTATTTCTGTTAAAATTGAGTTATAATAATAAGAAATTCTTTATAATACCACACATGTAGTATAGGGAGGGGGGATTTTCTTAACACTAGTGCTTTTGTTTCAATTTTTGTGGAAGAAAATGTTACAAAGAAATTTTATTTAAATAATGTTTCATTGTAAATTATCTTTTCTAGATTATCCTTATAATATTATAAATGTCAATGTGTGTCCGAATATTTGAATGAAGTCAGCATCTAAACGGATGAATTAATGCTTTTGTATTTTTCTGATATAGATGGATTACAACCCGGAAATGAACATAGGCTATAGTTTATTTAATTTATTCAAATAATTATCTTAATAATTCAAAATTTCATTCTTTTTCATACAGAATCAATTGACATTTTCCCGATAAATTTAACCATATTTCTTTCTTGTTACCAAGAAAAACTAAATCTGGAATAATAATTTCTCCTGGACAATTAAAAATTAAAATAAAAAGAATTCAAAAGAAAATAAATATGACGTCATACTTGAAACAAAAAATGGGGTATTTTTTATTATGCATGAAGGATGGATATCGGTTACGTTAATAAGGGGTTTTCTGCCAAAAATGGTGTCATAATTAGAAGGAAAAAGAATGAAAAAAAAATAATATTATTAATAAAGTTATTCGATTGGAAAAGTATGACGTCAAATTTGAAATAAAACAGGTATTTCCAAATATTCGTTAAAAATACAATGGGCATCAATATCAGTAACTAATGAAAATAGATAAATAATGACGTCATATTAAAACGAGTAAAAGAAATATTTTTTACAAATGGACCCTATTCTCGCTTTTGATTCGAGGCTATAAAAACCGCTATTTTACCAATTGTGACGTCACAGGAATACTGTTCATACAGATTAAAAAGTTTGAATGTAAGTTGCATACAAATGAGAGTCTTCTTTTCAAAATTCACGTTATGATTATCAGGAGAAGATACTTTTGGAGGAAAAAAGGGGAATTAAAACGGATTAATATATTTTTTGACGCTATTTCCTCATTAAAATTAAAAAGAATTGAATTTCAATTAGTATAAATGGTGCAAAAACTTGATTAAATTAAATTTTCCAAAATTGAAAACATATTTACACACGTCGAAACTTCATGAATGAATTTATTCCACAGAAACAAAAATCGTCTGTCGATATATTGACGCAACCAAGGAGTAAATATAACTTCTGTGCATTTAAGTTGATAGTTATTGCCCACTATTCATACGAATTAAAATTAAAATCAAGACTCCCTTATCAAGAGGCATTGATTAAAATAATCATATACTATTTTAATTGATTAATTTTAAAAGATGGCAGTTAAAACATGTCACAAAGGCGTTTTTAGTAAAAGCTTTTATCGGTTAAAAATGATGTAATATTTTTTCATGGAAAGCATTAATTTTAATACGAAAACATTAACATAGATTTATTTTAATTTCGTCAAAGCGATGTCGTCTTCATTACACCAGCTTCGAAAGTTAAAACGAAATCTTAAAATAACAATATACTTTTCAGAAATAAAATTTTGTATCAAAAGTCGCATTCTTTGAAAATGAAATTTTAGTTTACATTTTAAATACATTTTCTTACATGAAATTTAGTATATTTAATAAAAGTAATTTTTCAATGTTTTTCTAAATGTACAATAATATTGGATTTCATTAATCGGTTTCCCCTTTTTTTTAAATAAATTAAAATGCATAGTTTTAAATGATTCATGAAGTGTAAGAATATATATATTTATTTATTTATTTATTTCGACAAGTAACATTCTGTAGGAAAAACTAACCTAGTGTCGTCATATTTTAAATCATGAAACTAATGCCAGGCGGACGTCTTTTTGCACGCTTTTTTCCTCACGTATATGCCGCTAACATTGTGTAGGGATAATACGCAAGGAAAAAAGCGTGCAAAAGATGTTCGTCTGACATTAGTCTTAGCTGCTTTTCTTTCAGAAAATATTAGCATTTTATAGCAGTTTTTATACAAAATGGCGTGATTTGCACAGAATTTAAAATCGCAAATATATAAGTTTAACACCCTTTTACAGTACAATCTCCCATAACACTGGTTTCAATAAAATTTAATAAATGGCACAGGAAAGTCAACTTAAAAAAGTTTAGCAAGTAATTTCAATTTGAGATTAGGCTTTACATGTGACATCATTTACGTGTACACAAGAGCCAAAACCTTAACTAAGCAATAAATTTGCCTTTCACTTCACATCCCTCTAATGTATAAAGGCACCGTGTTTATCGAAAAGCGCAAAGGAAGAAGGGAAATTTTCTTTAGATTTTATATTATCGAAATCTATAGTTAAAAATCTCTCTGAAACACAATCTATCACTGTTACTCCATTGGAGCATATTCCTGCAAATTTCAAAGCTTTCATAAGCCAAAATTACAACACACAATAGATATGAAAATGTTTATTCATAATTATGGTGCTTTTACATAAATCGATTTATTCCTCGAAAGCAATAAGTTAACTCTATTGCTTTAATAATAAGTATTTAGGCTCAAGGGTCTTTGGAGCGTGATAAACATTTTGATATTATTGGTAGATCTAGAGCTCATAAAAGTGTGGTACCGTGAAATTAAAATGTAATAAATATTTGAAAGTTAAAGATATTTCCCGTGCTCTTATTTATTTTTGAACTTTGATTATTTTTTTACTTTGAACTTTATTTTATCACCACGTTTAATTATTTTTTAAATACCATTTATCTTTTTTTTCTCTTCCAAAATGTGATTTTTTGGAATATAACCTTATAATGGTGCATGTTGATTTTTTGCTTATTCTAATCATATCAAAGTCACGTCTGAAGTGACCTACTAATTACCACTTTCCTTTAAAATTCTTTATTAATATATATCTTTAAATAATATTTTTTGTCTCGAAAACATAAAATAAATCAATATCCTTGAACGGAATAAATATAAAATAGAATAAATATAAATAATAAAATAGAATAACAGATATGTAAATTTATTCCTCATTTAATCTTAGAAAAGGTGTATGAAATTTCATGCTCACAAAAGAAATCTAAATGGTCCTATATACATAAACAAAAATAAGCATATTGGGATCATCAGAAGCGTTTCTACTATAAAATGTGATAAAAGGTTAATTATATATGCTTTTAAATATCGAATTTTTTTGCTTAATTGATGAATTTCTTCTTCTTTAAATGTTACGTGAACTCAGTCACGGGTAACAGCTAGTAGGATAATAAAAGAGAATACAAATATTTAATTTAAAATCTAGAAGTTATTTTTTTAAATATGTATTTTTATTATGAATGTGCAAATTCAAAAGCACTAAATAAAAAAGTGACTTTAATGTGTTGAAAAGTACCACAAAAGGGCAGAATGGTGATAAATCAGTGTCAGATCATGTATAGATAACACACCCTCAAAAATAGACTGACCAATGATATGTAATCTCACATAGTTTCTACTAGAAACTATGTGATTTTAAATATCATTGGTAGAAACTTCCTATAGGCTGTAGTTGAAAGAGATCTCATGGAGGGTGAAGTGGAAGTCCTGCTTTTCAAATCCAAACATGTGGCAGCAGCCTTGATAAATGACATTCTTATCTTATCTGTTCTCTGTCTCTTAATCTTGTGGTTTGTTGCAGCAAAGCAACAATGTTTCAGCCATTTTGCTGTGTAGTTTTATTTGCCTAAAAAAATTACTTATTTTAGTTTAAAAATAATCTGAAATTTTAAACTGAAAATGAATAAAGGAGGTAGGCCAGCAGATACTATGTGGGAAATTTTCTCAGAGTGGAAAATAATGAAAAACCAGGGAATAAATATGCAAAATGTAAACATTGTGGGCATATTCAACTTGGAAAAGTTGAAAGAATGAAAAAACATTTTGTCGTGCCAATCACAAAAGATATGCAATAATTCAGAAATTGTAGATTGTGATTCACCCAATACTGAAATAAATAAATGTGAAACTGGAAAGGGATCTATGGTGGTGCCACCAAAAAAGATGAAATTTGAATATCAACAGTGTTTAGATTCCAATATTGTTAAAACAAGCAAGAATGCTGCAGAAAAATTGAACTTACTTGTTGCAAAAATTTTTTATGCTAATAATATTGCTTTTACAGCAGTAGAACATCATACCTTTAAAGAACTAGTTTCAGCCTTGTGCCCAGGATACACTCCACCAAGTCGCAAAGCACTAGCAGGAGAGCTTTTAGATAAAGTGTCAACTGAAGTCATACATCAAACGAAGAAAAATGTTGAAGGCAAACAAGTCACTCTTGTAGAAGATGGCGAGTAATATTCACAATGATCCAGTTATTGCAACATGTATCCACAGTGAAGGAAAATGTTATTTTTTAGATTCTGAAGAAGCAGGTACACATACAAAAAATACACCTTTTCACAAAAATATTTTTCAAAAAGCTATTACAAAAGCAAAAGAAACATTTAATTGTGATGTAAAAGCTGTTGTCACTGATAATGCTAGAGTTATGGAGACAGCAAAGGAACTCCTATATGAAGAGGATAATGATTTAATAGTATATGGATGCAATGCCCATTACTTAAATCTATTAGAACAAGATATAACACCAACTCAAGTGCTACAGAATATTGTTAAAGTTCAGAATTTTTTCCGGAACCACCATATACCTAGTGCATTATTGAAAGATTTTCCAAATTCAGTGAAACCCCAGTTACCTGGATATACAAGATGGAATAGCCAAGTAGCTTGTATTGAAAGTTTTCAGCGCAATAGACAAGCATATCAAAAAATAACTGAAGAAAATGAACAACATGTAGACAGAGATAGATCCAATCTTATAAATAACTTTCATCTGTACAAGCAGTCCAAAGAAATAATGTTGCAACTTAAACCAATTGCTGAATCATTAAACCGCTTGCAAAGTGACAATGCTGCTATTGATGATGCATGCCATGTATGGCTAACATTGCTTAAAGAAGAGAGTTTAGAGCCTCGCATAACAGAAATTTCAAAAAGAATGGCTCAGGCCTTGCAACCATTTCATTTTCTAGCATATTTTTTAAATCCCAAATACAAGGGAGAAGGTTTGTCAAATATACAAAAAGAAAGTGCTCGTTCATGTCTAACTGAGAAATATCTTGACAGCATTTCTCTTTCAATTGCATATGAAGCCGAAGCAGCACCTTTTCCAATTTACAGAATCTGGAAGAAGCATCTGTCCAGTTACATGGTGGACTGCAGTAGGCAAAACACTGGAATTGGAAGGAAAAGGATATTCAAAAGACCGTTTAAATTATATTAAGCTGTTATTATCATGTCCTGCAAGTTCAGCATCAGTAGGAAGAATCTTCTCAAACTTTGGATTAATACATTCAAAACTCAGAAATCGCCTGCGTGTTAATACAGCAGCTAAACTGGTTATGGGCTATCGGATTCTACGAGGACCAAAAAAACTAGATTATTGATTTTTTTTTTTAACTTAATTTTTTTTTTTTTGAGCTGATATAGAACTTTTAATTGCACGTTTCTTCAGTTTCTTTCATTTGTATATTTCTTGTCATATTTTCAAAGCCAAAGTGTGTAGTATTTTTATTAAATTAAATTTCAGTTTGATTTAATCTAATTCTAGTGAATATTCTATTTCTTAAGAGTTAAATAGTGTTATTATAATAATAGTCATATAATATAGTGTTATAATAATAGTTAATATCTAAATATCTCATAATCAAACAAATTCAATTATTTTTATTTATACTATTTCTTAATATACACATATACATAGTAAGCTAGTTCAATCAGTATGCTGAACCAGAACTTCAGTTGCCAGCAGTAAGCTGGTTCAATCAGTATGCTGAACCTGAACTTCATTTATCAATTATTTTCAGTAACAACTCTTGGGACTTTCAGTAACAGAATCAGAATGTATTCTTCATAAAAATCGTTAGTACTTCTATTAACTACTGCTAATATTTAAATGAATAACATTAAAATTATTATCCATAATTAAATTTAATATCTTTTTAATGCAATTACTTTGTTACGTAGGGCAATTAGGTTGTTACTACTAAATTGTTAGGTAAAGGTAGTATAACGTAGGCTAATTAGGTTGTTAATGCTAAATTGGTATTTTTGTATTGTAATCGTTTTACCAATGTTTTTAACTTTTAGCATTGTTCCGATAAATACAATTTACAATTTTACCACAAAATATAGTTTTGAACAGTTTAAGACGGAAGGGTTTTAGACAGTACTGTTTAAACCATGGATTTTACCGTGGTTTTTACCGTTGTGTCCAAAACCTTGCCAGCCCTTCATTAAACTAAATTCAGCTTTGTAATAATCTTTTCTTTTTACAGTGTAGCTAAAACAAAACCCTTGTCA
Source organism: Maratus speciosus (assembly GCA_963932465.1). Classification (NCBI taxonomy): domain Eukaryota; kingdom Metazoa; phylum Arthropoda; class Arachnida; order Araneae; family Salticidae; genus Maratus; species Maratus speciosus. Next base: position 38,224,193 of record OZ010794.1, read on the forward strand.
GAAGTTTAAACTTGGCATTGTGCTGAGCGCGCTTCGAAAGGAGTGCGCAAAGTTGCAATGCCGCATTAGTCCATACCGCGTTTTCCCCGACAGGTTTTTAATTAACCTTTAAAGACACGGGAGGCGTATTGCGTATCAACTCAACTCAAACTATTCTCGAATCTCATAGTATTTATGTGATTAATTCTATTTAATTGTCTGAGCGAAGCGAGGGCTAATACTCATCGACACATACAGCTGCGATGGATGTTAAAGCTATGTCCTACTAAATAAAAAGCCTAATAAAAACCTTTCGTCAAGCATAACTCCAAAAATATTTGTCGGATTTCGTTTCTGATTGCACCAGAAGGTACCTATGAGGGTCGCCTACTGAATGCACCTACTATGAAAAATAAGTTCCAAACCGTTTAAAAATTATATAGAAAAAACTGATAAAAAAGCACAATTTATCTGCATACGTCACAGAAATTTCGTGTGCGTCACTTTCACCGGTTGATGTTTTCGTAGACAACTGGTTTGAACACATGGAGCAAATAAAACAAAATACGCACGCAATAATATTGAAGGGCCGTAAAACATATTTAAATTTAATCAAACAGGAAAATAAATCTGTTTGTTTTTCCATTTAAAAGAAAAAAAAAGGCATAAAAGCTTTGATTTGAGATTTTGCAATAGTCTCTCAATAGCATTTTTTAATCGCCAAAAGCATATTTTATGAGTGAAAATGGGTTTGGCGAGACAAGTAAGATATTTATGCGTACTTTTGTGCAACTTATTCATTGTTTCATATACTCAAGCAATTTTTTAAAGATTTATGCAATTTATTTTGTGTTAACAAGCCACTTACCTATTTTTATATACAAGCAAAAGTAAATTGTATATAAAAAGCAATGATACTATATATATAAATAAAATGTTTATACTTATGGCCCAGAGGCCATAAACGCACCGGGTTTGGCGTGATTTTTTATACCAATTTGGCGAAAACGTCCTTTTCGAATACCAGTTACATATAGCGTGCTATAATAGTACGTTATTTTTAATTTCAATTTTGATTTGAAATAATTGACAATATTTTATTTCAATATGAAAACAAAATAAAGTGAAAAACAAAACATTTTCTATTATTTTTAAAAGGAAATAACAATCAATAAATGATATAATTATAAAACAAAACAATTCATAATAGCGTTATATATTGTTAAATCAGTGGTAGCTCGTGACTGGCATTTGGGGAGGTGTCACTAAATCTATAACTGCCAAATTTATTCTTCTCTTACCACTATTGCTTTGAAAGAAATCTTTGCCATATTTGTTGGCAGAATTAAACAAGGTAATCCTTTTCTTTCAAAAAATAATGTTAAGAAAAGAATAATAATGTCCGCCATGAATCTAGTGCCCCAAAATATGACAGTCACGAGCCGCCACTGGTTACCATGCCAGACAAAGTAACGCTATTTTGGTGCCAATTAGGTACCCCGGTGCGTATATGACATTTGTGCCATATTTACTTGTAAAAATAAGCATAAACTTTCATCTGTCGTCATTCAAGAAACTCTAAAAAACAAATGGACTATCTAATGATTCATATGCTCTCATTTGTTTGTAATATTAATATAGATACTAAAAATTAAATTTTGAAAAAGAAATCATTCATTTATATTTTTTCAAAATAGCACTATTTTAATTACATTTTTTTAAGTTGATAAGGGAAAAAGGCAACAAAAAGGTATAATTACTACTTTCCAAATGTTTTCCCCCTACTTTCTATAGAAATGGAGTACTTGAGTTGCCAAAATTAAACAAATGGCGCTAAAAACTACAAAAAAATTAATATTTCAAAAATAAATTGAGATGCAGTTTTCAAACAAATTGCACCTAAAAGTACTTTTTCTCCCCAATACGACGGTATCAAAATTGAAAATGTGCGATGTTTAGAAGTTAAAAATCTTAAAATAGTAGAATAGAGAAAAATAAGTTAAAGTTAAACTACAGTACAGTATTTGGTACTACTTAGTTATCCCGTCGACCAAAAATCTATCGCCAAACTATAAGATTGAATGCCGATAATGGTTGATCGTAATTGTCGCATTCTAACTACCTTATTACCATGCATTTAATGCTTTTTATGGTATTTCTCTGTTATATGGACTTTGGCGCTTTTGTAAAAAGCACGCAATTCGGGGTTAAGAAAGTGAAGTTTTTTGCCAAACGACTATGAAAATAAAACAGAACAAGTATTATACGGGTTTATATATATATATATTTAAAAATGCATCTGCTAACACGTATTAGATAAGTTATTTATGTTTGAATATAATCTAATATATAAAAATGAAAATTTGTCTATGAGTCTGTTTGCAATTCTATACAAATCGACAGTTTGGAAGCCAAAATTGTGAAAAGATACGTACATGTGTATTAAAACACGGCCGAGGCAACTAAAGTAATCCGGAATCGAAATAATTTATAGTTAATTTTTAATTAATTAAAAATCAGCCATTTAACAGGAATTTCCTGTCAAACTTAAACACTTTTCGTTATAGCAGTTTCCAACAATTAAAATACGCAATAAATTTCTTACTACAAGAATTAATTTTCTACTGCAAGATTTCCACGTGAAAAATGAAAATGAAATAAATAGTTTGCCGAATTTAAAAAAAGGTGAATATTACATCATAACTTTTTTATTGCAAGATATTCACGTGAAAAATGCAAATGAAATAAATTGTTTGACGAATTTAAATGAAAGGGAATGTAACTTATAACTTCTCTATTTCAAGGTTTTCACGTGAAAGAGGAAAATATTACGTCATATTGGAAATATAAAGGACGTGGTGAATATAGTATAACGTCATATGAGTGTGAAAAACGTATTGAAGCTTGATAAAAACCCGATTATGGAAATATTCGCGTATATTAACATTATTACTCCAATTATAAATTGAATTAAGTTCATTTATAGCTGTATTCTTTTAAGTCTGTTATATAAATTTATACATTATTATATTCTGTTTTCATTTGATTCATGCGTAAAACACTTCCACTGCTTTTTTAATGTTTGTTTTATGCTGTATGATAAATTTTGAAATTGATTTTTCAGAACAAACATCCTTCAAATTCTGGGCAACGCCGGGCACTTTAGTTTATAACAGATAAATGGCTTTTGTATCTGTATATCTAATGCTAATATTATAAAGTGTACAATATTATTAATGTTTATACGTTTGTGAAATGTTATCTCTGAAACTACATAGACAACTTAAAAAAATGTTGGTGGTGATCTCTGCTCCGAAAAAAAGACTGTTTTATGTCAGTGCAACGACCTATATCGCTGCAGGAGCAAAAAAGTTCTAAAATTGCGATTTCTGTGATATTGATTGTTTTAGAAACTTTACATTCGGTGTGGTGGTTACTTTTAAGATGTAAATACTCGTTATGAACGCTCTCTAAAAGGTTCGAAAATTCAATTTGACAGATAAAATAAAAATTTCTAGAAAGTTTCTAAATTATGATTTATTTGGAATACCGAAATTTCTGGGATACTGTTGGAGTTAGAAACTAGAACTTTGGAAAGGCAGTAATTTGTAAGATGTAAATGCTCGTTGTAGAACGAATTCTAAAAAATCGAAAAACTAAACAAAGCGGAAAAGATCTAAGGATGATCTAAGTAACGAAGTACATGGAATTGTTAGGAATATAAACATGAAAATTTACATGGCTGTATTTATCATGACGGAAATTCTCGCAATAGAACAATTTCTAAAAATGTCGCTATATAAAACACTCCAAAAGCAAAAAACTTTCGAAAATTTTCTATTTCTGTATTAATTACTGCTGAGCCCAAAAACTTGAAATTTTGCTTCGGGTTAGTTTTAAAATATAAAATTGCCTCTATGAATGGTTTCTACAAAATTTAAAATTTAAAAAGATGAAATGAACGGAAAGCGACCTCAATTACCATTAATTTAGAATTATTAGGTAGAGCAACTGTAAATATTTCATAATGCTGCATTTCCTCCACAACACATGCAATTTAAATGCAACAAAACTGATAGATACCCACCTAGCATTAAATAAATTGTGTTAATATTGAATAAAGACTTGTATGAAACAGTGAGTAGGTTGCCCGAAAGTACTTGTTAAAGTGTTCCTTATCTAGGCTTTCCTCTCTCTGGCCAAGGCCACTAACAGAGGCAAGTGCCGTTTTAAATGTGATAGGAATTTTTTTTCTGATTCATTTTTCTAGACATTTTATCATAAGGTCATATTTTCAATTGACATTAGTAGATTTTTTATATATTAACTTATTCTGGTGAAATTTCATAATCGGGTTCATATTAGCGTATTTTAGCTTGCATGATTTGGTGAAAAAATATGTATGGATTTGTAAATTACTTCAAAAGACACTTTGACAGCTCAATGGTTATGCAGACGATATATTCAGATCTTGTGTCATACTTTATATTGCAATCATTGCCGATTTCTTTTATTTAATACATGCTAAGTACAGCTCAACTTGTGCAGAATATGTTTGAAAACAAAACAATACAGCGTATGTAGTGGCGAGCATACACTCATCATTTAAATCCGATCGAGCATATCTAAAACACATTCTAACGGCGCATTGCATGCCACTGTTGGTGTGTTCGGTACTTTGATACGATATCAGATTTTGAAGAGAGAATTCCTTATCTCTTATTGACAACCTCATTGCATCAGTGGATATTGTTCAATATTAACTATTTCGGGGAATCTCATACCATATAAAGTATAGTCCATTCTTTTCAAACATCATATATTTGTCATTTAAAGTTACTCAAATTGGTGAGAAGCGTCTGATCATGCTCTTGACATCATTTTAGACAGTTAAAATTTCGATATAAGATAATTTAGTGTTTCATTTTCTATTTTTACTTTTAATATATTGCGTACTTTAAATTTTATATCCTTGAATGGCTATCTTGCATGGTTTGCTTTCCCATTTTTTAAACAGTGTATAGGAATTTATATGTAAGATTTTGTAATTCTACGATTCGTTTATTTTCATCATTTCAATTTATCGCAGTATATGGACAATTAAAGATAATATCTCATTTTCTTTGCTTCCTTATGTTATTTTTAAATCTATGTTCTCAGCAATATCGCTCAGACTAATCCCTTTGAGGGAAGTCCTAGTTTAGTTTGTTTTTAACAATTTGACGTTTATTGCTTTTATACTGCTACTGGGAATTGCGTTTCACAAATATATCACTAAAAGTTTTTATCTAGGCTTTAAAAGCCGATAGACGCCGCCCTTGTCATTATGTATGTCCAAACTGCCCTTGTCTTTAAGAGTTAATATTAGGCTAATTATCGACGACTTTTTTCGAAAATCATTATCAACAATGCTTTTATATTTCTGCTACGATAGGTACCACCAGCACTCCTCAACACCATTGCTGAACGCTCGCAAATCGAAAATTGTGTGTAACGGAAAATGCTCTTTTCTTAAAAAATATGCAACTTAGAGTAATCGCTGTAGTTTTCATGCAAGGTGTAAATTAACGTCTACTACCTCTAAATTTTCATAATTTTAGTTTCAGTAGATTCGAAAATAGAAAGGGGGGGGACATATTTTTACACTACATTTTCGACGATATCTCTGAAAATATATTACCTAAAATTGAAAAGAAATATATTTTTGAGTTCAGCGTTACGAATGCTTTCACACGATATACAAAAAAAAGATTCTTTTTTTCAAGTAACTTAATTAGTCCCTCTACATTTTTCCTAAATATATTTGTGAATGTTTAATAATCTGAAAATATGTGGGCCAGTAGTCTTTATTACTTCTCCCAATTTGAACTTTCCACATTCCATAATTTACGAGTAAAATGGCTGTGACAGACACACGACCCATATAGTATTTTTTGCTTTTTAAAGCCTTTTTTTTAACCAGACTACGTAAATGTCTGAATGCTTTTGAAAGGCTTCTCATGAAAAGTTTGTAAATGTTTTGAAAAGGATCAAAACAGGTTGCTAGTTGACGCATTCAGAGGTAGTTTGTAAGTGTTTCAGGATAAGCATGCGAAAAGGAAGAAATGAAAGGATAGTTACAGGAGTTACAATCAAAGATAGATGAAAGTCTTTTATTACGAGCATGCATAAAAAAATGAAAATGAGGTTTTGATAAATCTGAAAACCATATTTGATAGAAACATGTGATTTTCAGCAAAGTAACTCAACTTAGAAATTTTCTGATCTGTGTATGCTTTTTGTTTGTTGTTTTTGGTTGTTTATTTCAGTGGAAAACTAAAATTTATTCTAATATTATCTATATGTATTGAAAAATAGTACTGTTTTTTATTAGTCCACATGTTTATCAAGTTGCTTATTTTAATTAATATATTTATTGAATAACTGATAAAATTTGAATATACTCTATTTTTTAAATTATAAAGAATTATATGGTTTTTAAGACAAGGATTTTTTATTTTTGTGCAAATAATTTAATTTTAAATTATATTAAAAATTTCCTTAGAGGAAAGGATATCATCCCTATGTTCTTTTACTATGTATGTATAAATAATACAGTGAATTTTTATCAATTCGCTGCATTACTAGATCATATTTTAATATTAAACAAAAATCCTAAATTATGTTAATAGGCTACTTCACTCACGCAGAAACACCTGATTGCTAATGTTAATCCTTGGGGAGATTTTTTTTTAAATATCTCGTTTGCATTTCGATATTTTGTATTTTTTTTCTTTTGTATTGGATTTCTATGATTGATCTCTACTAAGGTCATTTTTCACTTTTTTGACTTTGTTTACAAGTCTTTTTTCTTATTAGAAAATTCTCATTTTCAGAACTACTTTCGAAAGCGAAAGTATTCTCATGAAAAAAAAGCTTGCAAACAAAATTGAAAACTTAAATAAAGTCTTTGTATAAATTGGCCGCAGGTAACAAATAGAAAAATTTAAAATATGGAAATGCAAACGAGATATTTAATAAAAAAAATCCCATTGGATTAACAATAGCATGCAGGTGTTTACGCATGAGTGAATTAACCCTTTAAAGAAAATTTTCCCGAGGAAAAATACTTTTATTCGAATAAAAAACATTCTATGTAAAATCGATAGTGCATTGAAGCACTATGCCAAGTATCCAGGTTCAATTCCTTTCTCGGACATTTTTCATTCTGTTGGTTTACGCTTAGTTAGCAATGTGAAAATTTTCACGCATTTAATATTAAAAAAACATTCTTATACACATAGGCTGAGTTGGGAAAATTCGTAATTTCAATTATGTGTAATGTAATTACAGTTTAATTGTATGTAATTAATTATAGTAAATTACATGCCGTAAAAAATTCTTACAACACTGTAACCGGAATCGCCCCCATCGCATCATTTGACAAAGTTTCTCTGTTTGAATGTGTGTAACTATAATCAGTTACATAATTACACTGCGGATAATTGAGATTAAAAATTTAACCAACTTTGCACATAGGCATAGAGTCTTTAAAACTATTGATGGAGAACTAGAAATTAAAAAAAGCAAAGAAATTTTTTCTCTAATGTCATTTATTCCGGTTAAAAAAAGGAGGAAATGTTCAATAAAATAAAAAAACTAAAAGCTTTTTTCTATTAGAGGGGGAAAAAAGTATTTAGAAAATTACTGGTGGGACTTGAAAACATACAACTCTATGTCTATGCTTGTACATAGTACTACTTACCTTTTGAATCCAATTCACAGTTCAGGATTAGATAATTATTGTATATATATATATATGTTACGGTTAAAGTAAGAATTAATGGTAAACCTAGGTTTAACCGGTTAAAGTGCGGATTACCCAGGCCTTGTGGATAAAGCCCGAAGACTTCCCAACGCTTCCATCTTTAACCGGTTAAAGCTAGGTCTAACCTATCTTGGTCCGTTAAAGCCCGAAATTATTATAAACAGGGTTGTAAAGAACCCGGGTTTTTTGTTAAAAACGTAGCCCAGGCGGGTTTTATTAAAAAACCCGGGTCAAATGGGGAATTTTCCCCGGGTAAATTGCGTTAAAATGCCAAAATGTGGACTATGATTCGACCTTCCTCACAAATAATAATCTTCAAGGTTGCCACTGTATAGGGAAAACTGGAAAAAATGAGGGAATTTAAAAATTAATATATTAAAAACAAGAAATTTTACTAAATTTTGGTACTTTGCAAAATTTATCCGTTGAAATTTTGAAAATTCTCAGAGGAATTACTCAGGGAAAATTTAATTTTTTGCTTAGGAAAGCGCAAGGAATTTGATTACCGAAATAAGAGGCAATCCTGATCTCAAATACAATCTTTGTGAACACTTCATAGTCAAATAGGTGTGAATGACTTCTTAGTCTTAATAAGGATCTCAATATTTTTCTCTGTTCTTAAAATACATACATATATATATATATATATATATATATATATATATGATCCCTTTAATTTAAATAACAAACAAATTTTAAATTGCAAAGCTATCAATTGTGTGTTATTTAATAAAGTATAAATATAACTTTAAAAAAAACATGCTCCTTTGAAATTATCATATGATAGCAAATGTTGATAAAGAGAATATCTTACAACAAAAATTTTTCTTATATGTATATACAGGGTGTCCACTCTCAACGGTGACCAATGGCTAATTCCTAAACCGTTAGTCATAGATATATAGTTCCAATTACAAAAAATGTTTTAAATTGAGGCAAAGAAATATTTTAAAAGCGATTTGGGTCAATAAAAACATTTCTTAAAAAAATACGAAATTTAAGTTTTTATATGGCCACCCCGGTCCTATAAGTTATATTTAGTAATATTTTCCTATTACACTGACAAGTAAGACAAAAAAGTCCTGTTCATATAACACTAAAATTGACTGAGTTATGAAACTTTAAAAATGCATGACTTATACCACTTTTCTGCATCTGAACACAAATGAGTTTGGCCATGCTTTGATGGGTCATATACTAAGTGCATAAAATATTCGAAGAACTTTTCATGTGTATCTGCGCTTTGAAAAAAAAATAGTACAGGTGTTACAATTGAGTTAACTTTTATTAAGTTTCAGATTGGCTAAAATTATTATATTTTAACATGTGTTTTATTTTGTAAGAACTTGAGACTATTACTTTTCATGAATTCTTTTAACAAATATTATGTTATTTTATTTAACTTCAACGATCGTATGTATGTTTTCCCAGTTCAAAATTTTTACTCGAAATTTAACTCACTTTCAAATATCCGATCGAGATTAAATTTTACATACATACTGATGTAAATTCGATGACAATCTAATATTATTATGATTTTCGGTGGTTACCATTAATACTTATTTTACAGGATAACACACAAAATTTTGGATAGATTACCGCCAAGAAGTTTAATAGAAAGTTTTAGATTAGATAACACAAGGCTGTTATGGCTGTGTTTTTTAACTTTTATGTATTTTGTAGCACTAAATCCGAGAATTACCTTAATTTTTAACCATCATCTCAGGATGTTTTGCAAATCATAAATTGTCAAAGTTCAAAAATTACAAAAATCAGATACTATAAAATAGAGGAGATGGCTGAGTTTTTTAACTTTTGATAATTGGTTTTTATGTACTGAATAACACTGAATAACAGCACTGAATAAGTCTGAAAATGACCTTCATTTTTAACCATCACGTTATAATTTTTTTGCAAATCGTAAATGTCAAAGTTAAAATATAGCAAAAATCTGATACTTTAAAACCCAAACTTAATTTAATTTTAATGACGTGATGGTTAAAAATGAAGGTCATTTTCGGATTTAGTGGCAAAAAATACGTAAAATAATTTAATAAATATAATAAGTTTAGTAAATATAATACTCTCGAAGCTAACTGAAAAGCTTAAATTTACGTTTTAAATTAAAAGCTGAAACATTTTAAAATTATAGGGTTCCCAATCTAAAAGTGCAGGTAAATTAGTACAAATATATTTTCTAAGATCCAAAGAAGCGAATAAATAAAACAAAATATCCATAAACTATTAACAAATACATCATTTGTTCCTTTCCAGAAATATATTTTTAAAAACCCGGGTTTTTAAAAAAAAAAATCCAGTCCGGGCGGGCAGCTAGTCGGGTACCCGGGCAGCTACCCTCTACAACCCTGATTATGAAAAATCTTTGTAGAAAAATATTAAAATCTTGTAATCAGAAAAATTTGTTTGTACCTTTGTTGCAGAAACTAATGAAAAAATATGAGTAATTTACAAATTTGAATGCAAAGACTGAAAAGAAAAGATCAGTACTTTAAGAACAGAATTTACACAAAAATTTAAAAATTAGTCCATGAATAACGTTTAAAGAGTGATTTAATTTTCACATTTTATTCGTATTTTAGATAACATTATCCTTCTTTTTTCAATAATAACACAAATACAACATTTTAACCATGCATTTTAAACAACTGATGCACCTTAACAAATCTTATCAAACAGTATTTACTGCTTTAAATTGGATATTATTACTACTAATTTTAATAATAAACTTATCAAAAGGTTTACTCTTATAAACGAATAATAACGTATGGGGTAGATCTGTTAGTAATGGATACTCTTAAGGAATTTCTTTAAATTTATTTTTTAGTTAATAATTATAATTATTATAGCCTGTATTTTTCAATTTTATATTAATCTATAAACAATACTTAATCATTCTCATAGTTTCATTTCGCAATATGGATCAAACTTTAATTGTAAATAACCGAAATATGCCAAAAAGCCGAAAATTCCAGTAATAGACACATTCTGTTCCAGTAATGGACACCCCACAAAAATAATAGATATAATTGTTTTTATAACTGTATTTGATATCAGAATTTAATAAAAACATACTAATGAGCCAAAATATTTATTTTCAAATAAACTTAACTATTGGGATATCAATAATAAAATATTTTTGAAATTCATTTACTGTTTGAACTAATTATCGTAATTATTACAAGATAAATATTTTAATTATTTTATATAGATAGTATAAAATACTAAACGTTAGTGAATTGCAGTTAGCAGATTATTCAGATAGTACGGGGTTTAGAGGATAATAATTTAATGAAAATTCTAAAAAAAAAAAAGAGTTCGGGAATATTAGTGCATAGATTCGTATATTTCCCACTATTTTTAACAGTGAAACTTCCCGAAACTACTTGTAGTAATTAGAATTACAAATATGAAACAAATGATACTTTGGGTTGAATATTTTAAATACTAAATAAAATAATTACAAAATAAAACTGCAGAACTATGACGTTTGAAGCCACTGATCTGCAGATCTACTAGTTTCATTACTACCGTAGATTTCATTATTATAATAATTTATTTGCGTGTCAGAGATGAATGAATAATTGTTTACGACAAAAAATAGATTTTAAACAACTTCTGCAATTTGTCTTTTTTTATTTAAATGATGAGGGATTGAGCGCTAGGAGCTCCTCTTTTCCCTATCCGCTTAAACAATATTCTCTGTTTCCTGATTGATTTCGTTCATTGACAGATGAAATAAAAAAGACAGAGTTATTAAAAAAAATTAATGTCATTAAAATATTGAAAATCACATGAAATTAATTAAAAGCAGCTATTTATAAAAAAATTGTGTTATTACATTCTGGTACGAGCAGTTTAAAAATTAAATTTGATTACTTAGGTTTTCAGTTAAATAAAAATATTTTATGCACTATTAGCATATCTGAAATTGCATTTTTAGCAATGACTACCACATGGGATAGTAGTAGGTATATGACTACTACATAGGGTAGTAGTAGGTATGCGACTATTACATGCGGTAGTAACTATATTTGTTTATGTAAGTATCGTCTGCTGCATATTCCTTGGTTTCGTGTGCTCCGAATCCATGTAAGTTCCTTGTTCTTTTTTCCGCATGTGGCAACACTCTGTATTTATTCTGTTTTGTTTCTTGTTGTTGTAAAATGTGAAAAATGATGGAATGTAGTAAGCCGTTGTTGGCTCGTATATTTAGTGTTAAAATAAATTCGTGTTTACATTCCACTTTGGTGTTTATGTGAACGAACCAGTAGTGTAAGTGATTGTACTTAAAAACGCAATATCATTTGTTGGTACAAGTCTAGCCGGAGCGCTAGTGAAAAATAAAAGAGTAGAATCGAACATTTTATGAACTGCCGAGTGATATCGTCTGTGATGAAAAAATTACCTCAGGTTGTCCGGTAAGTTAACTTTGAACATTTTATTTCATGTCTAAAAATAATTTGTATTTAAAAGTGTAAAATTATTTTGAAAGTATACAGTTTCGATATTTTAGAACTAGTTTTGGGCTTGATTTAAGGAAAAATGAGTAAACTGGTATCTTTAAAAACAAAAAGAACTGCTCTACGGAGAAGTGTAACAAATTATATTAAGAAAATTGAAAATATAATTGCAAGTGATGACATTAATGTAATAGAATTAGAAGAAAATATTGAATTATTAAAACAGAAAGAAACGGAGCTAAAAAAACTTGATAGGGAAATTGAAGTTTTAATTACAGAACTTAAACAATTAGAAAGTGAGATAGATAGCGCACAGGAAATCTCAGATAAAATTGATTTGTGGAAATTTAAGGGTGAAAAAATATTGAAAATACAAAATGCTGATTTAAATAAGAGTGAAATTAAATCTGATAGTGTAATTTCAGTAAACGTGTTTAAGAATATTAAATTACCTAGGTTATCATTACCTACTTTTGGAGGTAATATAACAGAATGGATAGCGTTTAAGGATCTTTTTAATGCAGGCGTAAACAGCAGTACAAGTATATCTAATAATCAAAAATTACAGTATTTGAAGGCTTCATTGAAAGGTGAAGCGTATCGCGTCATTCAGTCTATTCAAATTTCGAATTCTAATTTTGAGATTGCGTGGAATCTGTTAGACGAAAGATATTCAAATCAGCGAGAACAAATATTTGCATATATATTAAACGACTTTTAAGTTTACCAACTATTCAAACAGAAAGAGCTATTGCTATTTTAAATCTAGTTGATAACATTAATGAAGTCATTTGCTCATTGGAAGTATTGAACCAAACCATTGACAAATTTGGTGATACATTAATGACTTATTTAATTTTGCAAAAATTGGATCCTTCTACAAAATTGTGGTGGGAACGTCAGCTTAAAAGCGGAGAAATTCCGAAACTTAAAAACTTAATCGAATTTCTTAAGAACTACGCAAGAACTCTTCAAAATAGCAAGCTAGTGGTAAATAAGGTACCTAAATCTGTAGTTCCGAATAAGAGTAATGCTTTTGTAGATACGTTAGATTGTGGTTATTGTAAGGAAGGCAGTTTAGCTAAGTGCTTGAAATTTCTTAATTTACCTGTTCAACAACAAATAGATTTCGTAAAACGTAATCATTATTGTTTCAATTGCTTATCTAATATGCATTTCCTCAATAAATGTAAGAGTCTAAATACGTGCCATCATTGCTTTAAAAAACATCACAGTGGCACATGGTATGCATAGGTACCTAATTCCTAGGTACCTAATAGGTCCTATTTACCACTAGCTTGCTATTTTGAAGAGTTCTTGCGTAGTTCTTAAGAAATTCGATTAAGTTTTTAAGTTTCGGAATTTCCCCGCTTTTAAGCTGACGTTCCCACCACAATTTGTCACCATTTGCACATGGTAAATTATTCAAGGAATAAGATTCAGTCAAACAGTATGTCTCCACACGCAGAAGAATTTATCCCTAAAAAAGTTGAGTCAGCAAGTGAAAATGTTTCGTCTACAGTCTGTGCCTCTCATTATGAGTCAAACGAAAACTGTAATCAAAAGAGCCATATTTTGTTGTGTACCGCATTAGTAAAAGTTCAAAATTCTAAACAAGAGTTTGTAAAATGCAGATGTTTATGTGATACTGGCTCTCAGAGGTCATTTATTTCACAAGAATGTGTAAATAAATTAGGATTAAAGGTCAAAGATAGTTCTATCTCTGTGTCATGTTTGGGAACATTTAATACTGTGAGTAATGGGGAAGTTGATTTATTATTCACTTCTCACTTCAAAAACGCTCAACATCAGCATTCGTGATGGATAAGGTGTCAGATAATATTCCCTATGTGTCTTTGCCTTCAATCATTTGCAATAATTTCAATGATTTAATGTTAGCTGATCCACTATTTTTCAAATCACAAAAAACTGACATTTTATTTGGTGTAAATGTATTTATGCATTTAATGACTGGAAAAATTGTCAAATGTGAACCTCACCTTCCATTTGCATTAAATTCGAGACTTGGGTGGATAATTCCAGGTACTACAAATTTTGAAACGCTGGCAACTGATCCAATATGTGTAAATCATTTAAGTACAAAAACTGACGAGTTAGTAAATTCATTCTGGGAATTAGAAAAAATTCCAAATGTGCAACCTTTAACAGTTGAAGAAAAACTTTCTGAAAGGCATTTTGAGAGTTCTCATTTCAGAGAAAAAACAGGCCGCTACTCAGTCGCATTACCGTTTAAACAGGATCGAGATAATTTAGATTATTCTCGCCAAATGGCACACAGAAGATTTCTTTATCTTGAGAAAAGATTAATATCCATGCCAGAAATTTACAACCAATATGTTCAATTGATGAAAGAATATTTATCTCTGGGCCACATGGACCTTGTTTCAAATACAGATCGTGAATTAGAGAATAAACATTATTACATCCCACATCACTTCGTCTTGAATAGTTCTAGTTTAACCACCAAATTAAGAGTATTTTTTATGAGAGTGCTAAAACAACAACAGGTGTATCTTTAAACGATACTCTAATGGTAGGTCCCAAAACACAAGATGATTTAATTTGTATTTTATTAAGGTTTAGATTTCATAATATTGCAATCACAGCTGATATAAGAATGACGTATAGGCAGGTAAAAATTCATGACAATGATAGGGATTTTCAGAGAATATTATGGAGAGATAGTCAAGATAAACAAATACAAGTTTTTCGCTTAAACACTGTCACGTATGGAACTGCTGCTGCTCCAAATCTTGCAACTAAAACTTTGAGTCAGTTAGCAATTGATGTGAGTCTTAATTTCCCAAAAGTAAAGACTGTAGTTTTAAGAGATTTTTATGTTGATGATGTTTTAACTGGTGTTGAGAATAGTCAGGAAGGTAATGAATTGATATAGGAATTGCAGAAAATGCTAAAAAAGAGGTGGGTTTGAGTTACATAAATGGTCCACAAATAAACCATCACTATTGAAAAATGCTGGGTTAGCAAACACAATTAATGATAATATGCATAGTGTAGTAGGCAATAAAGCCATAAAAGTTCTAGGAGTAGAATGGCATCCTGATAATGATATGTTCAAATGCAATTTCAGTGATATAGACAATCAAAGTGCCCCTACTAAAAGAATTATTCTGTCATTTGTATCAACGCTTTTTGATCCATCGGGATGGATTGCACCTTTTGTAATTCTGACTAAAATGATCCTTCAAGAACAGTGGAAATTACAATTATCATGGGATGACCCAGTACCAGAAAATATTGATCAAAAGTGGAAAATTTTGTGCCAAGAAGTCAAACTCTTAAATTCCATATATATATACCTAGAAAAGTCACCTTGCCCAATTATTCTCGATGTGAACTTCACGGATTTTGTGATGCTTCCGAAAAGGGTTATTCAGCAGTTATTTACGTTAAAACTTGTGATAACTCTAACACTGATGTGAAACTTTTAACAGCTAAAACTCGCGTAGCACCACTTAAACCTATCACGATTCCAAGACTGGAATTATGTGCTGCAATATTGCTGGCACACTTACTACAGGCGTAAGAGATGCATTACATATAAAACCTGATTCTCTGGAGCGATTCACAAATTGTATTGTCATGGCTAAGATCAAATCCTAAAAGATGGCATGTCTTTGTAGCAAACAGAGTATCTGAAATCCAATCCATTTTACCAGCTGAGAATTGGAACCATGTGAACGGAAAAGCAAATCCTGCTGATTGTGCATCACGTAGGTTGCTTCCTGCAGAACTACTGTCCCATGACTTGTGGTGGAACGGCCCACTGTGGTTAAGAAGCAATGAGGTTCCCGTGCATGAACCTATTACCTTAAATGAAGAAGAATTACCAGAAGCACGTAAAACATTCTCATTTGTAGTTTCTGAAAATGTAAAAGAACTTGATATTATATCAAAAATATCTTCGTTTTCCAAGTTGCAACGCATATTTGCTTGGCTATTGAGATTCATCTCCAATTCAAAGGTAACACGTGTAGAAAGAAATACATCCTTTTCATCAAGCAGTGAAATTCAACCCGCAATACGCTGAATTATTCGAATAGTTCAACAAGTGAACTTCAGTAAAGAAATTCAATGTTTTGAAGCCGGAAAAGAGCCACCTACAAATAGCAGTCTCGTTTGTTTGTGTCCAATTTTATAGGATAACAAAATATTAAGACTAGGAGGAAGATTGAAAATCGCACAGCTGTCAGAGAATGAAAAGCACCCAATCTTATTACCCTCAAAGCACCATGTGACTAAGATCATAATTAAATATTTTCATGAGAAATATTTCCATGCAGCTCCAGAGCTTCTTCTTTCTTTAATTAGACAGAAATTTTGGATCATTACTGCTAGGTCTGTTATTCGGAAAATAGTAAGAACTTGTGTTACACTTTGCAGATATAGAGCTCAAACTGCAAAACAAATAATGGCTAAACCATTCATGATTAAATATCATGCAGGACGCGGACTAAAATCATTTAAATCATATGTGTGTGTATTTGTCTGCTTCGTCATCAAAGCAGTCCATCTTAAAGTTGTAGAAGATCTTTCAACAAAGGCATTCTTAAGTGCATTAAAACGATTTATCGCAAGAAGAGGGAAACCTTTTGAGATTTTTAGTGATTGTGGAACCAACTTCAAAGGTGCAGAGAAAGAAATCAACAAATATCTTTTGCAGTGGAAGCAGAATGAAGAAATAAACAAATTTTTGCCGTCAGAGGAAATATGCTGGACTTTTAATCCGCATTCTGCTCCACACTTTGGTGGACTTTGGGAATCTGCAGTAAAATCAATGAAATCGCATCTGAACAAAACCGTTGGTGACACTGTCTTAACCTATCCTGAGTTTCAAACCTTGATTACGCAAGTTGAAGCTTGTCTCAACTCTAGGCCACTGTGTCCCATGTCATCTTACCCAACAGACTTAACTGCTCTAACGCCAGGTCACTTCCTAGTTGGAACTTCTCTAACTGCCATACCTGAACAAGATCTAAGTCACAGTCCTTTGAGTCATCTTGATAGATGGCATGTGAGACAGTTTATTCTTCAGCAATTTTGGAAAAGATGGAACCGGGAATACCTGTCTCAACTTCAGCAAAGACCTAAATGGCAAAAAAGTCAACGAGATTTAGAAGTCAATGACTTAGTCTTCATCAAAGATGACAACTTTCCACCACTTAAATGGAAGTTAGGACGAATAATAACTCTTCATCCAGGTTCGGACAATAAGATCAGAGTTGTTACGATCAAGACTAGTAGTTGTTTCATCGATCGTCCAATAGTGAAACTGTGTCCTCTTCCTATAGAAACTAAAAACTGTGACCTCAGAACTGTCTAATATTTTTCTATTTTTTGTATTAATTTGTTTGTGTTATTAATTGTTCTTTCATTATAGTTATAAATTGCAAGCAGCTAACTACTTGTTGAAATCCCAGGGGATTTCAACGGGGGCCAGAATGTTTATGTAAGTATCGTCTGCTGCACATTCCTTGGTTTCGTGTCCTCCGAATCCATGTAAGTTTCTTGTTCTTTTTTTCCGCATGTGGCAACACTCTGTATTTATTCTGTTTTGATTCTTGTTGTTGTAAAATGTGAAAAAAGATGGAATGTAGTAAGCCGCTGTTGGCTCGCATATTCAGTGTTAAAATAAATTCGTGTTTAGAGTCCGCTTTGGTGTTTATGTGAACGAACCAGTAGTGTAAGGGATTATAGTTAAAAACGCAATATCAATATTACTGGAAATTGACTAATTAGGCATTCCAGCAATAGATACATTTCTTAAAATCTTAAAAATGAAAGAAATTTTATAAATGGTTATTAGTATATATAATTCAAAGTTTTTTATTACTACCAAAACAAAAATATGCAAATTTTGCAAGAAAATAAAGAATATATATATTTATTAAATGAAGCCAGCTCTGAGAATTTTCAATGAAAAATAATAAAACTGTGAATCATTATTTATTTTCATCCTGATTGGTTTGATTAAGAGTTTCAAATATAACCCAAATTATAAAACATGCTAGGGAGAATTATGAAAAAAAATAATAAATGCAAAATTTTAATTGTTTATTTTCTAAACCAAAAAATTGATGTGTGTCCATTACTAGCATATCTACCCTATAATTTTATAAAGCAATATGTTATAAGATAATACATAAATAAAAGTAAACCATGAATAACAACATTAATAATAAAAATACAAATTAAAATTAAATTAATCAGAAATATTTTTAAAACTGAAAGAAGTATTTTTACTTATTATTGCAAGATAAACTTGAATGACATTTAGAGTTACATAATATATTTTCAGCTTTGCAAAGACATTTTTTGGTTCCACACTTTGTTTTACAATGGCATTTTTTAAATCCTTGACCACCAAAACTTGATTGTATATTTGCGAGTTGCCGTAAGGACTTGTTTTCAACTCCCTAATGTTTACAAATTTTGATTCACATACAGAAAGTTGATTTCTTGAAACAGTTCAGGAATAGTTCCATTCTCATTACCCAACTTATACAATCCCTTCAAATAATATTTCTAAAATCACCCCTTCCTCTATCTACGTCAGGAATTTGAACTCTAACATGATCACTAACACAGCATGGTGGAAATTCAATACTGGACAAAGATTTCATTTTTTAGCCTGTTTTGCTAAATTTGCTTTTGTTTCGATTCTATTATTAATGATGCCATCTTTTTTTTTGAGCACAAATCACATAATTCATTTCCATTTTTGCATATTTCACACTCAGCACTAGATACAACGCCTTCTTCACACTGAGTTTCGCGATGTTCTGTTCTTGTTCTTCCCGATTCTTAATTAGTTCCTCCAAGTGCTCTTCGCTAAGAACATCATCAATTATTTCGGACGGGAGATGAGATGACTTCAAACCAAATTTCACATCATAGCCGTCATCGCTTTATATGGGACGCTTTATACCATCATGATAGGCTCTATTCTTCATCAACTGAACAAATCTAAGTTCTTCAGACCATTTTTCACAATTTTAGTCCTTCATTCAGGTCATGAGCATATTCTGGATATCCTGGTTTGCCCTTTCCACGTTACCTTGGCTCGGATTGTGATGTGTTTTCCCATGTATTATTTTTAATGCTGTCCATATAGACCTTAAATTTTCAACCACTTTGTTGGCAAACTCTCTTTCATTATCGGACTGCAAAATTGACGGTGCTACGAATGCGCTAAAAATGTCCAACAGCACTTTAGCAATCTCTTCAGCAGTTTTACTATTTAATGGTCTAAAAAAACTAAACTTGTGGCTGAATGAAGGATCAGGGCCTACAGTGCCCAACTCTGTTTACTTGGCCCTGGGCCCTGAGGTACTATGCAGCATGTGCCCCAGCCAGGTGGTCAACCCAACGCGAGACCCTCGGTGTTTAGTTCTCAAGCAAGCTTGGTACTCATTTTATCGACCCCGAAGCGATAAAGGGTTAAGTGAACCTTGCCCAGCCGGGAGCAGAACTCGCGACCTGTAGCGTGACAGACAGGCGTGCTGACCACTACGCTACTGGGCTTCATTTAATGGTCTAAGTTGCACAAATTTCGTCAGATGATCTTGGTATACAAGAATGAATCTATAATTACCATCAAGATTGCTCTGCATGTCGATCAAATCATCTTGACAACGACTATTCATTTCATTTGATAAAATCGGTTTGACTACGATGCCCTTTTTACCCGATTTTAATTTCATTTGGCACGACTTGCATAATCGAAGGTATATCATTATAGTTTTCTGAGTGATATTTTTGTATTTTTGGGGGGTTTCGTTCACCATTTTGTTTCTACCACCATGCCCAACAGACACATGTATTTCATGAAGAATATCAAAGATGTCCTCATTTTTCACGTAACATTTAATTGCAGGGTCGGTTGCAGAAACAGGACCTATTAATTTATCAATATCTCCAACATTACATATGTCGAAACGCTTCAAACGACGACAGTGCACCTTGTTTCTTTTAGCACGCTGTTTAGCTCCTTTCACATCTTCATTAAACTGATTATATTGTACGCTATTCATGTAAAAAGTATTATTACCTTCCTTAGCTGATAAAACGTTTTGGAATTCTTCATGGAATTTTGATCTGAATATTTCGATCTCCATTATTTAGATAAATTCGTTAACACTTTACAAAACAAACACTCACAGGCAAGGGATGATACAATACTAACTCACTGCGTAGCTAACGCGATATAGATTTGCTCACTAAAACCGGCAAGAACTGGTTTTAGCCGGTTAAAACTGGAAGCATTGGGAACACTTCGGGCTTTAACCGACCAAGATTGCTTAGACCTAGCTTTAAACGGTTAAAGATGGAAGTGTTGGGACCTCTTCGGGCTTTATCCGCAAGGCCTGGGTGATCCGGACTTTTACCGGTTAAACCTAGGTTTACCCTTCATTCTTGCTTTAGCCGTAATATATACCCGCAGAGCCGCGGCTGTTACGATTCGTGCGTAAAATCCTTTGTCAGAAATCAGATAGTCTTTAAAAACAGAAGTAATTTTTCATGATATTTTTAACAGTGCATCCGCAAAGGCGTGACTGTTGCCACTCATGGGTAAAGTCCATAAATTACTGTGGGGTAGCAATGGAGTTACGAATAAAGAAGGAGAGATATATAAGGAAAGAGCAGCTGACGTCACTGTGTGTCGAATTACTGTGGACAGACAAGAAACACCTATCCGTTCTTTACGACCCCTTACTGTTCACATGAGTTACAGCAATTTTGAAATGATCATAACGACAAAAATGCAGTGGTAAATTGGCTGACGGAAGTGTTTGTAAACATGCCCTTTCCTTATGTGTAATGTCTTCTAGTTGAGATTTGCGAGTGAAGTAGCTGAGGAGGTTGTCACAAGATGGCGGCTCCTTTTTTAAAATCAGACCAACATTTTCTGATTACCGACTAGTGACTATCATGTTGTGGCCTTAGTGATGTATACGTACTAATACGTATACATTGATAAACATACAAGATTGGACACTATCATAGAGCATAATAGTAACACGATGACGGTGCCAAAGCCTTAAGTGACAAGTGGGAAGAAACTTCTCATCCACAGAATATTTCTGCTACTGAGCTTTTATCTTCATATGATCTTTCTTTAATAAAATGCATACGTTTGTTTTTTTCTCCTTTTAAGGCGTGTGTATAAATAAAGAGTTTGCAATATTAGTAAATAAATAAAAATAAGCTAAAAATCGTATCTTTAACAATCTGAATTTTCTTTACAGAAATAATAAAACGTTTGTTTTTAATGCAAACAGTTGGATACGATTTTAATGGGAAAATGGCTATATTTATGTTGAGTTAAATATATATATATATTGAATTATCTTAATGAAAAGGTGGTATTTATAGTTACCTTTAGTTTCCCCTCTTCCTTTTTTAAACTTATATATTATACTTACACAATCTTTGCTAATTTCCATCGCCAATTTCGAATTCTATTATCGTAATGTACGTAAATTTACCATGATTACGTATATTATAATAGTTGGAGGCAAAAATATCATGGATATTTTAATTTCCACATGTCAAATACATAAATATTTAATTTCTTGTCAGATAATTTTATTTAACTATATACCCACCAAACACGAATAAAATCCAATTAAAGTTACACATGTTATAATGTGACAGCAAGTAATATTCGGTGATGAAAATTAGCGAAGTACTTACAGTTTTGTGTTATTCGTCTTAAAAGAGATAAAAGAAGTTTCGATTTCATAAAGCAGAGAAGATTCTGTTGGACATATTTAAGGTTTTAAAAAGTTTTGAACAAAATTTCGATTTCCTTCATAATAATAAAAACACTTAAATTCCAACGATTTTCAACGACACATACCAACACTCAATTTCGAGAAAATCGTCTGCCTCGAAAAGAATACAATGGAATCAAAGTATAGATTTATAAGTATAGAATAGAGCATTAACAAATTTAATACACATACCTAAATTTGGAAAGCTTGTTAGTTCTTCACCCTTGTCACTAGTCATGCTAGTTAACGATGTCATTACAGATTTTGCTCTAACTGTTCTATCTTGTCTGTTTAACTATGTACGTATGTGTCCAAGAGTATATAGCACGTAAATAAGGATCATTTCATGAACCTGTAGCTCTATCTGATGCATAAAAAAATCTACGGTATTTTCAATTACGTACTTAAATTTCTTATTAAAAACATTCCTATTCTAGTCTCTACATTATGTTTATGTCTATGTACCCATTTGTTTGTTAATTTGTATTTGAAGTTTTAACTAATGGAAAATTTTGGTCATTATAATACATAACATTTTCCAACACATTCAGAATGCCGTAATAAAGCTTTACAGTTTCTTAAGATGAAAAATATTTAAATAAACAAGTGAGACAATGCATAAAGCAGTTGAAAACCTAATGACTGCAATGACCATCAATAGTCGGAAAAATATTCGATTCTTTTAGTGCAGCCCTGTAACGTCTACAGATTTCTATGTATGCTATTGCTATGTAATATGCTAAAAGTTTGTTCAGTTAAACGCATAGCACAGTTAAAAATTTCTATTCAGCCAGTTACGCCGATCAATAGAAATGTACTTGAGATCTTGTGTGTAACCCTGTATAGGATATATGCATCTTATACACTTCAAGTAATATGCAAAAAAAGAAAAACAGTTAAATTTTAAAATCCGTACCACCACTGAAAATGCACTCCCAGCCATTATTCTTCATAGTCGGTACTGTAGCCAAATACTTTGGAGCGCCCTTGCCAATGAACTATCGATTATAGGCACACCCGATTGTATAATAAGCGCTTTTTAGTATACCTCCGTGATATAATTAAATTTCAATGTGCTAAAATAGCGTCCCATCTTTAAGATACATCGCAAACGATATTTCCACATACACTGTAAGGTAACGAAATTCTTTTGAGTGTCCCTAACACTTCATTTTCAATACCAAACATGATAGGGTAAACCTCAGCAACCTATATCAATTTAATGGCATTCAGATGCTATTGACGTGAG
Source organism: Maratus speciosus (assembly GCA_963932465.1). NCBI lineage: Eukaryota > Metazoa > Arthropoda > Arachnida > Araneae > Salticidae > Maratus > Maratus speciosus. The sequence goes on from OZ010794.1 coordinate 38,247,527, forward strand.
TTAGAGAACGGACAGACAGACAAACCGAATTTATAGAAAGTGATAAAAAGGAGCTAAACTGACTTCTTCTGAAAAGGTCTAATGAAATTTCAACAGTTAAACCCTTTGCGACTGCTTGAAGAAAGACATATCTGAAAATAGTCTCTCATCACCACATTGACGTAGAGCTTCAAAAAATACTACCGTAAAAAAATATTCGGTGTTAAAGAGACTATGCACAGACGATATAATCCTATTGTATCGTTTTACAATTTTATCTACAGTATTTTCGGTAATTTTCATTATCTGAAGTAATACTTACTATTTTTATTTTATTGAAAAAATTGTCTGATATTGGATTATATTATCTAGTATGAACAATATATTTTTAAGAACGAAATGAGTGTCATTATTTTTAGTACATTAAACAATAATGAAAAAATGGCATTGATCCCAATAAAAGGATAAAAATCCTCACCATCACGTATTTTATCAGGTTATAAACCCGAATGATCGTCTCCCTCAAAACTCTTTTCACCCTTGCCCTAGACACAAATAACAATCACAAACTCTTGAACAATAAAATTTAAAATTCGTATTCTTCTAGGCATAGAAAGACGGTGAAAGCTCAATCGTATATGCATGGAATGGAAGCTATAATCGGAAGTTTGATAAAAGCTCAATCGTGTATATACTAGATGCAAAGCAAAATCGGATGTTTGATAAAAGCTCTATTGTGTATGCACGGAGCGCAATGCAAAATCGGAAGTTTGATGCCAATAACCCAAAGGGGGTGTAGGAGCAAGAAACGTTCTAAAAATACAATTTTTGTGTTACTGAAGGGCCTACAAACATGAAATTTGGCATTGTAGTTACTTATAAGATATAAATGATCTCTAAGAACATTTCTTAAAAAATTCGAAATTTAAAAGGAGTGAAAATGCGCGAAAAGCGTTGCAAAAACGTTCTAATTGCCGATTTGTAACGGATCTCTAGAAGTATCAAACCAATAGCAAAAGTAATAATTGGAAATTGATGCTTTCGGGCCGTGCTCGAACATAGGCTATTTTATGTCGGTGTCACTTACCACCTGGGTATTGCAGGAGCAAAAAACGTTCTAAATTGCGTTTTTTGAGATACTTCAGGAATTAACAACTTTAAATTAGGCATAATAGTTACTTATAAGAAATAAATGATCTATAAGAACGTTTCCAAAAAAATTCGAAATTTAAAAGGAAAGAAAATGAGCAATGTGTTCTAAAAAAGTTTTAAATGGGGGTATCTACAGAATCTCAGAAATTATCAAATCTATTCAAAAGTAATGGTTGGAAATTGATGGTGACAGCCCTTGCTCTAACATAAGCTCGATTTCATGTCTTTGTCACTATCACCTGGGGGTTGCAGGAGCAGAAAATATTCTAAATTGCGATTTTTGTGGTGCTGCAGGAACTAGCAACTTGAAATTAGGCTCGGTAGTTACCTATAAGATATAAATGATCTGTAAAAACATTTCCTAAAAAATTCGTAATTTAAAAGGGGCGAAAAGCGCTCTAAATTGCGATTTCTACGCAATCTCAGAAAGTACCAAACCAATTTCGAACGTAATGGTTGGAAATTGATGGTGACAGCCATCCAACATAGTCTATATTTTATGTTGTTCTCACTACCACTTATGGTAGCAGCAACAAAAAAGTTTTAAATTGCGTTGTGATACTGAGGGTTGTAACATTTTGAAATTTGGCATGGTTAATTATTTAAACGATGCAAATGCTTTCTAAGTACCGTCGAAAGACACCTAACTTGAAAGGATGAGGTGAGCAAAAAAGCGTTCTAAACACTTTCTAAATTGCGATTTTTATGCAATCTTACGAAATACCAAAACGATTTAAAAAATAATGGTTGTAAATTATCGGTGATAGAAACTGCTCAAACATAAGCTATATTTTATGTCGGTGCCACTAAAACTAGATGGTTGCAGGAACAAAAAACGTTATAAATTGCGATTTCTGTTATTTCTGCTAGAAAAATTCATGGTAGTTACGTATAAAATATAAATGATCTCTAAGAACAGTTGAAAACAAATTCGAAATTAAAAGGGGTGAAGTGGAGGAAAGGAGTGAAACAGTTCTACAAAAGTCCTAAATTACAAATTCTATGCAATCTAAAAAAAATAATGAACTGATTCCAAAAGTAATGGTTGTGAATCAATGGTGACAGTTTGCGATCCTACACAGGCTATATTTTATGCCAGTGCGACTACCACCTCGGGTTGGCAGAAACAACAAACGTTCTAAAAAAGCTTTTAAAAACTTCCTAAATTACTTTTTCTATGAAATATTAGGAAATACCAAACCGATTTCAAAATTAATGTTGGCAAATTAAGTGACAGTCCCTGTTTCAAGATAGGCATTTTATGTTGATGCCGCTACGACCAGAGACCGCTAGACAAGAAGATTGGAATTTGACATGATGGTTAATTTTAAGATATAAATGAGTACTAAGAATGGTTTCTAAAAAATTCAAAACTTCAAATGAATACTGAAATGAGCACATGAAATAAGCATGAAAGCTCAAAAATACTTTCTAAATTATCAATTATTTAGAATTAGTTTTAGTTCTCTTTATTAATTGAAGTTTCATTCCTGCCTAATGCAGCGTAATAATGAAGTTTAGTCGAACTGTAAATTAAAAAGCAATTTTTGAATTATTCCTAAAAGTATAATTTCTTCGAATAAAAATTACACAGCCCTGGAATAATCACCTGGAATATTTCAACTCGCATAAGCGAGCAAAGCCACTGGGTTTGGTAGTTAATGAAATAAAATAAAAATGCTTGGGAAAAACACTGTTTCCCATAGTTAATTTATGTTTACTTTAATGTATATGGTAGATTGATGGAATATTAATTTATTCATCATATTTTCCGTCATTGTGGGTCGTGCAGTTGCCAGTTGATGATGTACCCCAACGTGGTTTATTAGTGAGAAACTACTGAGCTAGGATATAGGATAGTACACTCTGGACCCAGATTCGAATCCTGGCCCCGGCTAATTTTTCACTCCTGTTGGGTTATTGTATTAAAGTCTGCCTTAAAAAAAAATATATATATATGTGTGTGTCTGTGTGTGTACCTTTAACTTAATAACTGTTCGAAACTTTGTTCCCATTAAAATGTATTGGCCATAGTGACTCCAAAATGACCCACTCATCCAATTTTCGCAAACATGTGATCTAGCCCAATGGTCTTCTCATGCCTCTAAATGCTAGGATACAAAATTTAATCAAAATCATTTGAGTCATTTTCCAATTTAAATGTAATGACCCACTCATCAAATTTTGTTGAACATATGACCTAGCCCAAATGTCCTTACCCCAAAATGGTGGGATACAAAATTTAGTCAAAATCGTTAGAGCCGTTTTTTACATAAAATTTGCAAACGCGATTTGATCTAAATGAGGATTATGGGACAGTATTGCCATGCCGTAAAAAATTCTGAATTCAATGGTATAGGGGGCAAATAGGAAGCAAAAAATGGTTTCAGAAGCAAAGTACACTGTTGGTTAGCCTACATAAAATTTATTTATGAATCAAGTAAACATGCCAAATAAATATTGAATTCAATATTTATATATTTTTAAAACACTTATCTCATAATGGGGGCAAAGAATACATGATAATGAGATATGTTTCACTTAAATCCTAGGGAGTTTTTTAAAAGGAAAATTTAACAAACAGGTAAGATTCTTTTTGCACACAAACATATTTTTAGCACACTTCTGATATTTTTTCAAAAGCATTATTTCAATAAAGCCTTTCCTATCGCATAAGATATTGAGGTACAATTTATTCTTTCAGGTCAAAATAAAATTTAATTTTTTGGGGAAAATTGCTTTATAGTGAAATAAAAAATAATTTAAAGTAACGATCAAAGAGGCTTTGCATAAAAGTTTATTGAAACCTAATGAACATATCTAGAGTTACTTGCTTATTTTCAAAAACATAATATGCCATGCAAGAATTTTTGAGGATTTAGAACAAAGTGCAATATTTTTAATTACTAAATGCTAAAACACAAGAGATGCGTTTAGTAAACGCAATGTAATATGCAGGATTCATACACAATTTTGACAACAAAAATATAAGAGATTTTCAGGAGTTGTCTATTAGGTATGAGACAAATAATGCTTTCTTAGCTAACTATTCTGAGAAAATCCTTTGGAACATATTTCACAAACAAAGGGTTTCTCTCTAGTGTGGGTCAAAAGATGTCTTCTTAGACTTCTATTATTAGAAAATCCTTTAGAACATGCTCTACAAATAAAAGGTTTTTCTCCTGTATGAGCCAAAAGATGTGTTCTTAGACTTTCGTTCCTAGAAAACGCTTTGAAGCATACTTCACAAGCAAAAGGTTTTTTTCCTGTATGAGTCAAGAGATGGCTTCTTAGATTACCATTCGTAAATAATCCTTTTGAACATATTTCACAAACAAAGGGTTTCTCTCCTTTATGTGTCAAAAGATGGTTTCTTAAATGACTGTTATCATTACATTGTTTGGAACATATTTCACAAACAAAAGGTGTTTCACCTGTATGAATGCTTCTCACATGTTTTCTTAGATGACTATTCTGAGAAAATCCTTTAGAACATGCTCCGCAAATAAAAGTTTTTTCTCCTGTATGAGTCAAAAGATGTGTTCTTAGATTACCATTCCTAGAAAACGCTTTGAAGCATACTTCACAAACAAAAGGTTTTTCTCCTGTATGAGTCAAGAGATGGCTTCTTAGATTACCATTCGCAGAGAATCCTTTTGAACATATTTCACAAACAAAGGGTTTCTCTCCTGTATGTGTCAAAAGATGGTTTTTTAAATGACTGTTATCATTACATCGTTTAGAACATATTTCACAAACAAAAGGTGTTTGACCTGTATGAATGCTTCTTACATGTTTTCTTAGATGACTATTCTGAGAAAAGCCTTTCAAACATATTTCACAAACAAAGGGTTTCTCTCTAGTGTGAGTCAAGAGATGTCTTCTTAAAACACTATTTTTAGAAAATGTTTTGGAACATACTTCACAAATAAAAACTTTTTCTTCTTTATCAGTGGAGGAATGCTTTTGTTTATCACCATTTTGAGGAACAAAGTTCTGTTCTCTAGAGGAAGAATTTTCTTCTGTAATTGATGACATTTTAAATGAAAAATGTTTGTTTCGCATGATAACAGAAACGCCTTCAAAGTATCAGTATGAAGAGATTGCTGCCATTTTCATCCAAGGAAATAACTTATTAAACTTCAGCAAAAAAGTTTTATCTACTCTTGAATCTAAAAACATAAAGAAAAATAATAAAGGACCCACTGTTTAATAAATTTCACTAAAATTTAACAGTGAATTAAATAGCCAATTTGACTATTTTCATTCCCTTAAACAGTACAAAATTCATCCATTAAATTATCACATTATATATTCTCAGGTATAACTTAACTTGGGTATATATACCGATACATATGTGTACATATAAGAAATATTGATCCTGTTTCACCTACATTTTTCTCTGGAGTTTATATGATAGATGCTATACACATATACGTTATCATTTTAGAGGAGACTAGGGGTCTGGCACTTGCTATTGTAAGATGTCTCTAGGGGGTGGAGGGATTTTTCTTTTGATATAATTATCATTTTTGATCCAATCAAAATTTTCTTTTTTGGTATTTTTTCTTTACATCAGTAAAGTCTGTTTTTTTTAGTCTATAATTTTTTTTTAGTCAGTTATTTATTTTTATGTGAATACAATGTTATTATTAAAACTATTAAATGATTACAAAACCATTTCATTTCAAAATATGGAATATCCCATTCCTATTCTTCTACCACATATATAATTCATTGTAAAAGAAACCAGGTTCGAAATTATACTTGTTATATTTACTAGCAAAATATGGAAATAATATTGTCCACTTTTTTTGTTTATAAGAACTTTTTGCTCAACCTAGTAATATATACTTTTAAGTGGTATTTCTTACTGTTATTTGATATAAAGTTATTTATAATAGCGATATTTTATTAACTTTTCTCTTCATTTAAATCAGTAAAGTATGCGAATAATAAATGTATAATACTACCTGCATATCACAGCAATCATATAACAAGAAAAACAAAGAAATTATAAAATAATAATGATAAAATAAAAATATAAACTGATATCAATATCATTTGTGGAGGGGGTTCGAGGAATGAAATTGTATGGGGGGAACGGGGTCAAAAATTGCGAAAATGTTGATATCTTTATATATGTACAGTCCCATACCCTTTAAACTTACTGACAGTACAGATGCATCCTATGTTAGGCTTACAAAGCATCGACTCTTTGAAAGGTTGCAAGAATATAAGAGTAATTTAAAACACTCTCCACTGCATCATCAAGAACTTTCTTTAAAGGAAGTATTTAGATTATTAACTTTGACAATGCCAAAATTCCTTCAAAACAAGACCATACGTTTAAAGCAATTATTCGGGAACTGTGGAAGATTTGTTTAAGAAGTCTGTAATGATAGGGTTTTCGTTTTGAATTTCAGATGTTTGGATCAGTATTTTAAAAGGATCTCTTGCATAATATTCTCAGTAATGTAGTTTTAATTTATTATTAGATATGAGATAGCGCTACTGAGTTCGGTCATGTAACATGTAAATAATTTTTGCCGTTTTGAATTTAACAAAATTAACTCCTGAAGATGGTTTTAAAGAAAAAACTGCAATGGCAAAAACATTTTTTATTTTTCTGATTATAATTTTTAGATCTTTGTTTAAAATCTCGGAATAAAGTGTGCATTGGATAGCAACTTATTGTTTTGTTTTCACATACATATGTGTGCATGCACCTTAAATCAGGGTAGAGTAGGAAATGAGACAGAAATTGGGTTGAATTATTGAGACTAGTGTTAAGATGAAAAATGCCCAGCAATACTATTTTTAAGAATATACTGATCTGGAAGCCACCACAGTCTTCTGACGTATTAACCTGTTGGGGACGAGCGACTGGTATACATGCCACTTAAGTTGCTCAGAATCTTCACTATTCCCCGCGGTTATTTTTTATTATAAAGTTTACCTTATTTAATCATTTTCTGTTTTGAAACACCGGTGGTAAAAGATTAAAATTAAGCAAAGCTTTAAAATTTTTGCCAGTAGCATCGTCCGTGATCGACAGCTACCATTCAGTCAGTAACTGAAAGAAGGAGCTCAGATTTTGTGTGTTCCGCGAGTATTGGCAGTCCCACAGAACATCTGATAAAAATTAACTGCAAAAACATGCAACATCTCATATCAATAGAACATAAATATTCACAGGTCAAGATGAGGATAGACATGCCATTGTTTGAATTACATACCTGTCAACACGTCAATTTTGAAAACCGTGCAATTAATGAAGAATTTGGGGGGTTGCCCGGAGAACAGACCGCCCGCCCCCCTCCTTTCTTTGCAAGTGAGCCTAACGCTCCATTCAGCTGGTGGAATGGTTATGAAAAAATTGCTTCAAATCTCATTTGAGAAGAAATTTTTTTATCGGATATATTTGGACTGTACAATGTACAGTACATATACAGTGTGATTCTTAAATATCGAAACAATAGGCTATCACCTTAATTAATGGTCCTAGGTACATACTTCCAATTGCAAAGTTTCATAAAAAAGGTGCAAAATAGGGTGAGATAAGTTACAACTCCATGGGAGGTCTATTTGAGAAAATACGAAAATTAAATTTTTATACGGCCCCTGTACAGTAAAATTTCCAATTAGGAAAATTTTCCTTATCCATTCCTGAACTAAACACAAAAATTCCATCTTCATATCTATAAAACTCACAGAGTTATGTCTATTTAAATAATTCGTCAGGTTTTAAGGGATTAGACACAAATTGAAATGCGTGTAATCCAAGAAACAATGTTACTTTAAGAATTCCAGGAAACATGCAAAAAATATATTTATTGAGTTACAATTTAAATTGTTTTTCTTTTTTGTGATAGTTAACCATATAATTTGCAAACAAAGTCACATCCTAAAATTTCTCATAAAGTTAAAAAAAAAATTAAAACTATTATTATTTTTTTAAGTGGGGTAATTTAAAATCATTATGACTCGAAACATTATTTGTCGAATTTGCTTTCTTTTTAATTTAATTAGAGAGTAGAGGTCTGCATGGGCCGGAATTCATAGGTCCGGCCCTAACTCGTCCGAACAAAAACTACCTTGGTATGGCCCGATCTAAAAATTAAAAGTTCAGCACGAGCCCGGAACGACCCGTATATATTTTTACCGTTCATGGCCCGGTCCGATGCGGCCCGTACCAAAATCAGTGAAAACAGCACCGGACGTCCCGTGAAAAAATTAATTAAATCAACCAGTCAATTAAATTAAATCAGTATGGACCGTGCAGACCTCTAAAAGAGTAAAATATAATTAAAATTTTGTTTGAGGGCTTATTAAAAAATTCATTTTAAAAATATTAAAATATAAATTTAGAAAATGATGCAACTTATTTAAAAAATCATATTTATTAATTTAAATAATTAAAAAAACATGTTCACATCCTGCACCTTTTTTCTTAGCAATTCTTGACTTATAACCATTTAAAGACGAGAAATAATGGAAAAAAAACATCATGCAGAAAAATGCATTTAAATTTTTAAACAAAGATTGTCTCCTAAAAACAATGTTTAAATACCTTTTGAAAAAATGGAGGTGAGTAAAGTAACTCCTTCCCGTAGCTTAATCTTCTGATTCAGTTTAACTTTTGCCCTTTCCACTTTCTTTCTGTAGTATTTAAATGTCCGTCAGTTGATTTTAAACAAGGCTTTTACTAACATGCCGATTAAGAGCTTTTTTATAATTTTAACACTCACAATTTCAGATTTTAAATCGTCCGGGCGAGGTTGTTAAAAAAAAGTCTGTATTCTGGTGCCCAGCCAGACCCGGACCTTACTTTTTCAGAAGGCTCGGCCGGGGCGGACTCAAGGTATTTTTTCCATACTGAACCGGGACTGGATTCCTTCTTCCTAGGTCGGCACGGGGAGAAATTTTCACTTTCAAACCAACCCGTATTAAAATCATTGCCTCTGACTGACCTGATCCGTGCAAAAATCAGTAAAATTTGCTAAAAATTTTTTTAAAAAATGCATACATGTTTAAATTGCCATTATTTTACAACTAAACTTAAATATTCATTTTCTTAGGGATAGTAGTTTTCTAGGCAAAAAAATTAAAATACAGTAAAACCAGTGCAACAGAACCTGCCTATGACGAAATCCTATCTGAAATGAAAAAAATATGTTGATCCATAGAAAATGAATATAATAATACCTGAAAAAAGAATAGACTACATTTACACCTGCTAAGAAGGGAACTTATCTATAACGCAATTTTTTTCTTTCCTATATGATTCCGTCTTAGAAGATTTTACTGTATAGCTTTTTTCAAAGTCTCCAATACATGGAATATGTATTAACGATATTAACAAGTGAAACATTTACATACGAATAGAGAATGTACGAATACGAATAGAGAATACATTAATTAAAAAAATATACAGGGTGTCCATAATTAAACGACCCTACTTTAAAGTTGTCTACATACGAAACTATTGGTCAAAAAGTTGTTAAATTTTGTGACGGACATAATAAAGAAATGGGAATTTGTTTGAGCAAAAAAAATTTAGTTCAAAATTTTGCCACCAGAGTGCGTTTTTTAATAAATTACACATTTAGCCATCGCCCACTTAATATAAGGCCTGAGCTGTGAGAAAAAAATGGCCGCTGTCGTAGGCGGATTTTTTTTTTTCAGAGTTTGTACGGTCTGTTCAATTCGAACACCAATAATTTTTAAAAGCTTTTACGCTTTATTTTTTTCAGGGGGCGGTCTGTGTCTTTTCCTTATTTAATCTGATAAAAATAAACCGTAAAAGCTTTTAAAAATGTGTAATCCATTAATAAGCGTCCTCTGGTGGCGAAATTTTGAACTAAAATTTTTTTTCGCTCAAACAAATTCCCATTCCTTCATTATATCCGTCACAAAATTTCACAACTTTCTGACCAATAGTTTCGTCTATAGACAACTTTAAAGTAGGGTCGTTTAGTTATGGACACCCTGTGTATATATCACAGCCTACGGTGCTTCTTTACAAATGAACATTATAAACAAGAAAAATAAAAGCTATAATAAGTATTTTTGGACGGAATTTCTCATACGAAATAATTTTTAATCATATCGATGTAAAAAACTATGTTTTGCAGAAATTTAGTCAGGCCGGTCCAAGCTCGGGCTGAGATTTTAACTTTTTTCCAGGCCGGGCTGAACATTTTTTCTATGGTTGGCGGACCCAGGCCTGGATATTTCAACTCGAGCAGACCTCCAGCATATTTTGAAAGTGAGTTTAAAGTAAAATCTGTACACTGCTTTCTTATGTCCAAAGGAGAGGCGCTGTTTTAAATCGACGTTTAATAACGTACAATTTGTGTATGATCCCTATCTTGCATTCAAAATAAGTCACTATCTCGTCGCTCAGAGGCATGGTAAATAGTGTAAGCAACGAACTTTGGTTTTTAATATCTGCGAATTTTGGAGATATCGAGATGCAATTTTTTTTTTTTTTGTGTGTGTGTGTGTGTATAATTCACGAATGGATAAAGAAAAAATTCCTAATTGAAAATTTTACTCTACGGGGGCCGTATAAAAATTTAACTTTTGTATTTTCTCAAATAGACCCGCCCCCCCCCCCCCCCCCCCATGGAGTTACAACTTAGCTCATCAAAATTTTCACCTTTTTTTATGAAACTTTGCAAATGGAAGTATGTGCCTAGGGGCAATATTTAAGGAGATAGCTTATTCTTTCGATATTTATGAATCCCCCTGTATGACGTTATAAACTTTATGGAAATTTTGTACCCCACTGCTCCTTACGATAGCATAGATTATCATTCCTAGATCCCACCCAACTACCTGGCCCTAATTATTATCAATAGCTAAAACTTTTTTTTATTTTTAAAATTTTTTCTTTCATTTTATTATTTACATAGTAAATGTACAATGCTTTTGTACTGAATCTGTTATGAAACTACAATATGAAATATGAATCTAACAAGAATGTAATGCTATGAATCTAACATGAAACTGCATTATTTTTGTATTGAATCAAAATTCGCTTTAGCAACTATCACAATCTCAACTTAAGGCAAAAGTAGTTGAAAAGCAGACCTTTCAGAATGAGGTTTAAGATTTAAAATGAATTATTAGTTATATTAATTATCACTTCAATATATGTATTGCACAAAATTTTCAAAAAAGGATATTAGAGTTCAAAATTTTAAATTGTGCATGGAGATATGACGTGATATGTGGGATAGAGACAAATATTAAGCTCGATTCCCTAAGGGTCGCACGGTTCCAGGGCCCTGAGCAACCTTTCCCACTTTTCAATGTCTTTAGTTCGTGCCATTTGCCTGTTATCATTCGTATCGTTATATCATCCATATAACTGTACCAATCAGTAAGATTGTGTTAAAAATAATAGTATTTCTATGGAGTTCTTTTACCTGGGGTTTATTCTGTTGAGCTGTCTACATGGCAGACCAGATGTTATTTACCAATAAGTTTATCTGACCGAAATATTATCGCCGGTTGTCAGCCCAAGAAGCTTACACGGTGTGTAAGCCAAGGATTCCCGACTTGGGCATTTTTTCGCTCGGTTGGAAAAATTCATTTCGTATGATAACTTTACCAATCAGTAGGATTGTATTAAAATTAATAGTATAGCTTTATTAGTTTAAAATTTATAAAAGGATGTAAAAATGCTGCATCATTAGGAATGCAATGAGATAGTAATAAGCTAACAAAACAAAAGTATGACTTACAATAATTTTTTTCTAAAAAATTAAGAAATGCATGGAAATCCAAACAATTTAAGATATGTTTTGAAGCACTTACCATGCAGGGAGGTGAGTTATTAGCAAAGATATTTCGTTTTGTCCTATTTTTAGCCTTTTCTACAGGAAAAATTCATTGTTGTATTCGTTAGATAGGAGGATATTTGTAAAGTCTTCCTGTTTTACATATATATAAAAAAATGTTCTATTACTGTAGTTAGCCAGTTTTATTCAATGTTTTAACTGTAAATAATATTTTTCATTATGCTTTATCAAGAAATAGGTTATTAAAATATCCTATTATTTGCAGTGTATAATAATGTTAAAATTACTGCTAATGGGGATGATAGGAAATTAGTACATTGAATTTAAAGTCTGCATAACACACTCAACATTTAAATCTAAGCCACATTTGGAAGCTGTCATTGAATTTAAAAAGGACAAAAACATGAGTAAACTTGATATATATATATTTTAATGCAAATAGATATATTTCGAATCAAAAATCTGTACTTTATGATTCTGTTATTGAGATAGGTGCATACTCCAAGAAACTATACATTTCTTAAAATACTGACATAGTTAATAATCTGATTCAAATGTATAACAAATTTCAATACCTTCATCTTTTCTGTAGCTCCCTTTTAACCCTTTATGCTCTGACGGTACTTTAAAGTATCATTAAAATAATTTGTTATAAAATTTACTTAATAGACTGATTAATAGTAATACAGTTTGGAATGAGTTATAGATACTTTATCTTGTTCCAAAACATTATTGGTTGTGCAAAAACAAAAATATTTTTAAAAGGATGATTTCTTTTTCATTTCCATCTTTTTGGCTTTCTTGACTTTGAAAGATTGTGTGGTTAAAATTTTCAGTTGGGAAATATCTCTATATTTCTATTGTAAGATTACATTATATTAATACATGTCCTAATTCTACAAAATACGAAAAAAATGTTTTAAATAAAAAGATTTGAGTGGAGTTATAAAAATTGCAGAAAATCCCTATAAATTCGGATTTAATTAAATAATTTTAATTGGCAAAATCCTTCTAAAATTTATTAAATGATTGTGTAAATCTTTTAATGTTGTTTCAAAAATTCACGAAAAATGCTTTAGAACAGTTCTTCATAATTTTTTTTTCTTTCACGTACCCCATTCTTCGGCTTTTGCTTTTAGAGTATCACCATTTCTCAGAAACATACCCACCTCCACTTAATTAGATAACACAAACATGCTTTTTTAAATTAGTAATCTTCTTATCACAACCATATAATGAATCTATACAAATAACATATCATTTCATATATTTTTATGACTTTACTAATGGGGATGACAGGAAATTGATACACTGAATCTAAGGCCGGCATAGCACACATACACTAGACATTTAAACCTATGTCACATTTGGAAGTTGTCATTGATTTTGAAAAGGAGAAAATCTAACCTCAATAGCTGTCACCCTTATGACACTTGCAAGATCTTTATTGAACTGACTTGCAATTGAAGTTTTTTTTTTTTCATTTTTCGATAAGTGAGTAATAGTTTAAAGCTATTTTTGCCTGATGACAGCAGCTTTTTTTTTCATTTCCCATACTTGAAATTGGGTTCAAATTTTATATTTTGATAGTATTTTCTGTCTTTACCAAAAAATGGAAAAACTGTTTGATTACATAGTTTCAGAATTAAAATACCTGTCAATTACTAGAAATCAGGGTTAGGTTTTTGATGTCAAAAAGTGATTTTTGACAGGACATGTTCAAAATCTGTCAAAAACTGTCGTAAAATGTCAAAAACCATATATATATATATATATATATATATATATCTTTTTTAGCAATCATTAGTGAAATTTTATATTAAATAAAGATAAAAATTGATAAAGTAATAATTTATATGTTATATAAATAATTTTTATTTAGTAATATACTATAATTAAGTTGTAATAAAATTATAAATCATAATTCAAATTATTTGACAATTGTCATGCTAGGAAAATGGCTAAAAATATTGAAATTATTATTAAATTCATTTTTGAAAGTATTATTTATATCTTTATTACTATTAAGTGTTCAGTTTATTATAAAAAAAATTAGCAATCTAATTTATGCTTTAAAAAAAGGCTTGTGTAAAGCTAAAGTGGCTACTATCTATTCAAAGTTACTTAGATCTTTAATGATTCTAAATGTTTGTTGATGTTCTCTGATTAAATGATTTATAATATGAAATCAATATAATTAAACGTTCTTTAAATCAACAACTTTAAAGCAGATGGTTTGTTATTTTCAATATTTACACATATACATATCTTCGTTTTATTATGCTAGTTTCGCTTTAAATTTTTAGAACAATTTTGTTATGTTACATTTTATTTTTATATATTATAAAATAGCCACCCCCCCCCCCCCCCCATTTTTTGAGCATATTAATTCAAGTTTGTAAATGATGAACAGTGGGAAGCAGCTTGAACAGAACATGGCTTCTTGAAATAAAGCTAAGTTTTCTAAGATTTGTCATTGCTTTTGAAGTTGAATATCTACCATACCCTTAAAAGTTTCATCTCAGCTCAGGATGTTCTAGGAACGGTATGTTGGAAAGGCTTCAAAAGGAAATACATACACACACACACACACACACACACACACATATATATATATACCAAGTGAATTCATACAGCTCATGGTGTGTTTGCAAACCAATTCCAGTCCATGCAGTACAGCATCAAGTGAGCGGATATTTTCAAATTTTAGGTTTATCCACTCCAAATTGCAAAATAAACTTGGAATACAAAAGACATCAAAAGTAATGTTTTGCTACTACATGCTCCATGAAAGAAAAAAAAAACTTAGAATAAGAATAACATTAAAACAATATAAAAATAAAAATATGTATATGTAATTTCATACATTAAATTGTAGAAGTATTTTCATTTTAAAAAATTAAAGTATCTAATAGTTTGATTTGTATATATTTTTAATGTAACAATAACAATAATTTTAATTACTTTTTATTCTATATTTATAGCTTACAATTATTTTTTATTTTCTAAGCAACTTGTTGAAGCAATATCATGTTTTGAGTTTTATACAGAATATGTGTTTTTTTTATGTCTAAAACTGTCAAAAAGTATATTCAAATGTCTAAAACTAAAATTGTGAAAAATTGTAAATTTAATGTTGTTGTTGAAATAATTTTAAACAGTATTTTGACTCAACTTTAGATTTTTTATAGTCGCTGTCAAAAACTATGCCAAAAAGAGGTTTTGACATGACAGTTAAAACCATAGTTAAAACAGGATAAAACCGTCACACTGTCAAAAACTTGCCACCCTGCTGGAAATATACAAAAACTAAAGTCCTTTCAAAATACAGATCCAAACTTCTGGAATAGAAAAGGAAATAGCGTCATTACATATTCCTTGACTTCTTAAATAAATCTCTAAAATTCTCAGAAAACTGCTTTAAACGGATGGACTTGTTTTGAAAGAATCCTGATATTATCAAAATCAATAAACAAAATACTTCCTTTGAAGAAGGTTCTTGACAAATGCAAGGGAAAGTTTATTATATTTTAAATCATTTTAATAATCTTTCAAAGAGGCAACGCTTTTGTCATCCTCATATATGAAGAATCTGAAGTCAGTAACTTTAAAGGGTATGTCATAAACTCCAGAGAAAAATGTAGGTGAAACAGGATCAATTTTTCTACTAGTAATTGAAACAAAGTCCTTGCAAAGGTGCATAATATTTTCAGTAATTTTGTTTTAATTCATTTTTGGATACGAGATGATGCGACTGAGGTTATTTAAAATGTTTTTATGAAATTTCTGTTACTTCTTTCAGTTTGAATAAGTCTTCGATTTTGTAAAAGGTAAATAATTTTTTGCAGATTTGTATTTTAGAAAATTAACCACAACTAAGGATGGTTTTAAAGATATAGGGGAGATGGGGGCACATGTGAACAGTTCGCATAAATATAGCTTTTTCTCATAACTGGATTAATTCTTATAAATAAAAACTAGTCAGTATAGTAAACAGAACTTTCTTTTACACATGGTCATTTTTTTAAAATCACCTGTACAGTTTTTCTTACATTTTTTAATAGTTTTATAAATTCAAAAAATTGTTCACATGTGCCCCATCAGCGGGGTAGTTGTGAACACTCGTGGGGCACATGTGAACACAAGGAAAAAATATCCTTTGACATGCTTTTTCTCCTGTTATTAATTTGTTATCATATCCATTACTTATATTATCAGTTAAATTCACCGTAAAGAAAAAAAAATATTTTTTTTTCTAGTTTCTGAGTGATATGTTTAAACAAAAGATTTTAAAATGAAACTGAATATATATAAAACTGTTCTGACACCATACCCAAGAATTATATTAGTTATCAATTTGAAAATTTTACATTTTAAAAATGTTACTGATATCCATCCCAATTCAAATTATCCTATTCATAGCTGTTGTTTGAGAGATGGAAGTAAGCCATCACTCAGGGTTTGAGACAAATGAAAAGAAAAAAATATTACAAAGTTGTTTGCAATAATACTCTTTGTATTAACAATGCATAAAAAAATATTGTTTAAAACCGTTTACTAAAATAGTACATAACACTTATTGCATTTTAGGAAACATTGAATTTATTTAAATTATAATTGAACTCAAATGAGCTTCTTGCTCTTTGTGTACTTTCTGACAAATGTGGAAGTGGAAGTTTCAATACAATATAACTTTTTGTATAACAGAAATGTCTACTATTTCAGGGAAATTATTTGAATTGTATCTGAGATTCTTTCTCAGGAATTTACCATATATTTTATCATTATCAATTCTTTCTATTCGCCCAACAGAGAAAGTTTTTGATTTTTGTGAACTGTTCATATCTGCCCCAACTAGTCTGTTCACAAGTGCCCCGCATGGCTGCTAGAGTTAAATTGATCAATAATTAACATTTATCAATTTTAGGGAACAGAACAACTTTATCCAAAATATTCATTAGTAGTCATAGTATATGTTAAAACATTAAAATTCAAATAACTAAACAAATAAATAAACTTTATCACTTACCAAAGTTGAAACCGACATTTTACATTTGACATCTACAAACAGTGTTTTGGCTACTGAAGACAAGCAAAATGTCGAAAAGCTTCAAAAATTTTTTACCATATGTCTACAGCTGCTGCCATCTTTCGTAATTTTTTTCAAATAAAGAAACTTATAATAACTATTGAAAAACTGTGATGTTCACATCTGCCCCCTGTTCACATGTGCCCCCATCTTCCCTACTGAAACATCAAGTATAATTTATACACTTGTGATTTTAAATTTTACATAATAGTGTTTGTTTACAATAATGCATACGTTGGATAGCAACTTACTTCTTTTCTTTTTTACATTATATAATTTATTTAATATAAAGAAGCTATTTATATATATTTTCCTACAAACAGAAGTAAGTAGTACAACATAGACTCCCTAAAATCTGCACATTGTTTCAGATATAAACAGTAAAACTTACATTTAAGATGTTGGTGAAAAATTCAAGATTTTGTTTCATTTTTTATTTCATTGTGTACACATTTTAATCTGTAATTCTGGTTAATATGATTGAACTTGTGCTTTCTCATGGAGAAAGTATAAATTTATTTCAGAAAAAATTCAAGTAGGGATAATATCAGTGGCAAACACAATCTTTTTACCAAATATATTTATGTGTTAATATTTTAGTAGCTTTTTTGATTATTATGTATGGCTAAACATGAAATTAAACTTTGTTACATATTTTAAGATTCTGATGTAAATTTTTAGTGTACCTTTATGGGGCAAGTTTCATCGAATAATTTAAGAAAAATTTATCTCATCATTGTTATGCAGTATTAATTATTTACTTGATCTTTACTTTCAATATTTAAAAAAATAATAATAATAATTAAGGATGAACCAAAACAGGTTTTAAGGCCAAAACCGAATTTCAGTGATCTTCCTATTTTCGGCCGAAAACGAAAATGTCCAAATTTTTTTTAAAAGTAATTAAGTTGTATGTATTAAAGTAATTACTACCTAAATAAATATACATAATTATTAATTAACTATATGAATTTATTAAATATGCATAATTATTAATTAATTATGCATATTTATTAAATATACACAATTATTATTTGTGTGGCCAAAATTGGCTCTCTGTGCCTTATACCCAAAACTTTTTATTTTCATATAAAATAAAACATAATTCATCAACGACACAGAAAGATTTTCTAATTATAAAAATTTAATTAAAAAATGTTTTAGTTTTATGTATACACACCTCGATTTATCTTTTATAATGTTTTCTGTAAATGATCATCTGTAACACTAGAACTATTTCAAAGAGTATTCAAAACTCTTCTGCGGTTTCAAACTGAAAATTTTCTATTACTATTATGTCTGCAGCGTTTAATGAGCACGTGAAAAAGTTTAGTTATATATATCCATTGCTTGCTTTATAATTTGCATTCACGTCTTGAGTCAGTCATGACTGATAATTATAAAAAAGTTTCTAGCAATAAATAGTCTCATTTCAGCCGATAAAGCTCAAATCGATGAGTAATATTGACAATTTCCAAAGGAAGAAACAAGATTTTTGGAATACTGATAGTTTTGGTTGGGCCACATTTTCGCCAAAAACGAATTTTCAGTCGATCTCTAATAATAATTTTTCAATGTTTATTGGTTTAGTTTATTACTTTATAATTTTACTTACATAAATACCTTATTTATTATAAGCATTCATTATAATTTCGAGTGCACTATTTATTACATTCAAATTACTGTTTAAAAAACACATACTGTACTTGACTATCCCATCGAGGAATTTGACCAAATAATAGAAAATGACAAACTATTCGATAAATTATACAAATTGACATTAGAAAAGTAACATAACGGTGACTTTTTCTTTTGAAAAAACTATGTTGTTAGTTTGTTTTGATTCTCTAAGCATTAGGTTTGTTTATATTTTGTAAAAGATTTTTAGATTTAGATAAGAGCAATTCGCTCGGTTATTTGGTGATCAATTGCTAATATGTTTACTCTTGATGTCCTTTTAAGTCAGTGTGATGCGTCTAAATTAAAAAGTGTTTGCATTTCTTATATCTGATGAATTTATTTTGAATGTTAGATTTAGTTAGACAGTTATCCAAGTTTTTAGGCTGTCACACATAGAAGTTGATTAGATCATCAAACACTTGATGCAAGTCAGATTCGGTTAAGCCCAAATTTTGAAAAGGAATATTTTTGCATTTTAAAACATAAACTATATTTGAATATAAATTATTATATATATGTGTTCTTTAAATACAAGCATAAAACTTCTATTGGAGATTATTATAATATTACTATTATTAAAAAATAAAACTTTATAATTTATTTCTTCTGGAAATTACATTAATTGAGAAAATAGACATGAGAATAAATAATTGTTCAAAGTAGGGAAGACAGGGTACAATGAAACACGGGGTACAATGAAACATTACTTGTAAAATCAGTCAAATTTGTCATAGAGAGTTGCAGTTTATATATATGTTATACAACTATATGTTCCAATTACTGATGTGATTTGGATACATTCACACTTCTACAACAGTAGCAATAGAAGATTATTGCTTTTACGCCATTGAAAGTAACTTTCTTTACTAAAAGTAATTTAGTTTCTTTTTCCTTGTTGTTATATATAATAATTATTTTTTCTATACATTGTTATCTTTGGGTTGTTGTCTTCATACCTCCAAAACCAAACTAAAAAAAATAAATATTAGAAGTTTGAAAATAAATTTTTATTTAGTAACCTCAGTGCGGGGTACAATGAAACACTTGCAGACGGGGTACAATGAAACATGTTTTATTATTGTAATAAAAGTAGTAAATAGAATATATTAGAAGTAAGAGTAGGAAAACAGAAAAAAAAAAAGTTTTGTTCTAACTAGGTCAGTAAAAAATGCTCTTGTTAAGAAATTAAAAAATAGAAAGAGAAAAAAAAGCTGAGAAGGGATTGTTTTGTAAACAAACTCTGCCTGCTACAGACTCTGATGATGATCCAGATTTTTTTCCAGGCCCAGCTGGTCATCGAGGTACTAAGAATGAGATATTCACACACAACATGTATGGCACAAGCAGTATCCGTATAAATGAAAACATAAGGAAATATATACTGTTGGAGAAATCATACATTTAAATGAAGTCAAATGTGAAATACTTGATATAAAGACTCCAACCTAGTTTTTTTTTTTTTTTTTTTTTTTTTTTTTTTTTTTAGAAACTTACATTTAAAAAAAAAACTCATTCTGTTGAAACTACCACCCCATATTCCTTCAGGATCGACTGAAATACAAACAGAAATGCTAATTTTTGAAACTGACTTGCGCCAATTTAATGTAAAATGAAAGGTATTTCTTAAACTAATAGAATTTTCTTATTTTTCATCTTAGACTATAATATTTTTATCAAGTTCCTTATTAATCAAGTTTTTGTTTTTGTATTTATCTCATTTTTCATAAAATAAACTATACTGGCTGAAAATTGCTTGTATCATTTGGAGTGTTTCATTGTACCCCAGTATGTGTTTCATTGTACCCCGGCATACGGGGTACAATGAAACACTGTAAGACATTTATTTTTTATTATTTTTCAAGCATAAAGATATTGTTTAGAACCTAATAAAAATTTATTTAGATGGGGAAAATACAAGATTAAAAATATGCATTAATTATATTTTTGTGCATGCAAAATTGTGGATAGAAAAAAAAAATTGTAAATTTTGTTTCATTGTACCCCGTCTTCCCCTAATTATGAAGTATCATTACCACAAAATAAATATTGTAATTATTTTTTAAACAAAATTTAATAGATTGAAAACTGTAATTACAATAATTAAACTGAAATATAACGGTGGGTTGAGGAATGATCAGCTCACCCCATATAATAAGAAATTTTAGTACTTAAGTACACTACGAATTCGGGCAAGGCAGATAGATCGGCCAAATTTATTGTCAATTGCCAATCGTGTTCAAAATGATAATTTAATATATATTTAATTAATACAAAACATCCTTAAAAACGATAAACAATATAAAATCAAACTAAAATAATAAAAAAAGTAATTTAGTGTACATTTATTAAATAAAAATATACAATATCATAGATGGCTTTTAGCAATAAGCGATGTGAACGAGAACGATGGTAGTTTTATTTTTTACGGTTTGTTATACCCTAATAATAATAATAATAATGAATAATAAATATATCATGCAATATAAATGTACCTCCTTCAAATCTGCACAGTTTGGGACCAGAGGTTGTGCAGATTTTAGAATTTTGCAGATTTCGGGTTATTGCTTTGGTTACATTTTTAAAATAGCCACTTGAATGTATCAAAATTATAATGAATGTTTGCAATAAAGTAAAATATTAAAATAAAAAGATATAAAAGGTAAAGTAATTTTTAAAAGAATTAAAATATTAAAAGTAAAGTTCAAGTAAATGAAGTATCATTAAATATGCATAATAAATAGGCCTGGGCCTTAAATCGATTTAACTCTTAAATCGATTTAAAGCTTACATCGGAAAATCCGATTTAACCATTGGTCTTAAATCGATTTAAGCTAAAATCGGAAATCGCGATTTAGCTAATGTCTTAAATCGCGATTTAGCCATTGTCTTAAATCGCGATTTAGCCATTCACTTTAAATCGATTTAAAACAAGATACTGATTCAGAGCTAACATCGGAAAACCGATTTATCTACTTTGATGTATCTACCACTTACATGCCAAGCTGGTGTTAAATCGATTTAGGAGGATCCGATTTAAGCAAACATCACAAGCCTCAATGCTTTCCGATTTAAGACAAACAAGGCAAGCTGGTGTTAAATCGATTTAGGACGATCCGATTTAAACAAACATCGCAAGCCTCCATGCTTTCCGATTTAAGAAAAAGACGATTTAATGAAAACAAGGCAAGTTGGTGTTAAATCGATTTAGCAGGATCCAATTTAAGAAAAAGGCGATTTATAAAAACGGTGATTTAAGTAAGAATTGATATTTATTTATTTATTTTGTAAACAAGATTCAGAGTTTACGAGATTGGAATGTGTATTTTTCAGAAATTAAGAACTTATATAGTGGAAAGTTGAAAGGAAAAAGTAATGTTTAAATCTTAAAATTCAAATTCATCGAATTTCAATTTATATGCTAATGCAATCTTTTGATGATAAATTAAGTTTTCACATATTTGAGTAATATTGCAATATGTATTTTTTATTTTCCAATATTCTGTAATTAATTAAAATGTTTTAAAGTAGAATCCTGCATTGTTTCAAAAGATTGTTTTCCTGAAATTCATTCAGCATTTATATGATTAAAAATAATAATAATAAAGTTTTATATTTAAAATCCAAACTCATCGACTTGCAGTTTATACTTTTATGCATTCTTATGATGAAAAATTCATTTTTTACATGTTTTAGTAATATTTTAACATTTATTTTTTATTTTCTATTATTTTGTAATTAATGAAATTATTTTAAAGATATAGTCATGCATTGTTTTGTGTATCACTATTTGGCCGTGATCCACATGAAATATTTTTCTTTTACTAATAATATTTTTTTCCTG
Source organism: Maratus speciosus (assembly GCA_963932465.1). Taxonomy (NCBI): domain Eukaryota; kingdom Metazoa; phylum Arthropoda; class Arachnida; order Araneae; family Salticidae; genus Maratus; species Maratus speciosus. The sequence goes on from OZ010794.1 coordinate 38,270,079, forward strand.
AAATTGATTGAGTATTTATGGTTGGAAAAAAAAATAAAGTTTCATATTTAAAATCCAAATTCATGGAATTTCAGTTTTTATTTTTATGCATTCTTTTAATGAAACATTCATTTTTCACATGTTTGGGTAATATTTTAATACATATTCTTTATTTTCTATTATTCTGTAATTAATTAAAATATTTTAAAATAGTCATGCATCAGATTTGACATCCGATTTCAATGCCAGTCACATGGATTGAGTATCTTGCTGAAATTGATTCACTATTTATATCCAAATTCATCCATTCTTTAGTTTATATTTTTATGCATTATTTTTATGAAAAATTAATTTTCATATGTTTAGGTATTATGGGAATATTTTAGTTTTAATATATTATTATTTTGTAATTAATTAAAAATACTTTAATAAAGTTCTGTAATGAGTCAAGTAACTTTATTTTTACAGCAGAATGAGGGAGGGCTGGAGGAGGCATTCATTAGATTTTTCTGCAGATCTGCGATTTTTTGCTTTTTTGACATTTTGTTATCATTAAAAAGAGATATATTTTAAGATTATATTTTATTACTAATCTTAAAGGATGGCAACAACCACGAAAAAAATCAGCAATTTCAGTGATGTGCTCCAAGTGTCACACTTTCAATCCTTCTCCATCCGCTATATAAATGTCAGCAATTATGTTAAACAAATCTTATTTTAATCTAAAAGTTAACTAGTATGTTGTGGCCATCACAAAACTTTCTTCTATATAAATCACGTCAATTAAATCGTTTAAATAGTACCAATTCATATCACAATATATCTGAAGTTTGGTGAAAATTCGTGCATTAGTTCTTGTATAGAGCTATAGCGGAAATTCTGAAAAATGTAGTATAGCAGCGCCACCTGTTGAGCGATTTGCACCAAAACATAAACAGCACTAATTCATATCATGGTATACCTGAATCTGAAGTTCGTTGAAAATCCAAGCATTAGTTCTTGAGATAGAGCTATTGCGGAAATTGCAAAAAATGCCCAATAGCAGCGACACCTGTTGAGCGATTTACACCAAAATCTACAAAATGTCTATTCATGTGAAGGACTAACTGAATCTGAAGTTTCATGAAAATCCGTGCATTAGTTCTTGAGATAGAGCCATTGCGGAAATCATAAAAAAATCCAGCATAGCAGCGCCACCTGTTGAGCGATTTACACCAACACGTAATCAGCATCAAGTCATATCAAGGACTAACTGACTCTGAAATTTCATGAAAATCCGTGCATTAGTTCTTGAGATAGAGCCATTTCGGAAATCGTAAAAAAGGCAGCATAGCAGCGCCACCTGTTGAGCGATTTGCACCAAAATCTATAAATTGTCTATTCATGTCAAGGACTAACTGAATCTGAAGTTTCATGAAAATCCGTGCATTAGTTCTTGAGATAAAGCCATTGCGGTAATCGTAAAAAAGGCAGCATAGCAGCGCCACCTGTTGAGCGATTTGCACCAAAAACTAATCAGCATCAATTTGTATCAGGGACTAACTGAATATGAATTTTTATTAAATTCCGTGCATTAGTTCTTGTGATAGAGTGCCCACAAAATTTGTGTCACACACAGACAGACATTTTGTAAAAACATCTTTTTCGGGTTTTCTGACCCCTGAAACGTGCAAATCCGTCAAAAACCGGAATTCGAAAATTTTCATGAATCCAATACTTTCTTCTTGTAAAGATAGAAGAAAGTAAAAAGATATAAAATTGCACCTTACTTCTCATATCCCCCCCCCCTTTTTTTTACTACTTTTCTCATCATGTTTTCAGATTCATCATTGAAGTCTTTTAATATGCTTCTGTTTTACCTCAGTAACTTTTTAAATCTGTGTCTGTAAAAAAAAAAAAAAAAAAGTGTATGTAGGCTGTTAGCAATGAAGTGCTATTTGAAGGCTAGGGGAAGCCCCCTCCCCCCTTAAGGAATTTAGATTGTAGCATGCATAACAAGTCAGACAAAAAAAAAAAACCTTTTCTTTTATATTACTTCTTATAGAATGAGTTTATAAAATGTATTACAATAGGTCACTAATTTTTAAAATGGAAAAAAAAAAAAAAAAAAAAAAAACTAGTGTTTTGGGACATTCAAAGCTTTTTTATGTGTAAAATATACCTCTATTCAAAAATTATTTGACAAATTAAAAGCTAAGTATACTAAATAATACAGGAAGGGGGGGGGCACATAAAGATCGTATTTTGTTGCTGAAAATTAAAAAATAGGCTTCCATATTCTAAAATGTAAAATCGGTGTTAAATCGCGATGTTGGATGGATGATAAATCGATTTAAGAAATTTCTACATCGCCCAGTCCTAATAATAAAGATGAGATACATTTTCTTGAATTATTCACTGAAACTTACCTCATAAAGGTACCCTATTAATTCACATCAAATTCATCAGATAAGGAAGTTTTACTTCAGGTTTAGCCAGTCTTAACAATTGAAAATGCTTGATTAATGCATACATTATTTGGTAAAAAGATTGTAATTACCAGTGATATCAGTAATATCTCCATGAATTCAGTCATATTATCAAGAATTAAATATTAAAATGCATATGGAAAAATATAAAACTAAAAAATTCTGCAAGTTTCATTGTTTACATCCAGGGGCCTCGCTAAGGGGGGGGGATGGGGGGGAGCCTCCCCCGCAAACATTTGCGAATGTTATTACACTTGGCAAATTTACAAACTTAGTTGGCAAATTTGTTTAAAACTTTAATAAAAACTACAATATATTTTCTATTTTTGATAGACTTGGCAAAAATTACAAAACTAATTGGGAATATTATTAAACTTTTAACAAATAAGAACTATATTACATTTTCTAACTGTGGCAAGTTGGTAAAATTATAAAACGAGTTGGCAAATACTGAAATTTGACTTGGCAAATTAAGGTTCTCTCCCCCTCCAATAAAAAGTCTTAGCGATGGCACTGTTTACATCTATGATGATGTGTGGATTGGGATAGTTTTACCCAGCACGGGTCACGGGACCCCATTGTAATTTGCCCCTCAAGTCGGATCTCCGATGGGGTTACTGCTCTGTGAGTTACTGTTTTAGGAATTTTATCGCTCGTTTGGCTAAAGGAATTTAGTATTTACCTAGAAAATAAGCACCGTGTTTCTACACGGTACTCCAATTGAACACGAAAAAAGCGTCGAGTAGAAAATAGATGTTTATTTTTAAAGTTGTCCTTTTCTCTCCTTATAAATATTTCATTTTTAATAACGTAGAAATTTACTCAGCAAGAACAGTCTTAAAGAAGTTTTATTTAAAGTAATCTGTGGTTAAAAATTATTATTGTTTAGATGCGGTAATCTGAAATGGAGTTGCGTGATATAGAAATGTATGCAATAAGTAAAAATACTTATTGATTATTATGTTATTAAATCTAAATATTACAGTTTTCTGTTTTCTAAATTTAATACACTTCAAGTTTAGAATATATATATCTATATGCATTTGCAATTGATAAGCGAGTAAAAAAGAGACTTAAATAATTTAGAAAACATAATAATGTTTTGTTAGTTTTGATTTTGAGAAAAAAATTTCAACATCTAATTTTTATAACATATAATTATATAGACTTTATACGTAAGTATAATTGATAAGAGAATGATGTATAAAAACTGAAAATGTGTTAAATAATTCAAAAATTTTGTTTTCAAAAATTTCATTTTAACTCATTTCAGTATTTTTACAAGTTGTTATATGGATCCTTTTATGTTTTTTTCCACATTTAATACGAGAATACGTAAAAACTAAGTATGTTAAATAATTTAGATATTTTAATAATCCTTTAATATTTTCAGTATTGATATCAAGCATTTTTCTTCAGGAGGTATTTTTAAATCTCCTGTGGTTGCAGGAAGGATTGTCACTTAAACAATATCAATAAGAATTAAATTAAAAGTAGGAATTGTGTTCATTTAGTAAAAATTTGGATTTAAAGCAATTGCGCTTCTTTTTAAGCTGATTAATTTAAGCCATTACAAAAATATTGATTAATAAACAAAAGTGCGGGGGGGTGGAAAAGGTGGCAGTAAATTTTACATGTACTCTGTTATATGCTTGTTCGTGCCGTAATATTATTGACTGTGTAATATTTCAGTTTATATAAATATATCAGTTTGTATAATATTGTAATTAAAAATTTTAAAATTATTTATCTAGATAATTTAATTAAGGTTGCAAGGAACATTCAGAAAATTCGGACTATTTTTTTTAAATTAATTTTTGAGACATACTTGTCATGAAAAGACAGTTTTACTCTATGTAATGCAACCCAAGAGTAGGGTATTAAGCAGTTTATGACTCGTTTGGTTAAATGAATATTATTTACTGTACAAAACAAAAAAAAAAAAAAAAAAAAAAAAAAAAAAACACCATTTAGAATTGGTTTCGGATGAACACAAAAACAGAAAAAAATCGCATACAAAATAAATATTTCATCTTTATTAATATAATGAGCAAGAACAAGTGCCAAAGAATTTTTATTTAAGATAATCTACAATTAAAAAATATTATTGTTTACATGTACTTGGGGTTACATGATATTAGAATTGTACGCAACAAGTAAAATACAAGTATATTGATTATGAGTTTATTAAAATGAATATTATAGTTTTCTGCTTTGAAAATTTGATACATCACAAATTTATAATATGCGTATGTGTGTGTGTGTATTTATTATTGAGAAGATAATAGATAAAAGATACATAAATTATTTCAAAAACATAACTTTTTATTCGTTTTGTTTTTGAGAAAAAATTTCAACTTCTGATTTTTGTAACATATAGTTTTATAGACTTTTGTGCACACCTGATAAAAAAAAATTATACTTAAAATTTGAATATGTCAAATAATTTGTAAATTTTAATAACTTTTTAGCAATTTTGTTTTTAAATATTAGCTTATTCATTTAATGTTTCATAATATGTTACAAAATCAACTTATTTTCCACATTTAGTACAAGAGTAAGTAAAAAGTTAAGTGCTTTAATATTTTTTTAATATTTCTAGTGTTAAAATCAGGCATTTTTCTTCCAGGAGGAATACAGGAGGAGGGCTTTCAGTCTTCTAATGATATAGTTTGTTTTTTCAATAGGTAGAGTTGGGTTGGGTTGATTTTTGACGGCCAATTATCTACACGAGGGATATAGGCCTGGGGGGAGTGCCCTCCGTGGGGGACTTTCTAAGGGAACCTAATCCGTATTAACGCATGGAAGATCCACGGCTCGAAGAAAACCACGAAAACTCCGAACGATTAGGCCGACGGGCGCGATTGGGATCGAACCCAGCACCTCCCGTCTACCAGCTTCGAGAGCAGAACCTCTCGGCCACTGGTGGGGCTTCAATAGGTAGAAGACAGAAGACTGGAAACAGAGAGGAGATGGAAGGGGGGGGGGGAGCACTCCCTTTCTAAATGTTTGAAAATATATGAATTTTGGTCACTTTTGGCTAACTTTAATCAATTGACACCTGTTAATAAAAATCCCGGTAACTCTTATGGGGGTCCCTTAAAAAGGGAGGCCCGGGGCAATTGCCCCGCATGCTCTGCATAGGTCGGGCCCTGTGTCTTATGCCATTAGAAAAAAATATTGATTAATGAAAAAATGTGTGTGTGTGGGGGGGGGGGGAAGACGTCAGTAAATTTTACTTGTACTCTAATATGTCTGTATGTGCCGTATTATTGATTGTTCAGTGTATCAGTTTATATAAACATATTATTTTTATCAGATGTACAGGAATATATTTTATAAAGACCCTTTTTAGATTCTAGAAAAACAGAGCATAATTTTTATTTATTTCATCAGGTTAAAAAGTAACAACTATTACTGTAGTGCAACCAAGACATTCATCAACATTTAAATTTTTACTTTCTTAATTCTTTACAAGAAGAAAGTATTGGAAAATTTTCGAATTCCGATTTTCGGTGGATTTACATGTTTTAGGGGTCAGAGAACCCGAAAAACATGTTTTTACTTTCTTCTATCTTTACAAGAAGAAAGTATTGGATTCATGAAAATTTTCGAATTCCGGTTTTCGACGGATTTACACGTTTTAGAGGTCAGAGAACCCGAAAAACATGTTTTTACAAAATGTCTGTCTGTGACTCTGTGAGTCTGTCTGTGTGTATGTGACACAAATTTTGTGGGCGCTCTATCTCAAGAACTAATGCACGGAATTTAATAAAAATTGATATTCAGTTAGTCCCTAATACAAATTGATGCTGATTAGTTTTTGGTGCAAATCGCTCAACAGGTGGCGCTGCTATGCTGCATTATGTATGATTTCCGAAATGGCTCTATCTCAAGAACTAATGCACGGATTTTCATGAAACTTCAGATTCTGTTAGTCCTTGATATGACTTGATGCTGATTACGTGTTGGTGCAAATCGCTCAACAGGTGGCGCTGCTATGCTGTATTTTTTACAATTCCCGCAGTGGCTCTATCTCAAGAATTAATGCACGGATTTTCATCAAACTTCAGATTCAGTTAATCCTTGACATGAATTGAAGTTTGTACAGTTTGGTGTAAATCGCTCAACAGGTGGCGCTGCTATACTGCCTTTTTTACAATTTCCGCAATAGCTCTATCTCAACAACTAATGCTTGGATTTTCAACAAACTTCAGATTCATGTATACTGTGATATGAACTAGTGCTGTTTGTGTTTTGGTGCAAATCGCTCAACAGGTGGCGCTGCTATGCTGCACTTTTCAGAATTTCCATTATAGCGGTATCTGAAGAACTAATGCAACAATTTTCACTAAACTTCAGAATCAGTTAATCCTTGATATGAATTGACATTTTGGTGTAAATCGCTCAACAGGTGGCGCTGCTATATAGAGCATTTTTCACGATTTCTTCAATCGCTGTATCTCAAGAACTAATGGACATATTTTCATCAAACTTCAGATTCAGTTACTCTTTGATATGAAATGATGCTGACTACGTGCTGGTGAATATCACCCAATAGGTGGCGCTGCTATGCTGCATTTTGCACTATTTCCTCAATAGCTCTATCTCAAGAACTGATGCACGAATTTTGATCAAACTTCAGATTCAAGTACACCTTGATAAATGTTGATACTGATTATGTGGTTGTGTAAATCGCTCAACAGGTGGCGCTGTTATGCTGCATTTGTCATGATTTGCGCAATAGCTCTATCTTAGGAACTAATGCACGAATTTTCCCCAAACTTCATATTCAGTTAGACATTGACACATGTGGATGATAATTCGGTTCTGGTGTAAATCACCCAATAGGTGGCGCTGCTATGCTGCATTTTGATGGATTTACACGATTTCATGGACAGTAATATCTCAAGAACTAATGCACGGAATTTCATCTTTTTAGAATCCTCATGATGAGCATAGATGCACTGTGATAATGAATTTTGAAGTATTGACAAGTATGAGATAGAAGAAAGTTTTGTGATGGCCACAACATACTAGTTTCAAAATGTCTGTCTGTGACTCTGTCTGTCTGTATGTATGTGACACAAATTTTGTGGGCGCTCTATCTCAAAAATTAATGCACGGAATTTAATAAAAATTTATATTCAATTAGTCCTTGACATATATTGGTGCTGATTAGTTTTTGATGTAAATCGCTCAACGGGTGGCGCTGCTATGCAGCATTTTTTGCGATATCCGCAGTAGCATATGAATTAGGCCCCAGAACTAATGCACAGATTTTCATCAAACTTCAGATTCAATTAGTCCTTAACATCAACTGACATTTTATACATTTTGGTATAAATCTCTCAACAGGAGGCGCTGCTATGATGCATTTTTTGTGATTAAAAAAAATCACAATTTTTGAAGCTGTATAGTAAAAAGCTGATTTTTTAAAATATGTCTCTGTAATTTATTGAGACTCTTCTCAAATCCAAAGGAGCTACTTTCAGACAAATTTCTTAATTCATTCTTGCTCAGAAATGTGTAAAATAGGCAGGTACTCTTATTAAGAAACTGTGTAATCGAATAACGTTTTCCATTTTTTGATAAAGGCAAAATATATTTAAGAAGATACAACTAAAATTGGCTTTTGAATCGAATTTTCCGATGTGATAGCACTGGAAAGGAGAAAAAGCTGTCGTCAAGTGACAAAAATCGCTTATAACTCAAAAAGTAATTTATTTATTTAAAAAAATGGAAAATGCTATTCGTTTCTGAATTGTTTCAATGACATACATGTGAACTTTATGACTTTATAATTAAAAATGCGTCAAAAAATTTGGCAGAAAGTTTGCCATTGTTGAGCAGGGAATTTGAAAATCAGCTTAAGGTAATTCCAATGATTCCTTTATGGTTGTTACTATTTTTACACAGCCTATTGCCTGCCTGAACCATCATAGGAACAACTAAGTCCAGTTAAAGGCCAGCTGAACTATGCAGGAAAAAACATTGTAAGCCTAATCCAGGTCCAGTCCGAGTCTGATTAAAAAATTAAGCCTGGACTCAACTCAAACACAATGTAACTGTCCGATGCCGATATCTACGCTGAACATGTTATATTTTTGTATTGATGTTGTCAAACTAGCATCGCCAACTGCGGCACATTTATACTCAAATCTGTTCTCAAGTGCTCTGCTCAATAAGTGCAAAAATTTCTGACACATTTAATAACTCATTTTTAAATGTAAAAGAAAAAAAAATTGTCAGGGTTGACTGTGGAAACAATTTCTAATCGAAATGAGTTTACCGTAAAAATTATCATAAGACGAAACGCAATATTTCACCTTGATTCAAACATACAGTATATTATATGAACCTTAAAAAGTTTACGGTTTACATAAAAGGTGACTAAAATAATAAGAGAGATGTTACAAGTTAAAAAATATACATTTTGTTTAAAACTTCTTAATACTTTCAAGCTTTTCCAAGCTCCTCAACAGAGAATACTTTAATAACAATGTTAATATTATTAAAATATTCTCTGATGAAGAGCTTGGAAAAAGCTTAAAAGTACTACTAAGAAGTTTTAAATAAAATGTATACTTTTTAACTTGTAACATCTCTCTTATTATTTTAGTCACCTTTTATGTAAACCGTAAACTTTTTAAGGTTCATATAATATATTTCATGAGTTTTCCGTTTTTTTATAAACAAATTATCGAATTATAAGCAATTATGATCATGTAACAACTGATTTTTCTCCTGTCTCTGGGTTTTTTTGCCTTTCGTCCAGAAATTCGGTTCAAAATGTCAACTTTGACTGTATTTTCTGAAAGATCTTTTACGTTTACCAAAAAACGGAAAAAGTCTTTCGATTACATAGTTTTTGAATAATATCTGCTTATTTCATGTGTTTCCGAACAAAAATGAATTAAAATGAGTCATAAAATTATGTGCCCTTTTGGATTTGAGAACAGTCTTATATTTCGCTTATAGTAAAGTCGTATCCATTGAAAATTAATCATATGTTATCAGCTTCGTTTAAATTTTTATATCGGACCAGCGTTTGAAATAGTGTTTTAATTCACGCTTGGCGAAAATTGTCCGCTTTTTGCCAAGAAATGGGGTAGTAAGTAACACGCGAACACTCCATCAATTGTATTTTCCCGTACCTCCCCCATTCTTGACCTTTGGGGGAAAAAAAGTAATTATAGCGTGCTGGCTGTAGCGTCACCGTGTGGATTTGAGGAAGTCTACTGTATTAAATAGCAGTTAAATTGAAAAAAGCAATAAATAAATAATAATAAGGGTTACTGTAACTAATATTTTTTATGTCATTATTGGCACATTGAATATAACTTAGATCGGATAATACATAAGCAGAGATGTAAATTTTTGTTTTGTTCCAGTTTTTTTTCTAGAAAAATTGGGAAAAAAAAGTTTTTTTTTCTGGAAAAATTGATTTTTCACAAATGCTTCTCAAACATAAATTATATATTTTTAGACATATAAAATAATAAACTTTTTTATTTACAATAATAAAATTTTTACATTACCATTTCCATTAACTGGTATATTTTTTAAATAATTTTGTACATTAATGTTCATATTTAATGAGAGAAGTTACCTTAATTATCTTACCAGGGATCTGCTTGGATTTTTTTTTTCACACGATCCTGTTTTCGCGAATTGTGAACTCTCGTATATACTTGTAAAAAATGCAATCAGAGTTTTGTGAAATAGAAATTATCATTACATTTTAGTTCATACTTAGACATTATTGAGAAGGTCCTTAATATATACAGTCAAGGATCGATAACCCGCACACCCATTATCTGCAATTTTCAATAATTCATGTTGCTTAGCAAAAGTAAATATCGCGAATTTTGCCAATCTGTTGCTGAAAAATTTGCGAACTTTGAGAAATGGTTGCGGTAAAAAAAACGTGAATTTCGTCAATCAATCGTGGAAAACGAGAAATTTGATAAACAATGATGGAAAAAATCACAAATTCTGTGAAATGATCACAAAACAGTCACGAATTTCATTAATCGATTGCGGAAAAAATACGTGGGAGAAATCGCTACTTTCAATTAATGATCGCAAAAAAATTGCAAATATCGTCAAAAGAAACACATAGAGAATTTTGTCAATCTGTTGTTGAAAAAAATCGTAAACTTCGACGAATGATAGCGGAAAAAAAATCACAAATTTCGTTAAACGATCGTTGAAAAAAATCTTGAAGGATGTAAACATTGAAAGTTTTAGTTCAGATGTAGGGGCAAAATTACAGAATTTTTTAGTTTTATATCATTCTGTAAATATTTTTAAATGTAATTCTCAATAATATGACTGAACTCGTGGATTTTAACGAAGGAAGTATAAACTTATTTCTGAAAAAAAATCAAGATATTGCTGATATCACCGGTCATCACAATCTTTTTACCAAATATATTTATATAATCAAGTTTTTTTTATTATTAAGACTGGCAAAACCTGAAATAAAACTCTCTTACTTTATGATTTTGCTGTGAATTAATAGGGTAGCTTTATGAGGAAAGTTTCATCGAATAATTCAAGGAAAAGTATCCCATTTTTATTATGCATATTTAATTATACATTATTAATTAGATATTTAATCTTTACTTTTAATAATTCAATCATTTTTAATCTTACTTTCTATAATTTTTGTTTATTACTTTACTAAATTATTTTAATATTTTAGTATATTACAAGCATTCATTATAATTTTGATTGCATTATTGCATTCAAATTACTTTTTTAAAAATGTAAACAAAGCAATGGCTGGAAATCCGCACAACCTCTGTGGATTTGAGGGTGTCTACTGTATAAATAAAAGTATTAGAATATATTTATTATAAAATTTTAACTACATTATTTTATAAATGAAATCTCAAGTTTTCCAAACTGGAAAATATCCCTTTGGGAAAACTGTTCTTTCCCACCCATTTTTTTTTTCCCGAGCATTCCCACCTCTATTCGTAAGTACCAAAGTTTTCACAGAAAACAATCTTACAGTATCAGTGCATGTAAACATAATTTTCATTGAAATGCTTGAGTGTTAATAAGTCTCTCAATCAAACCCACAAGAGACCAGTAATGTGAGAGAAATGAAACTGGAAGTTGAAAGTTTAGTATTAACTAAAAGTGAATTCTCTGTTTATTAATTGATGAATCATTTTGTGATTAATGTTATTATTGTGAGATAAATGTTGTTTATCATTAAAAAAATAAATCAAATAAAATGAATTCAGAGTGTACAAAAACGAGACTAGATGATCCTTTGAACTGCAGATTTAATAGTTAGAAATGTAATCCCTATTGAGTAATAGTGGTGCCTTTTTATGTAGAGAGTGGATTTTTCAGAGATTATATTCAAGAAACATTTAAGAGAGACTTTGAAACAATTAAGTATATATATTTAAATGTTTAAGAATTAAATCTTAAGAATCCTCCTCCCTACCTCTCGCATTTTGAACTATGACAGAAGAAAAAGGGTGGAGAATTTGCTTTTATGGGATGAAATTTGACAAAAAATAAGCTTCTAAATGGAATTTTGCGAAGGAGTCTCAACTTTACCCAGACTCATCCTATGTATGAATATTTGATCAGGTAAATAGGATAATACATATATTTCTAAAATTCTGGTTTTTAATTTTTCCTATAAAAATTTCAAATTAAAAACAATACTCTTCTATAAAACTCATTAAATAGAGGTGGGTGGCCGTGCAATGAGAAAATAGTTATTCAGTTACATTAAGTATTAACGGAACAAACATACCAGCACAAACTGAATATTCTGTTGTTCATGGTAAGCAAACTGAGAATCCCCCACCACCACCACCACCACTACCTAAAAAAAAAAATGCCTCTATGAATGAGTTTTCTAAATATTTTCCAAGCACTGTTTTTCAGTGCCCCATACTCAAAGGCCAAAAATGCGTGTATGAATACTTTTACAAATACTTCAATACAAAGCGATTTTTTTAAATTAAAGATATTATTAAAAAGCTTTTTAAACTGCAACGCGTTTAGTGGCGGGATATATAATCACAGTAAAAAACAGAATATGAAAAAATACTTTTGTTAACAACTTGTTAACATTGTGTTAATGGCTGGACATCTGTTCCGTGTTAATAATCTGTTAGATTACATATAGAATAAGAATATAATCCGACATAGAATAAGTAATAGCATAAAAATGTTATTTTTGATACTAACGTGCTATTTGGGATCAAATATTATAAAAATTAATAATATCACACCACGCCAACGAAATTCAACGAAAATAACTATCATTCGATGATTCGATTAAAAATATCGATTAAAGCTCGATTATTCTGAAATGATGTCGCCAATCTTATGTTGTTATATATTTATGCAAATCTAAGATCTTGGAATTGCGGAGTAGAAATCATTTATGTCTTATAAGTAACTACCATGCTAAATTTCGTGTTCATAGGCACTTACACAAAAAGCGCATTTAATGGAACAAGGCTTACCTAGTTGCAGGGCAACTTCATTTTTTAATGATTCATTACATCGCTTACGAATCATTCGGATTGAATCAATCATTTGGCGTGCCCATGAACATGGGCGTGCCTTTATATTTTGTGTACTATTTGCACATATTTCATGCTTTTTATCAAAAGTATTTTTTAAGGTTAGTTTATTTATCACCTATCCGACAACATGACAAATTAAAAAGCTCTGCAATTATCACGACGTGCTTAAAGTTTGTAAGTAACGATTTCTTATGTTCAAGTTATTTAAATGTTTAGCCTGTCAAAATGTTATTTTATATTTTTGCTACCTCCGTAAGAAAGATCTCAGTGTTCTCCTCCATGAAATTTTGTTGCAAACGAAAATTCTTTGACGTATGATTCTATGAAAATGTGATTATACTGATTCGGTTTCGCTATTCGAATTTCCATTCATTTCTTTTCATTGAATCAAGAAATAGTAGTACAATTAAGAGAAATTAGGGTACTTTTATGTCAGCCAAAAATTCTTTAATCTCTCCAATCTTATAAAATTAGCCTTTAACAAATAGTCAATATTTTAACATTGCAGTGACATATATATCTTTGTGTGAATGAATGAATATATTAAGATATTTTGACAAAAAATAATTAAGATTAGTTGTAAAAATATGGATAATTTTTATTATATCTTTAAAAACTTAGCTAAAAAACCTAATAAATAAAGATCAAATATGTAAACACAAACATACTATTACAAACAACAAAATATCATGTAATAAGATCTATTTATGATTAGGCTAGTCAAGAACAAAAATGTTTAAACAAGATATAACATAAACTAGAAACTTTTTATTCATAATGGCATCATATCTAATTTTCTATTCACAAAAATAAAAAAATATGTTATTTAAAGTTCCAAAATCTTAAAATATCATTTAGAATTTAAAAAATAGTTCATCAATTCCTCTGCTTCACATGCATTCAGCCAAGGATTGCAATTCAAATTACTGTAATTTCGGGTAGATAAGCCGTGGCTTATACGTGTTTAAAAGTTAAATTTTACCTTTTGTGGCTTATCTGCGGTTGCAGTGTATACAAAGTATAATGATTTTTTTCCAGAAAAAAAAAAATCAGATCATTTAATTTAATATTGTCGAATGAAAAACTGAAAAATCATATTAAAACTGCTTGGCAGATTGGAAAATATATCGGGAATTCAGTGGCGGACATCTACACGATAATATCAAAAATGCAGAAGAATTAAAGCAAAACGTTTGTTTTGGTTCATGAAAGACTTCATTGATGCGCATTCACTTTAGTCCTTTCAGTGGCACTGACTATCGAACAAGGAACTAGCTAGAAGTAGCATGAGAAGTTAGTTTTGTTCTTGTTTCGGCTGAGAATTCTGAGAGTTCTAATAAATTCTAATTCTAATGACCCAAAACACTTGGCAAAGTTTTCGGTTTTGTTTTTCAAAACCACGATTAGTTCTGTATTGCTTTTTTTTTTTTATTTCATTAAACAATAATGAAAAAAAATCTATGCACCGTTTCTTTCTGCATAACAAAACATATTATCTATTCAAAGATTATGATCTCATTCGGATGAAGTTCAACTTCCAACTCCAAGGAATTGAATAAATAAACTGCAGATAGGTCACTCCCTTTTAATAACTAGGAGTTTTTGTTGAGTGCTGCAATTTTCTTATAAGTAATTATATTTTAATAAAATTTTGTTACACAGCGTAATTTACTATTATTGCAACTTACTGAAAGTTTAAACAAAATTTGCCAATTAATAATGAAGATATATATAAATTTTTAAATAGCTAAGAAAAAATGGGTTTTGCTTTCGTTTTCTTTCTTATACTTATTTTTTCTGTTTGCTTCAGCTCAGTAATTTCTTTTTCCCAAATACAAGCAATGTGAAGTTGCTGACACATTTGGGGAATACTTTTTATACTTAAAGAGTAGAATCTGAATAGCATTGCATCATTGACGTTTTAACATAAAAGAAAAGTCAATTCTATTGTTTACTTCGCGTGTGCATACTTTCAAATGTTGTATTCTTTATTTTCAATAATTAACATATTATTTAATTTTTCCTTTTGTTTGTTTATTTAAAATATTTACGGAATATCCTTATAGTGTACTAATTAATTTCTGTTAATAGACATTAATGTTTAGAATTAATAGTAAAGAGATTTTCAAAAACATTCTGTTTATTAAGTCTTCCTCACATTTGCTAGTAATCCATGTTGTCAAAAGGATTATTTATCAATAGCTATTTTTCGAATTTTACATTCTGTTGTTTAATTAATGGATTTGAATAAAAACATAAATAATACGATTTGTAATTCTAGTGTAATGTTTTATATTAAGAATTCCATCAAATATGTTTCTACTTACTGATCCAAGGATGAAATGCATGATACAATTGGATAAATTTACAAATCTTGGATAATTCTGAATAAAAAAAAAAAAAAATGAAATTCATGGAAAATTTTCTGAAAGGTTATAGCAGATTGGGGTGGGGGGGGAGAGAATCCTCTCCTGCCACGGATCTGTCACTCATAACTATACGTTTTTTCTGTGGCGTTTTTGATGAAATTCGGGGTTTTACTATGAACCTTTGATAAAATACGTACCTTTTTCGTGATTGTTTGAAGAAATTTATGGGGGGGGGGGGGGGGGTCGCGACCCGTCAAAGAAATTTGTGCATTGTTTTTGCAATTCCTTCATGAAATTTGCTTCTTTTCTGTGATTCCTTGATGAAATTCGCGTTGTGTACCGTAAACGTTGGGCAAAATTTGAGTTTTTTCGCGCTCCTTTGACAATTTTTTTTTTTGGGGGGGGGGGGGTGATACTGTGATGAAATTAGCATTTCTACTGTGATCCTTTGATGAAATTGGTGATTTTTTTCACAAACAATTGACGAAACTGATTTTTTTCACTGGTCATTTGTTGAAATTTGTGATATTTTTTAAGCGGTTTTTTTTGGACTGATGACCAATTTTCTTTTAAATTTTCGAAACTGAATGCCTTAAATTTTCAGAAAATTTGAAACATATTCACTCCTCTCACAAACAAAAAATAACTGAGTTATTTATTTTTATTTTTTTTATTATTTGTACTAAATTTAAAATGCTAATTTTTAAGATGTTTTAAAAAATGCACGAAAATGTTCAATATGGCGTCTAGAGTAGTACGTACACCACTTTCAATAAGTGCGGCTTATACAGTGGTGCGGCATATATGATGGAATTTCAGGTTTTTATTATCATTTTCGGATGTAGCAGCTTATCTACCCGAAATTACGGTATGCCAAGGGCTGCAATTCAATGATTAATTCAAACAAGGTTTAGTGAGTTATCACTGGTACCTGACTAACGTAAAAGTACCAAAATCAGTGAGAAAACAGATTCATAGAACAGAGTTTCTGAAAAATGTACTTTTTATTTAAAAATACTTACAAAAATAAAGAGTTTAGAATATCATTGCATGCAATACAGTTTAATGAGTAACAGTTTCTAAAAGCTATGCTGAGTCATGGAGAAATTTTAATGCTCATAAATATATATGCAACTTAAAATAACTACAAATTATAGGATATCAGATATTATGTAAAGTGATATAAAAATCCCTGGATCTGCAGATTTTCTAGTATTTTATGATTTATTACTAAGCTTTGCACAAATCCCTCGATCCGCAGATTTTCTAGTATTTTACGATTCATTACTAAGCTTTGCACAAAACCATACAGTTTACTGATCTCTATTAAAACCGTACTGATAGAACATTGTACAATCAATCTGTACATGTTAGCAGCTATGTAAGGATTATCTGCCACAGTACTTGTAGTATTTTTATTGGTTTGATTTTTATTACTTTTTTCGATTTATTTCTAATAATGGCTTCATGCCCATTTTATGTTTAGGTGTATTTGTGATTCACAAAACGTGGATCGATATTGATTGAAATATATGAGATATTAATTGCAAAGATTGGCATATTGTTTTGACAGGGGCAGATGAATGAATCTTCGGAATTGGTGTAATTCTTTTATTGTATTTATTTATTATGCTGCCATTTTTTATTTATTTATTCGTTTATTTTTAGATTTAAAATTTTTTAATTATCTGTTTTGCAATTATTTTTTACCGCATGTAACATGTTTATAGATTTTTTTTTTTTTACATGCATTTGCGAAATTGATTGCAATTCTGAAGCAGCAACAAAATACAATTTCAAATATGGCAACTAGTGATGAAACGAATAATGGTTTTTCTGAATAACTGAATACCAAATATTCAGCCTATTTAGGGCCGAATATTCAGTTTCTTTGGCTGCCAAATAATGAACGCATTTTTGTATAAAAAAAAAAACAACATAGTATGCACTATATGCACAATTCTTGTAATCTCACAATTAAAATGTATTAATTTATTTAAAAAAATTAATTCTATGCAAATTTAATTTTTTAAAGTATTACTGTTGTTGTTACATTTTAAAATAATGACAAAATTTTAAAAGTACTAGAAAACATGAATTTTAATTTTCAAATGAAAGAAAAAAAAAAAAAAAAAAAAAGAATATCTTAAGAATAATCACTGCTTGAAAGTTATATCTTCTAAAATGGTGGAAAGAAATCAGTGTAGGCTACATAAGGCTCACAATTAAGAAAAATGTCAAAATATTGACTATGCAGTATCTTACATACTGTATTGTTGCAATTTAATAGATATTATGTATGTTGTTGCTGTTACATTTTAAAATAATCATGAAATTTTGGAAGTACTAGACAACATAAATTTCAGATGAAAGAAAATATAAATTAAATAGTTATGTAATAGATACATACGTACATAGTAATTAAAAGAATTTAGTAATTACACTTCTTTCATTATTTAATGCGAAGTAGTAACACACTTAAAAAAATTACTTAAATGATATTTAATTTGTAAATGCATTTTACTCAAAAGAACAACTTACGTATTGCAGTATATATGACTTAAATATTTATGTTATACATGCACCTATATCTAATCAATCGTATATATTTATGTTCATTATAGGTCTAATTAAATATATCATTAAAATAAATGTTTTTTTATGTAACAAGGGATAAATATTAAACTTCCCATTATGCTTAAAAAAATTAGAATTTGCTTGTATGGCTCTCTATGAAATTTTTGAATAGATTAATTTTAAATTTAACAGACGACGTTAGCTTATTACCTACAGATACCTTTTGTACTTATTGATACAGCATAAAAGTTTGTACATGATTCTTAAATTACCCTCTTATATAAAAATGGATAGATAAAACACATTCAGGGCATAAAAGTTTTAGTTAATTTCAAATAAAAGTTTCATTATACATAATGAATATAAATTGTTAAATGAAAAAGTTTTACTGTGTAGGTAAATATAAAAACATTCCTTACAGTATTATTCGGGAAAAGCTGAAGAATGGACTTGGTATTCAGCAGATAGGCTGAATGGGCTAATTATTCGGCTATGGCCGAGTAATCGTTGCATCTGTTATAGCAATTACTTTCAAAAGTTAAAAGTGTTAACTTATTTAATTTTCTGGTAAAATTGTTTTTGTATATTGAAAATGAATGCTTCCAATAAAGGAAATTATTAAAATAATTACATATAATAATTATGTAAAATACTAAAAATTTAGCATTAAAAGCATAATCAAGCTTTTTTATGATCTCTATTTTTTGGATTGTTGTCAACAGGGGCGTATTTAAGCAGAATTCATTAGGGGGGCGTATATGACGATTTTGCCGACTAACTTAAATATGTATATATATCATCTTTAAAAGTACATTTCTGTGCCTGTATGTATGCATCTACCCGGTGTCCTAAAATGGACTGACTGATTTTAAAATAACTTGCAAATGGTGATAGCTATAAAATTAAATTCTTGCAGGAAGGGTATGCAAGATGTCAGGAATTTTTTACTGCGATTATCGATTTTAGTTTAAAATAGAGGCGATAGATGGCGCTGCTAGCAATAGGTGCTAAATAGGGCTCGATTTTTGGTCTCTCTCTTTTCTCAATATTGGTGTAAAAAAATGAGATTAAATATATGCAGTGGGCCCCTAAGAACACAACTGCATTGGCGACAGAGAACCACTCCATATATTTAACCTCCTTCTTTCGCATCAATACTGAAGGAGAAGAGAAACAAAAAATCAGGCCCCGATTTAGCACCTATTGTTAGCAGTGCCATGTATAGCTGCTGTTTTAAACTAAAATTGAGATTCGCTATAAAAAAACTCCAGACATCTTACATAACCCTCCTGCAAGAATTTTTTAAAAGAGCTGCCACCATGACCAAGTTCTTGAATTTTAAAATCAGTCAATCCATTTTAGTAAACCCGGTATGTTCTCTATAAAAATCAACATTATTAACCCATCGAGATTAAATTTTTCACTTTATAACGTCGAATACTCATAGACTTTACTTTAGAATATTTAGGAGAATATAAGATAGATTTAAAGATGGACATACCACCCCTTCAGTTACGTTACATTGTTGTAAATATTCCCGTAAAATATTTTGATATTTTTTACTGAATGCGCAGATGGAAATCTGCAATTCGGATCAATTAAACAAGTTTAAGTTTTCAGTATGATGCTATACTTGGAACTTATACAGAATCAGCTTATTTATATTTACATAAAAAATGATTAAATCAAAACTTATTTTAATTACATCTTTGTTCATCCATTGCATAACATGCATTTTAACTCACCATTTTTTTAGACGAGCCCATCTATTTACGACTGTGCTCAAATCTAGGTATTTCAAAATATCTTTCTCAAACGTAAGCATCATGAGTGTATTCAAACGTGGATTGGTCATTGTTGTTCTTAGATTTTTTTCACAATTTTTAATTTACAGAGATGTGAAAATTATTAGAATAATTGTAAAATTTACATTAAAATCTTATTATACAAAAGAAATAATACATTGTTTAAAAAATATTGATAATTTAATATTTTGTATGCATCCCCTTGTTTTTTATTAAAAATTTGATGCGTCTTGGCATACTTTGTACGAGTTTTTGTTTTTGGCAATTAATTTGTATTTTTTGTCATGATGCCAAATTTGGGTGAGTGTTTCTATTAGACCATTCTTGTTTGTGATGTTTCATTTCTTTAATTTTTAATTAAAGAAAACTCTTTCATGGCCTGGAAACAGTCCAGATGTGATCCCTATAGAGAATCTTTGATGCCATTGTAAAGAAAAAATTAAAGAAATTTAGCTTCACAAACAAGATTGGTTTGATAGAAAGACTCATCCAAAGATGGCACCATGACAACGAAATACAAATTAATTGCCAAAAACTCATACAAAGCATGCCAAGACGTATCGAATCTTTAATAAAAAACAAGGAGATGCACACTAAATATTAAATGTATCAATATTTTTAAAATAATTTATTTTTCTTTAATATAACAAGATTTTATTATAAATTTCACAATTATCCTAATAATTTTCACACCTCTGTACATTGTTCTTTCATTCGAGGCAACTGTGACTAGAGAAGTTAAAGGCAGACGATTGACGAGGTTCAGAAGCGGCAGAATGTATCTCAAAGGTTCTATTTTCATGTAAATATCGTCCATTCTTTCAGCCTCTGCGCAGAAGTCTAACAAAACTTTCATCTCAGCGTGTAATGATTCCATATCAGGAATTGCCAATGTTTCATGAAGAAATTTTCTGCTTTCTTAACCAGATTTAGTTTTTATTTCTTTCTTGTAATGGGAGGATACATAATTTTATCCAGTGGTGTGATTATGCTGATGAAAGAATTGAGACTTTCAGCTATCATCCCTGTAAGGGTATCCAGTACCTTCTGAAATTCCATGCGTTAGAACATTAGAAGTTCGGGATCAAAGAGGTTGTTTCAATTACCGTCTAACTTCTTTCGTGCCAATCTTCGTCGATAATGCATAGCAAATTCATTTAATGGATAAACACCTTACTTGGTTTAATAGAGAACTGCACTCTATATTTCCCTATTCATATTTTCATTGTCATTGTTGATTGCATCTAATGATTTGATTCATGTCTTTGGTATTTTCGTAGCGTCTATTTTAAGAGTCTTCGACTTCATTTTTTCAGTAACTAACTTGCACTTGTACTGAACATCCTTGCGAAACATCAGTGAAGCAATGAAGTCGAGCGATAACATTTTCTTTCTTACAGCTCGTGGCTTGATCTTTGCTTTGTTAACAGAAGTAGAGGAATCAACTATATCAAAATTTGTAGGATACATTCATATGAGATCCAAACCGCTTTCAATGTTTCCGCTGGAGCAGTCCATCTCGCTTTAGAAAGATTCCACAGTAGAAGAGCATTTTCTATTTTTTTGAGCTTGTCTACTAATGGTTTCTTTCGTTTACTACTTGCTGTGAAAAACACAAACATCTTCCAGCGCGTCGAAAACATCGCCTATAATATTTCTGGCATTACAGATATGCGAAGCGGAAGTGTTGAGTCTGTGACATTGACAAGGAGTATATTGCCCAATTTGACTCACAATTTCTGAAAACGCCTCCTAGTCCTAAGTGCCGTTGAATTCCCCAGACATGCTGTTTGTAAAACAGTATGACTGGAAAACTACCTGTTCTATTTCGAGCTCATTCTTCGTAAGGATGTGCGATTTCTAGCATGCAAGGTCGGCATTGGTTTTATAGATTTCTTTTACAACTTCCAAAAGTCGGAGTTTTCCCTCTTTGTCGACATATTTCAACACAACAGCTGATCGATCATGTTGCGAACATCTGGAGTCGTATCTGCCATAATTCCATAAAATTATGCTTCTTGAATATCTCTGACTATCGTTTTACACACTTCTGTAACAAGAAATTCAATCATCTCCGTTTTGGGATGAAGCGGAAAAGTAAGTTATGTGATTTGGCCTGAAACGTGTGTCCTCAAACATTTCCTCAGTTGTGGGTTATGTCTGGAAATTAATTTCACAATTAGCCAAAAGTTTCCATTTTCATTTTTGTCACTTCCGCAACTAGACCTTGTCTCCGCCGCACTTGCGTAATGTCCATCAAGACTGCTACAATTTTCAGTGCTGAATGCAAGATGTTGCTGTTGCTCTTCTAGAATAATTTGTTTGCGCTTGCTCTCGTCTAGTAAGGGATTATGTGTCATTATGAACTGACAAAATAGGAAACAGAAAATTTGGTGGGAGTTCGAAGAGAAATGTTGTGTGAACTTTGGTTTTTTCTTTACCTTAAGCTCTTCATTTTGTGTACTTTGTTTACACCACTCTCAAGTGAAGCATTTTGTATTTTCTCTCTCCTAGGCCCTTCATGAAATGGGCAAAAAAAATAGCATTGAGTTCTGTGCTATATTCCAAAAACGGATGCTCTTTTGTAACAAGTGGTGTTAAAATGTCGCTGTCTATCTTGCGGGATGGAACCATTTATCGGATATACGCTGAGTTTTGACTGATACGGACTTAAACTGACCAAATATGTCTCTGATTGTTTGACTTCATTTTAGACCTTTTTCCTGGGTCATGTTCGATGATGGAATCGTTCCCACTTTCAGTAATGCTAACATTTCCACGGTTCTGCTCGATTTCTTTAACGATTTTACTATAAATATTTGACGACGAACAATTTTCTTTTTCCTGTCAATTATATCTATGGTCTCCTTAAGTAACAAGAAAACACTTAATTCATCCGATTGGGTCAATTTTTCAATAATGGGCTTGCAATCGTTTAAACAATCGACTGAATGATTCAATTGTCCAGCACGTTTCAATACACCACGATTAATATGAATGCCTTCACCGAAGTCGTCATCATCTTCAGTGCTAGTCGATCATCTAGATGTTCAGAACCGTACGAATTCGCTGCGGACTCTGAGAAAGACCCCTTTGCATATTGAGAAACTACTCTCTCCTGGTTCTTTCTCAATTTATTTTCAGCGGTCGCGCGAAGTCGAAAAAAGGAGGGGCAAACTTCGAATTTTCGAAAGAAAGTAATACAAATGCTAAGGATTGGTGTTTTTTAGTGTATGTTTTAAGAAAAAACGTAGAAAATTGGAAAAAATCGACTGTGTCAGAATTATATCGATTGATACTGACTACCTAGAATTTGCCGACTGTGATCACAGTTGCCGACATTGGGGGGGGGGGGGGGGGGGGGCGAGACGCCCCCCCAGTAGCTTCGCCCCTGGTTGTCAAACTAACGTGTTTTCTTTTCCTGTCTTTTTTTCATTATAAATATTGGAATAAGCCATATGAGGCAGAATTATGTACGAAATCACGAAAAAATATAATAAAAATCATTACAGATTAAAACCAAAATGAATGCAAAAAAGTAAATATAAACAATGAGACTTCAACAGTTACAGTTGCAGGTATTGTGCGAACACTACTGTTGCACTGTACTTTTATCTTAGATAAATGTATAATTAACACTATAATCATAAAATAACAAAATTTTATGCAACATTTACCCAGACTTAACAAACAGAAAAGCTGGAATGATTAAAAGATGTTTTATGAAAAAAAATTGTGATCACCATTGATATTAGCAGTATTTTTATTTTTTAGGAATTCTTTCATATTTTCTTCATAAAAAACCTCGAGTTTGGTCATATTAACCAGAATTAATATTTAAATGCTTTTGTAATATTAACAAAATAAAAATAAAAATTGAAGCCAAAAAAAAAATTGGTTAAAGTTTACATTTGAGAATATTGTGCAGTACCTGCAATATAATGAAATCTAAAGTAACGTAATTTCATTTAGTAATAATCAGCTGTAATAGTCAGAAGAGCAGCATTAAAGCTGTTCTCAAATCCAGGAGGGCAACTTTATGACATAAGTTTTAATTTATTTTTGTTCGGAAATGCAGAAAATTAGCAGGTGATGTTGTTCAGAAACTATGTAATCCAGCTGTTTTTTCCGTATTTTTTCAAACGCTATAGATCTTTCAGTCAAAGTGGGCATTTTGCACCGAATTTCCGCGCGAAAGTAGAATAACCACTCAAGAAATGGTGAAAAAGATGTTTGTCACATGATCAAAATTGCTTCTAACTCAATAGGTAATTTAGTGATCAAAAAACGGAAAACACAGTTCGATCCCAAATTGCTTCCATGGTCAGGTTTTTCAATTTTATATCTTTCTGTTAAAAAATGAATTTGTAAATGTGTCAATACTTTTTGCGCTTGTTGAGCAGAGCAGTTGAGAACAGCCTTAACAAAAAAATTAATAAAAAAACATTTCAATCACCATTAATTTGAGTGCTATTTTGATTTTTGTTCAATAAATTTTGCTATTTATATCTGAAAAAATATGTGTGTTTTAAGCGTTCACAGATTTAAGGGTGTCTACTGTACCGTTTTCATTTGGTTTTGGAAAGAATTAACTCTAGCTCATTGTGATGAAAAATAGTATTACATGCACTCATATTGTAAGAGTGTTTTTTTGTGTGAAAGTTTCAATACTTATGTATTATCCGGTCTAAGTCATATTCACTGCGCCAATAATGGCATCAAAAGCATTGGTTACAGTACAGTAACCCTTATTATTATTATTAATTTAGATTAGTTTTTTTTTTTCGCTTTTTTTCCGTTTAAGTGCGTAGTTAATGTTACATAATTATTTAACGTGATACGGCATAGATGTAGATATAACATTTTTATATTCATTGATACAGTGTATTTATATTGCATGATATTTATAAATATATTCATCCAGGAGTTTATAACATACCGTAAGAAATAAAACTGCTATCGTTTATTCGTAAAAGCCATCAATGGTGTTGTATATTCGTTTTTAATAAATGTACACTAAATTACTTTTGTTTTCTTTTATGTTATAATTTTTAATAATTAAATTATCGTTTTGAACACAATTGGCTGACAACAAAATTGGCAATAGACAATCATTTTTGGCGATCTATCTGGTCCGGATCTGAAGAATATGTAAGTACTAAAATTTCCTCTTATATGAGGTGAGCACAGTGTTCCTCAACCCTAAATTATATTGTAGTTTGATGAATGTAACTAGAATTTTCGACCTATTATGTCTTGTATCAAAAATATTTATTTTGGGGTAATGATGCTTCATAATTTCTTTGAACGATTATTTATTCTAATACCTATTTTCTCAATTATCATAATTTCCTTAAGAAACATCATATCAAATTGGCTTAAAATATTATATATATAGTAACATTGTAATAATCTCTAATAAAAGTTTTGTGCTTGTAGTAAAAGAACATATGCATAACATATGGACAATCATTTATATTGAAATGTAGTTTTTGTTTGCAAAAATTATCCTTTTCAAAAATCACGTTAAACCGAACCTGACTTGCATTGAGTGTTTGATGATCCAATCAACTTCTATATGCGACAGCTGAATTAAGCCTAAATTGGATAACTTTGTAACTAAAGAAGACAAACATTCGAGATAATTCAAGAGACTTAATTGTGGAAAGCAAACACTTTTTTATTCAGACGTATAACACTGACATAAAATAACATTAAGAGTAAACATATTTACAATTTATCACCAAATAACCGAGTGAATTGCTCGCATCTAGATCTAAAAATCTGTTACGAAATATTCTCTAAACAAGCTTAATACTTACTGAATCAAAATAAACAAACAACATATAGTCCAGTCAGATTAGGTTAAAAAAGGGCTTAAGGGGGACAGGTACCCTCCAGTTTTTGACTATGGATTTTTACTTCTCATTTTCGTAATTAAAAGATTGATACATATTCTTTACAACTGGCATTTAGTGAAATATAATATCTAGATTTTCATTTAACATGTTTTATTTTTTTATATATTTAGCAAATAATTAATAACCTTCAAATTTTTTAGCTAAATCTAGTAAAATCAATCCTGTTTACATTTCTGAACTATTGAAATTAGTGTTTGCTGGTGCTGC
The DNA here is from genome assembly GCA_963932465.1 of Maratus speciosus. Lineage (NCBI taxonomy): Eukaryota > Metazoa > Arthropoda > Arachnida > Araneae > Salticidae > Maratus > Maratus speciosus. The sequence continues at coordinate 38,295,976 of OZ010794.1, forward strand.
CATCTGCTTTTCAAAACTAAAAATAATATTCCATATAACGTCTTTCCTGTACATTTTCAATTTTAAATATTGGTAAATAGGCTCCGAAAAATTTAATTTGGGTCTCGAAAATTCAGGTTAGTACCAAGCTTCAATATCTTTTATGAACAGCAACTATATTTCAGAGATTTAGTCAATTTATCGGTGTTTTATCATGATATCAACGAGATTACATGTTGGCGAGATTTTGGCGATTTAATATTACCAGTTAATTTCGGCAACCCTTTCGTTAGGGTGGGGTTTCATTTGACGCGCTGAAGATCGATTGATACTTTCCTGCGCTATTTCTGTATGGAATGTATGTAGTATATTCAAACTGTTGCTACAAGAAAAATGGATACTCAATTATTCCATTATCATTCGAAGTTTGCAATTTGAATTGGAATTTATTTGTTTATTTATTTTAAATGTATGTTTATTTTTAATGTTGTAAAATAAGTTTTTTACCAGGCAAAGCTCGTTGGTATTTTATAAAAAGCCTGTCTGTAATTCATAATCAGCATTTATATTATAATAAAAATAATTCTAATTTTTTAATCAAAGGTTTTATGGCAAGTGACCTTGCCCTCTACTTCTGTAAGTACAGTTAAACTTCTGTGACAGGCCCTCCCTGATAACGGACACCTCTATTAAAGTACATTTTCCCCTGTCCCTAACAATTATATATCTGCGCATTTTTACTTCTCAATAGCAGTCACTTCCGAATATCGGATAAATTACACTCTCCCGAGGTGTCCGTTATTCAGAGGTTTTCAGTATTTGATTATTATTATAGTATGTGGGCGGACGGGAAGGGGGGGGGAGGTGCAGATAAACTACCTAGTGGCGATTCTGTTTCGAATTTTCCGAAAATTCGGACATAAAAAATATCACGAATTTCGACAAATGGTGGCCGAAAAAATAATTTTTGTCAATTGTTTGCAGAAAAAACGTGAATTTCGTCAAAGAATCAAGGAAAGACGCAAATTTCGTAAAAAAAATCGCGGAAAAACGCAAATTTCTACAAAATTCGCGAAAAAAGGCAAATTTCGTCAAAAGATCCCGAAAGAACCGCAAATCTTGTCAAAAGATCTCGAAAAACTCAAAATTCGTCAAGGGATCGCCAAAAATGCGAATTTCGTCAAAGGGCCGCGGAAAAAACACGTAGTTAGTGCCGGGAGTGGATTTCCCCCCTCTCCCCCCCCCCCTCTTCTGCTGTAACTTTTCAGAAAATTTGCTGTGAATTTCAGAAATATATATATATTTTTTACTCGGAATCACCCTTGAACTACCTTCTTACCCCTAGGCTAGATTTCTTTGGGCACCCCCTCCCTTCCTTCAATACGATATATTTCAGTGTTTTCTGGTACTAAAAAAGGAAAGAAATACTTTTAGTGTAGTTAAAAAACATTGAAGTTCCATAAAACTGAAAGTGTCATAATATGACAAGTGGGGATTTTTTTATTTCCTTTTTAGATGTAGAACAATATTTCTATAAATATAAGGTATTAGGGCCCAGGGGCCATATAAATAAATTCATATTTAAATATATATATACAGCCCCTTATAAAACAAAAGTTTGATTTGTACGCTTTTTTACAATTGGAAGAATGTTTCATCAGCAGTTTAAACGATAATAAAAGTCACCTCTGTATAAATTAATCACAAACTGGTAGCCGAAAAATTCCAACGATCCGAAAAAAAAAATAATAATAAAATAATAATAATAATAATAAAATGCAATTTAACAAATTACAACGACCATTTGGAAAATGATTTTTTCGAAGACTAAAATTTAAGACATAAAAAATCGCACGGAGTTGATCATACATTACGTACACCATGGATTAGTACATTTTTCGGTACTGTAAATTTTTAAACTTCTACGGAGCTGGTCATTCCTTACGAACGCCATGGATTAAACGTTAATATTCCTGGACCAATTTTAAATGAAATTTCATTCTTAAACTTCTAAACATTCTACAAATTTACTTTTTGCACTGTCGTATAGAGAAAAAAATGTACTTTTAAATGCAATTTGTTTGAAAAGCTGTATCTCAATTTATTTCTGAGTTATTCATTTTTTTTGTAGTTTTTATTACCTTTTTTCATAGTGGCAACAGAAGTATCCATCTCTGTTGAAAGTAAAGAGAAAATACAGATTACTGTATAGACCAATCAGAAAACGAATAAAATACGGATTCAACCAATAAAACGCTTCAGATATGTTTTTGATTTCCCTGACAGAGAACAATAACCATTTTTCCAAATGGTTAAAAAAAAACAATTGAAAAAACATTTTTTCTTAATTTCATTCCAGGCAAATAATGATGTAAACGACATCATTATCATTAACGAAGTTATCCCTGATCCGGCAGTAGTGGAACAAAGTAATCCACGCGCTGAACTCAACCCCATACTGGCTCAGGGGGTGTACCACTTTGTGAAAGAAAACGGAGAACAAATTACAGAACCAATTGAAACACAGGTAAAAAGAAAAAAATATATATATATATTAAAGAAAAATAAAATAAAATTATATATTAAAGTCGCGTTTCTTTCTTTTTTTTTTTTTTAGATATGCACATGTTGTCTTTTAGGATATGCAGATTGGAGATCCCCCTGCAGCCATAATTTTCACAAGGAATGCATCTGAAAGTGGGGCTATTCTAATTGTATGTCGTGTACCTTTAGTGGCAGACGATTCGTTCCTGCACTGGTTGTACCCCAATCACCACTCACTATGTGATCATTGTAGACGTGTCCACCCCGTAGCCCAAATTAGGAGTTTCGGGTGTGGACACAAATTCCACATTAATTGCGTCTGATTTAATCAAACCAGACATCAATTCCGATGCCCAAATTATAGATCAAGATTTACACCACTTAGAATTATGTAATTTTTTTTTTTGAAAAATATGTAATAAATAATTTTTTAATACATATTTTTTAATTTTTTTGACAATAACCATTTTTTCAAATAGTTAAAAAAAGAAAAAAAAAATTGAAAGAAAATCTTAGCACCGGTCCCTTTTCCTTCCAGAACCCTAGGCTTAAGCTTGTTTAGCCGAATGGGTAATCCGCTTCGATTAAGCCTGCCAAAATAATCAAAACGACCCCCTCCCTCTACACACACGCATCCTGAATAGCAAATTCCCAGACAGCACAAAAAGCTTGCATCAAGCTATCTGCAAGCTAAATATGTCAAGTCAACAAGCTTGCGTTAAACTTGACAGACCAAGCCTGCAAGCTTAATGCAAGTTTGAATCAAGCATAAAAGTTTATACCTTCCCAGCTTGTTTTTAACTTGACATAGCAATCTTGATTTATGCTTGTTCGCCTAGCTTGCCTTAAACTTGACCCATCAAACATGATTCATGCTTGTCTGCCTAGCTTGCCTTAAACTTGACCCATCAAACATGATTCATGCTTGTCTGCCGAGCTTGCCTTAAACTTGGCACATCAAACACACATAAAGCTTGCGGTATCCAGCTTAAAGCAAGTTGGTCAAGTGTAAATTTGAACAATTGATTCAGGCTTGTACTATTGAGTTTAATGCAAGTTTGTTGACTTGACACATCAAGTTTGCAGATATAGTACAAGCTTTTGAACATTTTTTTTTTAAATGTTCCAGTTTAGCTAACAAATAATTAATAAATATTATTAGATGAGAAAAAAAATTAATTTTTAAATGCTAATAATAAAATTAGCATTTTGAAATTTAAAAGTTTTTTTTATCCAAATTTTAAAGTTTAGAAAATAATATTTATTAGATAAACAGGAACATCTGAAGGTAAAAAGTTCAAAAGCTAGTATTATATCTGCAAACTTCATTTGTCAAATCAACAAACTTGTATTAAAGATTTGTCTAGTCAACAAACTTGTATTAAACTTCCTGAGAATGGAAATGTTGTAAAAATATTTTTTTAAGTATCTTTCATTAGAAAATATTGAATTATATATTTTTAATAAAAAAATATCTTTGGCGGGGATTGTCTTTTAATGAAATACACCTTTTATTGTACTTAAATAATATACTTGATGATTACCTCAAAATTGTGTGATGAGTATTGTACATAATATGTGTGCAAATATACAATACATAAAACAGGGAGAAGAATTGGATAGAATTTAAAACAGTGATGCAGCCCTACCATAAATGTCATTTTATAAGTACTTTACTCATATTTGTAAACATTTGTTTGTGATACTGATTGCACAATTTGAATTAAACAAGCATACAAGTAAGATATTTATATAAAAAGAGGAACCTCTAAATATAAAGTGTGATTTAAATTATTTTTTTTTACTATTGTTAATTTTTAATATTTTGTACTAAAAGTTCTTGCTTGCACTCAGTGCCATCGCTACGACTTTTTATTGGTGGGGGAGAGAACCTCAAATTGCCAAGTCAAATTTCAGTATTTGCCAACTCATTTTACAATTTTGCCAACTTACCACAGTTAGAAAATGTAGTATAGTTCTTATTTGTTAAAAGTTTAATAATATTCCTAATTAGTTTTGTAATTTTTGCCAAGTCTATCAGAAATAGAAAATATATTGTAGTTTTTATTAAAGTTTTAAAAGAAATTTGCCAACTAAGTTTGTAAATTTGCCAAGTGTAATAACATTCGCGAATGTTTGGGGGGGAGGCTCCCCCCATCCCCCCCCCCCTTAGCGAGGCCCCTGCTTGCACTTCAAATCATGTTATAGCAAATATGACGATAATGAGATCACATATAGAAATACCAAAGAGTGTATACAACACTCTTTGGTTTTCAATTGAAAGTTCAGCTACTATTTTAAAAATAAATGTTAATATTCCAATTTTCTCAGAATATAAAAATACTTGTTTTTAAATTATCCAATTGTAAACTTAATAAATAATTTTCAAAGCCAATTTTATAAACATATATTCATATTATTTGCATGTCAATAATGTATTTTTATCTTTCTTTTCTCTTGATTTATTTTTCATAATTTTGATCTGAATATTTTGCAATCCAAATAACTAGAATTTGGAATTGGGAGCTAGCTATACATTGTTCTAGAAAGAAAAAGTCTGAAAAGTTACTCTTGTCTAGAATATTTTGCATATAATAAAAATAACAGTGGTAAGGCGATGTAACCAATATTCTGAATAAATACAGATAATTTAAAAATGAATCAACAAATTACTAGATTTTGTAAAGAGAAAACTTCAATGAAATATCTCGACTACAAATTGACTCACAAGTTTTAATCAACAATGTCCCATGTATTTCTAATTTTATTCACACACGTGAGACAATAATTTATATTTTCATGTTCCTGTAATTAATACTAGCATTTAATTTTATTGTTCTATTTTTTTCCTTTTAGAAAAATCCAGTTTTCTTAAGGATAGTTCCCCTCCCCAACCTTTCCTCATAAAATAAAACAAGAATCAGTACTGTTTAAATATTTTATATCTGTGGGCTTTTAATCCAAAATATAGGATTTACAATCTTTTATTTAAGGCTGTTCTTAACTGCTCTTCTCAACAAGCGAAAAACATTCTGACACATGTACAAATTCATTTTTTAAAGGAAAGATATAAAATTGGAAAGACTTGCCATGGAAGCGATTTGGAATTGAACCGTTTTTTCCATTGTTGATCAATCAATTACCCATTGAGTTGTAAGCCATTTCGATCACGTGATAAACCCGTTTTTCGCCCGCTCTTGAGTGATTTTTCTACTTTCGTGGGGAAATTCGGTTCAAAACGTCCACTTTGACGTTATTTTCTGAAAGATCTATTGCATTTGCAAAAAAATGGAAAACACAGCTCGATGACATAGTTTCTGAACAACAACACCAACTAGTTTCATGCATTTTCGAACTAAAATAAATTAAAACTTAAGTCAGGAAGTTGCCCATTTGGATTTGAGAACAGCCTTAAAGTAAAGGAAGCCAGGCTTTTTTTAGTTTTAGGATAAAACATTCAGAATCATTACCTGTTATTATCAGTGTACTGGTTATTGTAAGGTAATTGATAATGATTTCTAAATCAAGATAGGGATTAAAACTAATACAATTATTTCAGGCAAACAAGAACAATTTTTTAACATATTGCACACTGATATTAAAATATAATTTAAATATAACAATAAGAAAAAAAATTATACTTAAAGGGCATATAAAAAAATCTTTAAAAGATCACCTGAAAATAATAAGAATAACACAAATAATAATAAGTGAAATAGCATTAGCTTTTTTTTTTAAATTTTAATCCCTTAAACATCGCGTCCGGTACATTCTCATGCAAACTGCACATGAAATGAAAACCGCGACAATTAAGGGGGGTTAAAGAATTTTTACATGCCCCTTTTCTAAGAATCACCTGAAAATAATAAGAGTGACACAAATAATAAATAAAAGGACACAAATAACATTTAAATAAATAGTTTATTTTTAAAACATTTTTTTCATATTACATAAAAAATATTACAGAACAGGCTTTCTCTTGCAAAATCAATACTATAATTTTCTTTTTTGCAGTCCCTGCAAAAAATAAAATGATAAAAAAAATAAGTGTGGTAGACTGGCAGAACATTTACTAACTATTTAGCTGTGAATCCTAGAATTTTTTTTATGCATATGCAAATAACAAGACTCATATAATAAAATTTTGTTCCTGGCCAAGTATAAAAAATATTTTTTGCTTTCTCAAATGAAAATAAAATTTTGAAAATGAGTTTCAAACAATCAGATTTATTTGTAAGATTAATACTGTGTGTACAGATTTAGTTTTTTCCAGAGTAGTATGCAATAGAAAGTAGTTTCAAGATTAATTTTCTCATTTAAAAATGTCCACTAACATAAAAATACGTATTAATTCATTGGATAAGAAAGTGGGTTCGTGATTTTTTTTACCCCTGAAAATCCGTTTAAAATGAATAATTTGATATTAATACACAAATAACTGTCGGTAGAAATTGGAATAAGTTACAATTCTTATTCTATTCATTTAAAATATCTTTATGCAAACTATGGAAGAGAACACGAGAAATATTTTCCAATAACTCTAGAAAAGGACTTCAAACAGAAAGTAAGAATGGACAATGAATCCCATGGCTTCCTTATGTTACAAACACTGGCCACGCAAAGGCTTCAGAATCCAAATAGGACATCCGTAATTTGGACTACATTCGTGTTTTTGAAATAGTAAGTTCTTATTTTCCTGTAACAGAAAATGAGTCCCGAACTCCGACAGAGACTGCCTCATCCCTAACACTTTTTGTAAAACGGGCTTGAAAATAGCCAAAGCGCTTAACACTTATTCACCAACGACACTTTTAAATTGACCGTGAAAGAAAATTTACTATATAAATTTATTTAATCCATCTACAAATAAAAGTAGATTTCACTTTTCACACAAAAACTATGCTCAATTACACTTAGAAAACACAGCAAAACAGTTGAATTTAAATAAAATTTTAAATGGCTGTTTTCTCAACCATTTACAACCATTTTTCTAACTAAAAAATGTTACATGTAAAAATTGTAACTACAAAAACTTTTATTTACAAATATGATCATAATATGTATATTTACACTGTTTTTATAAGAAACGAAAGATTTCCATGACAGTATTTTTTGTTAATCTAATTATTCTTGTAAATATTTTACAAAATGAGCTAGCTACATTACTGATTGATTAAATCTGTTTTAATGAAAAACTTATCTAAATTTAATATTACTTCTATACAACTGGTCTAATATGCTTTCAAATAATATAGAAAATAATTATTAAGGTGAAGGAAATTTCTTGATTTATAACTTAGTACATAAAGATTTAATAAGAGCATTTTTGTTTTGTCTTCCCTATCCCTGTTCCCTTTTGAAGAAATACCCCCTTTTGCTGCTGGCGGTGGGGATGAAGAAATTTCATAGATAAAATTTATATGTTTATTTATTGTTTCTACAAAGCAACAAATGGGACAGAATTTTCTTTTAAATAAAGTATTTCAGATTTTTAACTATGTGTGCTTGCAGGGTAGGGGGGGGGATTTCTATATGTAGGCAATTCAGATTATTGATTAGTATTTATTTACTACAAATACAGAAAGTGAAGAATAAATTTTAAAAATTTTAACTTTGTATGATGAATAATGGGGGGGGGGGGGGACAAAATTATGAATGGATTTATTTTCTGTTATGACAAAGAAACAAATATGACAAAGTTTTTAAAACATTAAGATTTTAAAGAAGCAGTATTTATATATTTTTTAAAGAGAGACTTAAATATACTATTACTTTAAACTCAAATATACTGACTGGTAAAGTTATCATCTGAATTATTTTTTTTTTAAACAGAGCATTGACAATGCATGTCAAAGGTTCTGGGTTCGAGTCCTAGCTTGGGCATTTTTTCACTCAGTTGGAAAAAATAAATTCATAAGCCTTAAATATGTTCAGTACAAAATATTACAGATTTCACATATTAAACAAATCTCATAACACTAACTTAATTTTAAATTGTATTAGTTTAAGATATATTGTTAAATTGAAGTTTACGTTCTAATGTAAATGCAAATGATGATGAAAAATAATAAATATTAAAAAGTATTTTTAATGCTGGATGTTTAAGCATCATGCATTCAAACAAGGATTGTAACTTTAATAGAATGCAAAATGTATATCATATTTCAGAATTTAAATCAGAATGAATTTTAATGTACAAATTTTTCTCAATAAAGTCTACTTGACAAAGGGCTATTTCAGGTAGTATGTAAAAAAAAAAGAATAAAAGTATCACTGGATCATAGACGTGAAGAATATTCTTAACATTTAATGGAAATAACTTACCTTCCTGACTTACTAAAATTCAATTTGATATGTCGAAGTATAAAAATAAAATATATCATACCTTAATTTTTTTTTTATATTGAACTAAAGACAAATTGACAAGATACATTTAACTGAAGTAATTAATTTTTGTTTTAACTGAAATGTATATATGAATTGCATGTGATACATACAGATAAAATTATGAATATTTTTTATACTAGCACAGGTGATAAATCCCCAAATATTGTTCCCATTATCATAATTTGTATTATATGCATTTCATTCAAAGTATAAACATTCACTCATTTTATTTAAAGTACATGCTTTTCACTAATTTAAATTAGAAAAAAAAAAAGGCTTTTTATTTTTGCAATAAGAAATAATACTTTAAACTAAAACGTTTTATTTCAACATCAAAGCATTGTTTCTAATTTACACACATGAAAAACAAAAGCTACTATTGGCGAGAAAAAATACTATTGGTGCACCCGGCTAAGATAAAGTACCAAATTATGTTATTAGTAATTTAGATTTAGAAAAAATCATTTTATTATAAGTGCTTTAGTAAATTCAAATTGCTATCTGAAGTTTCAGACCCCTGAATTCCTAGAGACAATTTAGGCCCTAAATATGCTTGCTTAAGCTATTTTAAATAACTAATTGTTAATTAAAGTATGGATATAAACAAATAAACTAAAATTTCTAGTTTTTGGTACTTCTACCTGTCCATGATTTATTTATAGATAATTCAATTTAAAAAATTTCTTAAAAACTTTTATTCTGCTAATTAAAAATGTTTAATTTCAAAATTGTGTTTTGACTTATAGTAAACCTAAAACTTTTGATAAGGATAAATTATATTTAAGTATATCAAATATGTTCATATAGTGTGATTTTCAGAATTTTAACAAAATTAATTAAAAATTATGGGCAGGCACACATTAGAGATGAGTCTGAACTCTTAAAAAAAAGTCAGACAATTTAAAATCCGAGCCAAAAATATTTTGCGTTACCTGAGCATGGGACTAAAAGTATGCACGAGATAATATTTAACAGCACTTTATAAATAGTTCCAGATTAATTTTCTCATTCAAAAATCTCTTCTTACACATGTAAAAAGAATATAATATAATAATAGAAATACCGTACATATTCGTGTTTAAGTCGAAAAATTTTAGACAAAATTTGGAAGTTGAAAATGGGGGTTGACTTAAACACGGGTTAGTAATAAAGAAATAATAATTTTGTAGATAATGGGCGAATGACAAGTCTTACGTAATCGCACATGGGTCTAAGTTGGCGTGAGAGATAAACACGGATAATGATCATTTCCCTGCGATTGACAAAAAAATGGTTAACAATAATGTCCCTATAATTATTCTGCACCCATTTTCTCTTGTGATAAAATTCCCTTCAATACAGGGGCATTCCCTTTTTAAAAAAAGTTCAACTTGAGAATGCTTCTAGATATCTCTACCAAAAGTCCTACAATACAAAGAAGTCTATATTTTAGCAGTCTAAGAAGTTGTTTTACTCTTGTAAATAACGCTTGAATAGAATTTTTAAAGAATTTTTTCTTTTTAAGTATCATTAAATTAATGTGAATAGGTTTCAAAATAGTTTAAGCTTTTTCGGTTTTATATAATTATACACTTTTGAATTAAAAAAAGAAGTTATTACAAACATATACTAATATAATGAAAATTTATTATTTTTTTTTTATCCTTGATTTCAAATCATTTTTCAAAATACTACCAGAAATGTGGTTTGACTTATACACAAAAATTCATTTTTTTTTTCAAAATTTTGCTTAAGAATTGGGAGGGGTCTACTTATACATGAGTATATATGGTAAGTATTAATCTTAATATTCCCTCATGAGAGTGTTTTGTGATTTTCATATTTGTTATATTATATCCAACCACTGGCAGAAATCTGCGAAAGTTGTGATTCTTATTCTTTTTTAAAATATCATTGTACAGCTATGAAAAAAATAATGAGTTCATTTCCAGTCATTCCAGAAAAGAACTTCAAACAAAAACAAGAATACGCAGGGGATATCCCATGCACAACTTTTTTTTTTATATTACCAAAATTTATCATGCAAAAGTTTCAGAATCAGATACCGATATTTCTTCTTATTACTCCTTAATTACAATTGAATTCCATTTTAAACTAATTCTTAAAGGACTGGAAAACATTTTAAGAAACTTAGACTGCATTCTTGTTCGTCAAATAGCAAGATTTTTTTTTTCATTTTTCAAATTGTGAATAAATACAGTTTTCACCTTGAGCCCGAAGACTAGTATAAAAATTGAGTTCAAGCCTGCATCAGTCCCAGACAGAGCTATCTTAACTGTAATACACATTTTACTTACTTGTAATTACAATATGACAAAAATGATATAAATGAGAAATGATAGAAGAAAAAAGTTACAACTCACGAGTAAATTATGAAATGCTTCTTTTAATTCTTCTTTTCTTTAGTTGCCCTTTATGTTAGAGAATGCTGTTCAAGCTGCATGCCTTTCTTTAAATCCCTTTTCCTAGTAATGTAGGATTGAAGAATGATATTTTACATGTTATTCTTCAAAAAATTTCATAATAAATAATAAACATGCAATTATATATATATGTATACACGCACACAGTAGCAGATTCAGTGTAGCAAGGCTGTGGATGCTACAAATTATTTTTAAATCAGGGTTGGGAAAAAACCTAGGTTGTTTTAAACCATTTATTTTTTATATCATTTAATGTAACATATAGATGCATATTTGATGAGAAAAATAAATACTGTTGGATATTATATAAATAATATACCTTTATATGAGAATATTCCAACAACAATTTCAATTGGTTATGTAGAAAATTGAAATCAGAATATCAACAGTTAGGCCACATGGTTGAAGTTAACGAAAGCGAGGAAGAAAGTGGATCCTATTACATTCTCCATCTTGAAGTGTATAGAGGAATAGAAAAAAGTATATCAACGCCTTTGAGATTTGCATTTAATGCGTCTTCCTTAACAACTAAAGGAAACTCACTTAATTCCATTCAATATAACGGAGGTGTAATACAAGATGATTTATTCTCAATTATGTTGAGATTTAGAAAATATATCGTCGCTTTCACTGCAGACATTCAAAAAATGTATAGAACAATCTCTATTCATCCAGATCAGAGGAAGCTGCAAAAAGTCTTATGGAAGGAAGGTCTTAACGAGCCAATTAAAAATTTTGAATTAACGACAGTTACTTATGGTACTGTTTGGCCATGAGAACACTACTTCAATTGTCTAAGGATGAAGGAAGCAAATTTCCTTTAGCAGCATCCGTACTGAGAGAAGACATATATATGGATGACATTCTATCTGGAGCTGATTCTTTAAGTTCTGCATTAGAACTACAAAATCAATTAATAGAAATTTTAAACAGTGCAGGAATGTTATTACATAAATGGTGCAGTAATGCTCCACAACTTTGTCAGACAAATGACGAAATATATCCCTTTGGTGATTCAGAAGAATCTAAAGCGTTAGGTGTTTTGTGGAAATCGAAAAAAGATTGTTTAAGTTTCAATGTTAAAATTCATAATGATGTAAATGTCACTAAGTGACAAGCGTTATCAACAATATCAAGTATATTCGATCCCTTAGGTTTAGTATCTACTGATATAATTAAAGCAAAAATATTTATGCAGAAGTTATGGTTATTACAATTAAATTGGGATGATTTGCTATCGGAGAATGAGGCTAAGGAATGGAGAGAGTTTTCTGATACCCTACAATTAATTAATAAATTTGAGATTAGTAGGTGTATTTTATTGAAAGATGCAATTATGATCGAATTACATGGTTTCAGCGACGCGTCTGAAGTAGCCTATGGTGCGGTAATTTACTGCAAATCAGTGACAGAATCAGGTCAAGTTTCTGTAAAATTAGTGAGAAGTAAATCCAGAGTGTCTCCCTTAAAGCAATTAACTGTTCCGAAACTTGAGCTTTATGCAGCAGTTTTATTGACAAAGCTTATTAAACGAGTGATTTCTGGTCTCAAGATTAGTGTAAATAAAATCTTCTTGTGGTCCGATTCCATGATAGTATTATCCTGGATTAAAAAAGAACCATACGTTCTAAAAACTTTTGTTGCGAATAGGATTTCTACAATACAAGAACTAACTGAAGGAATGCAATGGCGACATGTTCCATCTCAGCATAACCCTGCTGACCTTCTAACAAGAGGAGCTAATCCTGATAAACTATTATCAAATGAGTTGTGGTGGAGTGGTCCATTGTTCCTAAAGGAAAAAGACTATCCCAATACAAATATTCCTGCAGCAGTTAATTCCAATGACTTTTCAAACGAACTGAAAAATATTAATATAAGTGACTTTAAAAGCATATCTGTTTTTACAGTTTCTGTTAATTCTTTTGTGCATGATATAATTGATTTAAGTAATAACTATTGTAAAATAATTCGTATTTTAGGATTTATTTTCAGGTTCCTTAGTAATTGTAAAAAAGAAAAAAAGGAGGGTCCTGGACCTTGAAGAGCTCAACAAAGCAGAAAGTTTTTTGTTAAAAAGTGTTCAACGTGAGTTTTTTGACAAGGAAATAAAATCCTTGCAAAAATCAGGTAATATTAATCATGATAGTCAGTTAAAAAACTTACATCCATTTCTTGATAAAGAAGGTCTTCTAAGAGTAAGAGGTAGATTAGCGAACAGTGACTTAAATGCCAACCAAAAATTTCCAATTTTATTTCATAATAAAAGTAAACTTACTCAAATGATAGTAGAATACTTTCATAAACGGTATTTACATTTAGGTCCACAAGCTTTACTTTTTCAGTTAAGGCAGAAGTTTTGGCCTTTAAATGGTCGTGCAATATGTAGAAAAACAGTTCATAATTGTATTATTTGCTTTAAAGCGAAACCCATCTCATGTCAACATTTCATGGGAAATTTACCAAAAGAGAGAGTAACTGAGAACTATCCATTTAATTGTTCAGATGTTGATTTCACTGGGTCTTTTCTCATAAAGTATAAGTACCAACGTAAAGGAATTTATCATAAAGTATATGTAGCCATATTTATTTGTTTTGTAACACGTGCAATCCATTTAGAGGTTGTTACTGAATTAACTTCGCAAGCTTTCATAGAAGCTTTAAAGAGATTTTTTGCTAGGAGAGGAAAAATTGCTTGTCTTTTTTCTGATAATGCTCAAAATTTTGTAGGCAGTAATAATGAACTCAAACGGTTACATAATTTAGTTAGAATTCCTGACGATAATTTGTCTGGTTACTTGAGCAGTGAGGATGTTAACTGGAAATTTATTCCACCAAGGGCTCCAAACTTTGGAGGCATTTGGGAAGCAGGAGTCAAATCCTTCAGATATCATCTGAAGCGTGTGATGGGAAATTCAAAATTAACCTACGAGGGCTTTTTGACTGTAATAACACAAATTGAAGGAATCCTAAATTCACGTCCTCTTATGCCTTTCTCATCTGATCCAGATGATTTGAACGCTTTGACTCCTGGCCACTTTTTTATTGGTAGGCCAATCAATTCTATTGTTTAACCTGAAATAACAAATGTTCATAAATTCTAAACTAAAAATATGGGAAAGAACAACAAAAATGATTCATTGTTTTTGGAAAAAATGGTCCAAAGATTATTTGAGCTCCTTACAACAAAGAGTAAAGTGAATGTTTGAGAAAGAAAATGTTAAAATAAACGATTTAGTAATTATAAAGGAGGACAATGTTGCTATTTGCAATTGGCCTCTAGGTAGAATTGTAGAGTTATTTCCAGGTAATGATGGAATCATTAGAGTAGTAAACATAAAAACACAAAGATGTGTTTTCAAAAGACCAATTTCAAAAATTTGTCTGTTACCCATGGGAAAATGATTATTATCTTTTGTAATTTGTCAATTTATTGTTTACTAGTACATGCTGTATTATTTGTTTAAAATTCAAAGTGTAATAATGTATTATAATTGTGGTTGAATGAAAATCATTCAACGGGGGTCGGTATGTTCGGTCGTTTTTATGCTTTGTACTTTTGGCAATAACATTTATCGTCTGCGTTTATTTATGCGAGTTCATAGAATGTTTTCTTGTGAGAGGGGTAGGCACGAGCGGCTCTTGTGATATTATTTAAATAAAAAACAGTGCCCTGCAGTTTTGTTATTTTGAGTATTTGTGAGTATTTAATATGAGTTAACAACATTCACAGCCACTTTTCAAATTGTATACTACTATGCGATATTTATTCAATTAAGATACAATAGTAGACCTTATAAACAAAACAATAGCATATGTGCTAAAGTTGGAAGAAAAAAATAAGGGAAATTATCCTAGTGACACTTTTTAGGCAATTTAAATGTAGATAAACATAAAAGTTACAAAAAGAAAGAAAACTATAAATGGACATCGATGATCTGTCTACACTCAAAAAGAAACATTTTACACATATATTTTAGAATAAAAAGTATTTCATTTAATTACTTTATTGTAAGCACTAAGACAATTAAAAGGTTCATTGCTAATTGATGTAATTTTTTATAAAAATAAATTTACATCAGGTTATGTACAGTAACAATAGATTTAGCATTTAATAAAAACTCTTCTATAGATATTTGGGTTAAATTTATGGTTTTGTTATGAAAATTCATGAAGCATTTAATATTAAAAAAGAAAAAAATATGAAAAAGACATAACTTGAATTTTAGGAAGAAAGTCAGACCCTGTATAAGTAACACAGTCGTCCTTGCAAAAAAAAAAAAAAAAAAAAAAAAAAAAAAGGGAGGAGCAAAGTATGCAATATTGTGAAACTGAGAAATACAGATAATTATTCACAAACATAGAGAACTGTTCACTGTATAAACAAGTAGTTGGATTACTGCAATCTACAAATTATAAAATTGGTTCTATTTCAGAAACATATATAAAAACCAAATAAATAAACAAGCATTTATGTAATTCAATGGGGTAAAAACAATTGTAAAATTACATGAAAAACAGATTTAAAAAAATAATTTTAGAAATATTCATCTTTAACATTAACAGAAGAAATAAGCTGAATATTACAATTTCCCATAAGTGGTAGCAATCACGTAATCTTAATTTAAAAAAAAAAATTGCCCAAGTAGCAAAGCAGAGCTAAACAAAAAATTTATCATAATGCAAGAAATAAATGCATATATGCATATTATATTTTGTTAAAAGCTTTATAGAAAAGAATTGATTTTCTAGAAATATAAAATGATTGAAACATAACTAATTAATAAATAAAAGAAAAAAGAGAAAAATAGAAATCATTCCAATGGTTCCCGAGAAAAAAATATAAGACAGTATGAGCTGTTTTTTTTTTTGTGTGTGTGTATGTGATATTGCGACTGTTGTTTCCACCTTAATTATGTATCAGAAATACAATAAGCAATTTGAGAAACTCCATAAAAAGTGAATACCTATGAAAATAACAGGAACTTTGAATATATCTTCCTGGTTGAACTATTGTACTGGAATGATTTTTTATTCACAAATCAAAAGAAAGTCTGCCAGAAAATAAGTGTTTCCACAAAGATATGCTAAACTCTGAAAAATAAATAAATTACTTTAAAAAGTGATAAATTTTAAATGAGAATATTTAAAAACTGGTATACAGAATAAAAAATGTTAAAATATTACACATTATAGTTGTCAGAATCTAGACATCGTAAATTTGAAATTCATATAAGGGATAATTTAAATTTTATATATAAAATAAATACAGTGGACTTTCTCAAGTCTGCATAGATTAGGACCAGGGGGTGTGCCGATTTTAGAATTTTGACGATTTCTGGTCACTGTTTTGTTTATGCTTATAAAATAGTAATTTGAATGTAATAATGCACTTGAAATCATAATGAATGCTTACAATAAAGTGAAATATTAAAATAATTACCTAAGTAAAATAATAAAAATTTAGAAAATTTTAAAAATTATTAAAATATTAAAAGTAAAAAATAATACATAACTAAATATGATGACAATTTTTTCATCAACTATTCAATAAAACTCATCCTCATAAAATGTACACTAATAATTTACATAAAAATTGTAAAATAATGAAATTTTATTTCATGTTTAGGCAGCCTTATTAACCAAAGAATTTTGATTGTACAGTAAAGTCTGTCTAAGGCAAAATCTATTGAGACCGAGAAAATTTTCTGTAGTAGACAACATTCCACCTTAGACAAATTTCACTCTTTATCTATGGATTCGCAGGACATGAGAATCTTTCCGAGTTAGACAGATTTTCGTCTTACACAGAGTCCACCTTACAGAGAGTTTACAGTATTTGGCAAAAAGATCACAATTGCCAGTGATATCAGCCGTCATAGCCTGCATGGTCACGGTGACGTCACTGCAAGTCACTGTGGTCACGTCACATCTGTGACCGAAATGCCACCACTCAGTGATGTCACATTGTGACTGAAATGTGAACTTCTTAGAAAACTTTAAAAACTTACGAAAATTCTTCAAAACATGTTACTTTTTGTAAAATTATATTTTTCTGGCAATTAAAAAAAATTGTGACGTCTCTGTTATGTCACTGCTATGTAACGTACGCCACGTCACATATGTGACAAAAAAACCAGCATATTGTAAGTCACAGTGTGACAAAAAATATGAACTTCAAAAATCTTTTAAAATGAAGAGAAATATTTTAAACAGCCACGAGTTACAGCGGCATAAGGAATGAAAATATATTAGTGGATAGCAAATGGTAAATTCCGTCACTAAAGGGGAGGGGGGGGGGCATAATAAATAAAGTGCACGATACAAGCATTAATAAACTAAATTTTTAGGCTATATTTTATCAATTTGATATCTAAGACAGTGAATGTATACTTTTTCATGATTTCAATTTTATCTAGCATTTGGATAATATATTTACAATTACGAATATTAAATTTATACACTTTACATATTTAGTTTGCTGGGAGGAAATTTCACTCTTTCTTTCTTTTTTTACCGACCAGAATTATTCGAAACACTTCTGTGGTTTCAAACTAAAAATTTTCTATTACAGTTAAATCTGCACCTTTTAATGATCATGTAGAAAGAGTCTTCAGAGTTTAGTCATCTATGCAATTCTTGTTTTAGAATATTTTTATAATTTGTATTCAAGTCATAAATTCTACTTCTTTCAGACTTTTAAAATAAAATTAGCATTTTCCGAAAATAAAGGAAAACAAACTTTACTTTAAAAAAATAGAAAAAAAAGGGGGGGGGGTGTCGTTAATATAAATTTATTTTTACACCTTTTAAAAATTTAAACAATGTTTTATCTAATAAACTCTAATTATGAATATTATTATTATAATTATTTAGGAAAAAGGAACTTTACAATACATTTTAACTTGAATTATTTGGTACGGATAAAAAGAAAAGATTAAATACATTGGACATTTCTTCAAATACAAAATTTTAATGAATGATACTTTCAGAAAATTTCTGCGCGTTCAAATTCCATATTTCTTGTATACAAAAACAAACAATCTGTAACAAACCATCTGCTCGAAAATCGTCTGCCCATAGAAAAATAAATATGAGAATACGCGGGAAATAGTTCACTTGTTTTAGAACAACACGTCTACAACACTTTAAGATAAGGAAATGACCATTTTAGGATACACGGATATTAATGGAACGTGCATGTAAGTTTTATTTAATTTAAATATTTTATTCCTGGTTGTATATTATGAGTTAAATAGTTATATTTGTAAGAGACTGATCTTTAACTGTCAGAAGCGTTATTTTCCAATTTGATAACTGTGAAGAAAAATATTTTAATCTGCCATCGCTTGAAAAAAAAAAACTGCGCAGAGACATCCATGCCTACATTCATACTGGAATTAATATAAACATTAATTTACTCTTACTTGAGATTAAAAATGTATGGAACGACAATGATTTGGAATTATTTTATCGGCTTCTTACTATTTTTTGATTACTAACATTTATAGTTATTATTATTTTGGGGTTAAATATGATGTTCGATTATCATGAGATTACGAAACTGTTTCAGATTAGAAATTAACATTATACTGGGAAAATGTATTTTTAACATATTACAGTAGTGAAACATTTGAAAGAATTTTCTTTTAGTGCTAATATTTTAATTTATCTTTTAAAATCCCAAATCTTCAAACCAATGTTTTCAGATTTAACATTTGCCAAAATTATAAAATAATAGGAATTCCTTATGCCATATGGAAATATTTTTGAGATATTGTTAAATCTAATAATGCATTTAATTTATCTGTTGTAGTTTGCTGTTGTTTAACAGTACAATTATAAATACTAATTATTATTTTTAGTGTTTTTCAAATTGGTATATTTATTTTTTTTAATTGTATGTAAGCATTTTTTCTGTTTGTGATTTTAATCAAACATTTAATTATAGACATTCTGAATGGGTTATTAAATTTTCTTCTATTGTAAATTAATTTTCTACGTGTATGATTCGGGTAATTATTGGCACTAAAAAGTAAAATATGATATTTAAGCATTGAAATAAAGTATTTTTCATGCCTGATAGGAAGTTATAGATTAAACTGCTTTAGTATATATATTTTTTAAGTTCATATAATACAGGATACATAATGTAGGACACAAGTTGAAAAGTGCTTATGACTTCGGTTTGTCTCTCCGTCTGTCCGTCTAGCAGTCTGTGCGCACTCTAACTTCCGAAAATATACTCGGATTGCCCTGAAATTTTTGGATGGTATTGACGTTTACCATCGTACGGTACCTATTTGTAATGAAGTTTGTAGCATGCTTTGTTCATTTACAGGGACAGCCAAAAGTTTTCCGTTACATTACGGCCTATGGGAAAAAGTCGTTTCAAATGATTTTTTATGATTTTAGGCACGCTTTCAAACAGAATAAAATTTATATGCATTTATGAAGTGCACTAAAATATGCATTCTGTTGACTATGCGATGCAAAGAATAGTTATTGTTCATTTACAGGACTAAAAAAGGAATTCAAATACATAATGATATAGAGGTGGAGGGAATTGTTTGCGGCATACTTTAATTATGTTAATCTATTTCATATATAATGAAATTGATGTATACCGCTGAGGTTTACATACTATAAATTATTTCATGTATAATAAGAATAATACGTATATAGCATTTACAGGGACACACAAAATCTTTCAGATACCATATTGTATCCGATTTACTGTTCATTAGCGATGATTGCTGGAAATATATTTTTAATTATGATATGCACTTTTATGATTCACTATATTTATGCACAGTGTATGGTGTATATAAATGCTATAATTCCTATACAAGGCTACACAAAAGTATTCGTAAGGATTACTGGGTATGGGCGCAAATTGCTTAAAGGAGGTTTTTAAATGAGTTATGCTTTTTTTCGCTGAACTGCATTTAATTTACCAAGATATATTTGTAGAATATAGATAAAATGATATACAGGGTCACGTAAAGAATTGGATACATGGCCGTCTATATATTATAATTTCTGGAAATGTGATTTCAGCAGTTTTAAGAGTGTCTTAGTTTGAATTAAATTTTAACTAAATAGTGGCGTGTAATAAAGATTTTAGGTAAACTACAGGGTTGTATAAAGGTATTCAAGTATGTATCCATACATTAGTATAAATTGCTGAAAATGAATTTCAACCTGTTAGGCGTTTTCTTGCTAAACTAAATTTTCCCATTATATAGTATATATACTCTTAAAAAAATGGGTACTCAAAATTGAGTAAAAAGTACTCAATTTTAAATGCGTCACATGCACAAAATAGCTCCAATCCAAATGTACTCAAAGTTGAGAAACACATGTACTCATATTTTATTCCATGGCTGTGATCAAATATGAATCGTTATGTACTCCCCCCCCCAAAAAAAACAACCCCCCCCCTAAAATGTAAAGTAAAAATGTACTGACATTTATTTCCCGTCCAAAGTTCTTAACAAGAAATGTTTAATTGATTATTTATCAAGAAAAATAGCAAAATTCTTAACAAGATACTCAAATCGAATATTTTTATGACAAGAACATTATTTCCAAACAATTATTTTTTAAATGCTGTGCATAATTTAATATTTACATTAATAAACATCATTTATGCCGCCATAAATGAAATGAACCATTACAGGGTACAAAACTATTTGTTTGTTTGGGTTTGATAACATGTGATGCTTCAAAATAGAGAAAGCATAGGTTCATTTTTGATCCAAAAATATTCAATTCAATATGAGTACGTCGGTTTGCTCATTTTTGAGTACTTCATTTTTTTCAGTGTATCAACCTACAGATCAAATAAGGGCTGTTTAAAAGAATCGGAAAACATATTTGGCTATGGACGGTAACTGCTGAAATCAGTTTTTCAAATGTTTTATGCGTTTTCTAAAATGTTTACTTAGTTATCTTATTTACGTCATTTCCCTAAATTACGATGTCTTGTTAAAGCATTCAGAAAGTGTTGGAAAGTATATTTTAATCTATGCTTAACGCATGATTTTTCTTACTCGTTTTTTTTTTTTTTTTTTTTTTTCCTATTTCCCAGATCAGTCTTTTCCTATAAAACATACCAAATCTATTTAGCTCATATTCACAAAGTACAATATACACGGGAATAAAAAATTTAATAAATATCGCTTATCATGCCGCTCTATAAATAATAGTTGTATTAATATCCGTTAGTTTCCATGTTCGTATTTAATAAAGCAATGACAAATCAAAACAAATTAAAAAAACTTACACATTCTAAATATCAAGCATAGAACTTAATAAAAAAATATGTCAGTTGATAAGCATTGTTTTTTAAGTGGAAAAATGTAAAATGTTTTAGAAGAATAGGACTCCAAAGTAGCGATATTTTGCTAAAAAGTACGGTAAAAAGATAAGATTTTATATTTACAGCAAAATTTTATTTTAAAATTCATCGCTGTATTAATACTTAGAAATTTTTCCAGAGAGAATCATTCGCCTTATATACAATATTTCAAATGAAAATCAAATGTAAAATTAATTGCTTAAAAGGCGCAAAAGCCAACATTGTGAAAAAGATTCCATGCCGGGACTCGAACCCGGGCCATCAGTGTAGCACACTGACATTCTACCGACTAAACCACATGGAACGACGCCCAGCCCGTAAAATTTTTCACTATTACATGTTCGCAAGGCTACAAACGCAGCATAAGATGGAATATTTATCGTGAGCCACCGACATGGGGTAAACACGAAACTTAATTAAATCCAGCATCGATTGAAACTATATTAATAATTGGAAATTTTTCCAGGGAGAAACATTCGCCCTGCATACAACATTTCAAATTAAAATTGCCTTTTAAGCAATTAATTTGAAATTTGACTTTCATTTGAAATATTGTATGCAAGGCGAATGGTTCTCTCTGGAAAAATTTCCAAGTATTAATATAATTTCAATCAATGCTGGATTTAATTAAGTTTCGTGTTTGCATCATGTGGGTGGTTCACGCTAAATATTCCATCTTTTGCTGCGTTTGTAGCCTTGCCAACATGTAATAGTGAGAAATTTTCCAGCCTGGGTATCGTTCCATGTGATTTAGTCGGTAGAATGTCAGTGTGCTGTACTGATGGCCCGGGTTCGAGTCCCAGCATGGAATCTTTTTCACTATTTGCGTCTTTTAAGCAATTAATTTGAAATTTGATTTTCATTTGAAATCACAGTGTTTATGACAAGTTCGTCACAAATGACCCATATTTCACAAATTGGTCACAATGTGACTTCAAAGCATTGTCGCTTTCGTCACAGGTTCGTCACAAAGTTAATGCCAAAATAGTCACAAATGACACACTTTTCACAAATTTGTCACACCGTGACTTCACAGAGTGGTCACAATGTGACGTCACAAACGTCCTCTAAAACGGCCATAACGACCTCGCATTCTAGTCACTGTGACGTCACATCGACGGTCACAAAATCACAGTGTTACTTCACAACGACGTCGCCGTGACGTCACCATGCCTTACGGGAGTGCTGTCTTGAATTTTTTTGGAAGTAACTTTATACTTCGTTTATGAAAAATCATGAGTTAAATCATATTAACCACAATTACATATAAAAATATATACCAAATGATATGAAAACAAATAATCTTGAAATTTTCTCCAACATCTCAATTGTAAGTTTCACTGTTTGCATCTACAGCAATATGCGAATTTTAGGCATTTGTGGATTTGAGAGAGTCTACTGTATTTTTGATTTGCCGGTTGATGACATAGTACTAAACAATCAAGCCTAGTGAAGTAAAGTTTCTTTAAATTTATAACTGGTGAAAAAAAAAAAAATTCTTCAGCCTTTTTTCTTTAAAAATTGGAAAAGAACACTTTCTCACAAATAAAAGCTTTTTTTGAAAAAGTTTTTCTTACAAAACATAAAGTAAACATTTTTTAGGCTTATGTATGCTAAAAAAATTGTTATCTCTTTACATGAATATACAGTAGACTGTGGGAAATCTGCATAGCTTGGGACCAGGTGTATTACAGATTTTAGATTTTTTTTTTTTGGATTTCTGGTCATTGCTTTGTTTACATTTTTTAAGCAGTAATTTGAATGTAATAATGCAATCGAAATTATAATCAATGCTTATATATAGAAAAATATTTAAATAATTAGGTAAAAAAATAAAGTAATAAAGCAAAATAAAAATTATTAAATTTACAGTCAAGTAAATAATTAATAATACATACTTAAATCTGCACAATAAAGATGAGATACATTTTTCTTCAATTAATCTTTGAAACTTGCTTACACTCAAGGTACACTAGTAATTCACATCAAAATCATTAAAATAAGGAAGTTTTATTTCAGATTTAATCAGACCGAATCAATAATCCGACCAAATCAATAATCAGACTGAATTAATAATCGAAAAAGCTTGACTAATCTATACTAGTAATAAAAGAACAAATCGCTCTGTGTGTGTGTGTGTGTGAGATGGCTAGCAAAATATACGGCACGTACGAGGTTGAAATTTTTTGTGAAGGCAGTCGAAGGTCTTTCCTAATGTACCTGGTTTTCAGAATTTTAAAATTCCAATTAATAGTTAAGTTATTAATTAACAACCGTAATTTACTCTCATTAAAAAACCATCTCTGCCATTGGGAAGAGGGAAAAATCTCTGACGCATGCGCTGATACGCAAATGAAGAACGAAAAAAAATATTTTGGAGTATTTTTTCATTATTTATTAACTAATATCGTCCAAACTGCTTAATAAAGTTAAAAACGGAAGACATGTTCTAAAAGATCGTACTCTTACATCTCAAATGCTGCAATCAATGAAAAAATATATCATAATTAATCCCTTGAAAAAAAAAAAATAAATAAAAAAGGATCGTTTTTCCGAAAAACGCTTTTCTCCCTTATTGCA
This sequence comes from Maratus speciosus, assembly GCA_963932465.1. NCBI lineage: Eukaryota > Metazoa > Arthropoda > Arachnida > Araneae > Salticidae > Maratus > Maratus speciosus. The sequence goes on from OZ010794.1 coordinate 38,320,252, forward strand.
ACACCTCCCCACGATGCAATTTTAAAGGTACGGACAAACCAAAAATATGCTTATAAAGCTGAAACCTTCCTCAAATCGATGGTGCAATTGTTTTTTAAAAATATGAGTTTTAACCCTTTCAAACACACTGTCCATTTCGGTTAAACGTTTTCCCTCTAAAATATGCATATTTGTTTATGAAATTTTAAAAAGGGCTTGATCTTAGTTATATTTATGATCCATTAAAATATCAGAGAATTCGTACAACACTAACCATCTATTTTGTTCTGCTAATGAAACCGACGCGAAAAAAAAAAAAGAAAAGAAGAAACGATTTGCGAATAGGGAAGCTTAATTTACTAAGTTGGAAAAAGCACTTGTCGAAATCGTTTAACGTCTTAGTTTTCTGTACAAAAATACTCTGGTTCGATACTCGGTACGACTGAATTGACATTTGAATTAGTAGATTTTTGCTATTTTAAAGATTTCATTTTTCTTTTAAGGGTATCTAAAGTGAAAAAAGTTTTGGTATTTTTAAATCAATATGGCAATAAGTAAATAAGTACATACAGTAAATATTGTTAACTTTAAAATAATTGATGTAATTTTATTATTTCTTGTTCGGTATTGCAGTTTAGGATGCATTTGTAATTACTTTTTCATGTAAAGATTTTAAATAAAAATTTACTACTAATAATAAAAAATTAAAATATTGAAAACATAATAAGATTTTAATTGAATTCAATAAAAATTCAAAACCTTAATCACTGACTTTACACAATTTTCCAACTGAACAAGAGTCGTGCCCTGGTAATTTGCAAAGTCTCTATCCCGCCCCCCCCCCACACACACACACACACTACTCTGTACCAACCTGCGACACAAATTTAAGGTTTATTTTAAAATATTATTATGGGCCCGGGCAATGCCGGCGGGGCAGCTAGTGCATAAATATAGTTGGTAAAAAGATTGTGATCACCAGTGATATTAGCACTATCTTAGATTTTTTAAGAAAAAAATTTATACTTCCTTCATGAAAAAGCATGAATTCAGTCCTATTAATGAGAATTACATATTAAGATGCATACTGAATGATATTAAAAAAATATCCCATTTCTACCTTACATATGAAGTGAAAGTACATTGTTTACATCGTCGTTAATGAGTGGATTTTAGAGTTGCAGATATGAGGGATTGTACTGTATTACAAAATGAATGTATATATAATATATTATTAAATATTTAGTCTTTCAGTTCCAGAATTTACAAAGGTTTTTCTTGCTCAATTTTAAAACACTATTTTTTGCAATGAATGATTCAATTATTGAAATTCTCGGATCATTTGATTACTCAAAGGCAGTAGCGCAGCCAGAAATCCGCTCTAGGGGGGAGGGGGGGGGTTGAGATGTTGATAATGATGATCGGCGGTTATTTGAATCACCGGTTAATTGAATCAGTCTAGTTAATGAATGAAATCATGATGCTTTTTTTCTTGGTTAGTAGAATCACTTGTTACGTTGGTTGTGATTCATTTAAACAGCGTTTACAATATTACAGTTGCAAAACATAAAATACACCAATGAAATAACTATACTACTACTATGTTAGATTTATATAAAGCGTTTAAAAAATGATGACGAAAACTTTAAGAAATGGAAGAGCAAACAATTTTTGTACGGAAAATCAAGAATCCATTGTTCAGTCAAAAATACACACGGGATTTCACTCCAAGACAATCCCGAATTCTTGTTCTTAACTTAAAAATTAATTAAACAATTTTAGCAAAATTTTCAATAGACATACCTTGCATTGTGTCAGATGTAACAATATCACGAGAATTGGTGAAGTTTATCATCATCCGAGTCCAAACAGTGCTGAATTTTAGAATATAGCTGGCATTATTATATATGCGCGCAAAAATTAGTAAAATTTCGCCCGGACCAACAACTTTTTCAAAACTTGCATATATTTTACTTACCCATGATACGTAGTATAGGGTAAGTCTTGTAATTGTTTTTTAAATTTCCATTGTTCTACAATTAAAATTTTCAATTTATTATTTTTAAAGAATTGTCATTTTCTAGGCAATAAATGTTATAGACGATAACAATTTCTAGGCAATAAAAATAAATATAACGTTTCAAAAAGAACCAGCATGTGACGAAATCCTGTCTTAAACGGAAAAAATGTGTTGATCCATACAAAATGAATATAATAATACGTGTGAAAAGAATATAATACATTTACAACAGACAGTGTACCTGCTAAGATAGGAACTTGTCTATAATGAACATTTCTGCTCTCCTATGCGATTCCGTCTTAGAAAATTTTACGACATAGCCAGGGGGGATTCTGTTCTGAATTTTCAGAAAAATAAAAAAAAAAGGTCATCATTCCGAAAACTCGGACATAAAAATATCGTGGATTTCGACAAATGGTCACCGTAAAAAATCAATTTCGTCATTCGTTCGCAGAAAAAGATCACCAAAGTACCATGGAGAAAACGCGAATTTCGTCACAGGATCGCGAAAAAAAGAAAAATTTCGCCAAATGATCGCGAAAAAACACAAATTTCGTCTAAAGATCGTAATAAAAACGCAAATTGCGTCAAAAGACCGCGAGAAACACAAATTCCACCAAAAGATCGAAAAAACGCAAATTTCGTCAAAGGATTGCGGAAAACGTAAATTTTGTCTAAAGATCACGTAACGACGCAAATTTCGTCCTAAAGATTGCGAAAAAACACAAATTTCGTCAAAAGCTAGCAGAAAAAAAGCAAATTTCGTCAATAGATCGAGGAAAAAACGCAAATTTCGTCAAAAGATCGCGAAAAAAAGCAAATTCCGTCAATGGATGGCAGAAAAAAAGCGCAAATTTCATGAAATGATCGCGAAAAGAACCCTCAAATTTCGTCAAAGGATCACGAAAAAAACTGCAAATTTTGTCAAATTATCGCAGAAAAACGCAAATTTCGTCAAAGGAACGTGGAAAAAACACGAATTTCGTGAAAGGGCCGCGGAAAAAACACATAGTTAATGCCGGAGGGAATTTTCCCCCTCTGCTGTAATCTTTCAGAAAATTTGCTGTGAATTTCAAGATAACAAAATAAATATCGCAGCCCAAGTCATTTTTTTTTTTTTAAATGGAGAATACAAACATGAAAAAATCTAAAATAAGTATTTTTTTGTCAGAACTCCTCGTACAAGACAATTTTTAACCGTAATGGCATAAAAATCGCTATTTTGTAGAAATTCAGTCGGGCAGGGTAGGGCTTATTAAGTTTTTGTATGAGCCAGGCCGAAATTTCAGATTTTATACCTTGCCAATAATTTTTTTTGTGGAAAAAATGGAAAAATGGGCCGGACCGGGCTCGGGCCGAAATTTTCGCTTTTTATACCGGGTCGAAATTCTTTTCTACGGATCGGTTCGCGCTCGGGTGCTGAAACTTCGGCCTTTACGGACTTCTAATAAGAAGTTTGAAACTGAAAGAGACCTATAAAGCGCATGTTTTATGTTTTTGTCTGGAAGTCAATGGTCCATTATCGTTTCTAATGGAGCAAAGACAGAAATGCAATTAAAAAACTGTACACTGCACAATATTTAAACTCAAAGGGTCTATATGGCAGGAAATGATCATTCTCTTAGCATAAGACATCTCGAAAATGTGATCAGTGACCTTTGTCAAAACAAATGACTAGTTCTCACTTAACCAATGAATGTAATATACGCTTTCACAGTTTTAAATACAATATTCGCCGTTTAATTGAATCACTTTGTTGAATTTAATTTCATTCAGCAAAGTCACAGATTCCAAATAAGTCAAAAAATGTTAATATTAATTTTGACTGCCGCTTATATGAATTAACTAGTGATTCATATAAGCAACAATTATAGTAATTTTTGTAGCTCTGGGAGAGGTTTCAACCCTGAATCCCCCCCCCCCTTCACTGCACCAGTGAATTAGTTATTGAGTTATAAGCGATTTTGATCGCGTTACGACCGGTTTTTTTTCTTCTTTTTGTCGCTATTCGCAATCATGTCGTAAATTCAGTACAAAACATCCACTGTGACAATATCTTCTGAAAGATCTTTTGCGTTTATGAAAGAATGGAAAACGTCTTTCAGTTACATAGTTTTTGAATGACAAAACCTACCTATTTCATGCGCTTCTGAATAAGAATTAATGAAAAATAGTGTCTGAAAGTCCCTTTGGATTTGAGAACAGCATTAACAAAAGGACAATATACCCGAACTGTAAAGCATCAAGAGTGCCCATATGATTAATTTTAGGGGGGAGGGGCTGAGAAAAATCTCAATTTCCTCCAAAGCTACCATACATGTTAGTATATATTTAAGACACTTTACGTTTTTTCGCGATCTTTTGACGAAATTTGCATTTTTTCGCGATCCTTTGATTAAATTTGCATTTTTTCCACGATTCTTTGGCAAAATTCACGTTTTCCCGTGATCCTTGAACGAAATTTGCGTTTTTTCCGCGATTCTTTGACGAAATTCGCGTTTTCCTTTTGATTGTTGAACAAAATTTGCGTTTTTTTCGATTTTTTGACGAAATTTGCGTTTTTCCGTAATCTTTTGACGAAATTTGAGTATTTTCCTGCGACCTTTTGGCGAAATTTGAGTTTTTTATCGCAAACTTATGAAGAAATTTGTATTTTTTCGCGATTCGTTGACGAAATTTGTGTTTTTTCCATCATTCTGTGACGAAATTTGCGTTTTTTCCATGATTCTTTGACGAAATTTGCATTTTTCCTGCTATTTTTTAACTAAATTCTCGTTTTTTCCGTGATTGTTGAACGAAATTCGCTCTTTTGTGATCCTTTGACGAAATTTGCGATTCTTTGACTAATTTTGTATTTTTCCCGTGATTATTGAATGAAATTCGTTTTTTTTCTTCAATCCTTTGACGAAATTTGCTTTTTTTCGCAATCTTTTGACAAAATTCCTATGCCTTTTCCGCGATCCTTTGACGAAATTGGTGATTTTTTCTGGAAACTACTGACGAAATGGATTTTTTTCGGCAACCATTTGTAAGAATTTGCGCTATTCTTCTGTGAAATTTTTTATGTTTGAATTTTCGGATTGATGACCGATTATTGTTAAATCTGTCTCTAATTTCTCAGCGTTTTGTTTACGCAGAATCAGTTTTACTTATGAAAATGGATCCTGTCTACAACGAAATCCTAGCTTATGCAGAAAAACTGCTATTGTCTTGTAGGAAAAAGCCCCACACAGTAACACCTGCTAAGATAAAAATTGTCAAAAATGGAATTTGTTTCCTATCTTGTGTTTTTTCTTTTAGTAAGAAGTAGCCTATTCGAAAGCACTAATTAAAAACTCATGAAAACAGAAACTGTCTAAAACAGAATCCAGCTTTAAAAGGAAAGAAAAAATCATGGTATGACAAAATAAATTCCCAACAGTTATACCTGCTAAGACGGAAACCCATCTAAAACACAAAATTGTTCTGGTACCTTCTGATCTTGTCGATGCAGGTTTTATTCTGCTTTGTTTTTACTAGATAAAGTTAAAATTTTCATATCTTGCAATTGAATTATAAAAAATCTAGGGGGGGGGGGTCAAGCCCCTCCTTGCCTTATATGCACATATCTATTTAATTAAATTAAACAACAATTTTAAATAAAATGCTTTTCATTCCTAAAAAATACCTCACTAAACTTTTAAGAAAGTTAAAGAATTTTTTCTTTTTACTCCCTAAGAAAACATGGTTGGAACATTACAATATGTTTATATTCAATTCTATTTTGTGTTTACATGCAATTTTAAAAATATAGAAAATACAGGATTATAATAAATAACTTTTCCAATCACCTCATTAAAACCATGATTATTACTGATTATGATGTACTTATCATCTGTTTCAACTAATTGGCAATTTACCCTGAAGATAGATGATACTAAGTATCATGGTTTGTAAGTTTCTCCTGAAGTAGAAAAAAGAAAAAGCTTAAAGGTTTTTTAACTTAATTTTTGAAATAACGAGCATACCTTACTTTTAAAATATTTGCCTTTTATAAGAAATGAAATAAAATACAGTCGAACCCTGTTAATACGTGAATTAAGGGACCGATCAAAATTCGCGTATTAAACGGGTTCGCGTATTAAGCAAAGGTCGCGAATTTTCGTTCAGTGGTCCATTTAATAACAACCTATACGGATAAAACACATCTTTTTGACAATTTTTAGCGTTTTTAAGACATAAAATGACATTTTATTTGTTGTAATCATTATGTGCTTATGAAGCAGGAACATTTGAAAGCTCGAAATTCAAATAAGTGTTATTGTCTTAGGTAAAAATCCAAGAAGTCTTTTCAAATTTAGATTTATTATGTATGACACAAAAATTGAACAAAACGAACACAAAAATTTCTGTTAACCATGTTAACTAAATCTAATGTCAACAAAATTAAAATCATTGTTAGCTATACAGAACAAATAGGGAACAAACGGTGTTGATAATAATAAAAAATCAATATAAAAAACTAAAGTTGAATTTAATAAAGTCAATAATGACATAAATATTACATTTTGGAAAAATAGCTACACGATCTATCCGGAATAATGAGACTTATTCCATAAAATTCGTTTATTTAAAAGATAATTTTACAGACACTTAATATTCTTCAAAATAGCCTCCTCCTGCATTAATATGCCTTTGCCAATCAGTCTGCATCCCTCTGCCACCCATTTTTGTCCACTTAGATGTCTTCAACTGGAATGCTGTTCAAAGCATGCGTTACGTTTTTCTGAAAGTTCTCCAGATTTTCAAAACGATGACATTTTAAGCTGGATTTTTACCGAAGGAATAGAAAAAAGTCCGGCGGTAACAGATCGGGGCTATACGATGGTTGGGTCAGCGTTGCGAGACTGTGTTTTGCCAGTAATTGAGTCACTATGAAGGAACCAGCTTGGCACAAATTTTCCGTTCTTCCGTGACGATTTGATGTACAATCGATTTTGTAAATCCTAACGTCTCCGCAATCATTCGTACACTCATCCGACGATCGGAGTGCAAAAGCGCTTTAATTTTAGTCACATTGTCTGAAGTTTGAGAACTTGATGGATGCCCAGTGCGCTGTTCGTCATCGCCGTCTATCAAGGTTTTGTTCCGCCTAAACACTTGAGCCTTGGGCAAAGAATCCTTCTCGCAGGCTTCTTGTAACATGGCAAGTGTCGCAGTAGCCGATTTGTTTAGCTTTACACAAAACTTTATGGCGTATCGTATTGCTGCTCGAAACCCCGCTGAATTCTGAAAACTTAACGCCACTTTCAAACACGTGTCTGAGTGCGCTTCAAAGGCTCAAAGCCAACTGACTTCCGCTAGACTCTGTACTTACGTTCCTCACGGCACGTACCGCTCGCAAACTCCGTCCTTTTGGCCTTGTGCTTGGCGCAAAAAACCAGTCTCATTACTTCCTGGATAGACCCTGTATCAATTTTGTCCAGTTTGACATGCGGTCGCGTTGTTTTCAGCCCTATTCATTTGATGGTAAAGCTTGCTCGTCAAGGGCCCTTCGTCCAGTGACGATGTATACTGTTTCAGAAAACTGAACGCATCCATAAGCTTGGAGAATGGAGATGGAGCCGGACGCTTCGGTTCATCATCGTCTTTCTCCTCATCCGGTGTATCAGTTGCAGTTACATAGGCGATGATGTTGTCGATATTAATGAACGTGTCTTAAAATCTACAAATTCTTCCCTTACAGTTTCTTTTGTGCCCAGCCAGTCTTCTACAACATTAGGGTGCAAGGTTGGCGCTTTATAAATTAAGTCCTCGATACTTCCAAAACCCGCTTTTCAAAAACAATTTGCAATCGTCGTTGGTGTGACACTCTCCCATGCTGTGGTAACCATGTGCAAAGCGTCAAGGACTGTAATAGGACGACACTCATAGCAATAAATGTTGCTGCCGTGTTCCATTTGGTGAAGGCATCGTCTTACTAGGCGAGTCGTGTAATTTACTTTGGGCGCTGTTAATTATTTCTTAGCCCATTGGCTGAGTGACCCTGGTCGAATTTGGAGGTAGAAATTCTACTTGGATATTCTTCAGGCCTTCGTTACCTTTTGGATGTGCAGGACAGTTGTCCACAAGTAATAAGACATGGAGCGATTATTTTCCCATATGCCGGACAAAATTACGATTGAAAAAGTTTGCCCTTCATCCACGCTCTGCGCTGACTTCCGTACAGGAGGGGAAGATTCTTGAAATCTTTAAAGCATCGCGGGTTGCATGATTCCCCTATTACCAGTAGCTTTAAGTTGCTGATCCATCAGAGTTAGCACCTAGCAAAAGAGTAAGACAGTCATTTGTTTACCCCATGACACATTTCTCCTTTCATAGCCATTCCCAGATAGCATGTAAGGTTTCCGAAAAGGGTCGTTTTTGCTTTACTTTCTAACATCCTGCAAAGGTTTTCGTGATAATCGTGTAGCCAACCCATGTTCGGAAATCATTATGATCCGTACGATTTTTGCGCATGCGCAACTTACTTCTTTTCACGGCCAGCATAGCGTCTCCCAATGGCGTCTGTTTTGAAAGCTTTCCTTGTGTCAAGTTTATTCTACGTTTCTAACATTTACAGAAAATGCGGTAAGTTTGCCATTACTTTTACTTATTAGTATATATCATTATTATTATTTAAATCGTTCTTACTGTAGTCTTTTTTTCTTCTGTACTGTCTTATATTTAAGATTTCTGTGTAAGTTACCCATGGGGAAAAGATATTTGATTCAACGCTATTTTGTTTAATTATGTTATACAGCATGCTACATTTTTAAATTAAACTAACTTCTATAAACATGATTTACTTAAAACATGTTATAACGTATCGTTTCACGTTTCGTAACCATCGCGAATTTTCAAATGTATTTTGATAACATAACTGCAGTTCCGTTATATATACTTTTAACACATAGGATTGACGTAATGGTAATGTAAATGAATCATAAAAGACGAAATCGAGAAAGTGTAAGGAGTTTTTTGTAGGAATAAGTGTTTAGGAACATATTTTATTATAATAAAACATTTTTTAATTATGATCGAGGCTATACCAGTGTTTTTATAATTAAAAACACTTAAGTCTTAAACACAATTTTGTTTTTATGTTTAATTATTTTAAGCTTGTAAAAATAAATTTTATCTTTTTTTCTTAAAGTCTTCAAAAAATAAGGAATGTATACTTAAAGTTTTAAAATCACCACCACCCCCTTGCTGTGGACTGATTTACAAATCAAAACAGACTTTGACCTTCAACAAATTACATTCATTTGAAAATATATATGCTGTGCGTAGCGTATAAAACATGTAGATCATTTCATTAAAATGTATTTATCAAAATGTAGGTATATTGTTTGTTATCCCTTTTAGCGTCTATATATATTTACAGATGATTCTCTGTTGTAATTTTAAAATAACATTCAAACAGAAATCTTTTTTTTTTTTCAATTATACTAGAATTGTTAAAAGTCTATTTAAAAAAGCTTTATATTCAAAAGGTGTCTCTTTAATATATTCCTAAAAAATTGCATTTTAAGTAAAAAAAAAAAAAAAAATGCATCCAACCTTCGCTCTTATTTTAAGGAGAAAAAAATGTTTTATCATATGTTAAATAATATTCATATTTAAACAATAATAATTGGGCACAGATGTCATATTCGCCCCATATTGGCGCGATTTTTTTCTGACGCCAATGTCATATACGCAACGGGTACTTAACTGGCGCCAAAGTGCCGTTATTTTGCTTGATGTGGTAACCCGGATTATGTTGTTTATGCTGTTGATGTTTTCGCCAAATTGGCAACAGAAAAAAAATCGCACCAATATGGGGCGAATATGACATCTGTGCCAATAATTGTATAATTATAATGTCCTTCATTAATCCTATATTTATAGTAGCTGCTATATGTAAAATTTAAAAACTGTCTTCAAACACAAGTAATTATTTAAAAGTTTTTCTGCAAAAAACCCCCACTGAATCATGTGCATGTATACACCTCAAAAAATAAATTTGTTATGTGTAGTGAAGAATAAAAAAATTATTTATTAAAAATAAACATACATTTACAGTAGAAATTAATTTTCGTATGTCATTTTGCCAGCTGATTGAGAATCAGCAAAGCTTTTAATATTAAGAGGCTGTACATATATAACGTTACCAACTTTATAGTAATTTTGTAACCTTTCCGGCCTTTACAATATCTTACATTATCATTCCTGGATTATGTCCCACCCTTCCATCACTAATCATATTGTTATCAGTGTCTCAAAGTTCTTTTTATTTTATCTTCCTTTCATTTTCTTTTTACATATTTTCAGTTATATGCAAATATATTGTTATACATCTGTTATTTATAAAATTTTCTAATAAAGAAGAAAGAGTATGTAAAATATCACTATATTAAATATAAAATAAGTTTATATATCAATAAATTTTTTTTAAAGTATTTAAAAATAGCTCTTTGTTACATAATGTATTCAACAGATATATTGTTTCTTGCCGCTCTTATCAATAAAACAGATAGACAACATTCTTCCTCTTTAATTTACTAATAAGCACAAGTATCACTTCAAACGTACTATCTGGTTTCTCCAACAGCGGATTATATGCAAATATATATAAAAAAAAAATAGGAAAGCTAAACGTTGAGGTATTCCACATTTCAGAATGAAATAATTGTATATAATCATTTAATGATTTTAATAATAACTTAGTATTTTCATAAAAATAGATAACTGAATATTTTGATGTAAAGAAACAGTTACAAATAGAAAAATGAATATTTTGGTTGGATCAAAAATGGTAACAATATCGAAAATGAATCTTCTCCCTCTCCCTTGAGATATCTTAAGATATCAAGTGCCAAACTCCACCTCCCTGAAGTGATACCGTTATATTAAGCACAGCCTGTAAAATCATGAGCCTTAAATGCTTATCAGTTAGCTTGTTAATTTTAAAATTGCCCATCAATACTTTTAGTTATTAATAGTAAATTGGAAAAAATGAAATCAAAATAAGAATTATTTAAAAATTAAATGTTTTGTAAATTCATACAAATTAAAACTTGGTTTATTATTATTATTGTTTAATTAATAAATATGAAATTACCTTACCCTTCTTGTCCCTTCCCCCCCATAATTTTATCTGTACTGGCAGTGTGATCAGTGTGAAAATTGACAGGGCATGAAATTCATACTACTACTTCTTTTGGTACTACTTGATTATCCCGACAACCAATTTCACCAAATAAAGTTAGTACATACTTTTAATAAGTGTACTTTTAGTAGTTGACCCAATAGCAGAAAATCCTCAAAGTGTCTGCAACAGATACTTCAGAGGCAGAAAATAATCTGCAGGTAAAACAGGTTTGATAGGTTGCAAGTTTTACAATCGAAGTGTTAATCAAACGATCACTTTTTTAAAAAATGTTATTATGCATTTTATTAGTTTTACTAATAATAATCTTAAGTTTTTGTATTAAGTAAGAAAGAGCCAAACATAATATAAAGCCAAATAAGAGTTCAATAGAAAAATAACCTGCAAACGAAAAAAGAAAATCTGCGACTCCCATCTCTAACTTTCTGCTACCGGTGTAGTTGATAATAAATATAAATTGGTACAAAAATACATTACAAAATGTATTGTAATGTTAAGCCCTTTATGACAACATATGAGTGATATAAAGTGTGTACACAGTCCTTGTAACTATTACTATATCGGAATGGTAATTTTTACGGTACTTTTCAGTTAGCCGGGCGCCAGTGTTATATATACATACATATATATGTATATATACTTGTATACATAACACTGGTGCCCGGCTAACTAAAAAGTACCATTTTTACCTTATTTAATAAAAATTTATTAAATAAGGAAAAAGTCACTATTTGAAAATAGTGGTACAAGGGAGGCTTGTCATGAAGGGTTTAAAAGTTTTTTCTTCATTGTTATTATTTTATGTTTTATTTTTTAGTTTCAAGAACTAATGACATCATCTGGTAAAGATGCTGAAGTCATGGTTGCTAGCATGTTGAGAAAATTACAGATGATGTTGGAACAAAGTCCTAACAGGGTACAAAATCTAAAATTGCCCTGCAAGAAGCGGAACAGACTGTAGTTTCTAAATTAACAGGTTGGTTATTATATATTTTAACAAAATTTGTTTTTGTGAGTTCATGCTCAATGGTACGAATAATGTTTTCTTTTTCCTATGAAAGTTTGTACTTTTCTGTAACTGTACGCCAGTGTTAAATATATACATATATTTACACACACACATATATATAGTGAAACCTCCCTGTGCGACCACCTCCTTGACCGATTATTTTTTTCATGGAACGAAATTTATTCCCATAGGCTCAATACTAATTTTACCTCCATTCAGAGACCATCCCATTTGAACTCCCTCCATGAGCAACCCATTTTTTTTGAAAACTTTTTACTTTAAGATACTTTAAGTAAAACTTTTTTACTTTATGATTTTGATTTGAATCAATAGGTTACCTTTATGAGTAAAATTTCATTGAATAATTCAAGGAAAATGTATCTTACCTTTATTATGCATACTTAATTATACATTATTGATCATTTGCTTGACCTTTACATTCAATATTTTAATCATTTTCAAAATTATCTTACTTTTCATCATTGTAGTTTATTACTTTACTTAATTATTTTAATATTTTACCATATTGCAAGCATTATGTATAATTTTGAATGCATTATTACATTCAAATTACTGTTTAAAAAATGTAAACAAAGTAATGATCAGAAATGTGCAAAATTCTAAATTCCGCACAACCACTGGTCCCAAGCTGTGCGGATTTGAGGGAGTCTACTGTATATAATTCTCGATATATGACTGAACTCATTGTTTTTTCGTGAAGAAAGTATAAATTTATTTCTGAAAAAAATCAAGATATTGCTGATAATTGGTAATCACAATCTTTTTATCAAATATATTTATGTATTAATCAAGCTTTTATTATTATTAAGACTGGCTAAATCTGAAATAAAACTTCCTTACTTTACGACTTTGATGTGAATTAATATGATACCTTTATGAGGAAAGTTCCATTGAATAATTCCTGGAAAATGTATCTCATCTTTATAATGCATATTTAATTATACATTAATTATTATTTACTTGACCTTCAGGAGAGAGTGGGGAGGAATGCGATGCTTTTTACAAAAATAAGAAAATCAACTTTATTTGACACATAAACAAAATTTTGATATATAGAATACAAAATGAAACACTCTCTAATGTCCTTGAACAATATAGAAACATAATTTGCAGAAACAATTTTATAAAGAAATTATAAATTTCAAAATGTGTCCCATACCTTCCCACTAACAGGGAGGTATGGGACAGCTATAAAACAATGTATGATAAGGGGCAAATAGTCTAGTGTTGGCTATATATACAGTCTAACAAAGATTGTAGGTTGATGTCTGTGCTACAATATCAAATTTTCAGTACCTTCATCACTGGAAGGAAAATTCAGGATTGTCAATCAGAGATAGCATTAAAAAATCATCAGTTCAATTTATTTATGTTTTGAAGTAAATGAATATATTTATAATGTATAATTAATATATTATCTTCTAAAAATATTTGCATATTAGCAATTTACATTCATCTTATTAAAAACAAAGAATTAAACATGTCCCATTCCTCCTTCTACCTTCTTTTATGTTAAACTTCTTGTATAAACAAAAGTTCTACTTTTAGGCATAGTTTAAATTATGAATAATATACAGTATGATGTTCAATAAATAGAAAAACTATTACATCTACGCGTAAACAAGCCTATACTACTATATTTTACTAATATACAGAAAGTATAAAAAGTATATGAAGCAAATTTACTTCTGATTCTTGAAATAATGCTTTGCTTAAGTCTTTAAAGTAAATCGGCATGTCAAACGATGATTAAAAATTAGTTTAATTAACAAGGTATGCAACTGATATAAAAGGTTTGATAATTCTCACTTTTATTTTTCAGTTTTAGAAATTATTTAATTATTTTTTTTAATATTTTAACCCTTTGCACTCAAAGGTTTTTTTCATTTGTATTACCAGCAACTCAAAGGGATTTTAGTTATATCTTATTATTTTTTTAATTCTTTATGAATACGAATACAAATGTTATGATATATAAAAAAAAAACTAAAAATTATAAAATTATTACATTTTGTAATCGTAAAATGTGATACCTCTTGAAGCAATTGCCAATATGTAATCTTGGCTTTCTAGACAGGTATAGGTATCACAAAATTATTTTTATTGTCTCCATAGCGGAGCCCTAAAGTTTGAAGACAAATTTTAAATGGCTCCGCTCCGGAGTCCTCGAGTGCAAAGGGCTAACTTTTTTTCAATATATAATGTATTTAAAACAATCAAAAATGGTATCAAAATTCAATTTGTGCGATTGCAGCATTGTATTTCTACAGTCAAAGATTTTGCACCTTAGCTGACTAAAATTTCGATTATACGCCTTTCTCAGTTATGCATCGTTTTAGAAAGGTTTCCTGAAAGACGTATAATTGGTACTTTACTTTTTTTTTGGGGGGGGGAGGGGGAGAGGGGGCTAAAATTGTCATATTGGCAGAGCAAAAGTTCTTTATCTACAGAACGACAAAGTCGAAAAATCCATTTACTCTTGCTCGACTGAAAATATACACAATATTTTGAAAATAAATATCGGATATGTATCCATTTATATATATCACTGAACCATGCTGTTTGTAGCTATAGTGTTTACCCTCTGCTGATAGAATATAATCTTTTTTTTTCACCTATTTCACTAATTATTACTCTTTCTCACTCTCTTCTTTTTTTTTCCATCATCTGAAGATATAAGAAAATGCTCTTTTATGAAACCTTTAAACACATAAAGGCTAGATTTATTATGGCTATTTGTGCTTTTCATTATGTAGGGATTTTTTTTTGTGTGTGTGTCACAAAATCAAAACGTTCATTTTATGAGTAACAATCCCAGATGAAGATTCTGTCTGTGTCACTCTCTATTGTGTACAGTATAACCTCGAAAATCCGGCATTGTCAGGACCATGACGATGCCGAATTTCTCACTTCAAAAATACTTTTAATAGTCTTAATGGTGCCGTTATTCGTAATTTAATTCATACCCAAGTAATAGAGAGAGTCTTTGAGAAAATTAGAAAATTAAATATTTTAAAAAATATTAAAATTAAAAGTTTCTATTCATATTTTCTATGTTACAAGAAAAAAAATCTAATATATATTATTTCTTCTCGTGTAATTTCCTAAACATCGAAGTCAATTTTATTTGCTTCAATTCTTTGAACAGCTTTTTAACAAGTTTTAATTTTACACAAATGTAGAATATTGATTTTGAAAATACAGTCTTATTTATCTAAAGCAGATGTTAGTTTTCCAGTCAAATTTAAGCATTTTTCCACTGATACATTTTCTTCTGTACTCAGAAGGGATTCAATTTAGCATAGCATCTGCAATCTCACTGTCAGCCAATCCATCGCTTTCGATCTCGAAATTTTTAATTGTTTAACGATTTATTATTTTTCTTTCTCCTATAAGGTGGAAGTGTAAAAAAAAAAAAAGCGGCGAGATGACTTTGATGGTGGATTTTTGAGGTCACACTGTACTTTATTTACTTTTACTATACGTATGTAATTTGTGTGTTTATAATTTTATTTTTACCCGACTACGGCAAAGCCAAAGGAGGGTTATGATTTTGACAGGCTATGTATGTATGTATGTATGTATGTATGTATGTATGTATGTATGTATGTTCATCTGTTCCCTCGTAACTTCTAAACCACTAATCAGAATTCGACAAATGACATATCATTAGAAGCGTCTTAATTGTCCGCTGGTTATAGGCTATATAGATTTTCACCAAATTCAATGTGGCGCCTTCTAGCGGACAAAATATACAGAGTAAAAAAATAAAGTTAAGCTAGATATGCCGTGTTTGGTATCATTTTAAAGCGCTTCACTTGTACATTTCGAATATATATATATTACTAGCATTTGCTTGTGACTTTACTTGCATTTATGGGCTAATTGCATATAATTCACATCTTTTCGTTCTTAATTTCTTTGGTACTTAGTAATCAGAATAAGACCACTGCAGTGCCATTAGAAGGGTCTTGATCTTGATATTCTGTTGGTTGTGAGCTATAAAGTTTGTCACCAAATTTACTATTATGCCCTCTAGCGGACAAAAAGTATAAAATAAAAATATATGTAATGTGTTTGGTATTACTTGAAAGAGCTTCACCAGTATTTATATGCTTATACATAATTACAAGACTGCTTTGAAGATGTTTAAAAAAAATGAGCGATAAGAGTAAAGCGCGGATCACGGGAACTGTAATGTAGAGCAGCGTGAACGTTAATAGAATAATTTAATGCACTAATGTAAACGACATAAGCTGGGAGTACCTCCACGCGGTGAAGGCGGAAACAGTTTGATAACTGGCTAAAACTCCCATAAAAATGTCCTCTGCATTATATGCCTTCGGGCTTATGTTGTTATATGTGCGTGTGTATCTATTTGCCTATTCGTTGTCACGTTGTGTACCCGGTAACGCAGGGAAGCAACCACAGCCATCCTACTTCGATACACTGTTTAAATTTTGTCGGATTAAATAAATAAAAATAATTTTGCTGGTATTGCACCAAAAGTACCAGGTTTATATAGTCTACGAAATAGCAGTAAAAGTTAGTAGTATAGTATAGTTAGTAAGTATAGAAATAAGAAGTAGTATAATAAGTATAGGTCTATAAACAAAAACAATTTAGTTTGAGTTAGGTTAGTAAATCTAGTGTAAATAAATAGAGCTATAAATATTAACATTTAGTTTCATTATTTTAGGTATAAAATAAAAGCTTTTAAAAAATGGCTTTATCAAGGAAAACAAAAAAAGCTTCACGCATTTCTGAGACAAGAAAAAATGAATCCCCAGATATTACTGAATTTAGAAGAATAAAAGACAAAGATTATCAGAAAAATCGTAGGAAAACGCAGTCCGAACATTCTAAAGTGGAAAATCGTTGGAATGCTAAAAAACGGGCTGATAATCTTCGTGAGAAAGAAACTTCTCAAAAAAAAATCATACGTTTACATAAAGCAAAAAACTACATTGCTCAGATAAGATCGCAAGAATCTCAAAATTCTCGATCACAGCGACTTTATTCGTTAAAGACACATGCTTCCGAAACCCGAAGCTTAGAAACTCCCACTTCAAAAATACTTCGACTCAAGTCAATGAAAGATCATGCTTCTCAAGTACGTAATCTAGAATCTCCGTCGACTCGACAAACACGTTTGGAAAATATGTGTAATCATGCCTCTCAAATGCGTGATCAAGAGTCTCCGTCGACTAGACAATCACGTTTGGAAAATATGTGTAATCATGCCTCTCAAATGCGTGCTCAAGAGTCTCCGTCGACTAGACAAACACGTTTGGAAAATATGTGTAATCATGCCTCTCAAATGCGTGATCAAGAGTCTCCGTCGACTAGACAATCACGTTTGGAAAATATGTGTAATCATGCCTCTCAAATGCGTGCTCAAGAGTCTCCGTCGACTAGACAATCACGATTGGAAAATATGTGTAATCATGCCTCTCAAATGCGTGCTCAAGAGTCTCCGTCGACTAGACAATCACGTTTGGAAAATATGTGTAATCATGCCTCTCAAATGCGTGATCAAGAGTCTCCGTCGACTAGACAATCACGTTTGGAAAACATGCGTAATCATGCCTCTGAAATGCGTGATCTAGAATCCCCGTCTACTAGGCAATCACGACTTGAGTCGATGAGCAATCATGCTTCAGAAATTCGTGCTAACGAAACTCCAACATCAAGAGAGATACGACTTCAATCCATGCAGATAAATACATCTAGAACCTACCGAGCTCGAAGAATTTTCTTCGAAACAGACAAGGACGAGTTTGATAGGGCAATTTCGGAGGTATCGGACAAAACATGTTATATTTGTAAAAAAACACTATACAAAAATCAAGTAAAAAATATAACATCTAATAATCTTTTCCCGCCTAACACTCCACAAAGAATAACAGCCTGTAATCGATGTGCCAATTCTATAAGTCGTAATAAAGTTCCGTCAACGGCTTTTTGGAATAAAATGACAGTTCCGGAACCTCCTCAACAATTAGTAGCTTTATCTGAAGTTGAAATAAGGCTTGTATCAAGGATTATACCGTTTGTTAAAATAATAAAACTGGGAGGACATTTCGGACAAAAAGGGTTTAAAGGGCAGGCTGTGTTGTTTGCTCAACAAGTTGAAGAAATCACGGAACAACTACCACTGGCGATTGAACAGTGCGGTCTCACTGTTGTCATCGAAACATTAGAAAATGTTGATAGGGTCAGGGAATATAGAGTGAATTTAGACAACCTACGTGCAGCTTTAAATTGGCTTGTAAACAACAATCATCTCTATAGAGGCGTTACTCTTAACTTTGAACACCTACAAAATTCAATGAATGATGAGCATATAATTGAAATACCGCCAACAACAGTTAATCATAACCGAGAGCCACATCAACATTTTAAAGTTATTAATTCAGACCGAAAAATTCTTAGAGGTTCTTTTAATCAAGGAAGTGACATGTTTTCTTCCGACAGTAGGGGGAAACAATGCACTGCAAATGCAGCAGTTGCTATAGCTTATTCTTCCACCAAAGATCTGTCGCAATGGGACGCTTCGGACATTGATCGGGTGTTAATATTTGGTGATGCATATTACTCCCAGTGTCTAAGGAGCTTGCCAATACAACCAAATTATTTAAACACCGAAGAATTGCTCCCGGAGTTAGTCATCGCAAATATGTCTTATACACTTGATTTTGACATAGATTGTATAACAGGACTAATTAACCCAACAGTAGATGTGCTAGAAGGATATTTTTCGAGCTTATTAGAAGGTCTACGGCACTTTTTCCTGACTATTGAGAAGAATGCAGGCATAATCACCGCAGAAACAGAGATATCAATCTCTGTAATTAAACATGATACGTCGTATTACCTGTTTGATTCCCATTCAAGGGGACCTAAAGGATTTGTCGCATCAACTAGAGGTTGTGCAATGTTAATGATGTTCAGTACTATTGAATCTCTCGCTGAGCACCTACCTGTTGTCCTTATGACAAGAGGACGCAGAAACCTCCAGTATTGCATAACGTCTGTAAACGTATCTGTCAACAACATGACACCATCAAACGTATGTCCACATGAAACCACCGATAGCGAACATGACTCCGTTAATGGTCATTGCAACGATGACATCACTGCCAGATCCTTAACTAATAATGGCCAAATAAACGTCACAATGTTGATGGCTAACGAGTACCAGATACCTAATTTAATTGATGTCATAAATAATCCTGTAGGTAACGATACACCCCTCCCAGTATACGATATTCGGAGAAAGACAGCTCCTCCTATAAGCCTCCTTGTAGAAAAAAGAGCTGAGGAATTAGCATGGGTTAGACTCTTCCCTGATGGAAATAATGGATTACATGAAGAAAGGCAACACAAAATAACCCCATTGGACTACTTTCAGACTAGAGTTATGGGAAGCGACAAACGATTTCAAAAAATAGAATACCTATTTTATGCTCTGTCTGCAGTAGAATTGTTAAGAGCACGCCAGAATGTATCTGTTTGTGGAAGACTTCGACAAGATGGGATACAGCCGGAGGATCTTATACAAAATATACATTTATGTATGAGAAACATACGAGGGACTTCTTCCTACTGGCACAGGGCTTTTACAGAGCTAATGGCCATGGTCAGAAACTTAGGGCCACCCCATTTCTATCTTACATTATCCTGTAATGATTTGAATTGGCGGGACATGTTAAAAGCTCTCTTGGTGGCAGATGGTAGGCCTGATTTTCCTATCGACGATCTGACTTATGATGAAAAGCTAAGATTAGTGGAATCGTATCCAGTAACCCTGTCGCGCCAGTTTATGTTCAGGTTTAATGCTCTTATGCGAGTATTAAAAAGCAAATCGAATTATATATTGGGTCATGAACTGGTTGATTTCTGGTGGCGGGTTGAATTTCAATTAAGGGGATCTCCACATATACATATGATTGTTTGGTGTAAAGATATGCCCGATTTCAATTCGCCAGAAGGAATTAATCTGCTTGAAAATATAATTACCTGCGAAATACCTGAAAACGATTCAGAATTAAAAGATCTTGTCACCAGACTTCAAACTCACAGACACACACATACATGTTACAGTTATAGAAGTCCAAATTCATGTAGATTTGGGTTTCCAAAACGAAGCTCAGAAAGAACAGTAATATTGGATGACAACCAAGCTACTTCAAATGGTGGAAAATTTTATATATTAAAGAGACGCTCGGAAGAATCTATGATTAATAATTACAATGCAACACTACTACGATTGTGGGGTGCTAATATTGACATACAGCCTGTGGTTTCAGCTCTTGGCGTTGCGTATTATATCGCTAAATATATCGCGAAATCGGAACCAGCGAACCTGCAAACCGCAATAGCAGAAGCGCTTTATAGAGTTAGAGAAAGAGGAGGAAATTTTGGCCAGCAGATATTTGCCGTTCAGAATTGTTTGATGAATCATCGTCAAGTGTCAGCGCCGGAGTGTGCATACAGGCTGTGCCACCTGAAGTTACGCGACAGCTCCAGGAAGTCAACATTCGTTAACACATGCAAGCCTGAGCTCAGGTACAGGATGTTACGTTTTGATTCGGATACAGTTGAGCCTTGCAAAAATATATTCGAACGATATGAAAGTCGACCACGGAACTTAGAAGAATTGAGTCTCGGTGAGTTCGCTGTCAATTATGAGCCGATAAGTTCTATTACTTATCAAGACGATGACGATGGAGATGCTGATGCCTATGAGCAAGAAACTGAAAACCAAGAGCCAATAATAAATTTGCTGAATAGAATGGGTAGAATGAAGAAACGATCACGGCCAGCAGTTCTACGAACTCGATATTACACCGCTGACTCCGACCCTGAAGCGTACTATTACAGTTTGCTAGTTACGCATTGTCCCTTCCGTAGTGAATGTGAGCTGTTAGAGGGGTACGACAATGCTAAAGATGCTTTCTTGGCGAAACGTGGTCTTTTAAGACCACTTCATTCTGGGTATGATAATGAGCTATTATCTCGTTGGGAAAACGAAATACAAGATGCCCTTCGACGACTAGCTGCTGAACAAGCAGTCGACATGTGTGCCAATAATAGCGCCACGAATCAGACTTCAATATTACAAAATCCATTTCATCACATTAATATTCAAGAAGATGATTTTGAAGACAATATGGTAGTAAACATTATGTCTGATGAGGATTTTTTGAGGGGAGTCAATTCCTTAAACTACGATCAAAAACAGTTGTTCACCAAAGTATGTGACAAATTACGAACAAATACTGATGACCAACAAAGATCACTCCTAATGTTCATTACTGGCGGAGCTGGAAGCGGCAAAAGTTTCACTCTAAAACTGCTGGTTGAACAAATTCGAAGACTATCCTCAAATACAAGTGTCATAGTCACGGCACCAACTGGTGTTGCTGCCCGACTAGTCGGAGGATGCACTTTACACAGTACTTTTGTATTGCCTATTGAAAAGGGCCGAACAGTTACCTTGAGGCCGCTGACCGGAGATCGTCTGCAAAGGGAAAGAAATAAATGGAGAAATATCAAGTGGGTTATAATAGACGAGGTCTCAATGGTGCCCTATTCTACACTAAGAAATATTCACCTGAGGCTACAAGAGCTTAAACAGAACGACCGAGTCTTCGGAGGTGTCAACGTTCTAGCTTTTGGCGATCTCATGCAGCTACCCCCGGTTGCTGCTACACTTGGGGGCGCGTATTGCTTCA
Source organism: Maratus speciosus (assembly GCA_963932465.1). Taxonomy (NCBI): domain Eukaryota; kingdom Metazoa; phylum Arthropoda; class Arachnida; order Araneae; family Salticidae; genus Maratus; species Maratus speciosus. The sequence continues at coordinate 38,342,193 of OZ010794.1, forward strand.
AGCAGCCGGAACATCATGTACATGAACCACACTTGTGGAGGATGTTTGATTTCTGTGAATTGAGCCAAAATATGCGCCAAGCCAACGATAACACTTTCGTTGATCTTTTGAACAATATCAGAGTAGGCAAACTGACCTTAGAACAACTGGCCACGTTAGACACAAGAAAAATAACTAATGAAACAAACGATTATGATGAAATAGTACATATATATCCCACTTTGAAACAGGTAGAGGCATATAACACCAAGATGTCGGAACGTTTAACATTACTTACTAAAATGTACACCATCACAGCAATAGATACATCTACTGAATCGAAGACATACGGACAGACCCCGAAACCTGAGCATTTACCTAGTGACCCCAATAAGACTGGGGGTATAATAAACAGTATCGAACTGGGAATCGGCTCCAGAGTAATGCTTCGTAGAAATTTGAATGTAAACCAGGGTTTAGTAAACGGAGCGATGGGAGTGGTGAAGGCCTTTGAATGGCCTGCTCTTCGGCGCGATCAGTTGGAACAGGGAGAACAGCCAAGCGCTGTTCTCATACAATTTGACGACGCATCCATAAAAGCCGATATTAACGGACTTGTCAGAATCGAGCCTTGCCTCACTGAATTTGACGGCTTGAGGGGGTCTGGGAAAATTCAGCGTAAAATGCTCCCGCTGATTCTTTCTTGGGGTTGTACTGTACATAAATTACAAGGTTGTACTCTGGATAAAGCAGTTATCGATCTAGGAAAGTCATTGTTTGCTAAAGGACAGGCCTATGTCGCTCTCAGTAGAGTCAAAACCATAGAGGGTTTGTTTATAAGTGCCTTGGATCATAATAAGTTGCTTAAAAATCCACATGACAGTCAATCGTTAGCAGAATTAGATAGATTAAGAAATCTTCCTAGGTCATCTTAATACATGAAACCTTCAATCTACATTACACATTTACACATTACACTAACGACCTCATCCACTAATCGGTCCATTACCCATTTGCTGCCATCGACGGATATGTGCGTCACTACTACCAAATACTGGAAGCGTCATACGTCAAAAAATAAAGTTAAGATAAATATGCCGTGTTTGGTATCATTCAAAAGCGCTTTACTTGTACATTTTGAATATATCTATATATTACTAGCATTTGCTTGTGACTTTACCTGTATTCATGGGGTACTTTTATACTTTTTCAGCGTAGTTTTTTGTCGTAGTTGGGTTTTAGTTTTTTTACTTTATCTTGTTTTCTAGAGAGAAAAGAATGAATCAAGAAGAAAAATTTAATGAAGTTCCTGTTAATTATATCAATTCTTTATATGTAAATAAATTACTATATTAATTCTTTATATGTAAATAAATAGAATTTTATAAACTGAATGATGTTTCATTTGTTTTCGAGACTATTTCCTTTATACTGAGAAATATTTTTCATTGCTTCAGTCTTAAGTTATTAAAAATAATTACAATCAGAAAAAGAACAATTTAAGTGAGTTAAATTATACTTTAAAGAAATAAAAAAAATAATGTTAGTTTAGTATTTGCTCTGTTGTACATAGGATAATATTTCTCTGGTAAAAGAAAAACATTGGAGAAGGGAGGAAGGCAGATGATTTTTAAAATTTGTCTTATTGTAATATGTAATGTTTAAACAAGCAAGAAATTACTATTTTTATGTAAAAATGCTGGAAAGATCATTGAATTTGTAAAAAAAATTCTTTTGCATTTTGCATCATTAAACAATTTTCAAAGAAAAGACTAAATATATTCCCGTGGTCATCAATCAGAATCCTATGGAGGATTTATTTTATAAATCTGACAATTCTCTGAATAATAATTGAAAATTCTAAGAAATAAGTTTAATAAATGAAAGGATTAAAAAATTTAATGAAGTAGTAATATAAAAAATATACAATCTTCTACAGTCATTAAATGTACACTATATTGGAATTCCACATATTTGATGTGCTATTTATTGTAGGTAAACACAGATTTCATTATATATGTATACAATAAAAAATTATCTGATCCTGAATAGTGAACTGGATTCAAAAGGTATGTAACAGAAAGTATAATTAAATTTACTGTGTATAAGCATAGACATAGAGTTGTATGTTCTCAAGTCCCTGTAACATTTTAAATACTTTTTCTTACCCTCTAATATAAAAAAGCTTTTAGTTTTTTTTATTTTATTGAATTTCTCCTTTTTCTTTTGTTAAAGGATAAATGACAAAAAAAAAAAAAAAAAAAAAAAAAAAAAATCCCTTTGCTTTTTTTAATTTTAAGTTACCAATAATTTTCAAGACTCTATGCCTATGTGTATAAAAATGATTTTTTTAATACTAAATACGTGAAATTTTTCAAGTTGCTAACTAAGCGTAAATAAACAGAGTGAAAAATGTCGAACCCGGATCCCTGAAATAGTGCTCCAATGCACTGTTGATTTGCGCCGAGTTAGCAATGTAAAAAATTTCACGTATTTAATCTTATATAATTTCACTGCTGATAATTAATTAAAATTTTACTTGGAATGGTTTTTATTCAAATGAAAGTGTTTTTCCTTAAGAAATTTTTTTAAATGGGATTACACATCCCTCATGCGTAGACACTTGCATGCTAATGTTAATCCTATGGGAGAATTTTTCTAAATATCTCGTTTGCATTTCAATATTGTAAATTTTATTATTTGTTACTTGTGGTAAGTTTTCAGTTTTGTTTGCAATGTGTTTTTTTTTTCACTAGAGTATTTTTGCTTTCGAAAGCAGTTCTGAATATATCCTAATAAGCAAAAAAACCTTGTAAAACAAAGTCGAAAAATGGCCTTTGTATCAAAACTGCAGGTATGCAATGCAATGCAAAAAAAAAAAAAACACAAGCGAGATATTAAAAAAAAATCTCCCAGAGGATTAACATTAGCAATCAGGTGTTTCTGTGTGAGTGAAGTAGCCTCTTAACATTATTAAGCTTTTTTTATTATTAAAATAGGATCTAATAATGTAGCGAATTGATAAAAATTAAACATATATTTTATACATACATAGTAAAAGGCAGGGATGTAAGAATTTCTTTCAAGGTAAAAAATGAGCATATTAATTAAAATAAGCAATTTGATAAACATGTGGACTAATAAAAACCAGTATTTTTCAATGTATAGATAATATTTGACTAAAATTTAATTTTCCACAGAAACAAACAAACAACAACAACAAAAAAAAAATGCTCAGCTCAGAAAAATTCTAAGTTGAGTTATTTATCTCATTTTTCTATCAAATAAGATTTTATGATTTATAAAAACCTCATTTTCATTTTTTTATGCATGCTTGTAATAAAAGCCTTTCATCAATCTTTGATTGCAACTCCTGTAACTACCCTTTCGTTTCTTCCTTTTCACATGCTTATCATGAAACACTTACAAACTCCCTCAGATAGCGTCAACTAGGAACCTTTTTCAATCCTTTACAAAACATTTACAAACTTTTCATGCAAAGCCTTTAAAAAGCATTCAAACATTTACGTAGCATGATTGAAAAAAGGTTTTAAAAAGCAAAAAATGCTATCTGGGTTGTTTTCATGAGTGTCATTTTATAAAAAAGTCCAAATTCGTCGCGATTGTAAATATCGAGGCTTTAGTATCATTTTACAAGCTACGGAAGCCCATTTGTTTTCCGAAAATCGACCGTCTTCATTGTGGACAGCAGCACAATGAAGACTGCAGAAATTCAAGCACACTTGCTTGAATTTTATTATGTGGAGAGTTTTTAATAGATTCATCGATCCATCTATTTGAGGCATTGAAATCCAGGAATGCCATTTTTGCAACTACTTCAGAAGCTTTATCTTGGATTAGGTGGCTGCTTATTGGGATATTCGTAGTGTGCGCTTGAACAAACCTTGTGGATGGTCTTCTCAATGTCCTCAGACTTGGCGGGTTTTATTTTCTTGTTCTTTGTTCCCCAACAACAGCTTGGTTAAGGATGACCTCTCTCTTCTTTAACAAAGTTTGATAGCCTTTGTTTAATATGTTTTGCTTTTCCCGCCATGGTTTAGGCTAGATTATAATGTTAAAAGCACAGGTGAATATCGTAGACTAGATTCTATCGATAGCGATAAGCGACCCTCTTTTTTTTTAAGATATTACAGCAATGACCAGGCAGCGAATGGGAAGACTCACGCATTTAATCTGCGATTGCAACGCAGTCTACCGGTCCGCCACCGCTCTAAGTTAAGAGGGGGCGCCACGTAGTTTCGCATTTGTGGTGGGAAAAGTTCGCTTTTTTCTTATCCGAAGAGACCTCTTCAGTAGGGTGGGTCGAAAAAAATAATTTTTTTATTTTCGGAACGCTTTAGTGCGGAAAAGTTGCCTATTGTATTAAGAAGAAAAACGGCATAAATATTTTTTAAATCGGTTAACATCTTCCATTCGCGCATCGTACTTAAATTTGATGAAAAATTGCAAAAATCGCGCCTTTTTTTCTAAATTTTTAAGTTAATTGAAACTTTAAAAATAAACACGCTTTAGCTTTTTATGCTTGTGTCGTGGTATACAAAACCTAAATAAATTAAATTCCAACCAATAATCCAATTTTTTTTGTTCGCGCAAGAACTTAGAAAAAACATAAATTTACCAATTTTTCGCAATTTTCACTGTGCAACTCTTAGTTTGTTTTGCTAAAACAAAACGACACAGAACTCACCAAGTGGTGTTGGTTGCACGTTGAGTTCCACCCACATCCTATACAACCAATCGTACAATTGTTTGGCGTGGTATTAATATGATATTAAAAAGACCACATGCATGTCAATGTGTAATTCTAATTAAATGCTCGTGTAAAAAAGAAAATTCATGTCTTTGAGTTGAGGTTCATGATTCTTCAAAGGAATTACAATTTGGGAAAAATCGTATGTATTTACAAAACAGTTACAAAAAAAGACCACGAGCGGAAAGCTCGTGGTCTTCAGCAAGCACTGAGTGGTTCCTCAAATAGTTTTAAAGTTCCTAAAGTGGCAGTGTACTATGAAATTGGTGAACTCAAACACGCTTTTTTGAAGACTCGGAGTATGAGGAAGATAAACTCAAACCGAGTACATCGACTAAAAGCCCAAATGGCAGATGAGAAATAAAATTAACGTAACAGCGCTAAACAGCGATTGTTTCGGATTTTCTGATCGGCCAAAAGCTGTCATAGCGTCAAGTGTTCTGTATAACCGACACAGATTTTTCTGATGTGGTTATAAAAAGAGACAAAAGTCCGTTTTAGGACGGATTTAAAAAGCCGAATCACACACCCTGAGGAAAGTTCATGCCTTTTTTTGACGGACAAAATTGAGATACTTTGTTCGTCGAAAATGCCAAGCACTTTCACAGAAATGTGAAATAAGAACACTATTCTCTTATTCAGGAATCTGGATCAAAATATATTGGACAAGTATCTCCTTCCCCGAGTTCATCAAATGATATACGTCAAAGCACTATTTCTTGTTTGTCTGAACATCAATATCACTAGAAAAACTAGAAGTAGTAGGGTGTAATGGTATTGTAAAAAACACTGGATGGAATAACGGTGCTTTCCACCGACAAGAAAATCATAAAATGTGGAGCACATGCATCCGGAATTTTAATGAACAATCTTATCACCAAATTTTCTAACATATACACTGTCAAACTGAAGAGCCTAAATCTTTTAGTACGCCAATCGGGTAGCAGCTCACTGGCAGTGAAAACGCTCCTGTTGTCGATTGTGAACCCGCAGATTGTTCGATTCCTGATATTGACAGGGCTTTTTTGAGTAAAGAACAACAGTATTTTGGGACATTTTGAAGTCCAGAAGACTTGGCGAATTAGGACCCTGCACTTAAAAAAAAATCCGTAAAGTTACTAAAGTTTTTCTAGGAAACTGGGATTCCTAGAACTTTTTCAACAACGTTTGGCAACAACAAAAATTCCTGTAACAGCGTCTGTTACAGGAATTTTTCTTCCTAAAGAAAATTCGAAAGTTTTCTTTTTATGTAACGGCAACAACAAAAAATCCTGTAACAGCGTCTGTTAGAGGATTTTTAAACACAAAAAGTTCTAGGAATCCCAGTTTCCTAGAAAAACTTTAGTAACTTTACATATATATATATATATATATATATATATATTTTACAGTGTTGTACTTTGTTCGATTCCAGATGACTAACTGCGACAAACGGAGTCCTTAGATTGTATCAGATTCATCCAAAAACTTGAATGAAATAGTTGGCTTCATCATAAAAATCATACATGCCTGTGTAATTTGCCATAAAATAAGCAAATATTATACTGACGGACCAACACATGTATTTCAAGCACTCCAAACTGTTAAGATTCATTCACTAATGATTCATTCTATGTTAATAGAAAATATTTATGTAAGTTTGTTTTTCCTCTTGTGGCAACAGTTGTTAGCGAGTTCAGTTTGTTGTCAACTTGCCGGTTGATGCGGCAGCATGCACTTAACTATTGAAGCATTCTTTTCTCTATTTTAAGACTATTAAATAAATTATTATGATAACTACATAAAATAATAGGTTATGGGAACAATATCGCTTCCTCCCATGCATTAACTTTATTTAGCGAGCTTATGTTCATGCCGCATTAAGCCTTACTGCACAAGCCTAACCACGTTGTTTTGCCAGTTGAATTCTAAGAAGAAATGGATTTAGCAAAGGTCCAAATTAAACCTTTAGCTGGTGAAAGTGACTAGCAAGTATGGAAATACAGAATAAAGTTTATTTTGAACTGTCATACTGGTGCATTAGAAGTCGTTCAAGGAACTTTAGTTAAGCCTGATGACATCGCCACGGGAGCTGCAGAAGCTGAGCGTACGAAATATGAGAAAGATCTCAAAAGTTATCAGAAAGCCAACACAAGTGCTATGGTTGTCTTAACTAATTCCATGACAGAAGATACTCTTCAAAAGGTAATGCGTTTTGAAACTGCTCGACAAATTTGGATAGAATTGCATAAGTTGTATGAAGCATCTTCTGAAAATCAACTGTATAATATTTGCATGCAGTTTTTTCAATTCAAGTGGAACGAAAATGAAAATCTAGCTGCTCATCTCTCGAAATTAAAAAATTTGTGGAACGAATTAAACTCGGGATTACAGAACAAGGATGAGCCCACTTTACCTGAATTGCTGCTAAATTGCAAAATTTTAGATATCTTACCGAAGGAATTTGTTTCATTCAAGTCTAGTTGGTTGCTGCTAGGTGAAGATAAAAGAACAGTTGATGAATTGACAACTCAGTTATGTTCATATGAAAGGGAATTTAAAAATCATGAAAAAGGTACATCTGAACAAGAAGCTCTTTTTGTAAAAGATGAGAAAAATAGAAGTACTTTTTCCAACAGAAAGGCAAGCCATTGTAAATACTGTCACAAGAAAGGTAATTGGGTCAAATGTTGCCCAAAGTGGATTGCAGATGGGAAACCACCTAAGCCTGATTCAAGAAATGCTTGTACTTCCTGTACAGCCACTACCTTAGGTCTAATATCTGTTGAAGAAGAGGTATTTGCTTCAGAAATCCATTCAGATAGTTGGTACATTGATAATGGTGCCTCCAAGCACATAACAATGGATAACAAGAACTTTATTAATTTTGAAAAATTCGAGTCACCTCATGGAATTACAACAGCAAATGGAAAAGTTCTTCCAGCTCTTGGTAAAGGTACACTTCAAATTGTCACCATAGTCAACAATAAGAAGCAATTCAAAGAACTGAAAGATGTGTGGTATGTCCCTGAAATAAGTAAAAACCTATTTTCTGTCTTAGCCACCCATGATAGATATATTAACAGTGTTTTTGAATCTACTGCAACAGAGTGTTGGCTGAAGATTGACAAGATTTGTGTTTTACATGGCACTCGAAATAAAGGAAGAGGACTCTTGAAAGCTGATATGAAAGTCATTACTCCAAAAAGGTCTATTGAAGTAAATTTAGCCATGTCAGATGTATCAATGCTTCAACTGTATCATGAACGTTTTGGTCATCAAGATAAACGGCATGTGAAATCTCTCTTAAACTCTGAACTGAACATCAAGGTTAATGTTAAAAATGAATTATGTGAAGCATGCATATATGGGAAAGCCCACAGATTAAGCTTTGGATCTAGAAATAATTGTTCCTCATCTGGTGAATTAATTTCTGCAGATGTATGTGGTCCCTTCGACAAATCTTTTAGGGGTTTTCAGTATTTTGTTGTTTTCAAGGATCAGTTTACAAAGTTTCGCTGTGTTTTCTTCCTTAAACAGAAATCTGATGTTGCTAATGCTCTTGAAGAATATTTAGCTTATACCAAAAATATGGGTCACACTGTGAAAGAATTAATCACTGATAATGGAGGTGAATTTGATAACAAAGAGGTTAAAATAATTCTGAAAAAGAAAGGTATTATTCCAAGACTCACAGCACCATATACTCCAGAGCAAAATGGCGGTAGTGAAAGAGAGAATAGAACTCTTGTAGAAATGGCCAGAACACTGAAAAATTCTAATCCTGATGTAGAATTTCCTCCAGCATTATGGGCTGAACTTATCAATACTTCAGTGTACATACTCAATAGAACTGGAAAGTCATTAGTTAAAAATGTAAGTCCTTATGAATTATGGACAGGTAAGAAACCAAGAATAAAACACTTAAGAATTATTGGATCTGTTTGCTATGACCGCATACCCAGACAGAAAAGAAGAAAAATGGATAGTAAGGCTACCAAAGATTTTCTGATAGGATATGATGGAGATGAAAGGTATCGTCTTTGGGTACAAGAATCAAATACAGTCATATGTTCAAGAGATGTAAAATTTAATGAGGAAATATTAAATTGTGGAAAGACTGTCTATTTTCCCATCGAAGATGAAAATGAAATGGTCTCCAAATCTAAAAATCAGGGAAAGTTCGAAGAAAAACCAGATGAAGAAGAGTTCGAAAATGAATCTGAGGAAGACTACAGTATTAACATTGACTCAAGCAATGAATCGAAGACCAGAAACCTCAGAAATAGGGAAGATTTAAGAAAACCAAACCATTACGAGGACTATATAATGGTAGCTGAAGCTTTTATTGCAGATTTTGAAGAACCTGTAACTTTTGAAGAAGCCATTAACTGTCAACAAAACAAGAATTTGAAAGATGCTATGGACTTAGAGATATCCTCATTAATTGAAAATGAAACATGGACTTTAGAAGAATTACCAAAGAATTCTAAAGCAATTCCATGCAAGTGGGTCTACAAGTTTAAGAAAAATCCTGATGGTTCAATTGATAAATACAAAGCCAGGTTAGTTGCCAACGGATTCACCCAGCGTTATGGAGTGGACTATGAGCAAACTTACAGTCCTGTGACAAGGTTGGGTACTGTTCGCTCAATTCTCAGCATAGCAGCTAATGAAAAAATGCATCTTACCCAATTTGATGTTTGTTCCGCATTTTTGTATGGTAAACTTGATGAAGCTATTTACATGCAGCAGCCAGAGGGATATAGTGATGGTACTAGTAATCAAGTATGTAAATTGAAACGCAGTCTGTATGGACTCAAGCAAGCTTCTCGCTGTTGGAACAAGTACTTTGTAGAATTTTTATCAAAACTTGGATTCAGAATAAGTGAAGGTGATCCATGCTTGTACATAAGAGAAAAAAATGGAACAAAACTTATTGTTTGTTTGTATGTTGATGATGGTTTAGAAGCAGCAACTGATTTAAAAGAATCTGAAAAATTCATAAATGATTTGAGTTCAAGATTCAAAATCACAACCAAACAGGCAACCTTTTTTCTTGGTCTTGAAATTCATCATTTTGAGGACGGAAGTATCAAAATTAATCAGCAAGCTTATGCTAAAAGAGTTCTTCAAAAATTTCATATGGAAAATTGTAAAACAGTATCTACTCCCCTGCTTAAAGAAAACACAAATGCAGAGCAGAGTGATGAGCATAGCAGTGAGGTCTTCCCTTATAGAGAAGCTGTAGGTACTTTAATGTATTTAATGATAAGCACAAGACCGGATATAGCTTATTCTGTTGGTGTTCTCTCTCGTCATTTAGAAAATCCTTCTAGAGAAGACTGGATGAAAGTAAAACGTGTATTTAGATACATTGCAGGTTCATATGATAAAGGTATTATATATAAACATAATTACAAACCAGGATTACTAGAATGTTTTAGTGATGCAGATTTCGGCGGATGTAAAACATCAGGAAGATCAACTAGTGGTGTTGTGATTTTGTATAGTGGTGGTGCTATATCATGGCTTAGCCAAAGGCAGTCAGTAGTTGCAACCTCTACAACTGAAGCAGAAATAATTGCTGCGAATGAATGTGCCAGAGAAGTAATTTGGTTGAAATGTCTATTTTCTAGTGTTACAAAATTAGAAGGAATACCAGTGCTTCAAATTGATAATACAGCTGCAATTAGATTAGCACAAAATCCAGAATTTCACCATCGTACCAAACATATCAGCATTAAACACTTTTTTATTAGGGAAAAAGTCCTAGAAAAACAATTAGTAGTACAACAGGTATCTACAGAATATGAAATTGCTGATATAATGACAAAACCTCTTTTTAAACCCAGGTTATTGACTCTTTGTTCCAAAGTAGGACTTTTGTAACAATTTTTTCTTAGAACTTTAACGAGTTTTTATTATTATTATTATTATATATATTTTTTTTAACAAGGGAAAGTGTTAAGATTCATTCACTAATGATTCATTCTATGTTAAAAGAAAATATTTATGTAAGTTTGTTTTTTCTCTTGTGGCAACAGTAGTTAGCCAGTTCAATTTGTTGTCAACTTGCCGGTTGATGCGGCAGCATGCACTTAACTATTAAAGCATTCTTTTCTCTATTTGAAGACTAAAAAATAAATTATTATGATACCTTCATAAAATAATAAGCTATTGTTGTGCCATATTTTTAACATAAACAATATAATTTATACCAGAACCGTAAGATAACAAAATTTTACGTCATGTTTATCCAGATTTAATAAAAAAGCTTGATTGATTAAAAAAGTCTTGGAAAAAAAATTGTGATCGCCATTGATATTAGTGGTAGTATTAGAATGTATAATGTAATATTGACAAATAAAAATTAAAAAACGGTGAAACGAATGCAAGAAAAATAAACAAATAATTGTGCTACAGTTTACACTTACGAATATTGTGCAGGACATACAATAGGACAAATTGTTGCTAGTATAGATATGCTTATTTACATCAAAATCTGTATTCGATTCTGATCATAATATCAGCAAATCTTTTGCACTTGGGACCAATTTGCAGTGCAAGGTCGTTCATATCTCTAATACTTCATTTTTTCTTCACAGGCAAATGACCTTCACACTCGCCTTCGCTCACTGACATGAAATATCAGGGGTCTTAGTGTTAACTCTAGAAAAAAGGGCCGCCGGGCGGGAATTTTTCAAAAAGGGAACACTATTCTAAAAAAAGGTCACACTTGTACCTTGTTCCCCAAAAAAATTTTGAACTGGTTTGTTTAGAATCCCTAAAATTTGCGATATTTTCCCGGGATCAGCTGAATTGCCACAGGATGCATAGGAAGTGTTAAAAAGGACAGCCAGGTGCATCGGGAAGGTTTAAAGGAGCCGCCAGGAGCATCGGAAGGGTTTAAAAGGGCCGGGCACACTGGAAGGGTTTAAAAGGGCCGGGCACACTGGAAGGGTTTAAAAGGGCCGCCGGGCGCATCAGAAGTATTTAAATGGCCGCCGGGGGCAAAAAAGAAATAAAAAGGACTGCCGGGTGCTGCACCCTGCTAAAGCGTCTTAGAGTCAACACTAGGTCTGCCCAGGTTTTTTTTTCCAGAGTTCTATTTTTGTGAATAACTATTATTTTTGTGCAGAAAAGTAATTTCACAAAACATTAGTTTACCCATTTATGCCCAGTCTCCCAAAAAATTGTGGAGTTTTAATTTTTCAGAAATGAACTAGTATTATTTTAGACAGATTTCTTGTTCCATCTTTTTTTTTTTTTTTTTTTTTTTTTTTAAATGATTACTTTATATTACATAATCCAGAAACAAAAAATTTAGATTAGTATAAATAATGCAATAATTATTATTAGATTATATGTAGTAAAAGATAATTTAGGAGATATAAGAGAAGATTTGCACATGAATATGAATGAAACAACAAAAGATTAAAATGAACAGTGTTGAGAAATCACAAAAAAGTGAGTAGTTTTTTTGTGGCCCTTTGACGAAATTAGCGAGTTTTCTGCTATCCCTTGACAAAATTTGTGCTTTTTCCGCAGCCCTTTGACAATATGCCGCAATTTTTTGTGATCCTGACGATATTCGCATTTTTCTGCAATCTTTGATGAAACTTGATCTCTTATTTGCGATTCTTCGACCAAATTCACGTTTCTTCGATGAAGTTCACGTTTTTTTGCAGTCGTTTGGTGAAATTCACGATCCCTTGACAAAATTAGCAATTTTTCTGCAATACCTTGACGAAATTTGTGTTTTTCTGCTATCCTTCAATGAAATTGGATTTTTTGCGATCTTTTCATGAATTTTTTTTTTTTTTTTTTGTGGCCTTTTGAAGAAATTCTTGTTTTTTTTCTGCGCCCCTTTTACGAAATTATCATTTTTGGTGCTATACTTCAGCCTTCTCTTTTTTTTGCAATCCTTCGACTAAATTTGTGAGGGTTTTTTCGTGATCCTTCGACAAAATTTGCATTTTTTTTATCTTTTTACAAAATTCGCATTTTTTTTGCGGTTCTTTGCCGGAATTTTCTTTTTTTCTGCAAAAAACCAGTTTTCTGCGGTTTTGTTTGCAGTCTTTTCACGAAATTCTTGTTTTATTGTAGCCCTTTGCTGAATTCTCGTTTTTTCTGTGGTCTTTTGATGAAACTAGCATTTTTCGATGAAATTTCGCTTTTTTTGCAATCCTACAAAGAAATTTGTAATTTTTTCGCAATCTTTTGACGAAATTTACTTTTTTTAGCGACCCTTTGACGAAATTGGTGTCTTTTCCCGCAGCCTTTTGTCGTAATTTGCGTTTCTTCCGCGGCCTTTTGACGAAATTCACGTTTTTTCTTCATAGCCCTGTGCAGAAATTCACATTTTTTCCTTTGCTGAAACTGATCATTTTTTCTGCAATCGAGTAGCCACGGTATTTTCTCTAAGAGCGGAGCGGGAGCATCAAAAATTGTTCAGCTCCGGGTCACTGCTTGATACAATATAAAAACTTAAGATTATTATTAGTAAAATTAATAAAATGCATAATAATATCAAAGGAAAGTGATCATTAGTGATGCAACGGATATCCGGTGAACATCCGGTATTCAGCCTATCCGGCCAACATACCAGATATTTGGCAGTAGCCGGATATTATAATTATCCAGCCGAACATACGGCTTGAAATAAATGTTCCCAATGATGAAAAACGTGGTTTTAATAAATAAATAACTAATAAAAGGACCTCATTTAAAAAAAAGGATTTTATTATTTTTTTTAAACTAAATTTAATTTTTGAGAATATTTATTTCAAACGTCTTTTGCTTCAATAACATTTTTTAACAGCTATCAAGGCAAAATTTGGGGCCTTATTAGGGCCCCTTCATAGAAAGCAGCCATTTTTAAAAAAATTTGTTATTACATTCTGGTAAATGCAATTTAAAAATTAAATTTGATTAATTAAGTATTCAGTTAAATCAAAAGATTTTATGCACTATGAACGTTACTGAAATTACATTTTTAACAAAGTCTACATGAGGGTGTCCATTACTGGAAATCGACTAATTAAGCATTCCAGTAATGAACACGGCTCTTAAAACCTTAAAATTAAATTAAATTTTGTAAGTAACCAAATTAATATATAAAATTCAATGTTTTCTATTACTAATTACTATCAAAACAAAAACATGCAAATTTTGCAAGAAAATAATAAATATATAAATTTATTAAATGTCTCTTAGCATTAGCATGTTCATTAAGATTTTCACTGAATAACAGTGGAATTAAAAAAATCTTCTGCTTGTGCTTTCTGATTGGTTTGATTAAAAGTTTGAACAATAACACAGATTATAAAACATGCAAGGGGGGAGTTATGAAAAAAATAATAAAAGCTGAATTTTTATTGATTATTTTTTTTTTATAAACCAAAAACATTGAAGGGTATCTATTAGTTGCATCTACCCTACATGATTTACATTTTTTTTATCATTATAATTGTTATTTATTTCTATTTAGTTAAAATAGTATAGTACTAATTAAACAACTAATGATAATGAATTTAATTATCATTATTAAAAATTTAATATTTATGTTTTCTATTACATAAGAAATTGAAATAATAAGTTTTTAATTCTTTAACTAAAAGAAATAACTTAAAAAAATGTTTAATCTGATTTGGGAGGAAGGGGTAGAAGAGTAAACATATACTGCGGCCGGATATCCGGCTTAAATTGCAGCCGAATATCCGGCATCCGTTATCTGGCCAAATTGACATCCATTTTTTATATAAATTTTAATCAATATTTAACATATATTAGTAAGAATTGTGGATCTTAATGCATACAACAAGTAATAATGGAAATATGAAATTAAATTAATATAATAAGTTAATTTTTCATTTATACAAACTTCACATGTACTGATATATATACATATAATCACTCATGTTTGTTTGTGCCAATATGCATTCTTCTCTTATACTTCCAGGACTGGGAGCAGAAACAATCCTCAACTGCAGTGTGAAAAAATTGAGCAACTGGAAAATCTACCCTGTGTTATCACAGAAGCACAGTCTCAACTTGTAAAGGTCAGTGAAAGGCATCAGCCTGTGTTACTGAAAAGGAGTATAACTATGTGCATGTATCCATTTCTATAATTTTCCAGCCTCAATTCAAATGCTTCAGAGCCAAACGCCACACAGTTTGTGTTCTAGGTAAAGCCACCCAAGCATTGCTCTAATAAATCATAATATTATTAAAATAGCAAGCTAGAAAACTCATTTGGTCAAAGCCATTGTGTACTTGCCAAGGTTGGAAAAAAATCAGGATTTTTTTTTAAAAAATCAAAAAATCGGATTTTTTTAAAAATTTAAATCAGATTTTTTTTTATTTAAATCGGATTTATTTGAGTTTTTTAGAATTCTATTTTTAATTAATGTGTTTTTATGTTTTACAATACATGGAGTAGATTTTTATAATAAATGACTAAAAAAGAACAAATAGTATTTATAATTTATAAAAATAACATAAGAAATAATTATATAGTTAAGAAAATACTATATTCTAGTTACTGATTGGTACTAAAAATTAAACATCTAGGCTTTAATCTAAAGCCATTCTATTATTTTGTAATTGAATTGTGCACACTGAATAAGAAATAAACAAATATGTTGTAAATGAATAGAAAATGGTAAAATTAAAAAAACAAACCAGTTTAAAAACCAGTAAGTATAAAAATTTACTGGTCCGCACTTATCATCACTGGCCTGTTACATAAAATTCTATTAAGCAGGGCTCGAAAAATAGGGATCCCAGAGAACTCAGAAATCATTTCTGGGAACATATTTTTTCCACCCAGATTATAACCTGGGAGCCTATTTGGACCGCTGCCGTCACTCTAAAGGAAAAGGAGTGACTATTCACTCCGGATTATATTTATATATTATAAAAATATATTAATATATATATATATTATTAATATAAGTATTATTTTTATATATTATAAAATGTAATTTTGGTACTTTTCCGTTATACGGACACCATTGTCGCCAAGTGTAATATTTGGTGCAAAATGAAAATCATGTGAATTGAAACATTTGAAAAATAAGAGAAAAAATATTGTCGATAGTAAAGTGAGCATTTAAAAAATACAACATTTGAAAATTACCGATTTCTATGAACTATTTTATTAAATCATATATATACTAATATACAAATATATAATATATAAATCACAATGTTTTGCATGGTTTATAATAAGAATCCTTTTCACTATCAGGGTTGAAATAATTGGCACATTAGCGTACATTTTGGCATGGTGTCCATATAACGGAAAAGTACCGTAATTTTTAATAATGATGCATGAAATTTTGTGCAATATAATTGTAATTGAAAAAAATTTTTTTTTGGAATCGTTAGCATGTGTAGTAAACTGACAATTTAAAAATAAAAATATTGTATGTATATACAGTAGAACCGTTTTTATCCGAAACTCTCGGTTAACCGAAATCCATTTTTAAAGCGTTTTTTTTTTACTATCACATTCCTTGTGTGCAAAATCTATTTTGAAAGCTTTTTTTTTCTTTTTCTTTTCTTTCTTTCTTTTTTTCTTTTTTTTTTTTTTTTTTTAAACTATCATATTTTTTGTGTGCAAGCGATCCTTTCCAGTAACATATAAGGATTTTCGATCCTCTTATTTAGAGTTCCTTTGAATTTAACTTGAGCTCCCATAACTTGTAGAATGGAACGAAGAAAACAAACAAATTAGCAATTCTAAAGCTTTTGAATGTTTTGCAAAAGGTTTGGCATGGCTGGAGTAACAGAAAGATTGTGATACTGGTGAACTAATAATATTAGAAAACTCCGTGATAGAGCTTCAAAGCAAAAGCAATCGAAGCTGCAACAAGCATAATATTTTTTCAAACCCTTGTGACACATGTAAAAGGTAATTAATTTCAAAAATAAAATTCAGGTAATTTATTCTTGTTTCTATTTTGCTATTGTTTTATTTTTATTAAGCAGATGTTACCATAATAAGAAATACTGCATGTATTTCTCCTTAATCTCAAAATTGAAGCATTCTCAATTATCCAAGAATTTCGATTTTCCGAAAGAGGGTCGGTCCCAATTATTTTGGATAATCGAGGTTCTACTGTATATATTAATTATTTGTTCTATATGTTTGACTAAATTAGTAAATGCAATATGCAATGCTTAATTTTAGTGGGCAAATGCAATGCAAAATTTCCCTTTTAAGTTATACATCTATAAGAATATGAAGTGAGGGAGGAGGTGCTTTTGGATAGAGAACAGTCAAAATGTTAATTGTTAAACCATAAAACTAAAATTTTTGTTTATTATTCAAAACTGTGTATGTGACACAATATCTTCATTCATTAAGCCCTGAATTTATTAAAAAACTGAACACACAATTTTTTCTGGGAACCTTAAATTTTTCAGAAATTTCAAGCCCTGTATCCATTAACCATTAAGTCCCTTTAACCATTTGACTGACCTCCTTCCCACCCCTCAGAACCCAAACTTCCTTTGCAGTTATCCAAAATTTTCAGCATAATAAAATGTAAAATTTGCTAAAAATTAAACAGTACATAAAGAAAAACTATAAAATTATTCATTAAATGTTTCATTTCAGATTATTTATTTCAACTAACAAAGGTTTAATGGAATTTTTAAAAATTTATTTTTTTAAATAAAATAAAATTATGTGATTTGTGTTTAGTTGCGGTTTTCTCAGGAACGGGAAGGTTTACGTTTACATGTCAGAGAGGGGGTAATGTTACTGGTCCGGCAGACCATTAAATTTTTCAAATTAGTGGGCCAATTGAATTTTTGGTGGTCTCAGACCAGCAGACCACCAAGGACCAATGGCGGATCTAAGGGGGGGGGGGGGGCGAGGGGGCGATCGCCCCCCCCCTTGAGAGAACAAAAGGTTTGCAAAACGGCATTATGCATTCTAACGGGAAATGACTTGGAGCGAAGCTCGAGCCCGGCGCGACCCGGGTCGGGTCGCGCCATTTTAAAACCTCGAGACGGCCTGAGTAAGGTCTTTTCTCTTTTAGAGCCGGGTCGTGCCCTGATCTTAAAATTTTTCTGCAAATTCGGGTCGGGCCAGACTTCTTTTTCTTCCGGGTCGAGCCTGGCCTGGACTTTATTCTTCCTAAAGGTCTGCACTGGCCAAAATTTCCAAGTCGGGGTTCGGTACGGAATAAAAGCTAAACGTTCAGTCCGTTTCAGCCCGTATGATAAGCAGTATTGGTCAGACGCGAACCGTGCACTTCTCTAAATTCTTCTCTCCGAGCCCAAGTTGGTTTGACATTTTACAAATTTGTTTTTCGTAAAAAATATATTTATGTTGTACATTTGTTTAACGAAATCTTTAAAAAATTAATTTGAATTAATAAGTTACAGAGATGCATTTTAAAAAATCTACTTTTTTTTTTTTTTGTAGAGCTTTAAAATTGTGATTTTCTTTTATTATCCATTTCTTTCATTCTAAACTGATGTTCTTACTGGATTTTCATTTGAATGTATTTGTCTAAGTAATGATTTTTATGTAGCGTTTATGTACATAATTGCCTAAATAATCACTAATATTAATGTTTTTCTGTATTTATGAATTTCGAACAAAATCTGGAATAAAATATGAGCATAAGTAAGCGCACTTTATGAATAATTTTAATTGCAAAATGCAGGCTGGGCTGGAGTCGATTTTTTATCTTTTATACCGGGCCGGACCAATAATTTTTTTTTATGCGGGTTGGACCTAGAAATTTCAAC
Organism: Maratus speciosus; assembly: GCA_963932465.1. Lineage (NCBI taxonomy): Eukaryota > Metazoa > Arthropoda > Arachnida > Araneae > Salticidae > Maratus > Maratus speciosus. The sequence continues at coordinate 38,360,695 of OZ010794.1, forward strand.
CCAGGTAAATCTCTAACTGACATATCGAAGCCAGCTTTAATTATTTTTTTTAAATGCTTCTTTCAGCCACCATCCCATAGCTACTGAATATACCGGGTGTCCTAATATGGACTGACGAATTTTAAATACAATTCAATAACTTGTAAATGGCGACAGCTATTTAAAAAAAAATACTTCAAGGAGGGTTATGTAAGATGTCAGGAGCAGGGGTGATTCTGTTCCTAATTTTCCGAAATTTTAACCCTCTCGCTGCGCATCTCCCGATTTCCATGGGCAACGTAAAAGTGGCAAAATTTGCGAACCTGCAATTTCCGAAGCAAATCTTTTTTTTTAATGATATAATTCTATTTAAAAGAGAAACTCTTTCAAAAAGATTTTGGACATATTCGAACTCTAAAATATATGCAGATTTGAAATAGGTAATAAACTAAATGCGCAATATATTCATATAAATATACAGGGTGATTCAGCTCGTCGGTGACAAACTTTAAGGATCGATAGAGCACACCTAGACGAACATTTTTGAATAGGGAATGTAGGGTCCCTGACGCGATGGTAAGGCGCTAGGCGCTTTCGAAAATTTGGGTGCCGAAATTCGAAACGTCATAAAAACTAGGGAAATGGTTAGATTTTCTTGCTTGTTGCGTCGAAATGATTCTGTTTGTTTAGACTTTCTTCAGTACCAATTTGATAAGCGTATCTCTTAAAACATGGATAGGGGGCGCTGCAGACTTTGGAGAGCTAGACAACAACTTTAAGCCCGTTATTTTGATAATTTAACACATGCTCGCCAAAGTTTATACTCTAACTTAAAGTTTGAACCCAAAAGTAGAGCCCTGCAAAAAGCGTAAGAGCCGGAATAAAATGTCAAAGTACAGGGTGGTCGAAACTCGAAGGCTCCTAGGAGATAAACAAACAGATTTCTTGACTTATGGCATGCATTTTCATGATTCTGTTTGCTGGGGCTCTCTGAAACTCAGTTGAACGGTACAAAAAGAAACATCGATAGGGGGCGCTTTGGGCAAAAAACATAATTCGTTGACATTTCGGACGCTAACTGGAAACGGGGCGCTACGATCAGTTAGAAACAAAACAAGAGAGTAATTTACTTATCATAAGAAGCTATTAAAACTGCAGTTTGTTTGTTTTTTTTAACAAACATAGCTGGTTTCAATCATGCACAATGCGCGCAATAAAATTTACATAAGGTGCTTTTTGCTGATTTATGCAAAAGATATCGTACCATATCGATATGCAAAAGATACGTAATGCGTAGACGACAACGCGAGATGACGTAGTTGTATGCGCAGACACGTCTTTTGAACGTGCGGTACCTACTTAAGCTTCGTGTTACTTGTCTGCAGATCGGTAGTAGGATGGAACGGTACACAAACTCTGAATTGGCTGACATGCATTTGGCGTATGGCGCTGCTGGTTGTAATGGACGAGCCGCTCAGCGGTTGTACGCCGAGCGTTACCCCAACAGGCAAATCCCCTGCCATGCCTTCTTCGCTCGAGTACACCAGAGGTTGTCCACAACGGGATCTTTCGACGGAGGCAGGCCTGAACGGGAGCGATCAGTGAGCACCCCCGACAACGAAGAGGCTGTGCTTAACCTGGTTGAGGACAACCCAGGTCTCAGCACGAGAGATATCGCCAGACATGTTGGCATTTCGCAAGCAACTGCGTGGCGCATCTTACGTTCCCGGAATCTGCACCCCTACCACATCCAGCGGGTGCAGTTGCTCAGAGAGCAGGATTTTGGCCCTCGAGTGGAATTCTCAAGATGGTACTTGGCGATGAGATCCAGGGATCCCCGTTTTGTAAACAGCATTTTGTTTACGGACGAGTCCACCTTCAGCCGGGAGGGAATGTGGAACGCCCACAACAGTCATGTGTGGTGTGATGAAAATCCACATGAAACCAGAAGCCGAGCAGCCCAGGAGCGTTTCTCAGTAAATGTGTGGGCCGGCATTCTGGGGGATTGCCTCATTGGCCCTTATTTGTTACCTGAACGGCTGACAGGTGGAAATTACCTGATTTTCCTGGATCAAGTGCTGCCGCAGCTTCTGGATGAGGCGCACGTACCCGAAGGTTCGCGTCGCCAGATGTGGTTCCAGCACGATGGAGCTCCGGCCCATTACACGAACGACGTGCGTCTCCATCTAAACGCAAGGTATGGCCAGCGGTGGATCGGGCGTGGGGGTCCAGTTCACTGGCCTGCCCGATCACCAGACCTCACCTGCTTGGATTTCTTCCTTTGGGGTTACCTGAAGGCCGAGGTATACCATACACCTGTCAGCAGTGCTGAAGAACTTGTGGCGCGCATTGTGGCACCTGCAGGGCAGATCAGAGATACTCCTGGCATTGTTGGAAACACACACTCCTCAATGCGACGGAGGTGCGAAGCCTGCATCATGGCCCAAGGTCGAAATTTCGAGCATCTTCTGTAGTGTTATTTTTTGTAAATAAATTTCCAGTATCATTGATGTTTTTGGTCTAAATTTATTCAGAAGTGTTGAGCAGAGGTAGAAAATGTGTTTTCATTATTACTAACTGATCGTAGCGCCCCGTTTCCAGTTAGCGTCCGAAATGTCAACGAATTATGTTTTTTGCCCAAAGCGCCCCCTATCGATGTTTCTTTTTGTACCGTTCAACTGAGTTTCAGAGAGCCCCAGCAAACAGAATCATGAAAATGTATGCCATAAGTCAAGAAATCTGTTTGTTTATCTCTTAGGAGCCTTCGAGTTTCGACCACCCTGTACTTTGACATTTTATTCCGGCTCTTACGCTTTTTGCAGGGCTCTACTTTTGGGTTCAAACTTTAAGTTAGAGTATAAACTTTGGCGAGCATGTGTTAAATTATCAAAATAACGGGCTTAAAGTTGTTGTCTAGCTCTCCAAAGTCTGCAGCGCCCCCTATCCATGTTTTAAGAGATACGCTTATCAAATTGGTACTGAAGAAAGTCTAAACAAACAGAATCATTTCGACGCAACAAGCAAGAAAATCTAACCATTTCCCTAGTTTTTATGACGTTTCGAATTTCGGCACCCAAATTTTCGAAAGCGCCTAGCGCCTTACCATCGCGTCAGGGACCCTACATTCCCTATTCAAAAATGTTCGTCTAGGTGTGCTCTATCGATCCTTAAAGTTTGTCACCGACGAGCTGAATCACCCTGTATATATGTATATATACGCATCAAGAGGGTTAAGGCATTCGGTTCCAAAAGTTTTAAAAAAATCATCAATCCGAAAATTCGGACATAAAAATAATCGCGAATTGTGACAAATGGCTGCCTTAAAAAATCTATTTCGTCAATCGTCCGGAGAAAATAACTTCAATTTCGCCAAAGAATCGCAGGAAAAATGTTAATTTGGTAAAAGGGCCACAGAAAAAACGCGAATTTTTCTTCAAATGATCACGGAAAATGCAAATTTCTTGAAAAGATCGCGGAGCGAACGCGAATTTTGTAAAAAAAAAACCCTCAAATTTCGTTAAAGGATCGCGAAAAAATTAAAATTATATCAAAGAATCGCGAATTACATCAAAGGGTTGCGAAAGAAACGCGAATTTCGTCAAAGGGTTGCGAAAAAAACTCCCATTTCGTAAAAAGATCGCGGAGAAGAGGGAATTTCTTCAAAGAATCGCGGAAAAAAGCGAATTTCGCCAAAGAATCACTTTAAAACGCGATTTTCGTCAAAGAATCGCGGAAAAACGAGAATTTTATCAAAGGGTCGTGGGGAAAAATGCGAATTTTATCAAAGGTCTACAGAATTACACTAATTTCGTCAAAGGGTTGCGGAACAAACGTAAATCTCGTCAAAGGGCAATGGAAGAAATGCGAATTTCATCAAACAGCTACGGAAAAACGCGAATTTTATCAAAGGGCTGCGAAAACATGCAAATTTCGCCAAAGAGCCGCGGAAGAAATGCGGCGAATTTTATCAAAGAGTCATGGAAAAAATACAGTGGTCTCTTTAGAAAACAGCACACATACATACACCTATGTTTCTTATTATAGGTATAGTTTTTAATCTGAAATAATATACTGAAGTAACTTTTGAAGAAAACGGGTTAACCGAAACCCAGTTTGCAGGAATCTACAATCAGGCTGAAATCGACCCGAAACGAAAACAGCTAAAACGACCTGCAACAAATATAATTAGTGCCCGGAGGGAATTCCCTCCCTTCCCTCTCTGCTGTAACATTTCAGAAAATTTGCTTTGAATTTCAGATTTTTTTTTTACTGAGGAGCTGCGATTCTTAATTTTAGTTTAAAATAGCAACGACAGATGATGCGGCAAAGAATAGACGTTAAATCGGGCACCGATTTAGTATCTGCTATTGTAAAGCAAAATCAAGAATCACAGTGAAAAATCTCCTGACATCTTACATAGTCCTCCAGCAAGATTTTTTAAAATTGCTGTTACCATTTGCAAGTTACAGAATTTTAAAATCAGTCCATTTTAGGACACCCGGTATATTTTTTAATAAGTTTCAAAGAATTCTCCACTGAATTACAACTGATCTTAGATCTAAAGAGACAAGCAGTTTTATACAAATTAGTATTTTTTGCATAATCCTGGAGATTAAAAAGAATTATTAAATAATTGTTTGGGCATGCCCGTTATGGAGCTTTTACTGTATGTAGTTTTTATCTTAAAAAATATTTAAACTTTCTTTTCAAAATTCGGGTCGGCTTTTCTAGGGTCGGTCGAACCCTTCTCTCTCAAGAGTAAAAACCCAACCCGAAACTGACCCAAACCCGAAATAATATATGTCAATCTGCCCCAAACCCAACGCGCTAGACGCAGTTAAAAAGTAGAAGTGAACCTGACCCGCTGCAGAAAAGTAGAAGTCAACTGGACCCAAACCCGACCCGCAGCAAAAAAGTAGATGTTAACCCGACCCGCATCAAAAAGTAGAAGTCAACCGGACCCAAACGCGACCCACAGCAAAAAAATATGTTAGCCCGACCAGCAGCAAAAGATAGAAGTCAACCGGACCCAAACCCGACCCTTAGGAAAAAGTAGAAGTAACACGACCCGCAGTGAAAAAAATTAGACTCGACCCGCGCATCAGATTGGAATCTCCAAATTTCCAAAATCGCCCCCCCCCCCCTTGAGGACTCTCCAGATCCGCCCTTGCCAAGGACCAAGGATTTCGAACACTGAAGTTACATCGTAGTTTGAAGATCACATAAAGCAGGCAGTCCCTTCTCAGATAACATATGGTGTAGGTTTGGGATGTAAAACAAACAAATCAAATCAAACGAAGTTGAAATGTCTACTTTGACTAAGTAAAGGCTTATACAGTGGATGACTGTTCTTTCAAAACGATTTTTAAAACATAGTTCAGATTATTTGCCAGTAAGAAAACTAAACCAATTTGCATTTTTCCCCCTCTCTTTGATTGGGTCTCTTATATTTTTCCCTGTTTAAAAATAAAATCACCTTCAAATAAGTTTATTGCATTTTAATGAATTTTTTTTTCAGTTCATTGTAGAATTTGGCATTATGGTTGGATCAAACATTATGAAGAATCTCAGCAATAAGTTTAAAGAATTCTTCAACAAAGTCCAGGATAAATTGGACATTTCGAATAAGGTATTTTGTTTTGTTTAATTTTTATTTATAAAATGTGATTTGTAAAACAGTTCATAGCAAAAACAAATAAGAGTGAATGATATTTTTTTCTGTTTTCAGTATGATGATCCCCTATTTGCATTACATTATTATACTTTATTAAAGATTAACATTTTTTAGAAAAGTTATATCATTGTCAAATAGATTAATAAAAAAAGCTGTATTTAAATAAGCAAATGTAAGTAATTAAATGCTAAAAGAAACTAGTCGGATGTGCCAATCCCAAAACTTTCTTCTATCTCATAGACGTTAATACTTCAAAATTCGCTATCACAGTGCCAAAATTTAATGACAATCTATGCCTATCATGAAGATTCTAAAGATATAGGTTCACCAAATTCTGTGCATTTAGAAAGGAGATATAAGCATCGCATCTTTCAAACAAATCATTGAATTTCGGCATCAACCTTATTAGGTGTCTGCAACCAAAATTCCAAATCCTAAAAGCAACACCTGTTTGTCAGTATACATCCAAGCCTAATAAGGATCTACTATTTATGTGAAACTGTAACAGAGTATGAAGGTTGATTAAAATTCATGCATTAGTTTTTGAGATACAGCTGCTGCGAAAATCGTAAAAAAATGCTGCATAGCAGCGCCACCTATTGCTGATTAACACTAAAAATTAATCAACAACATGCCATCTCAACATCTAACTGAATCTGAAGTTTAATGAAAATCTGTATGTTAGTTCTTCAGATGAAGTTATTGCGGAAATCGTAGAAAATACAGCATGGCGGTGCCACCTATTAGACAATTAACATCAGAACTTAATCAGCAACAAGTTATGTCAACGTCTAACTGAACCTGAAGTTTTATGAAAATCTGTGCGCTTGTTCAGCGGAGCAGTTAAGAACAGCCTTAAGGGAGGTTGGTTCTACACGGCTTATGAATATAAGTAAAACGGATTTGCTTAAAACTAGCAGAAATTGTCGTTTCGCTTAACAACAACAAAAGAAGTGCTCGTTCCCGATATTTTTTCTTACGGTAACAAATCAAATATTTCTGGGAACGGCGTTCCCATCCAACTACAGCACTGTGCAAAAATCATGGAAACTCAGCACAGCTGTACCACCTGTTGAGCGGCTTGTATAAAAAACTAATCAGTACCAAATTACAAGGTATAACTGAATCTGAAGTTTGACGCAAATCTATGCATTAGTTCTTGACCCAATAGCAGAAAATTCTCCAAGTGTCTGCGACAGATCTTTCTGAATAATCTGCAGGTAAAATGTTACAAATGAACGTTTAATTAATTAATCATTAAATTTAATGTCTTTAAGCATTTTACTTATTTTTATTAATAATAATCTTAAGTTTTAGTAATAAATAATAAAAAAATAAACATAATATAGAGCTGGAAAAAAATCCAATGGAAAAAAAATCTGCAAAAGGGAAAAGAAAATCTGTGATGCACATCACCCTTCTGGAACTTTCTGCCACCGGGGTTCTTGAGATGAGCTATTGCGGAAATTGTGAAAAATGCAGCATGGCAGCACTACCTGTCAGGCAATTTATATTAAGGTATAACTGAATCTAAAGTTTTATTGAATTCCGTGCATTAGTTCTTGCGATAGAGCACCTACAAAAATCTGTCGAAACCCGGAAGTCAATTTTTTTCTTTACAAATTCAATACTTTCTTCATGTAAAGACAGAAATAAAAAATTTTTTATTCACAGAGGTTCGGGGGGGGGGGGGGATAATAATTTGGCTAAAGTCAATTTTTGAATTGTTTAAATTTTATAATTGTTAAATTTTTATATTGCTTTTGTGCTGTTATGTTTAAAATTGTCTTATGCGTCGGCGTCTCCGACAAAAAATTCTTAGTTTATTTTATTTCATTTTTATATTCTCCAAAAAATAAAAAATAAAACTCTGCCTTTGCTGCTGACCATAATCAAATGTGTTTCAAAATTTACCTTATCCTTGAATTTGCTCTTCCGGCACCCATGTATGCTGTATGCATGAAGCACAATAAATATATAATTTTATGCAATAGCGGATAAGGATTTTAATGAGTCTCTATCCCTTTCAACTAATTTCTTACTTTTATATTTAAAACATCCATGAATGTGCTAGAAATTTTTGTGTAAAATAATACTTTCTTGAGAACAGCCCTAAGAATTTAATTAAAAAAAATTCTGAATTAAAAAATATATCTTTTCCTAACCTTTAAGACTCTGTCACTTATGTTTGTGCTACCAGGGAACTTGGATGAGGATCTCCTGCGTTTCGACCAATATCTGCTTAACATTAAAAAAAAACTAACTTTTCACACACGCGCATACCGAAAATTTGCATCTCCATTGTTTGCCAGTACACAAACTTTAACTGCTTAATTTTTCTGCCATGTTTGTTTGCAATAGTCATGAACAAATTAAAACTTTAAAATGCCCTGTACTGATGAAAAAATGCGTTAAGAGAAGAGGAGCGAGTCCATAGTAATGTACAGGTCAAAAGCTTTAAAACGATATATCACATGAAAAGATCCATTTCCACACCCCATTGGGGGAATGCCCCCTAATAGTGTCAAATCAGAAATAGACCTCACCAATCGAGGTGCCATGAGGAGTTTCACCTTCGGTCAAGCCTTCAAATGTTGTCGAATCTTGCTGTAACTTAATTATCAGCGCCGTCAGAAAATTGATCCACCCGGGGGGGGGGGGGGTATTAGAGTGAAGGGGGAAGAAAAGTTCATAATATGAAAGTGTGTTCCGAGGTTTTTCCGATGATATATCGCATAAGGGTTTCTGAAAAAGTTTGAAAATCCCCTGAAGTGTTATCAAGTATCTCATTCACGTAAGTTAGTTTCAATTGTATTCGTTCTTCGCATTAATGGCAATTTACATATGCATAGTCGCCCAAGAATGGAATGTGTTTCTTTAACTTTACTTTATATGAAGTAAATAAATTCTGTTCTTGTGTGATTAAGAGTCCATTCATGTGCGGTTCTTATGAAACTCATAATATATCACAAAATGCACACCATATCAAGCATTTCACGCACTCAGGATTTTTCACTCAGTTCTTATCCTTTTGTTAATCTTCTCTCATCCTAATGAAAACATATGTTACACCTTTATTGAATGTTTTTATTTTGAAAGGCCAGTGTAAAGTTTAGGCGTAATTCAATTAAGTGAAAATTTTGAATGCTTATTGTTATTTATAAACTTCTTCCTGTTAACGTTGGTGATTATATTTTTAGACACCCAAGAAAAGTGAACTCATAACATGTGGTAAATTGTAATGTAATCATAACGTGCTCACCCATTATCTGCAATTTTCTATAATCCGCAGTGCTTAGCAAAAGTAAATATCGTGAATTTTGGGAATATGTCTCTGAAAAATATTGTAAACTTCGACAAACAATCGTGGAAAAAATTGCTAATTTCGTGAAACGATAGCTGAAAAAGTCACAAAAAGACATAGCGAATTTTGTCGGAAAAATTTCCAAATTTCCACAAATTTTTGCCGATTTGACACTGAAAAATATTATGAACTTCAACAAATGGTAGCAGAAAAAAAATCACAAATTTTGTCATAGATCGTTGAAAAAAATCGTAAAAAAAGGTTTAATTTCATCAAACTATTTTGGAAAAAAAAATCTTGAATTTTGTGAAAAATCGATGTAAATAAAAAATGCTAATTTCAGTAAACAATCGAAGAAAAATATTGCAAATTTCATCAAAACATCACAGAAATGCATAGCAAAGTTTGTCAAAAAAGTGCAGAAAGCACATGCTGAATGGTCGCGGGAAAAAAATCAAATTTGTCACAGATCATTGAAAAAAATCATGAAAAAGAAAACGCGAATTTCAGTAAACGATCATGCAAACTTCATCAAAAGATCGCAGAATTTTGCCAATCTGTCGCTGAGAAATATCGGGAACTACAACAAATCGCCACGAAAAAAAAAAAAAACAAAAAAAAAACAAAAAAAACGCAAATTTTGTTACAGATCGTTGAAAACAAATATAAATTCCGTCGAACGATCGTTGAAAAGAAAACACGAATTTCAGTAAACGATCAAAGAAAAATATTTCAAATGTCATCATAAGATCACGGAAATGCATAGCAAAGTTTGTCAAAAGAGTGCAGAAGCATATTCCGAATTTTGCCAATCTGTCGCTGTGAAATATCGGGAACATTGACAAATGGTTGCAAAAAAAGCCTAACAAATCACAAATTTCATCACAGATCGTTGAAAAAAAAAAAAGATGTGAATATCGTCAAATGATTTTGGAAAAACAATCACTATAAAAAAAAAACACAAATTTCGGTAAACAACCGAAGGAAAATATTGCAAATTTCATCAAAAGATTGCAGAAATGCATAGCAAAGTTTGTCAAAAGAGTGCAGAAGCACATGCCGAATTTGTTATTTCTCTGCGACAGATTGGCAATCTGTCGCTGAGAAATAACAAATTTTGCTTCATTGAATTACGCCTAAACTTTAAACTGACTATGCCTGGCATCACAGTTGCAGAAAATTCTCTAAGTGTCTGCGACAGATACTTCAGGGGCAGAAAATAATCTGCTTGTAAATATTTTACAATTGAAGCATTAATTAATCAAACAATCACTTACCTGCGATGTTTTTATGCATTTTATTCATTTTTATAAATAATAATCTTAGTTTTCTATTAAGTAGTAAAGAGCTAAACATAATTATAAAGTGAAATAAATGTTTGATGGAAAAATAATCTGTATAAGAGAAAAGAAAATCTGCGACGTCAGTCTCCCATCTTGAATTTTCTGCTACTAACCGTAGCACTATGAAAACATTCAGCAAAGTGCAAAATATGTTTTCATTATGATTTCTTATCAAACGCATAATATATGGGAAAGTGGAGAGAAAAGATTAACAAAAGGAAAAGAACTGAATGGAAAATCCTGAGTGCTTGAAATAGTTATGATGTGCATTTTGTGATATGAGTTTCATAAGAATCGCACATGAATGAATTCTTAATTGCCCAAGAACAGAAATTATTTACTGAATGTTTAAAAAAAATATTTGATTCTTGGGCGATTAGAAATGTTCTTAAATGAAATAAACAGAGTTCAATAACGAATCTTAATGAAAACATACATCTTACACTTTACTATAACATGTAGTTCTACAATTTATCGCATGTTGTAAAATATATGTTTTTATTGGGATTTCTTATGAAACTTATAATATATGGGGAAGTGGCTGAACTTAACAGTGCCCTCTACTGTCTCAACGCTGCATTTCTGCACCCACATTCTTAAACGAAATCTGCTTACAAAGTTCCCCTCTACTTGCTGTTACATTTTTGACACATAATTTTGAAACACCTTGTGTACATATATTGTGAGATTATCAAAGCTCAATATTGTTGGCCACAGGAGGTTGTCAGATGAAGATGTCGTTAAGTTGTTGAATAATATACATCCCTAAGGCTAATAATTGACTTTTTGCCATAAAGTCCAGGTTGGGAACTTGAATATTTCAACAAAATAAGGTAATTTTAGTGTTAATTATAGCATTTTATATTTTTCAAAAACTTATATTTTCTAGGGATCCACACTAAATGTTGTATTTGGGCCCATCTTTTCTGGCTACATCACCGCAGCTGATAAAGGATATATATTATACCTCTTTCTTTAATGCTTATTATTTTTAGTAGGCTTCAAACTTGTCATTAACTTTTTTTTTTCAATATATTATGTATCTTATTTTTTTTTTTAGAAGTATGGCGAATTTTAAAGAAAAGGAAAGACTGCACCAGCCACTCAATCACCAAGTGCGATAGTATTCATTAAAGACATGCAAATCACAGATGCCTCTGTCCTGTATTGTGCTCGATTCATAAGTGAAACCCAAACAGGTGTAATGGGGTTACTTTTATTAACTGTGCTGTTATTGACATATTACACTTTGGAACTAAATTATCATGTGCAATTGATGGGGGCATTAGGACTCTTTGTGTTGGACCGCCACTATCATAAACTTTGCAAAAAAGCAATAAATGTTTTACCCCCGCTAAAATAACATTTATAAAGAAAATATGAAGCAGTTTGAATGTATCTAATTAGATTAGAAGCTAATAAAAGTTTTGAACAAACTCGGATAATGGGCTAAAGTTTTCATTTCCATTGTTTCCAGTTTTATTTGTCATTCCTATACATAAAGTAATAATCAAATTTTCTTCAATGTTTTTATTAAATTTATGTAACAATGTATGTTACTTTATTTTTTATTTTATATATATCTTTATTTTTTTTACTTAACTTTTTTATATTTTATTACATAAAGTATGATATCTAGGGAGATTCATAACTACAATGAATGTAGCAAAATGGTTCATATAACTGGAACATGAAAAAAATCATTCAAGTTTTAACTGTGGAATTCACTGGTATGTCAGCGCTTGTATGATTATGTAAAAGCTTATAATTCAACCTATGAATGGATATGTATGCATATTAGGCCAAGAATATAGAAAACCACCTAATGAAAAAGCTAAAACCAAAGCTAAATGTAGCATCATGATGTTTATAATTAAATGAAGCATACGAAGACAATAAAAATATTTTTTACTGCTTGTTAATATCAGTATTAAGAGTAAAGATATTTTATTTTGGATTTGAATTTGCTTATCTCGAATTAAGCAGCTATTCAAATTTTATAATTTATGTATAAAGCAAACTCAATCAACCTGAATCCAATCCAGTTAATTCTAAGTTCTGCTTAAATTGAAGTTTTTAAAGCCCTGAAGCTTTTTAAATTAGTGGCTGTGACATTTTTTTTTTTTTTTTTTTTTTGTGTGTGTGTGTGTGGGGGGGGGGGATAATTTTTTTTTTCTGCATGAACTTTGATCTATGAGTTTACCATGTATTATATATTTTTCATAATTTTTTTATTACTCCAATATTTGCGGGTAATTATTATTTTAATAATTATTGCTTTCCTTTCAAAGCAATAAACCTTGATCTTGATTACAAGCTTTCATTATTTCAGCTATGTGTTAGAATTGACACCAGGTAAGGTTGTTTTGTTAAAAAATATATAATATATAGTCAGCTCTGTTAAATCTGCCACTGTATAATTTGCAATTCTCCATCATCTGCACTTCATTTTCAAAAGTAAACAAATTAAAATTGCTCAATGAAGTTTGTAAAAAAAAAATATTATTAATAAATTGGTGATTCCATCTTTATAGTGAATTTTCAAATAAATGGTTAGTTATTTAAGAGTTCTAATGCATTTCACTTTTTTAAAAGAACAATTTTTAGGTTTAAGTTCATTAATAGCAAACCAGTTAATAGATTGTACTAAACTAGCTCAGCAACATTTTAAAAAATAAGGCTCCTTGACCAAAATTTTCTGTGTTTAAAAAAATAAATCAATGTAATTAATCTGTGTAAACATTTATTTTTAATATATGTTTTACATTATTAATTCCTTTTAAATGTTTAATTTTGGCAATAGATATTGTTAATTTAAATGTAATTTTTGCTTTATTTGTGAACTATATTTTCCTGCAGCATTTTATTAATAATTATTTGTGTGTAATTTTGCTGGAAATTATTAAATTGCTTTCACATTACTGTTAGAATTTAAATTTTTATAATAATAATGCTAATTTATAATCATATTGGAAAAAAAAAATTTAAACAAAGCAATGATCTAAAATTCACCAACTCTCTGCGGTCCCAAGGTTGGCTGATTTGACAGAGTTGACACATATTTATTCAGCTACATAGTTACATCAAGTTTTTCATGCTTAATTTGAATTGGTCGTCTGAGGCTTTTAAAATATTTTATTTTATTGGAACAGGAATGCATACAACATTTTGCCCTTTTAAAAGTGGTGTCCACCCCAATAAACATATTGTTTGAAAGGGTTAATGTGTAAATATTTTTGGTGATAAAAGAGTCATTGAAAATACATGTACACCTACAGAAAATAATGCATCAAAAGTGTACTAAAGAAAGGGTTTTAAAATATGTTCTAAGAAGTGCGCTAGGATGTGTACTAGAAAAAGATGAGTGTTCCACAAGTATTCTAAAAAGTGCGCTAGGAAGTGTATTAGAAAAAGATAAGTGTTCCATAACTATTCTAAAAAGTGTTTTAAATGTGCGCTAGGATGTATACTGGAAAAAGATAAGTGTTCCATATGTGTTTTAAAAAGTGTTCCAAAAACTGTGGTAAAAAGTGTTCCGAAAAAGGTGACAAAATTGTGTTCTGGAAAGTGTTCCAAATGTGCGCTAGAATGTGTACTGGTAAAATATAAGTGTTCCATATGTGTTCTAAAAAGTGTTCCAAAAAGCGTGTTAAAAAGTGTTCCGAAAAAGGAGACAAAATTTTGTTCCGAAAAGTATTCCAAATGTGTTCCAAAAGTGTTCTATAAAGTGTTCCAAAAAGCGTGTTAAAAAGTGTTCCGAAAAAGGGGACAAAAATGTGTTCCGAAAAGTATTCTCAAATGTGTTCCAAAAGTGTTCTCAAAAGTATTCTAAAAACTGTTCCAAAAGGTGTGCTTCAAAGTGTTCTAAAAAAGGTGACAAAATAAGTGTTCTAAAAAGTGTTCTGAAACGTGTTTTTAGATTTGCAGTGTATCTATCAACGGAAAGGTATTTACTTTTTCCCAGAAATAAATACATCTTCTCATAAATATTTAATTTCCGTCTTCCATAGGATCAATCTGCATATGATTTCCAATGATTGTCAATAACTTCTTCATTAACACTTACGAAATCTTTTCAATTGAACGGAGAGGCAATTATTTTCGCCCAGAAATAAATGCATCACCGCATGAATATTTAATTTCCGTCTTTATAGAATCAATCTGCATTTGACATTCCCTTATTTTCACTGCAATGTCTACAATTTTATATAAATAATCTGCTTCTATTTTTCAACGGAGAGGTATTTACTTTTTCCCAGAAATAAATACATCTCCGCATAATTATTTTATTTGCGTCTACACTGTAAAAAAGATTTCCTTTACTTTACTCCAAAAAGTGTAAAGTCACGCTAGTGCCTATCTGGTGTAAAGTCACACTACTGCTTATTTGGTTTGCAATTTAACAGTAGAATAAAAAGCAATTTAAAGATTACATTTTAAATCTAATGCAACCATAATTAACAACAAATAGTTTCACGGAAAGAGGCTGCTAAACATTGTTTTAACTGTATAAATTTCTCAAGTTTTTTAGGAAAAATAGTATCTTAAGGAAAATGTTTATCATTTTAAGTGAAATATCAATTTTCAAATGTCACTCTTAAAAAACATTTAATGCAAAAGCAAATAAGATAATGAACAAAACTTTCCATATTATCCCATCCCTTACCATATTTATCTCATTATTATGCGTATCTAGTATTGCAACTATATTTATTAATACTGATATTAGAGCTTTTGCAGGGGGTTTTAATTCATTCCCCTCTCACCACTTTTTTTTTTCACTGATCTATTGTAACAAAATTTTAGATTTTACTTTTACTGATTAAAAAAAAATGAGAGAAAAAGAACCTGAATTTATCAGCGTTATATGTCGCAAATTGATTTCCCACCTATTATTACCCTTATACTTCAAATTTTAAACCCTTCAAATTGCAATGTGTTCTAGCGAAAATGTTCTTGTTTATGATAAAGTGAAACAGATTTTCCATTCAAATAGAAAGTTTTTGGCACTCTCGAAAAGGAAACCTTGGCTACGCGAGTGATTGTTATTGCAAGCAGCATTATTATTATTGCCAAATAGTACACGAAAATACAATTTTTTAGCATTACTTATCCTTACAGCATAAGTACTGAATTTAAAAAAAACTACACATTTACGATGATATTTTTTTTTCTTTCAAATTTAAAACAAATTTAATATTTTACATATTATTAAAATACGTATCTTAAAGTGTTACTTACAAAACCTCAGATAAACTTAAATAATAGAAAAAAAACTAGAAATATGAAATGAAAGAATGTATTGTTAACACATGAACTTATAACACCATGTTTATTTGTATTATTACTTTAAAAGAGTTCAAGCTAATGGGATTTAAATCATGTAAAACTCTAAAAATCATAACTAATAGTATTTCAAAGCTCTATACAAAAGTGACATTTTTACATGTTTACATTATATTTCAAAGTAATAGTAGCATTTCAAAGGTCTATACGAAAGTGACATTTTTACATGTTTACATTATAAGTAATTTCGATTTTAAAAATATCGAAATAACTATTCTACTATGTCATATTTTACAAGTATTATGTATCAGTTTAATATATATATATGTAAAGCAAATATATACATCACAAAATCAAGAGTTTCAAATGCAAGGAAAATATATATGGTTACTTAGACAATCCAGAGTATATTATCAAACGAACAATAAGTATGATCAAGTGAAAGGCTATATTGTTAAATCTTGGACATAAGACACAATAGATACGCATAATATATACTTTAAAGCTGTTTTTAGGTTTAAAATTGTGAAACACGACTAAACTTGCTAAATACGATAAAACCAAAAATAATTATACTCAGATATTTATTTTAGAGTTTGTAACAAAATAAACAATAAGTAACTTACTATTTCCCGAGTTTTCTTAACAGTTATAAAATTTATTCCAAGGAAATACAGGGTAGCAGATTTTTCCTTTCACAAATCTTTCGTTCAGTACATCTGGACTTACGTCACGTATACTTGACTTTCTTTTTGTGTAAATTCAGCGCCAGCCTGGCTGGTTTCGACTAATTAGTACAAGCATATTAAAATAAACACAGCTGCAGCTCGAGCAAAACTGCAACAGAGACTATGTTAACTATTTTTTAATCAGTAATCATTACTCAGAAATATATCGTAAATCGGACAAAACCATCACCCAGTAACATCACTATAAATGAATTTCAAAATGGCGCTCTGAACCATATGTCGTTTAAAATTTTTACTCCTGAACTGGTGCAAGGCTTCCATAATTTCTTTAAAAGAGTAAAATTACACCATTTTTAATCTATTACAACACTTAAAAGTGTGTTGACACCAGAAATAGCGCATATTTAAACTTCATTCAGCATTTTAGAAACCCAAATTAAGTGTAATAATACTCCCTTTTATTTACAGTGTACTTTAGGACCAATCTGCATAAGATTTCCAATACTGTTTCAGTAGCTTCTCCGTTAACACTTAGAACATTCTCATTTTCAATTTTACGGAGAGTCATTTACTTCCGTCTAGAAATAAATGCATCTCTGCATAAATATATAATTTTCGTCCGCTTTGGATAATTTTGAAATGGATATTCCCCTATTTTTCCTACAATTTCACCATTTTTATATAGATAATCCTGTTCTATCTTTCAACCGAGAGGTATTTACTTTCAACCAGAAATAAATGAAAATGCGCATAAATCATTTATTTCCATCTACTTTAGGCACAATTTGCATGAGATTTCCAATATTATTTCTGTAATTTCTTTAAAATATACAAAATCCTCTTTTTCAATTTAACGGAGAGGCATTTATTTTCGCCCAGAAATAAATGCATCTCCGCATAAATATTTAATTTCTGTCTTCCTTAGGATCAATCTGCATAAGATTTCCAATGATTTTCAGTAACGTCTCCATTAACACTTATGAAATCTATTCAATTTAACGGAGAGGCATTTACTTTCGCCCAGAAGTAAATGCCTCTCCGCATAAATATTTAATTTCCGTCTTCCGTAGTTTCAATATGCATTATATTTCTAATGATTTTCAGTAAAATCTCCATTAACACATATAAATTCCTCTTTTTCAATTTAACGCAGAGGCATTTGCTTTCGCACAGAAATAAATGCATCTCCGTAAAGATATTTAAATCCCTTCCTTATAGAATTAATCTGCATTGGACATTCCTCTATTTTTACTGCAATTTCTCCAATTTCAAATAAATAATCGTCTTTTATCTATCAACGGAAAAGTATTTACTTATTCCCAGAAATAAAAGCATCTCCGCATAACTATTCAATTTCCGTCTTTCTTAGGATCAATCTGCATAAGATTTCCAATGATTTTCAGTAATATCTCCATTAGCACATATAAAATCCTCTTTTTCAATTTATCGGAGAGGCATTTACTTTCGCCCAGAAATAAATGCATCACCTCATGAATATATAATTTTCGTCATTATAGAATCATTCTGCATTGGACATTCCCCTATTATTACTGCAATTTCTCCAATTTTATATAAATAATCCTCTTCTATCTATCGACGGAAAGGTATTTACTTTTTCCCACAAATAAATACATCTCCTCATAAATATTTAATTTCCGTCTTCCATAGGATCAATCTGCATATGATTTCCAATATTTTATTCTGTAACGTCTCCATTAATGCTTACAAAATCCTCTTTTTCAAATTAACGAAGAGGCACTTGCTTTCGCCAAGAAATAAATGCATCTCCGCATAAATATTTAATTTCCGTCTTCCTTAGTTTCAATCTGCATGAGATTTCTAATGATTTTCAGTAACATCTCTATTAACACATATAAAGTCCTCTTTTTCAATTTAACGGAGAGGCATTTGCTTTCGCCCAGAAATAAATGCCATACCTCATGAATACTTAATTTTCGTCCTTATAGAATCAATCTGCATTGGACATTCTGCTATTTTCACTGCAATGTCTCCAATTGTATATAAATAATACGCTTCTATTTTTCAATGGAGAGGTATTTACTTTTTCCAAGAAATAAATACATCTCCGCATAATTATTTTATTTCCATCTACTTTAGTACCAATCTGCATGAGATTTCCAATACTGTTTCACTAGCTTCTCCGTTAACACTTAGAACATTCTCTTTTTAAGTTTTACGGAGAGTCATTTACTTTCGTCTAGACGTAAATGCATCTCAACATAAATAATTTTCTTCCGCTCTGGATCATTTTGCAATGGATATTCCCCTATTTTTCATACAAACTTACCATTTTTATATAGATAATCTTCTTCGATATTTCAACCGAGAGGGATTTACTTTTAACCAGAAAAAAATGCAAATACGCATAAATCATTTATTTCAATCTACTTTAGGCTCAATCTGCATGAAATTTCCAATATTGTTTATGTAACTTCTTTAAGACATGCAAAATTCTTTTTTTCAATTTAAGGGAGAGGCATTTACTTTCGTCTAGAAATAAATGGCTCTCCGCATAAATATATAATTTTCGTCCGCATTGTATAATTTTGCAATGGATATTTCCCTATTTTTCCTACAATCTTACCATTTTTATATAGATAATAATCGTCTATCATTCAACCGAGAGGTATTTACTCTTAAACAGAAATAAATGAAAATGCGCATAAATAATTTATTTCCAACTACTTTAGGCTCAATCTGCATGAGATTTCCAATATTGTTTCTGTAATTTCTTTAAGACATACAAAATTCTCTTTTTGCATTTAACGGAGAGATATTTACTTTCGCCCAGAAATAAATGCACCTCCGCATAAATATTTAATTTTCGTCTTCTTGAGGATATCTCTGCATAAGATTTCCAATGATTTTCAGTAACGTCTCCATTAACACTTATGAAATCTTTTCAATTTGAAGGAGAAGCATTTATTTTCGCCCAGAAATATATGCATCTCCGCATGAATATTTAATTTTTGTCATTATAGAATCATTTTGCATTGGACATTCCCCTATTTTTACTGCAATTTTTCCAATTTTATATAAATAATCCTCATCTATCTTTCAACGGATAGGTATTTACTTTTTCCCAGAAATAAACACATCTCCGCATAAACATTATATTTCAAACTTCTTTAGGATCAATCTGCATTAGCTTTCAATATCTTTTCTCTACCTTCTCCATTAAGACTTAAATATCCTCTTTCTCAAATTAACGAAGAGGCATTTACTTTCACCCAGACGTAAATGCATTTCTGCATAAATATTTATTTTAAGTCTCCCTTAGTTTCAATCTGCATGAGATTTCTAAATATTTTCAGTAACATCTCCATTAACACATATAAAATCCTCTTTTTCAATTTAACGGAGAGGCATTTACTTTCGCCCAGAAATAAATTCATCACCTCATGAATATTTAATTTTCGTCCTTATAGAATCCATCTGCATTTTACATTCCCTTATTTTCACGGCAATGTCTCCAATTTTATATAAATAATCCGCTTCTATTTTTCAAAGGAGAGGTATTTACATTTTCCCAGAAATAAATACATATCTGCATAATTATTTTATTTCCATCTACTTTAGGACCAATCTGCATTTGATCTCTAAAACTGTTTCAGTAACTTCTCCGTTAACACCTAGAACATTCTCTTTTTCAATTTAACGGAGAGTCATTTACTTTCGTCTAGAAATAAATGCATTTCCGTATAAACATATAATTTTCGCCCGCTTTGTGTCATTTTGCAATGGAAATTCCCGTATTTTTCCTACAATTTCACCATTTTTATATAAATAATCTTCTTCTATCTTTCAACCCAGAGTTATTTAATTTTAACCAGAAATATATGCAAATACCTATAAATCATTTATTTCCCTCTACTTTAGGCTAAATAACATGAAATTTTCAACATTGTTTCTGTAACTTCTTTAAGACATACAAAATCCTCTTTTACAATTTAACGGAGAGGCATTTACTTTCCCCCAGAAATAAATGTATCTCAGAATAAATATTTAATTTCCGTTTTCCTTAGGATTAATCTGCATAAGATTTCATATCATTTTCAGTAACGACTCCATTAACACTTATGAAATCTTTTTAATTTAACGGAGAGGCATTTACCCAGAAAGAATTAAATCTCCGCATGTATCTCCGCATGAAAATTTAATTTTCGTCATTATAGAATCATTCTGCATTGGACATTCCCCTATTATAACTGCAATTTTTCCAATTTTATATAAATAATCCTCTTGTATATTTCAACGGAGAGGTATTTACTTATTCCCAGAAATAAATATATCTCTGCTTAAATATTTAATTTCCGTCTTCCTTAGTTTCAATCTGCATGAGATTTCTAATGATTTTCAGTAACATCTCCATTAACACATATAAAATCCTCTTTTTTCAATTTAATGGAGAGGCATTTACTTTCGCCCAGAAATAAATGCATTACCTCATGAATATTTAAATTTCGTCCTTATAGAATCAATCTGCATTGGACATTCCCCTATTTTCACTGCAATGTCTCCAATTTTATATAAATAATCTGCATCTATTTTTCAACGGAGAGATATTTTCTATTTCCCAGAAATAAATACATCTCCGCATAATTATTTTATTTCCATCTACTTACGGACCAATCTGCATCGGATTTCCAATACTGTTTCAGTAGCACACTTAGAACACTTAGAACATTCTCTTTTTCAATTTTACGGAGAGTCATTAAATTTCGTCTAGAAATAAATACATCTCCGCATAGATATATAATTTTCGTCCGCTTTGGATCATTTTCCAATGGATATTCCCCTACTTTTCCTACAATTTTACCATTTTTATATAGATAATACTCGTCTATCTTTTAACCGAGAGGTATTTACTCTTAACCAGAAATAAATGCAAATGCGCATAAATAATTTATTTCCAACTACTTTAGGCTCAGTCTGCATGAGATTTCCAATATTGTTTCTGCAACTTCTTTATGATGTACAAAATTATCTTTTTCAATTTAACGGAGAGGCATTTACATTCGCCTAGAAATAAATGCACCTCCGCATGAATATTTAATTTCCGTCTTCCTGAGGATCAATCTGCATAAGATTTCCAATGATTTTCAGTAACGTCTTCATTAACACTTATGGAATCTTTTCAATTTAAATGAGAGGCATTTATTTTTGCCCAGAAATATATGCATCTCCGCATGAATATTTAATTTTCGACATTATAGAATCATTTTGCATTGGACATTCCCCCATTTTTACTGCAATTCCTCCAATTTCATATAAATAATCCTCTTCTATCTTTCAAGGGAGAGGTATTTACATTTTCCCAGAAATAAATACATCTCAGCAAAAATATTTTATTACCATCTACTTTAGGATCAATCTGCATGATATTTCCAATCTGTAACTTCTCCATTAAGACTTACAAAATCCTTTTTCTCAATTTAACGGAGAGGCATTTACTTTTGCCCAGAAATAAATACATCTCCGCATAAATATTTAATTTCCGTGTTCCTTGGTATCAATCTGCATGATACTCCAATGATTTTCAGTAACGTCTCCATTAACACATATAAAATCATCTTTTTCAATTTAACGTAGTGTCATTTCCTTTCGCCCAGAAATAAATGCATCTCCGCCTGAATATCTAACTTTCGCCTATATAGAATCAATATGCATTGGACATTCCACTATTTTTACTGCAGTTTCTCTAATTTCGTTTTGATAATCCTCTTCCTTCTATCAACGGAAAGGTATTTACTTTTTCCCAGAAATTAATACATCTCAGCAAACATATTTTATTACCATCTACTTTAGGATCAATCTGCATGATATTTCCAATATTTTTTCTGTAAATTCTCCATTAAGACTTAAAAAATCATCTTTTTCGATTTAAGGGAGAGGCATTTACTTTCGCCCAGAAATAAATCTATCGCCGCATGAATTAATAATTTTCATCCCTATACAATCAATCTGCATTAGACATTCCCCTATTTTTCTGAGATTTCTCCAATTTTATATAAATAATCGTTTTCTATCTTTAACGGATAGGTATTTACTTTTTCCCCGAAAAAAATAGATCTCCGGATAAATATTTTATTTCCATCTACTTTAGGACCAATCTGCATGAGATTTCCAATCTATAAATTCTCCATTAAGACTTACAAAATCCTTCTTCTCAATTTAACGGAGAGGCATTTACTTTCGCCTAGAAATAAATTAATCTCCACATAAATGTTTAATTTCCGTGTTCCTTGGTATCAGTCTGCATGAGATTCCAATGATTTTCAGTAATGTCTCCATTAACAATTATCAAATCATCTTTTTCAATTTAACAGAGAGGCATTTACTTTCTCCCAGTAATAAATGCATCTCCGCCTGAATATCTAACTTTCGCCATTATAGAATCAATCTGCATTGGGCATTTCCCTATTTTTACTGCAAATTCTACAATTTCATATAGATAATCCTCTTCTTTCTATCAACGGAAAGGTATTTACTTTTTCCGAGAAATAAATACATCTCCGCTAAAATATTTTATTACAATCTACTTTAGGATGAATTTGCATGATATTTTTAATATTGTTTCTGTAAATTCTCCTTTAAGTCATACAAAATCATCTTTTTCGATTTAACGGAGAAGCATTTACTTTCGCCCAGAAATAAATGCATCGCCGCATGAATAATTAATTTTCATCCTTATAGAATCAATCTGCATTAGACATTCCCCTATTTGTACTGAGATTTCTCCAATATTATATGAATAATCGTCTTCTATATTTCAACGGAGAGGTATTTACTTTTTCCCCGAAAAAAAAATAGATCTCCGCATAAATATTTTACGAGGGCTGTATGATAAGTACCTGGCCTTGACAAGAAAAATGCATTTTTATATCTAAAATGAGATTTATTTTTCAACATAATCTCCTTTTAGTTCAATACACTTAGCTCAACGCTTTTCTATTTTTTGTATCCCCTCTAAAAAATACTATTTCACTAACTCTTCAAAATAGGCCTTTGTTTCAGCAATAACCTCATCGTTACAATCAAAATTTTTTCCATCGAGCCATTTTTTCATATTTGGAAATAGAAAAAAATCGCTAGGGTTAAAATCTGGCGAATATGGTTGATGCAGCAGCAGTTCGTGTCCTAATTCATGGAATTTTGCCATGGCGACGACACAGGTGTGCACGTGTGCATTGTCTTGATAAAATATAATTTATTTCTTCGCCAAATGCGGAAGTTTGTCCTTCATAACATGGTCGAAATGATCCAATATCCTGGCATAATATTCTCCATTGATCGTTCTGCCCCTTTCAAGGTAATCGATGAGAATTATGCGCGTGCATCCCAAAACACTGTAGCCATGCCTTTATTCGAAGATAAAGTCGACTTAGCCTTTTTTGGCGCAGGTTGTCCAAGAAAAACCCACTGTTTGGACTGTTCTTTAGTCTCTGGCCTACTATGATGAATCCATGTTTCGTCAACTGTTATGAACCGACGCCAAAAACCATTTGGATTGTGCTTTAATTTCGCCAGACATTCTTTTGAAATTGACACACGAGTGTGTTTAATGTTAATAGTGAGAAATCGCGGCACCCATCTTGCCGAAAGCTTTTTCATATCCAAACGAGTTGTTAAAATATTTTGCACACATTCAATTAAGATGCCCACAGTCTCAGCAATCTCGCGTACTTTCACTCTTCGATCATTTATCACAATATCATATATTTTTTTCAATCTTTTCTGATGTCGTAACCTCAGTTGGACAACCTGGACGTTCTTCATAAAAAATGCTTGTACGGCCGCGTTCGAATTCAGCTGTCCAATATTTTATGGTTGATAACGAAGATGCAGAGTCCCCACAAACTTCGCTGATTTCCGCTTTAATCTCGTCATTAGTTTTCTTTTTCAAAAAACAGGTATTTTATCACTGCTCAATATTCAAATTTCTCCATTGTTGGAATATCACCAAAGTTGCTCTATTGAAATGGCTACCACTCACAAATTAATCACGTAGCGACTTGGCGATTAGCCAAGTTTGTTGTGAAAGGTCACCATTGCGAAATAAATCGTTTTTTAAACTTTAGTAACGCCATCTTTGGCCGAGGACAGGTACTTATCATACAGCCTTCGTATTTCCATCTACTTTAGGACCAATGTGCATGAGATTTCCAAACTGTAAATTCTCCATTAAGACTTAAAAAATCCTCTTTCTCAATTTAACGGAGAGGCATTTACTTTCGCCCAGAAATAAATACAACTCCGTATAAATACTTAATTTCCGTGTTCCTTGGTATCAATCTGCATGAGATTCCAATGATTTTCAGTAACGTCTCCATTAACACTTATAAAATCATCTTTTTCAATTTAACGGAAAGGCATTTACTTTCGCCCAGTAATAAAGGCATCTCCGCCTGAATATCGAACTTTCGCCATTATAGAATCAATCTGCATTGGACATTCCCCTATTTTTACTGCATATTCTCCAATTTCATATAGATAATCCTCTTCTTTCTATCAACTTAAAGGAATTTACTTTTTCCCAGAAATAAACACATCTCCGCTAAAATATTTTATTACAATCTACTTTAGGATATATCTGCATGATATTTCCAATATTGTTTCTGTAAATTCTCCATTAAGACATACAAAGCATCTTTTTCGATTTAATGGAGAGGCATTTACTTTCGCCCAGAAATAAATGCATCGCCGCATGAATAATTAATTTTCATCCTTATAGAATCAATCTGCATTAGACATTCCCTTATTTTTACTGCGATTTCTCCCATTTTATATAAATAACCGTCTTCTATCTTTAAACGGAGAGGTATTTACTTTTTCCCAGAAAAAAAAATATATCTCCCCATAAAAATTTTATTTCCATCTACTTGAGGATCAATCTGCATGAGTTTTCCAATGTGTAACTTCTCCATTAAAACTTTCAAAATTCTCTTTATAAATTTAACGGAGAGGCGTTTGCTTTCGTCCAGAAATAAATGCATCTCCGCATAAATATGTAATTTCCGTGTTCCTTGGAATCAATCTGCATGACATTTCCAATGATTTTCAGTAACGTCTCCATTAAGACTTATAAAATCATCTTTTTCAATTTAACGGAGAGGAATTTAATTTCGCCCAGAAATAAACTCATCGCCGCATTATTATTTAATTTTCGCCCTTATAGAATCAATCTTCATTGGACATTCCCCTATTTTTACTGTGGGTTCGAACCCAATCGCGCCCGTCGGCCTAATCGTTCGGAGTTTTCGTGGTTTTCTTCGAGCCGTGGATTTCCATGCGTTAATACGGATTAGGTTCCCTTAGAAAGACCTCCACGGAAGGCACTCCCCCTAGGGCCTATATCCCTCGTGTAGATAATTGGCCGTCAACAATCAACCCAACCCAACCCTATTTTTACTGCAATTTCTCCAATTTTATTTAAATAATCCTCTTCTGTCTCTAATAGAATCATTCAACGGGGATGTATTTATTTTTTCCCTAGTGTAAATACATCTCTGCATAAATATTTTTCCCTTTCTACTTTAGAATTAATCTGCATGAGATTTCCAATCTGTAAGTTCTCCATTAAAACTTTCAAAATCCTCTTTCTCAATTTAATGGAGAGGCATTTACTTTCGCCCAGAAATAAATGTATCTCCGAATAAATATTTTATTTCCGTCCTCCATGGGATCAATCTGCTTGGGATTTTCAATGATTTTAAACGACTTCTCCATTAAAACTAATAAAAATATCTTTTTCAATTTGACGGTGACCATTTACTGTCGTCAAGAAATAAATGCATCTCCCCTGACGTATTTAATTTTCGTCCTTATAGAATCAATCAGAATTGGACATTCCCCTATTATTTCTGCAGTTTTTCCTATTTTTTATAGATAACTCTCTGCTATCTATCAACGAAGAGGTATTTACTTTTTCTAAGAAATAAATACATCTCCGCATAAACGTTTTATTTCCAGATACTTTAGGACAAATCTGCGTGAGATTTCCAATCTGTAACTTCTCCATTAAGACTTACAAAATCCTCTTTCACTATTTAACGGAGAGGCATTTACTTTCGCCCAGAAATAAATGCATCTCCGCATAGATATTTAATTTCCGTGTTCCTTGGTATCAATCTGCATGCGATTTCTAATGATTTTCAGTAACGTCTCCGTTAACACATATAAAATCATCTTTTTCAATGTAACGGAGAGGCATTTATTTTCGCGCAGAAATAAATGCATCTCCGCACGTATATTTAATTTCCGTCTTCCTAAGGATCAATCTGTATAAGATTTCAATTATTTTCAGTAACTTCTCCATTAACACTTATGAAATCTTTTTAATTTAACGGAGAGGCATTTACCCAGAAAGAATTAAATCTCCGCATGTATCTCCGCATGAATATTTAATTTTCGTCATTATAGAATCATTCTGCATTGGACATTCCCCTATTATAACTGCAATTTTTCCAATTTTATATAAATAATCCTCTTGTATATTTCAACGGAGAGGTATTTACTTATTCCCAGAAATAAATATATCTCTGCTTAAATATTTAATTTCCGTCTTCCTTAGTTTCAATCTGCATGAGATTTCTAATGATTTTCAGTAACATCTCCATTAACACATATAAAATCCTCTTTTTTCAATTTAATGGAGAGGCATTTACTTTCGCCCAGAAATAAATGCATTACCTCATGAATATTTAAATTTCGTCCTTATAGAATCAATCTGCATTGGACATTCCCCTATTTTCACTGCAATGTCTCCAATTTTATATAAATAATCTGCATCTATTTTTCAACGGAGAGATATTTTCTATTTCCCAGAAATAAATACATCTCCGCATAATTATTTTATTTCCATCTACTTACGGACCAATCTGCATCGGATTTCCAATACTGTTTCAGTAGCACACTTAGAACACTTAGAACATTCTCTTTTTCAATTTTACGGAGAGTCATTTAATTTCGTCTAGAAATAAATACATCTCCGCATAGATATATAATTTTCGTCCGCTTTGGATCATTTTCCAATGGATATTCCCCTACTTTTCCTACAATTTTACCATTTTTATATAGATAATACTCGTCTATCTTTTAACCGAGAGGTATTTACTCTTAACCAGAAATAAATGCAAATGCGCATAAATAATTTATTTCCAACTACTTTAGGCTCAGTCTGCATGAGATTTCCAATATTGTTTTTGTAACTTCTTTATGATGTACAAAATTATCTTTTTCAATTTAACGGAGAGGCATTTACATTCGCCTAGAAATAAATGCACCTCCGCATGAATATTTAATTTCCGTCTTCCTGAGGATCAATCTGCATAAGATTTCCAATGATTTTCAGTAACGTCTTCATTAACACTTATGAAATCTTTTCAATTTAAATGAGAGGCATTTATTTTTGCCCAGAAATATATGCATCTCCGCATGAATATTTAATTTTCGACATTATAGAATCATTTTGCATTGGACATTCCCCCATTTTTACTGCAATTCCTCCAATTTCATATAAATAATGCTCTTCTATCTTTCAACGGAGAGGTATTTACATTTTCCCAGAAATAAATACATCTCAGCAAAAATATTTTATTACCATCTACTTTAGGATCAATCTGCATGATATTTCCAATCTGTAACTTCTCCATTAAGACTTACAAAATCCTTTTTCTCAATTTAACGGAGAGGCATTTACTTTTGCCCAGAAATAAATACATCTCCGCATAAATATTTAATTTCCGTGTTCCTTGGTATCAATCTGCATGATACTCCAATGATTTTCAGTAACGTCTCCATTAACACATATAAAATCATCTTTTTCAATTTAACGTAGTGTCATTTCCTTCGCCCAGAAATAAATGCATCTCCGCCCGAATATCTAACTTTCGCCTATATAGAATCAATCTGCATTGGACATTCCCCTATTTTTACTGCAAATTCTCCAATTTCATATAGATAATCCTCTTCCTTCTATCAACGGAAAGGTATTTACTTTTTCCCAGAAATAAATACATCTCAGCAAACATATTTTATTACCATCTACTTTAGGATCAATCTGCATGATATTTCCAATATTTTTTCTGTAAATTCTCCATTAAGACTTACAAAATCATCTTTTTCGATTTAAGGGAGAGGCATTTACTTTCGCCCAGAAATAAATCTATCGCCGCATGAATTAATAATTTTCATCCCTATACAATCAATCTGCATTAGACATTCCCCTATTTTTCTGAGATTTCTCCAATTTTATATAAATAATCGTTTTCTATCTTTAACGGAGAGGTATTTACTTTTTCCCCGAAAAAAAATAGATCTCCGGATAAATATTTTATTTCTATCTACTTTAGGACCAATCTGCATGAGATTTCCAATCTATAAATTCTCCATTAAGACTTACAAAATCCTTCTTCTCAATTTAACGGAGAGGCATTTACTTTCGCCTAGAAATAAATTAATCTCCGCATAAATGTTTAATTTCCGTGTTCCTTGGTATCAGTCTCCATGAGATTCCAATGATTTTCAGTAATGTCTCCATTAACACTTATCAAATCATCTTTTTCAATTTAACAGAGAGGCATTTACTTTCTCCCAGTAATAAATGCATCTCCGTCTGAATATCTAACTTTCGCCATTATAGAATCAATCTGCATTGGGCATTTCCCTATTTTTACTGCAAATTCTACAATTTCATATAGATAATCCTCTTCTTTCTATCAACCGAAAGGTATTTACTTTTTCCGAGAAATAAATACATCTCCGCTAAAATATTTTATTACAATCTACTTTAGGATGAATTGGCATGATATTTTTAATATTGTTTCTGTAAATTCTCCTTTAAGTCATACAAAACATCTTTTTCGATTTAACGGAGAAGCATTTACTTTCGCCCAGAAATAAATGCATCGCCGCATGAATAATTAATTTTCATCCTTATAGAATCAATCTGCATTAGACATTCCCCTATTTGTACTGAGATTTCTCCAATATTATATGAATAATCGTCTTCTATCTTTCAACGGAGAGGTATTTACTTTTTCCCCGAAAAAAAAAATAGATCTCCGCATAAATATTTTACGAGGGCTGTATGATAAGTACCTGGCCTTGACAAGAAAAATGCATTTTTATATCTAAAATGAGATTTATTTTTCAACATAATCTCCTTTTAGTTCAATACACTTAGCTCAACGCTTTTCTATTTTTTGTATCCCCTCTAAAAAATACGATTTCACTAACTCTTCAAAATAGGCCTTTGTTTCAGCAATAACCTCATCGTTACAATCAAAATTTTTTCCATCGAGCCATTTTTTCATATTTGGAAATAGAAAAAAATCGCTAGGGTTAAAATCTGGCGAATATGGTTGATGCAGCAGCAGTTCGTGTCCTAATTCATGGAATTTTGCCATGGCGACGACACAGGTGTGCACGCGTGCATTTTCTTGATAAAATATAATTTATTTCTTCGCCAAATGCGGAAGTTTGTCCTTCATAACATGGTCGAAACGATCCAATATCCTGGCATAATATTCTCCATTGATCGTTCTGCCCTTTTCAAGGTAATCGATGAGAATTATGCCGCGTGCATCCCAAAACACTGTAGCCATGCCTTTATTCGAAGATAAAGTCGACTTAGCCTTTTTTGAGGCAGGTTGTCCAAGAAAAACCCACTGTTTGGACTGTTCTTTAGTCTCTGGCCTACTATGATGAATCCATTTTTCGTCAACTGTTATGAACCGACGCCAAAAACCATTTGGATTGTGCTTTAATTTCGCCAGACATTCTTTTGAAATTGACACACGAGTGTGTTTAATGTTAATAGTGAGAAATCGCGGCACCCATCTTGCCGAAAGCTTTTTCATATCCAAACAAGTTAAAATATTTTGCACTCATTCAATTAAGATGCCCACAGTCTCAGCAATCTCGCGTACTTTCACTCTTCGATCATTTATCAAAATATCATATATTTTTTTCAACCTATTTGATGTCGTAACCTCAGTTGGACAACCTGGACGTTCTTCATTAAAAATGCTTGTACGGCCGCGTTCGAATTCAGCTGTCCAATATTTTATGGTTGATAACGAAGATGCAGAGTCCCCACAAACTTCGCTGATTTCCGCTTTAATCTCGTCATTAGTTTTCTTTTTCAAAAAACAGGTATTTTATCACTGCTCAATATTCAAATTTTTCCATTGTTGGAATATCACCAAAGTTGCTCTATTGAAATGGCTACCACTCACAAATTAATCACGTAGAGACTTGGCAATTAGCCAAGTTTGTTGTGAAAGGTCACCATTGCGAAATAAATCGTTTTTTAAACTTTAGTAACGCCATCTTTGGCCGAGGACAGGTACTTATCATACAGCCTTCGTATTTCCATCTACTTTAGGACCAATCTGCATGAGATTTCCAAACTGTAAATTCTCCATTAAGACTTAAAAAATCCTCTTTTGCAATTTAACGGAGAGGCATTTACTTTCGCCCAGAAATAAATACAACTCCGTATAAATACTTAATTTCCGTGTTCCTTGGTATCAATCTGCATGAGATTCCAATGATTTTCAGTAACGTCTCCATTAACACTTATAAAATCATCTTTTTCAATTTAACGGAAAGGCATTTACTTTCCCCCAGTAATAAAGGCATCTCCGCCTGAATATCTAACTTTCGCCATCATAGAATCAATCTGCAATGGACATTCCCCTATTTTTACTGCATATTCTCCAATTTCATATAGATAATCCTCTTCTTTCTATCAACGGAAAGGAATTTACTTTTTCCCAGAAATAAACACATCTCCGCTAAAATATTTTATTACAATCTACTTTAGGATATATCTGCATGATATTTCCAATATTGTTTCTGTAAATTCTCCATTAAGACATACAAAGCATCTTTTTCGATTTAATGGAGAGGCATTTACTTTCGCCCAGAAATAAATGCATCGCCGCATGAATAATTAATTTTCATCCTTATAGAATCAATCTGCATTAGACATTCCCTTATTTTTACTGCGATTTCTCCCATTTTATATAAATAACCGTCTTCTATCTTTAAACGGAGAGGTATTTACTTTTTCCCAGAAAAAAAAATATATCTCCGCATAAAAATTTTATTTCCATCTACTTGAGGATCAATCTGCATGAGATTTCCAATATCGTTTCTGTAAATTCTCCATTAAGACTTACAAAATCACCTTTTTCGATTTAACGGAGAGGCATTTACTTTCGCCCAGGAATAAATGCATCTCCGCATGAATATCTAATTTTCGTCGTTATGGAATCAATCTTCATTGGACATTCCCCCATTTTTACTGCAATTTCTCCAATTTTATTTAAATAATCCTTTTCTAACTTTCAACGGGTAGGTATTTTATTTTCCCTAGAGTAAATACATCTCTGCATAGGTATTTTTCCCTTTCTACTTTAGGAACAATCTGCATGAAATTTCCAATCTGTAACTTCTCCATTTAAACTTTCAAAATACACTTGCTCAATTTAGCGGTGAGGTATTTACTTTCGCCCAGAAATAAATGCTTCTCCGCAGGAATATCTAATTTTCTTCATTAGAGAATCAATCTACATTGGACATTCCCCTACTTTTACTGCAAATCCTCCAATTTCACATAGATAATCCTCTTCTTTGTATCAACGGAAAGGTATTTACTTTTTCCCAGAAATAAATACATCTCCGCAAAAATATTTTATTACCATCTACTTTAGTATCAATCTGCATGATATTTCCAATCTGTAACTTCTCCATTAAAACTTTCAAAATCCCCTTTCTCAATTTAACGAGAGGCATTTACTTTCGCCAAGAAATATATGGATCTCCGAATAAATATTTTATTTCCGTCTTCCTCGGGATCCACCTGCATGGGATTTTCAATGATTTTCAATAACTTCTCCATTAACACTTATAAAATCATCTTTTTCAAATTGATGGTGAGCATTTACTATCGTCAAGAAATAAATGCATCTCCCTGAAGTATTTAATTTTCGTCCTTATAGAATCAATCTGCATTGGATATTCCCATATTATTACTGCAATTTTTCCAATTTTATATAGATAACACTCTGCAATCTTTCAACGAAGAGGTATTCACTTTTCCCAGAAATAAATACACCTTCGCATAAATCATTTACTTCCATCTACTTTAGGATCAATCTGCATGAGATTTCAAATATTGTTTCTGCAGCTTCTTTAAGACGTACAAAACCCTCATTTTCAATTTAACGGAGAGGTATTTACTTTCGCCCAGAAATAAATGAATCTCCGCATAAATATTTAATTTCCGTCTTCCTTAGGATCAATCTGCATAAGATTTCCAATTATTTTCAGTAACTTCTCCATTAACACTTATGAAATCTTTCAATTTATTGAAGAGGCATTTACTTTCGCCCAGAAATTAATGCATCGCATGATTATTTAATTTTTACCCTTATAGAATCAATCGTCATTGGACATTCCCCTATTTTGACTGCAATTTCTCCAATTTTATTTAAATA
This sequence comes from Maratus speciosus, assembly GCA_963932465.1. NCBI lineage: Eukaryota > Metazoa > Arthropoda > Arachnida > Araneae > Salticidae > Maratus > Maratus speciosus. The sequence goes on from OZ010794.1 coordinate 38,393,499, forward strand.
ATCCTCTTCTATCATTCAACGGGGAGGTATTTATTTTTTACCTAGTGTAAATACATCTCTGCATAAATATTTTTCCCTTTCTACTTTAGAATTAATCTGCATGATATTTCCAATCTGTAAGTTCTCCATTAAAACTTTCAAAATCCTCTTTCTCAATTTAATGGAGAGGCATTTACTTTCGCCCAGAAATAAATGTATCTCCGAATAAATATTTTATTTCCGTCCTCCATGGGATCAATCTGCTTGGGATTTTCAATGATTTTAAACGACTTCTCCATTAAAACTAATAAAAATATCTTTTTCAATTTGACGGTGACCATTTACTGTCGTCAAGAAATAAATGCATCTCCCCTGACGTATTTAATTTTCGTCCTTATAGAATCAATCAGAATTGGACATTCCCCTATTATTTCTGCAGTTTTTCCTATTTTTTATAGATAACTCTCTGCTATCTATCAACGAAGAGGTATTTACTTTTTCTAAGAAATAAATACATCTCCGCATAAACGTTTTATTTCCAGATACTTTAGGACAAATCTGCGTGAGATTTCCAATCTGTAACTTCTCCATTAAGACTTACAAAATCCTCTTTCACTATTTAACGGAGAGGCATTTACTTTCGCCCAGAAATAAATGCATCGACGCGTGAATATTTAATTTTCGCCCTTATAGAATCAATCTTCGTTAGACATTCCTCTATTTTTACTGCAACTTCTCCAGGTTTACTTAAATAATCCTCTTATATCTTTCAACGGGGAGGTATTTATTCCTTCCCTAGAGTAAGTACATCTCTGCATAAATATTTCTCCTTTCTACTTTAGGACCAATCTGCATGAGATTTCCAAACTGTAACTTTTCCATTAAAACTTTCAAAATCCTCTTTCTCAATTTAATGGAGAGGCATTTACTTTCGCCCAGAAATAAATGCATCTCATCATAAATGCATTTTATTTCCGTGTTCCTTGGTATCAATCTGCATGATACTCCAACGATTTTTAGTAACATCTCCATTAACACATATATAAAATCATCTTTTTCAATTGAACGTTGAGGCATTTACTTTCGCCCAGAAATAAATACATCTACGCCTGAATATCTAACATTCGCCATTATAGAATCAATCTGCATTGGACATTCACCTATTTGTACTGCAAATTCTCCAATTTCATATAGATAATCCTCTTCTTTCTATAAACGGAAAGGTATTTACTTTTTCCCAGAAATAAATACATCTCAGCAAAAATATTTTATTACCATCTACTTTAGGATCAATCTGCATGATATTTCCAATCTGCAACTTCTCCATTAAAACTTTCAAAATCCACTTTCTCAATTTAACGGAGAGACATTTACTTTCGCCCACAAATAAATGGATCTCCGCATTTTTTTAATTTCCGTCTTTCTTAGGATCAATCTGCATATGATTTCCAATTATTTTCAGTAACTTCTCCATTAACACTTTTGAAATCTTTAGATTTAACGGAGAGGCATTTACTTTCGCCCAGAAATAAATACAACTCCGCATAAATATTTTATTTCCATCTACTGGAGGATCGATCTGCATGATATTTCCAAAATTTTTTCTGTAAATTTTCCATTAAGACTTACAAAATCATCTTTTTCGATTTAGCGGAGAGGCATTTACTTTCGCCCAGAAATAAATGCATCTCTGCATGTATATTTAATTTTCGTCCTTATAAGTCAATATGAATTGGGCATTCCCCTATTTTTGCTGCAATTTCTCCAATTTTATTTGGATAATCCTCTTCTGACTTTCAACTGAGTTGTATTTACTTTTTCCCAGAAAAAAATACATCTCCGCAAAAATATTTTATTACCATCTACATTAAGATCAATCTGCATGACATTTCAAATATTGTTTCTGTAAATTCTCCATTAAGACTTATAAAATCATCTTTTTCAATTTAACTGAGAGGCATTTACTTTCGCCCAGAAATAAATGCATCTCCGCATGAATATCTATTTTTCGTCATTATAGAATTAATCTGCATTGGACATTCTCCTATTTTTACTGATAATTCTCCAATTTCATATAAATAATCCTATTCTATCTATCAACGGAGAGGTATTTACTTTTTCCCAGAAATAAATACATCTCCGCATAAACATTATATTTCCTTCTACTTGAGGATCAATCTGCATGAGATTTCCAATATTGTTTCTGTAACTTTTTAATTAGGACTTACAAATTCCTCTTTCTCAATTTAACGGAGAGGCATTTACTTTCTTCCAGAATCTAATGCATCTCAGTATCAATATTTAATTTCCGTTTTCCTTAGGAACAATCTGCAGGAGATTTCCAATGATATTCACTAACATCTCCATTAACACTTATCATCTCTTTCAAATCAATCTTTTTCAATTTAATGGATAGGCATTTACTTTCGCCCAGAATTAAATGCGTCACCGCATGAAAATTTAATTTTCGCCGTTATAGAATCTATCTGCATTGGACATTCAACTATTTTTCTGCAAATTCTCCAATTTCATATAAATAAGACTCTTCTACCTTTCAACGGAAAGGTATTTACTTTTTCCCAGAAATAAATACATCTCCGAAAAAATGTTTTATCATCATCTACTTCAGGACCAATCTGCATGAGATTTCCAATCTTTAACTTCTCCATTAAGACTTACAAAATCCTCTTTCTCAATTTAACGGAGATGCATTTATTTTCGCCCAGAAATTAATGCATCTCTGCATAAATATTTAATTTCCATGTTCCTTGGTATCAATCTGCATGAGATTTCAAATGATTTTCAGTAAAGTCTCCATTAACACTTATAAAATCCTATTTTTCAATTTAACGGAGAGGCATTTACTTTCGCCCAGAAATAAATGCATCGCCGCATGAATATTTAATTTTCGCCCTTATAGAATCAATCTTCGTTTGACATTCCTCTATTTTTACTGCAACTTCTCCACTTTTATTTAAATAATCCTCTTCTATCTTTAAACGGGGAGGTATTTATTTTTTCCCTAGAGTAAATACATGTCTGCATAAATATTTTTACTTTCTACTTTAAGTCCAATTTGCATGAGTTTTCCAATCTGTAACTTTTGCATTAAAACATTCAAAATCCTCTTTCTGAATTTAACGGAGAAGCATTTACTTTCGCCCAGAAATAAATGCATCTCCGCAAAAATATTTAATTTCCGTGTTCCTTGGTATCAATCTGCATGAGATTTCCAATGATTTTCAGTAACGTCTCCATTAACTTTTATAAAATCATGTTTTTCAATTTAACGGAGAGGCATTTACTTTCGCCCAGAAATAAATGCATCTCCGAATGAATATATTTTTTTCGTCATTATAGAATTAATCTGCATTGGACATTCTCCTATATTTACTGATAATTTTCCAATTTCATATAAATAATCCTCTTCTATCTATCAACGGAGAGGTATTTACTTTTTCCCAGAAATAAATACATCTCCGCATAAACATTATATTTCCTTCTACTTGAGGATCAATCTGCATGAGATTTCCAATAATGTTTCTGCACCTTTTTAATTAGGACTTACAAATTCCTCTTTCTCAATTTAACGGAGAGGCATTTACTTTCTTCCAGAATCTAATGCATCTCAGTATCAATATTTAATTTCCGTCTTCCTTAGGAACAATCTGCAGGTGATTTCCATTGATATTCACTAACATCTCCATTAACACTTATCATCTCTTTCAAATCAATCTTTTTCAATTTAATGCATAGGCATTTACTTTCGCCCAGAATTAAATGCATCACCGCATGAATATTTAATTTTCGCCGTTATAGAATCTATCTGCATTGGACATTCCCCTATTTTTCTGCAATTTCTCCAATTTCATATAAATAAGACTCTTCTACCTTTCAACGGAAAGGTATTTAGTTTTTCCCAGAAATAAATACATCTCCGAAAAAATGTTTTATCATCATCTACTTTGGGACCAATCTGCATGAGATTTCCAATCTTTAACTTCTCCATTAAGACTTACAAAATCCTCTTTCTCAATTTAACGAAGAGGCATTTATTTTCGCCCAGAAATTAATGCATCTCCGCATAAATATTTAATTTCCATGTTCCTTGTTATCAATCTGCATGAGATTTCAAATGATTTTCAGTACAGTCTCCATTAACACTTATAAAATCCTATTTTTCAATTTAACGGAGAGGCATTTACTTTCGCCCAGAAATAAATGCATCGCCGCATGAATATTTAATTTTCGCCCTTATAGAATCCATCTTCGTTTGACATTCCTCTATTTTTACTGCAACTTCTCCACTTTTATTTAAATATTCCTCTTCTATCTTTAAACGAGGAGGTATTTATTTTTTCCCTAGAGTAAATACATCGCTGCATAAATATTTTTCCTTTCTACTTTAGGACCAATCTGTATGAGATTTCCAATCTGTAACTTCTCAATTAAAACTTTCAAAATCCTTTTTCTCAATTTAACGGAGAAGCATTTACTTTCGCCCAGAAATAAATGCATGTCCACATAAATATTTAATTTCTGTGTTCCTTGGTATCAACCCGTAAGGCATGGTGACGTTACGGCGACGTCGTTGTGAAGTCACACTGTGACTTTGTGACCGTCGATGTGACGTCACGTGACGTCGATGTGAAGTCACAGTGACTAGAATGTGAGGTCGTTATGGCCGTTTTAGAGCTCATTTGTGACGTCACATTGTGACCAATTTGTGAAGTCACGGTGTGACCAATTTGTGAAATATGTGTCATTTTTGACGAAATTGTCATTAACACTGTGATGATTCTGTGACGACAGTGACAATGTTGTGAAGTCACATTTTGACAATTTTGTGAAAATTGTGTAATTTGTGACGATTTTGTCATTATTTTTGTGACGAATATGTGACTACAATGATAATGTTGTGACAGCGTTAAGATGCAATACATTTATTGAAAAATTAAATCGCTATTCGAGTTCAATCAATGAACTATGACAATGGAGGCAGGAGTGATTATGAGTAAAAGAAAATTCTGAAGTTCGCAGAAAAATTTCAGAATGTTTTTTTCACGATACTTTGTCGAAATTTACGTTTTTTTCGAAATCCTTCGGTGAAATTCACCTTATTTGTACGATTTATTGACAAAATGTCATGTTTTTTCAGTATCATTTGACGAAATTCGCTTTTTTTTCGCTATGCTTTAACAAAATTTGCTTTTTTTCACTATGCTTTGACGAAATTTATGTTTTTGTTCAATCTCTTGACGAAATTGTGATTCTTAGATGAAATTCACGTTTTTGTCCACGACCATTTGAAGAAATTTAGATTTTTTCGCGATCGTTTGACAAAATTCGCCTTTTTGCGCGATTTATTTACAAAATTTCGCCTTTTATGCGGTCCATTGATGAAATTCACATTTTTTCTACAATCTTTTGACAAAATTTGCTATTTTTTGATGAAATTCGCTTTTTTCCCACGATTTTTTGACGAAATTTGGATTTTTTCGCAATCTTTTGACGAAATTCACGTTTTCCTTCAATCTCTTGACGAAATTGCGATTCTTAGATGAAATTCACGTTTTTTTCCACGACCTTTTGAAGATATTTAGATTTTTTTCGCGATCGTTTGACAAAATTTGCCTTATTTACGCGATTTATTTACAAAATTTAGCCTTTTATGCGGTTCATTGATTAAATTCGCGTTTTTTCTACAATCTTTTGACAAAATTGCTATTCCTAGGTGAAATTCGCTTTTTTCCACAATCTTTTGACGAAATTTGCATTTTTTCGCGATCCTTTGACGAAATTCACGTTTTTTTTCAATCTCTTGACGAAATTGCGATTCTTAGATTAAATTCACGTTTTTTTTTCAACTACCTTTTGAAGAAATTTAAATTTTTTTCGCGATCATTTGACAAAATTCGCCTTATTTGCGCGATTTATTTTAAAAATTTCGCCTTTTATGCGGTCCATTGACGAAATTCGCGTTTTTTCTACAAAATTTTGACAAAATTTGCTATTCTTAGATGAAATTCGCTTTTTTTCCATGATCTTTTGACGAAATTTGCATTTTTTCGTGATCCTTTTACGAAATTCACCTTTAACCAATCTATTCTTTCTTTTCTATAAACATCATAGCAAGTATAAGAAACTTTTGAGAGTAAAAGAATAATTAGGTAATATTTTCTCATTCTGCTTTTGCAATAATAAATTTACAGCAAATTGGAGCTAAAGAAGAAGGAAAGAATGATATCTGCTCAACAACTACAGTATTTACTCGCGTAATAGTCGCACTTTTTTTGCCAATTTTTCATTCTGAAAGTCTAAGTGCGACTATTATGCGGGGAAATCTACTACACAATATTGTACACTCTAATGCTAAAACATTACTGGTATAAAAAAAATAAAACACATTATAATAAAGTTAGTAACTTATCAAATGTTTCCAATCTATGTGCTGTTTATTAAATACCATTTTTCTTTTTATGGTAATATTTTTATAGACGTAAAATTTACAAATAATCTTTGTTAAAATTTTGACAAAAAATTCTCATAATAAATCACTTTCACTGAAGGTGATTTATTACCACTATTGTAATATGAATCGGTGTATGAAGAATCTCCGTCATTCCATGAAATGTCATCTTCACTTCTGTTCTGTCCAAAGCGTCGGAGATTAATAGTATTATTCCTTTGTACAAATGCAAGATGTGCTGCAAACCATATTTGCTTGTTTTGTTATTTGTGCCACTAACTAAATTATATTTATTTGCTGTTTTTATTAATTCTGAAATTACTGTTCCATCTAGGCCATTTTTTAAAGTTGCAGCACCATGCTCTTTTTAAAATGGGCGAAATACATCCTTTTTTTTTTTTAAATGAAATTCTCCTTTAGTTGCAATCGGAGATTTCTTGTAAAAAACTTCCCCATACCACAGTATTTCTAAATCAGTGTGCCTAAGACCTTGCAAAAATTATAGAACTTTATTTCTTTAGAAAATACAAGATATTGTTAAATCATGTCGTTATTTAATTGTATTTTTCAATTTGTAATTCATAAAATCCTTAAAAATTAATGTCACTTTATTTATCATATTAACAAATTATATACTTTTTCTTATAACATTACTAAACACATTACTAATATTACATTTACTCATGAAGCTCTGTCATCATGCTCTGACTTTACTGAACTAGCACCTCTTTTTAATACATTTGACTAAAAACACCAAAAAGCATTTTTATATGAAAAATATCAATTATTTATTCAAATAAAGTTTTGAAATTCAATAGCGATACTTTCATATTAGCAACATTCCAAGAGTTTATAGTCGAAGAAATCGCCAAAGATTTTGCTACCTACAGCAGTTTTTTTTTTTTTTTTTTTTTTTTTTTTTTTTTTTTTTTTATAAATTCTAATAGTTTTAGTAGTTTAAGCGAGCTGTTCGATTACATGTTTATTAAATTTGTTTTATTTATGTACAATTTTTGATGAAGTTTTTAATTTACTATAAAGGTTTTAGAATAACGTGTGGTGAAAATTTTATATATACAGTCTGTTACAAATGCATGTAACCATATTTACTATTAACTTTTACATGACGCAGTAAAATAAAAAATAATGAAAATAATATAAAATAGTTAGCTATTTTTATGTGAATAATGTATAAAAATTCAAACCATAAGCACAAAATAAAAACACACATTGATTCATTATTACTATTATTATTTTATTTACAGGATTAGATAATTATAAATAACAAGCCCCCTTTAACCCACATTGTAGGGTAGATGCTCCAGTTGTGGCCACTTTTAGAGAAAATTTTAAATAGAAATTTTACAGTTATTGACCGATTGAAGCATATTAAATCATAATAACATCATTATTTAGCCAATTTAATTGTCTTTCTGTGAATTATAATGATTTTCTACAGAATATTTTAGATTGTGAGTAATAACTCATTAAATAATTTATATCAATTTGTACCAGTTGTGGCCACCTCCGCACCAGTTTTGGCCATCTTTATGCACCAGTTGTGGCCACTCCAATATCATGTAGTTTAACAAACATTTTAATTGATAATAAGTAAAAATAAAGCATTTTTATGCAACATCTATTTTACCAGACATATATTTGTTAATATATTAAAATAATTTTGCAATTTTTTTATGAATTGATAAAAACATCAAGTAAAATGTACTTATGCTGATTTTAACTGAAAATTTCAATTAAAAAAACAAAAAATATATTTAATTTGATTCATAAAAGAGACAACAGTGCCTGTAGGACATCAAGATTAACTATTTAAATCAGTTTTATAATTATCCAATTGATTGTGGATTGATTAAAACACATGAATCGTCACCAAAGAGTTATATTTCATGTTGCTCCAAAACTTTGCTAGCTTGTAGTGCTGGCATTATACATTTTGAATGGCCTTAATTTTACTTCTTATAATAGAACAGCCCTCTAGGCCATTTTTTAAGAGCACAGAATTCTGTGTTTTTTAAACTTGGTAAAATGAACGCTGTTCTTTTTAAATAATGGGAAATACATTCTTGCTTGTATTTAGATATCTCTAGTTAAGATTTTCGCAATATTTAGTATTTCTAAATCCGTTTGCCCGAAATCTGGCAAAAATTATGGAACTTCTTCATTTCTTTAGGAAAAATACAAGAAATCATGCTGTAATTTTATTGAACTTTTTAATTTATAATTTGTAAAATGTTTCAAAATTTATGTTTTAATTTATTTATCATATAGGACATATAGCCCCTCCCCTTTGGTTTTATCAATACTAAACACAATATACTACATTTTCTTTAGCAATATATCCTTCTTTAGTTACTAGCACAGTGTCCTTTCTAAAGTAAATTATCTATTGGACAGAGAAAACAAAATCTCTTTGATAGAACTGCTACTAGCCTTGCTTTTTTTTTTATTATTGAGGCCATTACATATAAAACAAAACTACTAAATTGATTCTGTTTTATCCTGATGTTCTTAAAATTTATTTAATGGCTAAAATTCTCACTATAAGGAATCATGTGGCCAAAAGTGGAACATATGTTGTACCTTTTTTGCCACTTCCAACTACCATGGCCACAACTGGTGCATATAGCAAATTTAAAGCACCAGTTTTGGCCACCCCCCCCCCCCATTAAACTGTTAAAATAATTAATTTAAATGTGAAATTGCATTAGAGAGGAAGCTTACCTCATAAAACCTAATAGCAATTTGTTTCAGGACAAACAGAACCCAATAAGTGCCTAATATTGAAAGATTTGGAAAACATGATAGCTAAGCAAAAATCTTAATACATGTGAGCACACACTACAGTTTCACACATTTATTTTTTTTTAAGTCACATTTTATCAAAAAATAAACAAATGATATTGTAAATGATAAAAGGGTGTTTGCTTAAGGTGTAAAAATGCATATTATTTGTCTGCATCAATTCACAGCTTATATATTGGACAAACTTATCCAATGTGGCCACAACTGGTACGGTGGCCACAACTGGAGCATCTACCCTACCGCTGTCCTATAAATAGGACAGCTAATAGAACATTTTTTAAAATAAAATTGGTAAGGATTTTTTGGATGCATTTTATTATGACGTCTTTAAAATACATAAAAATATAACATATAAACAAAAAAAAAAAAACAAGTAACCAATTAAAATTTAATTGAAAAAAATCTATTTAAAAAATTCTTTAAGAATTGTGATCTTATAATCTAGAATTTTACCGTTATTATTATCTTTTTATTGGAGAAATCATAGAGTATTTTTGTGCAACAGAAACAGTTTTTTAAAGTAAAATAAAATATTTGCTCATAAAATTATTTTATGTATGCATTTTATATGTCCTTACTATGTGTCCTACTAATATGTCCTGTTTAAAGGACAACTAGTTACTTAAAAAATTAAAAACTTTTTTTTCAAAATTTTGCTAGTATCTACTTAATTACACAATATTAATGATGTAATTGAAGTTTTAAAATTTTTCAAAAATATTTAATCGGTGTGCTTCAATATGGGTTTTCTAATAAAGTGTATAGTATAACTATTTTGAAGTTTATGCGTATAAAATCATTCAAGAAGTAAAATATTAAAAGTATCCAGGAAAAAAAAAATAATGAAATATATTTTACATTTTAGCTTCCTTCATTCAAGTACATGGATATGTTTTTAATAATTAAAATATTTCAATAAAACCATATTTAAATCCTCACTGGGTTGCATAATTTCTATATTTATCAACAAATTGAGACACCGGTTTACGTTGAAAACTTTTCGTTCATAATGTTTAACTGAAAAGTTCTTACCAACTAAGGATATCTCTTTATAAATTTTTATAACTTGTGTCACATCTAATAATATTTATTGACACTGATTTTTCCCTCTTAATACTACATTTGCATGATATCCTTTAAATAGTACTTCTCCATTAAGTAAAAAAATTCTTATTTCTTTTAAATAGACTATCTTCTTTTCTTCTGAACATATATTAATTTTTAAATAAAAATATGCAACGCAAATTGCTTGAGACTATCAAAAAATTTTATTCCATAAAAAGGCCTTTTTATTTAGTACGTTAATTACATTTAAATATTTGGTAATTATGTTAAACTTTGATTATAATATTTTTATATGTCATTTTAAAGTTTGAGAAAATATGTGATTTTATCCTATAATATTTTAAAAGAAAACAAATCTGATTAAAATAAATTTATATAATTGATTTTAATCATCTGATTAAAATTGTTGATAGACAGTTATTTATTTCAAAAAATTAAATATTAAATCTACTAAACTTTATTAGGTTAATGAAATGTCTATAAGAATATACTAAAATCGTTATAATTTAAAGAAAAGCAAACTCTGGAATAAAATATTTTCCATACCTTTTTTTTCCCTTAACGTCGTTCTTTAAATTCCGATGTAATCCATGTTTTAGGAAGAACAAATTTTGGAAGTAGAAACTATGTGTTCAATAATACATACAACAGCAATGATGGGAATCATTTAAACCACACCAAAGCTGGTGTAAATATCTCAAACTCATACTTTTGTCTAAAGTATTATCTTGGGATGATTATTCCTATGAATTTTTTAGGTTAAATGTTTATATCTGACAGACTGCATGTTCATAACGCTACCTATTGTCCAGCAAAAAACTCCATCTGCCTGTTCTAAAGATTAAACGCAGTATAGTTTTATCGTCTGCGGTTTTTAGCGCTGTTTTGTTTATGAAAGCAAGAACAGATGGCTTTTCCGTTCTTATACATTTATATGACATAAAGCATACTTCCAATTAAAATTTCTCGTTTCTAGAATTTTTTTAAGCATTTAACTTTTTTTTATGTGTTTCAAAATAGTTCAAGTTTTAAGTTTTGTAAAGCTACTGTCGAATATGACAATAATTAAACTAATATTGGGAGTGTAACAAATTAAAGAATGTTTAAATTTTTAGAGTATTTAAAATTCATTTTAATATGCAATAGTGCAAGGTCTTTTGAAAATAGAAAATTAAAGTTTATATTATAGGTAGTAAATGCAACATAAAAAAAGAAATAAAATAACTGGAGAAATAATGTTTTTAGTGGGGGAGTGGGGGGGGGGGATCGGGCAAGTGTCATTTTTTTCTATTTTAATTTCCTGTAGAATAAAACATCTTGTAAGATAACAGTATTTTTCAAAATAAATTTCCAGAAACGAAAAAAAATATAAATAAATATGAATAATTAATTACGCCACGTGTTTTGCATATATTTTTTATATTTTATTTTATATTCGGAAAAAGTTAAATTTATTTAAAAATTGTGACACAAGTAGCCAAATTTATTTTTTAAGAATTGCTACTAAAAATAACTAAACACTAGCAGAAAAGTTTATTACTGAAAATATGCAAGTGTTTTTATTTATATAATAAAACATTGCTTTATTGCAAAACTCCGTCCCTTCCCATGCCCACACACAAACAAATCTTTGCTTTCTCCACCTGTATATTAATTTCTGCCATTTCCGCTGATAAGAATAATTTATAGATAACAAACCAATTTCCCGGATTATAGAATACAGGGTAAAAACATTTTCTTATTATTGAAATCTCTACAGTTAATACATTTTTCTATATTGACCACTATTAACCGCAAAAAAACATTTCTATAAGAAAAATATCAATTATGTATTCAAATAAAGTTTTAAAATTCAATAGCGATACTTTCATATTAGCAACATTCCAAGAGCTAATAGTCGAAAAAATCGCCAAATATTTTACTATTTACAACAGTTTTTTTAATTCAAATAGTTTTAATAGTCTAACCGAGTAGTTAGATTACGTGTCTATTATATTTGTGTTTTATTTATGTACATTTTTTGATGAAGTTTTTAATTTTGTTGTGGAATATTAGCCGGGAACAAACACTGAATTATTTTTATTGTTTGAAGTGGGAAGTTTTAATCTTAACATATGTTTTGTCACACTGTGAGTTTACAACATGGTAGGGTTTTTTGTCACATAATGAGACGTACGTTACATGTAGTGTCATAACAATGACGTCACAATTTTTCTAAAATTGACAGAAAAATATTTTTTACGGTAAATAACATGTTTTGAAGAATTTTTGTAATTTTTAAAAGTTTTCTAAGAAGTTCACATATCAGTCACAATGTGACGTCGCTTAGTGGTGGCATTTTGGTCACAGTTGTGACGTGACCACAGTGACTTACAGTGACGTCACAATGACGTCACTGTGACCATGCATGCTATGAGGGAATCTGCATGAGATTTCCAATGATTTTCAGTAACGTCTCTATTAACACATATAAAATCATCTTTTTCAATTTAACGGAGAGGCATTTACTTTCGCCCAGAAATAAGTGCATCTCCACTTAATATCGAAATTTCGTCATTATAGAATTAATCTGCTTTGGACATTCACAGATAATCCTCTTCGTTCTATCAACATAAAGGTATTTACTTTTTCCCAGAAATAAATACATCTCCGCAAAAGTATTTTAATCCCATCAACTTTAGGATCAATCTGCATGATATTTCCAATACTGTTTCTGTAAATTCTCCATTAAGACTTACAAAATCTTCTTTTTTCGATTTAACGGAGAGGCATTTACTTTCGCCCAGAAATAAATGCATCGCCGCATGAATAATTAATTTTCATCCTTATTGTATCAATCTGCATTAGACATTCCCCTATTTTTATGGCGATCTCTCCAGTTTTATATAAATAATCGTCTTCTATCTTTCATCGGAGAGGTATTTAATTTTTTGCCAGAAAAAAATACAATTCCGCATAAATATTATGTTTCCATCCACTTGAGGATCAATCGGCATGAGATTTCCAATGTTGTTTCTGCAAATTCTCCATTAAGACATATAAAATCATCTTTTTCAATTTAACGGAGAGGCCTTTACTTTCGACTAGAAATAAATGCATTTCCGTATGAATATCTAATTTTCGTCATTAAAGTATCAATCTGCATTGGACATTCCCCTATTTTTACTGCAAATTCTCAAATTTCATATAGATAATCCTCTTCTTTCTATCAACGAAATGTATTTACTTTTTCCCAGAAATAAATACATCTCCGCATAAATATTTTATTTCCATCTACTGTGGGATCAATCCGCATGAGATTCCCAATGTTGTTTCTGTAAATTCTTCATTAAGACTTATAAAATCATCTTTTTTAATTTAACGGAGAGGCATTTAATTTCGCCCAGAAATAAATGCATCGCCGCATAAACATTTAATTTTCGACCTTATAGAATCAATCTTCAGTATATTTTCTCCTATTTTTACTGCAATTTCTCCAATTTCATATAAATAATCCTGTTTTACCTTTCAACGGAGAGGTATTTACTTTTTCCTAGAAGTAAATACATCTCTGCATAAATATTTTTCCCCGTCTACTTTAGGACCAATCTGCATGAGATTTCGAATCTGTAAATTCTCCATTAAGACTTACAAAATCCTCTTTCTCAATTTAATGGAGAGGCATTTACTTTCGCCCAGAAATAAATGCATCTCCGAATGAATATTTAATTTTCGTCCTTATAGAATCAATCTGCATTGGACATTCCCCTATTTTTCTGCAGTTTCTCTAATTTCGTTTTGATAATCCTTTTCTATCTATCAATAGAGAGGTATTTACTTTTTCCCAGAAATAAATACATTTCCGAATAAATATTTTATTTCTGTCTACTTGAGGATCAATCTGCATGAGATTTCCAATATTGTTTCTGTAACTTCTCAATTAGGACTTACAAATTCCTCTTTCTCGTTTTAACGGAGAGGCATTTAATTTCTTCCAGAATCTAATGCATCACAGTATCAATATTTAATTTTCGTCTTCCTTAGGTACAATCTGTAGGAGATTTCCAATGATTTTCACTAACATCTCCATTAACTCTTATCATCTCTTTCAAATGATTCTTTTTCAATTTAATGGATAGGCATTTACTTTAGCCCAGAAAAAATGCATCGTCGTATGAATATTTAATTTTCGCCCTTTTAGAATCAATCTGCATTGGACATTCCCCTATTTTTACTACAATTTCTCCAATTTCATATAAATAAGCCTCATCTACCTTTCAACGGAGAGGTATTTACTTTCGCCCAGAATTAAATGCATCGCCCCATGAATATTTAATTTTCGCCATTATAGAATCTATCTGCATTGGACATCCCCCTATTTTTACTGCACTTTCTCCAATTTCATATAAATAAGCCTCTTCTACCTTTCAACGGAGAGGTATTTACTTTTTCTCGAAGTAAATACATCTCCGCATAAATATTTTCCCCCGTCTACTTTAGGACCAGTCTGCATGAGATTTCCATTCTGTAAATTCTCCATTAAGACTTACAAAATCCTCTTTCTCAATTTATCGGAGAGGCATTTACTTTCACCCAGAAGTAAATGCATCTCCGCATAAATACTTAACCTTTTTCTTCCTTAGGATCAATCTGCATGAAATTTCTAATGCTACTCAGTAACTTCTCCTCCGGAGTAAAAAATTATTTTTTTTACTCCGAAGTAGGTCCATTTATTTTAGCTTGACTTTTTGTCAATCGCATGAACAAAGCTTCCATCACGCTCTACAATTTTTATTATTGCCGATAGTGTAAAAAAAAACTGGCATTAAAATTTCTATTAATAATTACAAAAATTATCCTTTTTAACTCATTATATTCAGCGTACGATTAAGTAGTTGATTACATATTTCAATATATGGAGCTGAATCCATCTCAAACCGTTCATTTCTAAGCTTTACAGCCAACCTCAAAGGTCTTTTAAATAACAAATTATCATATTTAAGTCTTCATTTAATTGCAAAAAGAGACCGTCGCTTGTGAGTTTTTAATCATAATTTTCTGGAATTCGTATGAGAAATTTTTGCGCTTTCCTTGTACCAGATATATCCTATCACCAGGTCCGAAATTCATGCTCAGGAACGGTGTCCTGGGGCATCCCGGCGCTCCCGATGCATGCGAACCTAGGACTGGGAGTCTCCATGCCCTATCACATGTTCCTTTTACAGGGATGACAGGGATGACCGCCCGGGGAACCCAGCTTTCGCTTTAGAGTATAAGTGCAATCCCGGGGAACACACTGCTTGCTACAAAATATTTTTACAATATTATTTCTTCTAAAAAACAATTTCTGCTAGAACATCTCAAATCCACCCGCCATAAAGATCCTTATGAAGAAAAGAGCCCTCGCACAAATCTTTCGAAAAAGATAAAGAAACAGTTCGCAAACAGGTTCAGAATCACAGAACACTCGGTTTCAGCCCATGTCTATGCTATACTGTACTGTATAAGTAATATACTAAAAGTATTTTTTTTAAATTAAAACATTAAGATATATATTTTGTACGAAATGTATATTGCTGCTATTATATTTTTCAAAGATTTTCTTTTTGATCGGTTGTCAATAACAATTAAAATATAATATATATTTAATAGCGTTTATTTTATATATATATACACACACATATATATATATATATACAGGGTGATTCAGCTCGTCGGTGACAAACTTTAAGGATCGATAGAGCACACCTAGACGAACATTTTTGAATAGGGAATGTAGGGTCCCTGACGCGATGGTAAGGCGCTAGGCGCTTTCGAAAATTTGGGTGCCGAAATTCGAAACGTCATAAAAACTAGGGAAATGGTTAGATTTTCTTGCTTGTTGCGTCGAAATGATTCTGTTTGTTTAGACTTTCTTCAGTACCAATTTGATAAGCGTATCTCTTAAAACATGGATAGGGGGCGCTGCAGACTTTGGAGAGCTAGACAACAACTTTAAGCCCGTTATTTTGATAATTTAACACTTGCTCGCCAAAGTTTATACTCTAACTTAAAGTTTGAACCCAAAAGTAGAGCCCTGCAAAAAGCGTAAGAGCCGGAATAAAATGTCAAAGTACAGGATGGTCGAAACTCGAAGGCTCCTAAGAGATAAACAAACAGATTTCTTGACTTATGGCATGCATTTTCATGATTCTGTTTGCTGGGGCTCTCTGAAACTCAGTTGAACGGTACAAAAAGAAACATCGATAGGGGGCGCTTTGGGCAAAAAACATAATTCGTTGACATTTCGGACGCTAACTGGAAACGGGGCGCTACGATCAGTTAGTAATAATGAAAACACATTTTCTACCTCTGCTCAACACTTCTGAATAAATTTAGACCAAAAACATCAATGATACTGGAAATTTATTTACAAAAAATAACACTACAGAAGATGCTCGAAATTTCGACCTTGGGCCATGATGCAGGCTTCGCACCTCCGTCGCATTGAGGAGTGTGTGTTTCCAACAATGCCAGGAGTATCTCTGATCTGCCCTGCAGCTGCCACAATGCGCGCCACAAGTTCTTCAGCACTGCTGACAGGTGTATGGTATACCTCGGCCTTCAGGTAACCCCAAAGGAAGAAATCCAAGCAGGTGAGGTCTGGTGATCGGGCAGGCCAGTGAACTGGACCCCCACGCCCGATCCACCGCTGGCCATACCTTGCGTTTAGATGGAGACGCACGTCGTTCGTGTAATGGGCCGGAGCTCCATCGTGCTGGAACCACATCTGGCGACGCGAACCTTCGGGTACGTGCGCCTCATCCAGAAGCTGCGGCAGCACTTGATCCAGGAAAATCAGGTAATTTCCACCTGTCAGCCGTTCAGGTAACAAATAAGGGCCAATGAGGCAATCCCCCAGAATGCCGGCCCACACATTTACTGAGAAACGCTCCTGGGCTGCTCGGCTTCTGGTTTCATGTGGATTTTCATCACACCACACATGACTGTTGTGGGCGTTCCACATTCCCTCCCGGCTGAAGGTGGACTCGTCCGTAAACAAAATGCTGTTTACAAAACGGGGATCCCTGGATCTCATCGCCAAGTACCATCTTGAGAATTCCACTCGAGGGCCAAAATCCTGCTCTCTGAGCAACTGCACCCGCTGGATGTGGTAGGGGTGCAGATTCCGGGAACGTAAGATGCGCCACGCAGTTGCTTGCGAAATGCCAACATGTCTGGCGATATCTCTCGTGCTAAGACCTGGGTTGTCCTCAACCAGGTTAAGCACAGCCTCTTCGTTGTCGGGGGTGCTCACTGATCGCTCCCGTTCAGGCCTGCCTCCGTCGAAAGATCCCGTTGTGGACAACCTCTGGTGTACTCGAGCGAAGAAGGCATGGCAGGGGATTTGCCTGTTGGGGTAACGCTCGGCGTACAACCGCTGAGCGGCTCGTCCATTACAACCAGCAGCGCCATACGCCAAATGCATGTCAGCCAATTCAGAGTTTGTGTACCGTTCCATCCTACTACCGATCTGCAGACAAGTAACCCGAAGCTTAAGTAGGTACCGCACGTTCAAAAGACGTGTCTGCGCATACAACTACGTCATCTCGCGTTGTCGTCTACGCATTACGTATCTTTTGCATATCGATATGGTACGATATCTTTTGCATAAATCAGCAAAAAGCACCTTATGTAAATTTTATTGCGCGCATTGTGCATGATTGAAACCAGCTATGTTTGTTAAAAAAAAACAAACAAACTGCAGTTTTAATAGCTTCTTATGATAAGTAAATTACTCTCTTGTTTTGTTTCTAACTGATCGTAGCGCCCCGTTTCCAGTTAGCGTCCGAAATGTCAACGAATTATGTTTTTTGCCCAAAGCGCCCCCTATCGATGTTTCTTTTTGTACCGTTCAACTGAGTTTCAGAGAGCCCCAGCAAACAGAATCATGAAAATGCATGCCATAAGTCAAGAAATCTGTTTGTTTATCTCCTAGGAGCCTTCGAGTTTCGACCACCCTGTACTTTGACATTTTATTCCGGCTCTTACGCTTTTTGCAGGGCTCTACTTTTGGGTTCAAACTTTAAGTTAGAGTATAAACTTTGGCGAGCATGTGTTAAATTATCAAAATAACGGGCTTAAAGTTGTTGTCTAGCTCTCCAAAGTCTGCAGCGCCCCCTATCCATGTTTTAAGAGATACGCTTATCAAATTGGTACTGAAGAAAGTCTAAACAAACAGAATCATTTCGACGCAACAAGCAAGAAAATCTAACCATTTCCCTAGTTTTTATGACGTTTCGAATTTCGGCACCCAAATTTTCGAAAGCGCCTAGCGCCTTACCATCGCGTCAGGGACCCTACATTCCCTATTCAAAAATGTTCGTCTAGGTGTGCTCTATCGATCCTTAAAGTTTGTCACCGACGAGCTGAATCACCCTGTATATATATATATATATATATATATATATATATATATATATATCCTTATATATAAAAGTAGGAAAAGTTTGTAAATATTACAAAGAATTATACTTTCCATTCTTTTATAAGTTTTCACAGTATTTATGTCTTATACATTATTCAATTTAAAAATTTTCAACATTTGATAGAACCTCAGCAATTTTAAAATAAAAAGAATTAACTTAATTTCGTAGTATACAATGTTACTGAAATTTCTGAAATAAAAAGGCCATTCGATTAAATACGTATGTGATTACATATATAGTGAGCGGTCAACAAGCAATGTTTTCCTAGGAAAAAAGGACAGTACTACATTACTTGGAAAATGGAACTGTAGAATTTAAAAATTGTAAGGGGCATTAACCCATTAAGGAAGACCCTGTTTTAAATTTCTTTTCTTTTCATTACCACATTGTCATTTGGATTAATATTTAATCGCTCAAAATCTGAGATTAGATAATGTGAAAATTTCCAAACTAAAATACTGGTATACAAATTAAAACGTTTTGTTTGCCTTACATGGCAAGTCTTCTTGCTAACCGGCTTTAATGAGTTAAGAAAAATGGCATAAGCCACCTAGATTCGTTTCAAGAAATAAGTTACAAAAATAATAGAATATGGTAAAATATTACCAATATACTGACGCCTTCTGTGCTTAATATCCTTGGAAACGGACTCGTGACTGGGATTTATCGAGTTTTCTAACTGGAAGAGAATCTACTAGACTCATGAACTTTGCTCTTCCAGGAACATTCTAAGGTGTTATAACTAAAAGCTGTCAAACCTTTTTTTCTTCTTTCTTTTGTAAAATTTTGTTTTATTTTCAGATATAAAATTGTGATTTGGTGCATAAAATTTTCCAACAAGATGTTAGCAAATAATTTTAAGAAAATTTTAAGAAAAGTGGTCCATGAAATTACCTAGAAGCATTTAAATATCCTCAACTGGTCTTAATGGAATTCTCGGTATTTCCTGATAAAGGCGTCTTGGCGTTTTTTTAATAAAGCTTGGTGGAAGTCACACTTAAGAAATTCAGATTCCTTAACGAATAATATCAGCAGCTTTAACAACAACAACAAAAAAAAAAAAACTCGATGAACTATAAGGCTTGTTTATGTACGTATCAGACAAGAATTGCTTCTAATTATACACATTGAGTAAATTTATTTTGACCGTATATAATACAGTTAAATAATTTCTATTAAATACAATCTGTAAATACACTGCTCAAAACAATTAAAGGATATTGCAGTTTTAGGTGGATTTTGTATCTGGTAAACTGTTTAGCTGATTGATACATGGTCGACAGACATAGTAGGTTATATGAGAATAAATTACACATGTTTGGCAGAAAAAAATGCATTTTATTGCGCATTTGTGTACTAAAGGAAAAAAAACACAATTTGTGCATATCAGAAAAAAAGAATAACAAAAGGTGTTTTCTTCAAAGAAAATCATTTTCAGTAGGGGGTATGGTTTCCACTGGCGGCCAGCAACGCTGAACACCTTTGAGGCATGGACTCAATGAGGCTATTAATGGCGAGTTGGGGTATTCTGCCCCACTCTTCCAGAAGAGCTCTTTCCAGTTCTTGGAGAGTTTGTGGGGGTTGATGGCGGCCAGAAACTCGTCTTCCTAGAGCGTCCCAAACGTGCTCGATTGGATTCATGTCTGGAGAACAAGCTGGCCATTCGATTCGAACGATTCCTTCCTCGAAAAGGAAATCCTCCACCAGGTTTGAGCGATGTGGCCTGCAGTTATCGTCCATTAAAATGAAGTTATCTCCGATTGCTGCACCGTAAGGGACTACAATAGGTCTGAGGATCTCATCCCTATATCGGCGACCAGTCAGAGCTCCATCTCGAATGATGTAGAGGTCAGTGCGCCCGTCAAGGGAGATGCCACCATACACCAACACTCCTCAACCGCCAAATCTGACACTTTCGTGCACGAACGCAGGATTATTCCTACTGCCACGGTCCCTCCAGATGAAAATACGCCTATTATCCGGATGCACAGAAAAACGGGACTCGTCAGAAAACAGAATATTGCTCCATTCATTTCTCCTCCAGTTGACATGCTCGGTTGCCCACTCCCTGCGGTCGCGACGATGCCTTGATGTTAATCTAACACATACCATCGGTTGGCGAGCATACAGACCTACAGCATGGAGCCGGTTTCGGACAGTCTGAGTTGAAATCGTGGTGCCTGTAGCCGGGCGAATGTGTTGTTGGAGAAGAGTAGCGTTCATGGTTCGGTGTCTCCGAGCTGTTAACGCTAAATGCCGATCTTCATTGGGCGTTGTTGCCCGTCTACGACCTTGCCCTGGTCTTCGGCCTGCACATCCACTCTCCAAAAAACGGTTCCAGATCCTGGAAATGACACTTTGTGACACTCCAATGGCTTGCGCTACTTCGGCTTGAGTTTGGCCCCCTTCTAACCTACCAACAATTCTCAAAGCTTCTGAATCTGTCAAATGACTTCGCTGAGACATCGTACTCATCGAAACAAAGCAATCACTGAATGCCGATCATCCTTGTCTTCATTCTCTTTTATCCAGTTGAAAGTCAAATTTCATTCGCTGCCGCTGAAGCGACGTTTTTGACGTCGAACTCAAAATTTGCACACTCCACAGTTTGAAAACCAGAAAAATTTGCATTTGTGATTCTCTTCTTCTATTTTCGGCAAAAAAAATTTCGTTTATATCTTTATTTTATATAAAACTTCAAATATCCTTTAATTGTTTTGAGCAGTGTATTTAGAAAGCTACCTTTGTGAATTAAACAGCGATTGCTTTTGCCAGAAATTACAAGTAATTGGGAACAGATGTTATATATTCCCGCGGTCACCAACTTGGATTTTTTCTTGGCGTGCAACCCCCCCTTTTGCGCCAATTAAATGTCGCCAAGCAGATTTACGCGCGTGTCAGGCTTAAGGGGGTTGCCTGACCACGTCACTCGTCGGAGTTGCCTTATCGATAAACGCCAACAAAACATCGCCGAGAAATCCGAGATGGCGACAGCGGGAATACATAACATCTTAGCGGGTAACTGTATCAGTTTCTTTATAAAGGCCATTTTCTATATCCAGGCCCCTGCCACAGAGAAGTACCTAACACTATAGGCTGGTCTGAATGCATTTTAACTCATAAACTGAAACTTGAAACATGATACGCAATAAATCAAAGCAGATAGGACTTACCCTGGTACACAGTGACATCCTTCGTCTAACAGGAGAGGCGAATCTTCGCATAGTCCACTCAGCCGGAGAGTCAAATTCAAAGACATGATTCGGATTCACAAAAACACCCAAAATTCTTGCAATTTTGCGGAAACCTTGTCCATATCCATCAGGAACGATGAAGAATAAAGAGCAACAATTCCCGGACCCTAAAATCCCTTCTGCAAACTACAATTTATTGTCCCTCAAGTTACTACTCATAAAAGATACATTTGACTACTGATGCGCAAGGAAAATTATTTGTTAGATATAACTAGTCCGATTGTTGTGCTATTGTTCAATTACATGCGATTGTTATTTTTGCAGTGTTATAAAAGCAACAATGCATTCATTCGAAAATGAGCTACCCATCTGAAGTGCAGTTGCTTTTGCAAGTAAAATTCATTGTTAGAAAGAACTTTCTTTTGTTTATCCCATTGTTGAAGAAAACGCGATTGTTGTTAGAATGTTTTGTTGAACTCACTTTTTATATGTGTATTATCTAAATCTTGAAACATTGATGATTGTTTCGTATTAATTGAAATGACTCCATTGTTGCAATTCTTATACATTTTAATGGTGTTGTTGCCCGTCTCATTATGACGTCAGCAATGTGGGGAGAGAAGATTTTAGTTTTAGAATATAGGTTCACTTTTAGAATTTTCTATTCGTACATAGGTTGTAGCCCTTTTTCCAACACTCATACGCTTTAAAATATATATTCCTTTCAGCTAATTTAAAATTCTTGGCAGGCTTGGCGGAATATAAGAAAATCTTGTGCAGAAATAACTGTCAACTTGGCTTGAAGACAACTTGGCTGCGATTGTTAATTTGGCAAAATTCTCATTCAAATTCAATATTGACGAAAACTGGGTAAATCTTTATATCCGTTTTCTTTAGATTCAATGTGCGTGAGATTTTCCTATATTTCTTATACAACTTCTGCATTAATTTTTTAGGAAATCTTCCATTCAATTCAACGGAGAGGCATTTACTTTCATCCAGAAATAAATGCATCCCTCCATACATGTTTTATTTCCGTCTTCTTAAGAAGTAATCTGCATAAGATTTTCCTATATTTCTTATCAAAATTCTACATTATTATTTAGGAAATATTCTTCTTCATTTCAGCGGAGTGGCATTTACTTTCTTGCAGAAATAAATGCATCTCCAGATAAAAATTTATTTCCATCTTCTTCAGTATCATTCTACTTGAGTTTTCCCTATATTTCTTATCCCATTTCTCGGTTATTATTTAGGAAATCAAATTCTTTAATTGAACCGAGAGGCATTTACATTCTTGCAAAAATAAATGCATTTCCGCGTATGTTTTATTTCCGTACTCTTAAGAATCAATCTGCATGACATTTACATATAACTCTTATCCATTTTCTTTTTTATTATTTAGGAAATCCTTTTCTTAAATTGAACGGAGAGGCATTTACTTTCTTCCAGAAATAAATGCATCGCCACATAAATATTTTATTTCATTCTTCTTTAGATTCAATGTGCGAGATATTTCCTATATTTCTTATACAATTCCTCCTTTATTATTTAGATAATCCTCTTCTTTTTTTGAACGGAGAGTTATTTACTTTTCCCCAGAAATAAATGCATCTTCGTATAAATATTCTATTTCAGACTTCTTTAGAATCAATCTATGTGAGATTTTCCTGTATTTCATATCCCATTTCTGCTTTATTATTTAGGAAATCCTCTTCTTGAATTGAACGGAGAGGCGCATACTAACTTCCAAAAATAAATGCATCTTCTCATAAATATTTGATTTCAGTCCTCTTTCGGTGTAATTTACATGAGAGTTGTTAAGGTTTTTCTACAGTGTCTTCCATTATCATTTATAGAATCATCTTCGTGAGATCAACGGGGAGGTGGCTTTTTTTCTTTCCGAAATGGCTGCACTTGCGCTTTGAAATTTGATTTTTTTCCTTTTCGCGGATTATAATGCATATGAATATTAGATATTCTTCTTTTACATTTCTGTAATTATTCAAAAACTCTGTTCTTGAATTTAAAGGAGAGGCTATCATTTTAGTTTAGAAGTAATTTCACCTCTTCATAAAAAAAATTCCGAACGAAATACAACCACTTCAATAACACTAATTGGATTTGACTATACATTCAACGAATGTTTAAAAATCACAACGTAAAAAAATCAAGGTAAATAAAAAGCTTAACCATTACTCGAATCTTTGAGTTCCCTTTTTCATAGTAATAGAGAAAGTATAACTCAAATTGTTTAATGACAATTTTCCTTAAGATATTCGAATCTCAAAATAACTGAATATAAGCTAAAATGGTAAATCACTTTATTAACATTAAATGTTTTTTATGAACATGTTTACGTATTCCTATTTATGTATTCTATTTATTTGACATTCATTATGCTAAATTTTACGATTGTGACAGTAACCACTATTATCAACTGTGAGACTATAGAATGTTTATTACAGAAAAATTGCATCTTTTGACAGACCCTAACACAGCATTCTGTTAGAATATACTTTAGTTCTTACAGAAGGAAATTTGTAGAGGTAATACATTGACATTCTCAAGGATTACGTATATTTGAATAGGGGAACTCCAGAATATCCCTCACTCTTATTTTCACCCCAAGGTCTGAATTATTCTAATTATCAGTGGCGTAGCGTGATATACCATAATGGAATATCTCGCATTATCGAGTATTTTTACTCCGTGTTTTGAAGAAAAGTATATGCTAGTCGGGTTGTTTCATTTCATTTCGTTCACATATCCCCACGTAGGCACATACACCCTAACATACATGTAGCTAAACAATTTCGATGGATCATAGAATTATAAAAAAGAAAAAAAAGAAATAGCATAATGGTAAAAACGCGATGAATTTAATGACAATTAGAAATTCAATCCTTATTTAAGTACCAGTTATTTCACTAAAAAAAATCAGTTTGTAAAATATTTCAATATCTATAAACAATATTCTTCACTCATTTTTTACTCAGAAATAATTACATTTATTTTGGCTCCACTTTCTGTCGAACACATGAAAAAAATTCATTCACGATCTACAATTGATATTATCTCGGTTAGTGTCAAAATAAATGGCAATAACATGCGCAAAATACTAAAATTATCTTTTTTAATACATTATTTTCAGAATAAATTGAAGTAGCTGATTACACTTTTCAATACATACAGCTGAATGCATCTGAAATTGTTCATTTCTAAGCATTACAGCCAAATCTCAAAGGTTTTTCAAATAATAAGTCTTCATTTAATTGCAAATAGAGGTTATCGCTCGAGAGTTTTTAATCATCAGTTTCCTAAAGCCGTATCAGGAATTTTTGCGTTTCTCTTGTACCAGATATATCCTATCACCAGGTCCGAAATTAACGCTCCAGAGCGGTATCCTGTGGAAACCTGGCACGCCCGATGCATGCAAACCTAGGACCGGGGAGTGGTGTCTCCATGACCTACCACATGTTCCTTTTACAGAAACATATTGCATGATACAAAATATTTTTACAGTATTATTTCTGAAAAATGCTCTCTGCTAGAACATCTAACTTTCACCAGCCTTAAAGATCATAATAAAGAAAATCCCCCGTACGAATCTTTCGAAAAAGATAAAGAAACAGTAAGCAAACTGGTTAAAATCAGGAAACACTCGATTTCAGCATAGGACTATGCTACCATGTGCTACAGATAATATACTACAAGTCATTTTTCAATTAAAACATTAAAATATATTTTTCTTGCGAAATTTATAATGCTCCAATTTTATTTTCTAAAGATTTTTTTTTGATAAATTGTCAATGATAATTTAAATACAATATTTTGTTTAATAGCATTGTTATTATAAATATGTATATATATTAAACTAGGAAAAGATGGTCAAAATTAC
This sequence comes from Maratus speciosus, assembly GCA_963932465.1. Lineage (NCBI taxonomy): Eukaryota > Metazoa > Arthropoda > Arachnida > Araneae > Salticidae > Maratus > Maratus speciosus. The sequence continues at coordinate 38,419,377 of OZ010794.1, forward strand.
AAAGAATTATACTTTCTATCATAGCTGCCAAATTTTACGCTTTTTTTTACCGCTAAAATTTTATAGTAAATATTGTCTTATTTAATCGTCGTTTAATCACGATTAAACAAACTGAAAATCTCTATTAAATTTTAGTGGTAGAAAAAAGCGTAAAAGTTGGCAGCTATGCTTTCCATTCTCTTATGCGTTTTCACAGTATATTTGCGTTTCATACATTATTCAGTTTAAAAAAATTTAACATTTCATAGAACCTTAGCAATTTTAAAATAAAAAGAATCAATTTTGTAGTATACAATGTTACTGAAATTTCTGAATTAAAAAGGCCATTCGATTAAAATACGCATGTGATTACGCCCATAGTGAGTCGTCAATAAGTAAAGTTTTTCCAGGAAAAAAGGACAGTACTACATACTTAGAAAATGGAGCTGCACAATTTGTAAACCGTAAGGGTCATTAGTAAAAATAGCATAAACCACCTAAACTCATTTCAAGAAATAAGTTGCAAAAATAATAGGTTATGGTAACCTATTACCAAGATACTGATATAGCAACGACACCCTATTACATAAAACTATTTTTTTCCATCTCTACTTGAAATCCTTGGAAACGGGCTCGTGATTGTGATTTATCGGGACTGGAAAAGAATCTACTAGACACATGAACTTTGCTCTTCCAGGAACATTCTGAGGTGTTATAATCGAAAGCTGTAAAAACTTTTTTTTTCTTCTTTTTTAGTAAAACTTTGTTTTAATGTCAGATATAAAACTGTGATTTGGTTTATAAAATTTTCTAACAAGATGTCAGAAAATAATTTTAAGAAAAATTTAAGAAAAGTTCTCCATCTAAAATTAGATATATGCACCTTAATATTCGAAACTGGTCTTTATATAATGATAGGTACTTTCTTGATATAGGCGCCTTCGCGTTTTTCGAAAATCTTGGTTGAAGTCACAATAAAGAAATTCATATTTCTTACTAAATGATATCAACAGCTTTGACAAAAGAAAAAAAAAGCTTGATGAATTAACTATAAGGCTTGTTTATGTACGTATCTAACAAAAATTGCTTCTGATTATACACATTGGGTACATTTCTTTTGACTGTATATAAAACGGATAAGTAGTTTCTTTAACTTAAATACAATGTGTAAATATTGGAAAAGTTACTTTTGGGAATTAATCAGTGAATAGTTGGTAAGAAATTACGGGTGAATTTCTTCCTTTTGTAGAAATACAATTTTCTCTATCAAGGCCCCTATCACAGAGGAGTACTTAATCATGTAGGATGATCTGAATGCACTTTAATTTATAGTTTGAAACGTGTTACACATTAAGCAAAGCAGATGGGACTTACCCCGGAAAACTTTGTTCGCCTAACTCGGGCGATCAAATCATCATATAGTCCTGTCTCCCGGAGAGTAAAATTCAAAGGCAGGGTGCAGATTCACAAAAACGGGCTAAACTCTTGATCATTTGCAGAAACCTGATCCATATACGTTGGGATCAATGGAGAATAGTGGAGATAAGAAACATATTCCGGGTTCTAAAACTTCTTCTGCAAACTAAAATTTATTGCCCCTCAAGATCTTATTTATCTGAATTACACTTTACTACTCTTTAGTACTGATGCGCGTAGAAAATTAGTTGTTAGAAATTACTTGTCTGATTGTTGACCGATTGTTGTCCCATTGTTGAATTGAATTGAATTGCTGTTTTACAGTGTTTTGAAAAACAAAAATGCATTCATTCGAAAATTCATCTGGCGTTATACCTGACACGTGCAAGTAAAACCCATTGTTAAAAGATATTTTCGATGTTTATCCAATTGTTGAATTGAAGGCGATTGTTATTAGACTCTTTTATTAACTCGTTTTGTATATGTGTATTGTTTAAATCTTGCGACGTTAGATTCACCCACTTCTAAATAAGTTATTTATCTAAAATTTGGCACACTTATAGACTTGCCTGGCTGTGCAATTAAAAACAAAAAAATTAGATCATTTCCGAGCAATATAGCATCACAAAACATCGACCCAAAACCTGCATATTCTCCATAGAAATAACAATACAGCTGTTTAATTTTAATTCAGAAAGATACATTGTTTCAATTCTAATACAATATAACCATAAGGTTGTCCTTTTTATTATGGTTTCAGCATTGCACGATGCCCAGATTTGTGTGTCGATGATCATTTGTGGTTTATAATATAGGTTAACTTGTGGAAATATCACCTCTAAAGTAATTTTTTTTAAATATTTCCCCAATTCTCGTACGTTTCAACATTTTTTTTAATATCCGCTAGCGTTAACTTCTCGCCAAGTTTTGCGACAAATGAAGAAATATAACCAAATCTGGCACCAAAATACTGCCAGTAAGGATGCCGACTTGGCTAAAACTGGCTAACATGTTGAAATTCAATATTCATGAAATCTGCCAATGAAACTTCTATTAATCGGTTACCCTCACATTTTACCTCTAATTTTTCTAAGTAAAATTAGCTAGGGTTTGTATTTTTCAGTTTTCGGAAAATGCCGACTACCAATATTGAAAAATTTTCGTCTCTGATGATATAAACATTCAAGAAATGTTTCATGACTATTTAGAAAATTGGAACGAAACTGAATGCGTGGGATGCGACGGAAATTACAATGAGACGAAATAAAAAGTAGATTGCATACAGTGCGTTTCTTGTTTGCGCTGGCTTCATGAAAGATGTTCACAGTTTGAAGTAATATGCGATAATTGTGGGAAGAAATTAAATAGCGAGAAAGAAGTTACGGCAAAACTATCTTAACTCGTAGTATATAAAACATTTTCATAAATGATGATTGAATCTGTTAAGATATTAAGATTTCAAGAAAATAATTTAATTTTCATAGGTATATTAAAAGGTCAAATAATAATTCATATAAACTTAATGTTCTGTAACTTAATTGTAAGGAAGTTCATTTAATTTTCATGTAATGAAAACAAATATTATAAATATAATATATATGCAATTATTTCAATATTTCATTTTGGTACACCTCACCCTGAGTAGTCCGGTTGAAAAAGACCACACAGTAAAAATGAAATATATATATATAAAGAAAGTTCTTTTAAGGAACATCATACACTACGCATTTACACTGTAAAAAGCAAAATATATGTAAATATCTGGCTTTCAGAGTGCGAAGAAAAATCGTAGTCCATTTCTCTCGTAATTACCCTATACATTTTTTAAAAATTATTAATATTCGTGTATATTTAAATTATTATTAATATTATTATTAATATTATTTTATTATTATTATTAATATGTATATTATTAATATTCGTGTATATCGTATTCGTAAAATTATTAATATTCGTATGTTATTAATTAATATTTTATTAATATATTATTAATATTTTAAATTATTAATCTTCCTCTTATTAGCTTTAATTGAAAATAAAATATCAATAAACGTACTGAAATGTCCGGACGACAGAAGTTTCCGAACTATTAGAGATGTCGGGATTAAAGATGTTATACTGTATTATTATGTAGATTTTCTTATGCGTCTTCAGACATTAAGGAAGATTATGATAAAGAGGCTACTTCACTCATGCTACCAGCTCACTAATATTAATCCTATAAAAGAAATCTTTTAAAATATCTCGTTTGCATCTCAATATTTCTAAATTATTATTATTATTATTATTTATTTATTTATTTTTTATTTATTTATTTATTTATTTATTTATTTTTTTGCACCGTATAAGATGAAGTCGATCTCTAAAAAATCCTTTTTTTACTTTTTCGATTTTGTTTGAAGATTCTTTTTATGAGGATACTTTCACATTGAGAACTAGGTTTAGAAAGTTAAAGTATCCTCATAAAAAAAACCTTTTAACAAAATGGAAAAAGTAAAAATTACCTAGAGATCAGCCAACAGCTATCCAGTATAAAATAACCCTTGGAATAATTATAAAATAAAGTAGCTCACATTAACCCTATTCTCTTCGATTCAAACAAATAAAAAAAACATGATATACACCTTTTCACTTGATGAACAACAATTTTTACTTTTTAATTCCAGTATAATCTGAATTTAAAACAATTTAAATTTTGTAAAAAAATGAAGATCGTATGTAGAAAAAATCGATCTACTCAGAAAAAAAAACATAACATTAATAACAAATTTTTAAAAGAATTCATACATCAATTAAAAACAAATTTCAGTTGCTAGGCTTTGAAACATTTTTTTTCTTAATTATTTTTTTTCTTTTGAGTACTAGCAAAATTTTAAAAAGCCATTTTTAACAGGAGAGTACAGTTCAAACATTTCATAACACAATCGGTGCTTTTATTTAACGTATGATATCCTTCTTTTGAAAAAAAAATAGAGCCTAGTAACACCTACAATGGGGAACAATATAGTGGCGGATTCGAAAAATCAATTGTTCTTTCTTTACAAAATTTCACCTTGTTTGCATTGAAGAATATTTTCCTAAAAGAATATGCTGAAGTTTAAACAAATGACTAACAAGGAGAGGACCAACCTTGCTAATCACAGATTTTGATTATTTTAATATATGTTGTAGGGTAGAGACCCCTTAGTGTCAGGTTCAACGGATTTTATCCAACGCTTCTTAGTTCTTGAGAAACCGGGGCGTCTAATAATAGTACACAACTCAAATACTTACATTGCAACCTCAATGATAGGCTGGTCGTAGCTCAGTTGGTACGATGTTCACTGGCTGCTCTACGGGCCCGGGTTCGGTACCCGAACGCGCTACGTTTGTTTTTCTCATTTTTTGTTGTATAAATATACTTGTAATTATAATTTAATAATTTCAATTACAAATTTTAATATCATACATTAATTATAATGTTAACAAACTTAAATTTATCATTTTTTATATTTAAATTATTATTTCTCATCCTTTAAAGAGGTTTAAAAAGAAATTGGATCTATTATTGAATGATAAAAATTCTAAAATCGTGACAAAATCTGTTGTGGTGCCATCTAGTTATTATAAAGTAAAAGAATATTCAAATAAAATAAAAATAAAAGCAGAAAGAAGATAAAGGTAAAAGCAAAATAATTGAAAGCGCAAGCATACGTATTACAAATTTAAAAATCTTTAATATGCAAAAAATCGGTTGTAATTTAATTCTGATGCTAATTTTTTATATAATTATGCTTGTTACTTTAAAAACAGAATAATAGTATTATCGCATTGACTTCCTTTGTTAAAGCAATGCGTAAATGATGTTTCTTTAAAATCACAAATTGACACAATTGCTCAATATCATTGCATCGATAAAGAATATATTAAATACATTTTAAAAGTGATTTTTAAAAAAGTAACAGTTTTATGATGTTTTATACAACTATTTAGTTAAAAGTAAAAAATTAAATAGGTTAAACTTATAATTGATATACAATATTATAAATTTTAATTGACAATGAGATTATTAATTATACTTACAAGTATATTTATAAAACAAAAAATGAGAAAAACAAATGTAGCGCATTCAGGTATCGAACCCGGGCCTACGGATCCGCCGGCAAACGCCATGCCAACTGAACTACGACCAACCTATCATTGCGGTTGCAATGTAAGTATTTAAGTTGTGTACTATTATTAGATCCCCGGTTTCTCAAGAACTAAGGAGCGTTGGAAAAAATCCGTTGAACCCGACACTAAGGGCTCTCTACCCTACAACATAATTTAAAATAATCAAAATCTGTGATTAACAAGGTTGGCCCTCTCCTTGTAAGACTGCATCTTTCATTGATGTGCATGGCACAGAAAAACTTTAAGAGCATTTCTTTTTCAAAATACGATTTTTTTTTGTAGATGCTTGTCATGATTTTTACACCCCATTTAAATCTTAGTTTTTAAAACAGATACACTTAACGGATGTAAATGAAAACCCTGCTGAGACGATTTTCTGATGATTATAGACGAAGGCAGAATGGCAACAGACAACCCTCTGTTCAGCGTTACACACAGTTCAACTTTACAAATTGATCAAGATATAATCATTTTATAGTTATGACATTGTGTACTGCATTTTGTTTAATTTTTTTAACCTAATCAATGCCCTTTTGTTAACCCTGTATGTACTTGATAAATTTTAGAAAAATTTTGCCAACTAAAATTAAGTTTTAATTATAGGGATTTTGTTGCTTATATATACTCCTCTCAAATCTTTTATTTAAATTTTTTTTTGTATTTTGCAGAATTAGAAAATGTACAAATACAATAGAAATATTTCCGAACTGAAACTTTTCTCCCCCCAATATTTGAACGTCAAGAAAGCTGAAAGGATGTAAAGACAAAATAAATCATCCTTTTAAAAATATTTTTGTTCTGTGCAACCCATCGTGCTTTTGGAACAAGATAAAGTAATATATCTATAACTCATTCTAAACTGTATTGCTACTAATCGATATATTAAAGGAATTTTATATCAAGTTATTTTAATGGTACTTTAAAATACCATCGGGACATAAAGGTTAAACTAACAAGACTTATATTCTATGTATGTTTCTAAAAAATATTAAGAGCCACCTTTTTTGCGGTTTCCTTGTTGTTCCCCCTAATAATAATCATTTGGCTGCAAGTTCCTTAAAATAAGTTTTTTCTGCAGAAACAGTGCTGCAACATGTTCATGAACCTGCAACAAACTCCCTTTGCAAAAAAAAAATTATATACATATATAAATGCAAACCAACATATGCATTTTAACGTTCGTAATAAAATACCATTCACTTTCAAAATCCTCTAACATTATAAAAAAATCCAACAGCCTAAAACATTAACAATACATTATCAATAGAAATATATAAAAGTACACACACACAAAAAAAAACATTTGGAGTGGATGAAGAATGAATAAGTTACATTTCCTTCCTGCAAATCCTACTTTCAGTTCACTAAAGCCTAAAAACAAACAGACATCCCCCACCCCTCTTTTTCATCACGCTATACTTACGACTGTTCATTACAATTTCGTAATAAGCAGCTTTTAAAGAATGTTCAACAACTTAATAAGTAATTCAACCTTCATTCATATCGACCCGCAGTGAAGCCTAAATAACCTACTCATCAAATTTTCTCGAACATTTGGGTCTTCTCATACTCCAAAAACGGTAGGATAAGAAATTCAGTCAAAGTCATTAGAGTCATTTTTATATAAAATTTGCATGCAAACATTTGCTCTTATTATATTATAACAGCTGGAAAGGTCAAAATTAGCCTTCAGTTCAACTCAATAAAACAATACATTCTCGGCGGGTTAACAATTATATATCGGTGCCAAATTCAGTGAGATTATTTCATTTGACGCTAAGCAAGACGTAACTATTTTAGGTGTGGTAATCATGAAATTCGCAAATACACAAGATTTGCTCGTATTGTAATATATATGATGATAGAAGAAAATATTGCTATAACGCAAAAATTTCTGAATTCAATGATATGGGACACAAAAAATAAAAGGATCTTAGAAACAAAATGCACGACTGATTAGCCTATACAACCATTATTTATGAATTGAGCAAACATGACGAATAAATATGGAATTATTTATTTATATATTTTCAGAAAAATATTTAGCTCATGATGGGTGCAAATAATATATGATAATGAGATATGTCTCATTTAAATCCCTGGGAAATTCCTAGGAACTTAAATAACTTTTAACTTAGATAAGAGTTTTTTTCTCACAAATATACTTTTAGCACACTTCTCATATTTCTTAAAATGTGTTACTTCATTAAAGGCCTTCCGTATTGCATAAGATATTGATGTAGAGTTTATCCTTTCAGGCCAGATTAATTTTTTATTTTAGGGGGAAATTACTTTATAATGAAATAAAAAAATAAAAGTAACTATTAAAAAGGTTTCACATTATTGAAGTCTAATGAATAGGTCAAAAGTTGCTAAAACAAACCAAATGTAAAACATAAAAAAATTATAATAAATGCCATGACATATACAGGGTCCATACTCAATTTTGGAATGTTTCTTAAATAATGGTTAACAGATAATCATTTGGACCATATTTTACAAACAATAAAATTTCTTTTCTTAAAAGTAAGTCAAGTGATGGGCTCCTAGATAACAATTCTAATTAAAACCATTCTGAGAAAATACTTTGGAACATATTTCATAAACACAAGGCTTTTATCCTCTATGCTTCAAGAGATGGGTTTTTTAATTACCATTATGAGAAAATCCTTTGGAACATATTTCGCAAAAAAGGGTTTTTCTACTATATGCGTCAAGAGATGCTTTCTTAGGTTACTATTCTGAGAAAATCCTTTGGAACATATTTCACAAACAAAAGGTTTCTCTCCACTATGAGTCGAGAGATGTAGTCTTAGACAAATATTCTGAGAAAATCCCTTGGAACATATTTCACAAACAAAGGGTTTCACTCCAGTATGCGTCAACAGATGTTTTCTTAGGTTACTATTCTGAGAAAATCCTTTGGAGCATATTTCACAAACAAAAGGTTTTTCTCCTGTATGCTTCAAGAGATGGTCTCTTAGATGTCTAATCCGAGAAAATCCTTTGGAACATATTTCACAAACAAATGGTTTTTTACCTGTATGTGTCAAGAGATAGGTTCTTAGATCACTATTCTGACAAAATCCTTTGAAACATATTTCACAAACAAATGGTTTTTTACCTGTATGTGTCAAGAGATAGGTTCTTAGATTACAATTATGAGAAAATCCTTTGGAACATATTTCACAAACAAAAGGTTTCTCTCCAGTATTAGTCAAGAGATGTCTTTTCAGACTTCTTTTATCGAAAATCCTTTAGAACATGCTCCACAAATAAAAGGTTTTACTTATGTATGAGCCAAAAGATGTCTTCTTAGATTACTCTTATCAGAAAATCCTTTCGAACATAATCCACAAACGAAAGATTTCTCTCCAGTATGTGTCGATAGATGGCTTCTTAGATTGCTCAACAGAAAATCCTTTGGAACATATTTCACAAACAAAGGGTTTCTCTCCAGTGTGAGTCAAGAAATGGCTTCTTAGATTACCGCTCTTTGAAAATTCTTTAGAACATACTTCACAAATAAAAGGTTTTTCTTCTTTATCAGTGGAGGAATATTTTTCTTTATCACCATTTTGAAGAACGAAGTGCTGTTCACAAGAGGAAGGATTTTCTTCTGGAATCGATGACATTTGTCTTAAGTGAAAAAGTTTTGTGTCAAATGCTAACAGAAGCTTCTTCAAAGTTAAGATTCGAAAGTTTACTTAACTTTAGGATAAATTCAATCATCATTAAAAGAAATAAGTAATAGAACACAGTTGTTTAAAGAAAATCTTTCGTTTCAACAACAACCGGACAGAGAGAGCAGTTGAAGTCAGAATTTCTTGCGCATGCGTACAGGTGACACGGATGTTCTCAGGACAACACCGGACGAACGTGGATGGTTCGTCCGGATTCTGGCGTTCTGCGAACGTCCAAATTATGCTCTGTACAGGATCTGACGGGTATCGGACCGTCCGGCTCTATATAGAACCATATAGGACGTCCGGACGTATAGTCTTTGGTTGTATGGGGGGTTACACCCACAAGTTTAATTTTAAAAAATAAAGTCAGAACTAGATTAGATTTGCTGAAAGATACAAATAAATCGGGTATGGTGGTTACCGAAGGTATCAGAGAGGAAATATCCAAAGAAGGGTATAAAGTATTATGTAGAGATTACCGAAACCCAAACAAGAAGGGTTGGGTTCATTGCACAATAGATGAAGTGTTGGGTGACAGAATATATATGTGTAAACTAATTAATGAGGATTTAATTTGGAAAAGACACGTAGATCAAATAGTTATGGATAAGAGTAATTATAATTCTGGTAGTTATGTTATTAATAAGGACAATAACAATTTCAATTCGAATTTTGATATTGGTAATTTGAATAACAGTAGACTTACAGATAATGTGGATAACCAAGTTAGAGATAACGAAGTTCCATCTCTAAATAAGGATGTTGATTTACCATCTGATGAACCTCAAAATGATACCGATCATAATATAACATTAAAATCAACAAGCTCTCAACCAAATGAACTTGAATGTAATAAAGAAAATAGTAACTCACAACCAGTAAAGGTAAACACACATGAACGTCCTAAGCGTAACATAAAACCAGTTGTACGTCTTAAGTTGTAGAGGAGGGTATTGTAATGTATTCGCATCTCCATGTATCAAACTCCATGTTTTATTTACCTGTTCCATCTCAACTCAATATTTTATGCCACTTACTTACGTGGATCTGGCAACAGTATCCACGGTTGTTCAGTTGTAAATAAAGATGCTGTGAATATATAATGCCTGTCTGTTTTATTCTAATTGAATCCGTGTTATTTATTTAAATATGTCTAGCAGATATACCGAATTATGACCAATTTTACTGAATAATTCCGAAACCATTCAAACTTATAAAATGTTTGTCTACAAAGTGAACAAATCAGTTGAAGTTTAGTAACAGGTCTGTTTGTGGGCCTCGGAAAAAAAGTAAAAATTGATCTGCGAAAAAAAAATGCAATGAACTGGTTTTCTTTGTGATAACCCAGATTGACGACAAGCCTAGCTTGCTGTATTGTTGGTGGAGGGTTATAAAATTTTCCAATCTTGTTTTGTACTTGTTCTTTTTTTTTCATCATCCTGTGTGCAGATAATTTTACATTTGATTCTCTAAAATTAGAATTATTCTTTTTTTATATAGAAGAAGGAATTATTATTTTTTTAAAAATATCTCGTTTGCATTTTAATATTTTTATGTGCTTTTTTTGCACTGGATAGCTGAAATTGATCTCTACAAAGACCCTTTTTTACTTTTTCAATTTTATTTGCAGGTTGTCAGGACAGATACTTTCAGATTCATAATTGGTTTCAAAAGCGAAAATATCCTTATAAAAAGTAAAAAAACACTTTTGTAGAGATAAACCTTAGCTTTTCAATGTAAAAAAAAAGAAAAAAATCCTTTAAAAATATTGAAATTCAAATGAGATATTTAAAAAAAATTCTCTCATTGGATTAACAATAGTGAGTGGGTGTCTTCGTGCGAGTCAAGTGGATCCTTAAGATGGAGCCTTTTCTAGGTTCATAGTTTTAGGATTAAAGGGTTAAAGCAATCAAACATCTTAGAAAGAAAAAGAAAATTTGAGCTTATCAGGCGACAAAAATTCAATGCTTATCAACCCACCTCCTCCTTGGAATGAAAGAAAAAAAAATTAGCTCATAATAACACCATTGTTTTCGACTCAAACAAAATAAAGGAAAAAAAATGAAACACCTTTTCACTTGATCAACAACAATTTTTATTTTTTAATTCCAATATAATATGAATGTAAAACAATTTAAATTTTGTAAAATAAAAAGACGATTGTATGTTCCAAACAATCAACCTATTCAGAAATTTTTAAAAGAAAAAATATATTTGTAACAAATTTTTAAAAGAATTCATACATCAACTAAAAAAAATTTCAGTTGCTAGGATTTGAAACTTTAAAGAGAAAACAAAAATACTAACAAAATAGAAAAAAAGCCATTTGTAACAGAATAACATTTAAAAAATTTCATAACACAATCGGGGCTTTTATTTAATCCGTGATATCATTCTTTTAAAATTTTAAACCAAATTTTACAGCCTACTAACACCTACAATGGAGACTAACACGGTGACAGGTTCAAAAAATCAATTACACAGGCCTGCGAAATTGAACTTTTTGAAAAATACAAGAGAAGTTTTCGCGGATTCTTATGTTATTTGGCGTGCTGATTTCGAAAATTACCTCCATTTTTTTTCCCATCACGTCAGGATTTTTTGTAAAATTAATATCGATATTTTTGCTAAAATCCTAGTTGAAAGGAACTTTCTCGAACAATTTTGCATGTACTATATGGCAACAGTGGTTTTATCCATTTTAATCTATGTAAAGTAATCGATTTTTGGTGACAGAAATTGGTTTTATAGTAATTGATTAGTTTTTTTATAGGTTTAAATGGATAAAAACCAACAAGCCGCCTCTGGTCGAGAGAAATATAAAAAGTTGCCTTGAGTTTAAAATTTTTACATCAAATTATGGTGCAGTTTCTAGAAAAAAATCATCAACATACTATTTTAATTTCTTTTTATTAGGGTAACGTACATAAAACAGACAACTGGTCAAGAGGATCAAATATTGTGTATGTGCACATGAATGTTTCAAACAAATTTTAAACTGAGAAAAAAAAGTTTCTATTTAAGTACGTACTCTTTTTCCCTTGAAACTTCTTTTAGACGTTCATCTTTTATGTTCAATCTCAGGCCTATATCGTGTTAACATCCAACAGTAGTCGGAAAGCATGTTCTTGTTCCAACATTCTCGATATTTGCGTTCCATATCTTAGTCTTGATGGAACCTTTCTCCCAGTTCTCCGCCGACTGATCCTAAATTTAAGGGGAAAAGTACACATTTGAGTGAAGTAAATGCATTTTGATACTCATGGAATAACCCAACGCTTCAAATTTGTCCATTACAATTGGTTTATAGTCAGGATCCTTGTAATTACACAGAAATTTACTGACGACATCTTTGAAAGCAACCCAAGCTTATTTTTCCTTTGTTGTCATGCTAGTCTCAAATTTTTATCCTTCATAAGCTTGCGGATATCTGGACCAACACGGATTTCAACTTGGCTTCGGAGAAACCTGTAAACATTTTGCACAGGTATTTGAAACTTACGCATTCTTTTGAAACAATGTAGTTTTTGATTCAACTAAACTGTACCAAATCACATTCTTGGTGCCTGGTTTAACATTTTGTCTTTTCTGCCATTTTTTACTTTAGTCTTATCACGGCTGTCCCACTCACAAATGAAACATGGATACTTTGTGTATCACCTTTTTGGCCAAGTAAGTAGCATGGGGATAGCATTCAAATCGCCGCAAACGGTCCAACCGAGGTCGGCATATTTTATTTTGTTGAGGAGAAGAGTAAAGTTTTCACAGCGTTCTTTTAAATGCACCGGGTGTACAATTGGTACAGATGCATGCTGGCTTCCATGAGGAAGAAGGACAGCTTTAAGGCTCCTTTCCGATGAATCTATAAACAGCCTCCATTCATCATTTATCGTAGGTGATATTAAAATTGCTCATCAAACCGGGAACATCAAAATAATAGACCAGGTTCTCCACTTCCTGAAAGTACTTAACAAATTTCTTTTCTCGATTCATCTACCAATAAAAAGCGGTTCCTTTGGCCAATAAGTTTTTTTCTTTCAATATGGAGCTCAACAGTTCAGCTACCTCTTTCGAAAGGCCCAGATCTCTAGTCCGATCATTAAGTTCAATCTGAGAGAAGGACTGAGCTGAATCGCTTCCAGAGAGCTTATATTCGGTATAGGAGCCATGAACTTCTGGATGTTCCGAGTCTGAATACGACTGGCAATTCAATTGGAGGCACATCAATTCAATTGAAGAAAGTGGCACATCAGGTCCATGAGAAACGGGGCGTAAAGCCGACGGAATGTTCATAAAAATACAAGTGAAATTGAATTTTTCAAGAAAATGTGCCGTGATAGAATTTTTTCATTATTATTTTTTTTTAATTAGCACCAAAAAATAAATAAAGTTCAGCTATTAATTCCCTTGTATTTTTTCATCGCAGGCTTCTGTTATTATTTTTTACATAATTCACTTCTTTGTACGTAATTTTTCCTAAAACAATATGCTGAAGTTTAACGAATGACAAAGTTAGAGTGCCACCGGAAAACTTTAAGAGCATTTTTTTTTCAAAATATGATTTTTTTGTAACTGCTTGTCGCGATTTTTCCACCCCGTTTAAATCTTTGTCTTTAAAAGAGATACACTTATAGGAAAACTTACGAATATAAATTAAAACCCCGCTAAAACATCGATATTCTGATGATTATAGACGAAGCTAGAATGGCAACAGACTAGGTACCACCATCCTCTGTTCAGCGTTACACACAGATCAACTTTACAAATTGATCGAGCTGTAATCATTATATCGTTAATAACATTGTGTAATGCAGTTTCTTAAAATTAAAAAAAAATTGACTAATCTATGCCTTTTTTGTTACTAACACTAACACTACTTATATTGTATGTGTGCTTTTAAAAAATAATCCTTAAAAGCCACCATTTTTACTTTTTTGATTGGCCTATTGTTCCGCCAAATAATAATCATTCTTCTATGAGTTCTTTAAAATATGTTTTTTTTCTGTAGAAACAGTGCTGCAACAGTTTCATGAACCCACAACAAAGCCACTTAGCAAAAAAAAAAAAAAAAAAAAGATAAATGCCAACTATCATATGCATTTGAACATTCATATAAAACACCATTCACTTTCAAAAACATCTAACATTACAAAAAAAAAGCTTAAAAAAGTTAAATATATTATGTACAGAAATAATGAAAAAAAAAACATAAAAAATCACATTTGGAGAGGATGAAGAAATGAATACGTTACAATTCCTTCCTGCAAATCCTACTTTCAATTCCCGAAAGCATAACAACAGTCATTCCCCCACCACACCTCTTTTCGTCACTGTATACTCATGGCTGTTCATAACAATTTTTGTAATAAACAGCTTTAAAAAAAATGTTCAACAACTCAATAATTACTTCAACCTGCATTCCCACTCACCTGCAGTGACGCTTAAATGACCTATTCATCAAATTTTCTCGAACATTTGGTTCTTCTTATACCCCAAAACGGTAGGACACAAAATTTAGTCAAAATCAATAGAGTCATTTTTCAGATAAAATTCGCATACAAACACACAAACTTTTGCTCGTATTATAACATAACAGCAGGAAAGACTGGGCGTAGCTCGGTCAAAAATAACCTTGAGTTCAACTCAATAAAAAAAAAATACATTCTCGGCAGATTTAACAATTTTATATGTTTCATTTAATGCCAAGCACTCGCATTAACATTGGTAATCTTGAAATCGATTTCCCTGCCAGAATGTTGCCAGCTTTGTGACTTCGTTTGCTGCCAACTTTTCAATAACTTAATAACTGTTTGAACCATCATTCCCATTAAAATACAATGACCCATAGTGACATCAAAATGACCCACTCATCAATTTTTCTCAGCTATGTGACCTATGGTCTTCTCGTACCTTAAAATGTTAGGATACAAAATTTAGTCAAGATCCTCAGAGATGTTTTTTAGATAAAATTTCCAAAAAACAGAAGATTTGCGCCTTTTTTAATATATGATAATTGGAGACAATATTGCTATGCCACAAAAATTTCTGAATTCGATGATAAAAGACACAAACCATAGGCAAAAAAAGTCTGAGAAACAAAGTGCACGGCTGATTAGCCTATATACAAACGTTATTTATGAATCGAATAAACTTGCCGAATAAATATTGAATTAATTATTTATATATTTAAAAAAATACTTAGCTCATGACGGGTTCAACAAATACATGATAATGAGCAGGGGTGCGTACTAATTTCTAGAAAGTCATACCAGCCAAGGATTTATTTTACCAGCCAGCAAAATGCAACGTACAAAGGTTTCGAAAACTACCTAATAATTCCCTCACCAGTGCATAGTTGCCAACTTGTACGGATTTTGTTCTAAGTGTACGGTTGTATGGGTGAACAGTACGATTGTACGGTTTTGCGCACGGAAAAAACGATCGCGGAAAAACGCGAATTTCATCAAAGATCGCGTAGTAAATGCTAATTTCTTCAAAAGATTGCGAAAAAATGCTAACTTTGTCAAAGGATCGTGAAAAAAAGCTAATTTCTTCAAAGGATCGCGAACAAAACGCTAATTTTGTCAAAGTGATTGCGAAAGAAACGCAAATTTCGTTAAAAATCGCGGAGAAAAGCACTTAATTTCGTCGAAGGATCGTGAAAAAAGGGAATTTGGCCAAAGATCGCGAGGGAAAAACACCAATTTTGTTAGAGGATTGTGAAAAGTACGCGAATTTCGTCGAAAGATAGCGAAAAAAACGCTAATTTTGTCAATGAATCGCAAAAAACCCGCGAATATCGTCAAAGATCGCGAGAAAAAACACGGATTTTATCAAAGATATTTGAAAAAAAAAGGCTAATGTTGTCAATGGATCGCGAAAGAAACGCGCATTTCGTTAAAAATCGCGCAGAAATACACTAGTTTTGTCGAAGGATCGTGAAAAGAACGCGAATTTTGTCAAAAATCGCAGGAGAAACACTAATTTCAGCAAAGGATCGTGAAAAGAAAGCGAAGTTCGTCAAGGATTGCGGGGAAAGAACGTGAATTTCGTCAAGGGATCGTGAAAAGAACGCGAATTTCGTCAAAGTTCGCGGGAAAAACGCGAATTTTGTCCGAAAACTCGTAAAAACCGCAAATATCGTCAAGGGATCGTGAAAAAACGCGAATATCGTCAAAGATCGCGGAAAATAACGTGAATTTTGTCAATGATCGCGTAAAAAAGCGCGAATTTTGTCAAAGATCGCGTAAAAAACGCTAATTGCGTCAAACGATCGCGAGAAAAATGCGTATTTCGTCAAAGATCGCAGAAAAAACGCTAATTTTCTCAAAGGATCGCGAAAAAAACCGCGAATATTGACAAAGATCGCGGAAAACGCAAATTTCGTCAAAAGATTGCGTAAAGAACGCAAATTTCGTCAAAAGATCGCGAAAAGAACGCAAATTTCCTCAAAAGATCGCGAAAAAAACGCAAATTGCGTCAAAAGATCGCGAAATGAACGCAAATTTCGTTAAAAGATCGCGATAAAAAACGCAAATTGCGTCAAAAGATCGCGAAAAGAACGCAAATTTCGTCAAAAGATTGCGAAAAAACGCAAATTTCGTCAAAAGATCGCGGAAAAAACGCGAATTTTTCACAGTATCATGGCTAAAATGTGAATTTCGTCAAAGGGCCTCGAAAAAACTCATAATTAGCACCTGCAGGGAATCCCCCCCCTTTTCTCCTCAATCCCTTTGCTGTAACCTTTCAGAAAATTTGCTGTGAATTAAAAAAAAAAAAATTCGTTTTTTTTACTTATTTCCCATGCAAAAAAAATTATGAAATCTATTGCTTTTCTTATTGATATTTTCTTATGAAATCTATAATGTTTTTATTTTGGGGAAAAAAAGACTATACATGAATATAGCATAGAAAATGTTATAAAATATTACTTTTTTTATTGCATGTGCATATGTTATGTATTTTTAAGCACGCAAGAATACGTCATAAAAATTGTAAGGATTTCAAAATTGACATGTTGGTAGGTATGCCAGTGGCAAGTAAAATGATGTATTTCCCTATCCTTGTTAATGAGATATGTTTCATTTAAATCCTTGGGAAATATTTTAAGAGGAAAATTTAACAAATGAGTAAGATTTTTTTTGCATACAAATATATTTTTAGCACACTTCTCATATTTCTTCAAAAGTATTACTTCAATACAGACTTTCCTATCACATAAGCTATTGAGGTACAATTTATCCTTTCAGGTCCGACTAATTTTTCATTTTAGGGGACTAGGAAGCCCTGCCCCCTACGAGCTACGCTCGCCAACCCCCGTTCCGACACCCCAGATTCTAAAAGCAGGCTCATTTCATCGGCTTTAAAAAGATTGAATTATAATTAAAAAAAAAACAGTGGCGATCTCCCTGTAAACAGATTTTCATTCATATTCCTTTGGAGATTTTTAAGGCGAAATTAGCGTTTGTTAAGGGATATAATGGCTGTTTTCGTCTTTGATTAAAAAAAATAGTTAAAAATTAGAAAATAAGCTAATGTAAAATGAATTAAGTAAACAGAGTCTTTGTCTAACGGTTTTTTAACAGCTCTATTAGAAATTTTTAAATATGACGTACGCATAAGAATGAATTTATTATTTAAAATTTTTCTTTCTCTTTCAAAATTCATTTTAACTGTAGTTTTTATATCGTAATTTTCAAAGTGTTCCTGATTTTTAACACGTAATAATTTTGAAAGCTTTTTTCTGATTGTAATAGCTACGTGTAAATAAATTTTTAATTTGAAGGAAATAATATACTTTGCGCTGTCTTTAGGCAACAGTTTAAAATAATACCCTTTTCTAAATTATGTAAAATATCTCTCGAAATGCTGAAATTTTGAATTTAAAAATGGATATAAATCCTCAAAAATGAGACAAATTAAAAAATATAAATGCACTCTGCACACCGGGAACTTCTAATGTATTAAATGATGTAAAAATGTTTAAATTCCTATGTATAGTTTTTGCTCCTATACATTTTTTTAATGAAACGATTTCGACCAACTTTAACATTAACTATCTCCTAAAATAATTATTCGATTTAAAAACAGCCTGCATCAGCGTCTTTATCAAACAATTCTCTATAATAGCAACAATTTCCATATTTTTGTATGAAACGGTTTTCTTAATATTAACGAAGAAATCCCCCCGGTCACAAGAAATATGGATGTCGATCTAGGAGTGAACCGGGAAGATCTACGCAGATTTTTATTGGTCCATTTCCAAATCGTTACTTTTTTATATATACTAGGGGATCGAACCCGAGCTCCTCGGGTTACAGAGTATAGGTAAAAACAATTCTTTTTTTTTAAACTCTAATTATTATTTTTTTACATGTAATATATATTTTAGATTGTTCACTAACATAAAAAAGAATTATTATATGAAAAATATCAATTATGCAATCAAATAAAGTTTTAAAACTTATTAAAAGCGTTACTTTCACATGCCAGGAGTTCTTATCCCAAGACTTTGCGACTTAAGGCAGTCTTTCCGAACATTTCAGTGCTTTAAGCGCGTGGTTCAACCCCATGTTTGTTAAATTTGTTTCTTATTTACATTATTTTATTTATTTTCCTATAGAGGAAGTTTTAATTTTGTTATGGGACATCAGACGGAAACAAATGCTGACATTTTTACATTGTTTTAAAGGCAAGCGGATTAATATTTCATAATCGAGCTACACGTGATAGAGATACATTTAAAAATAATACATGCTTGAAAATCTCTCTCTATATATATATATAACGCTATCGCACGTGGCACAGAAATCTCAATTATTTGTTAATTGTTTAATGGCAACCCCCGAATGAAACGCATCTCATTGGTTATTGTGTAAAAGTTTTCAAAAGGGAATAGCAATAAATAAAAAAAAGTTTAATTAATAACTATAGAAAAAACAATTTATATAATAAAAAAATAAAAGTAAATAAACAATTTATTAATAAATAAACAACAACATCCGGGTTACCATATAATAAAGTGCAAAATAACGACACTTTGGCGCCAGTTAAGTACCCCGGTGCGTATATGACATTGGCGTCAGAAAAAAATCGCGCCAACGTGGTGCGTATATGACATCTGTGCCGTCCTTTACTTATTTATTTATTTATTTATCGAACAACAAACATACGACTTCATCTCATTTAAAATACAATAAATAAATAAATAAATAAAGGTACTTTTCCAGTATAGGTACTTGGCGAATAGAGAAAAGGTCCATGGCGAGGAAAGAAATTTGGCAACGTACTTTCTGGCAACCTATTTAATCAAAATATTTTTTCGAATAAAATTACATAAAAGTTGCCATGATCAGAAAGAGTTTGTACTTTAATGTTAGCTGGGTGCAATTCTCGCCAATGGCATTTTTTAACTCGCCAGCACATTTTTTTTTATTTTTCGAGGGGTAAATTAAAATAATGCTTTGATGTTGAAATTAAATAGTTTATGGTATTATTTATTCTTTTTCTGTTTTAAAGATTTTCTTTTTAAGTGAAAGTCATGCATTTTAAACGTTTCAGTTTTAAATTAAAGCTATCCATTTTAAATAAAATGAGTGAAAGGATTATATTTTAATCATGAAATATGAAAAACGGGTACAATGTTTGGCGATTTATCACCTGTGCCCAACTAACATAAAAATACCGAGTTCTGGATTTCTCTATCAGAATCTTCCTCTTTGCGAAGGATCGAGCAAGTAAATTAAATTATGAATAAAAGTAACATGATACAATGCCTAGGATACATTTAAGGGAGACCAAACTGGTCGCCACGGGCGAATAGTTATTTTAAAAACCATAATAACTCAGTCAATTAAGATACAATTTTCAAACAAATTGCATTTGAAAGTAGTTTTTTTTCTCTATTTGACGGCGTAAAAATTGAAAATACGCGATATTTAGAAATTTAAAAAATCGCTGACATAGCAAGCATTTTAATTTAATTTTTTTTTCAGGTTTTATGGGAAAATGAAAACAAAATATACAGTATCTCCTATTTTCGACTATTTTCCGTTTACTTTCAATGACTTTCAATAGAAATGGGGTTCTTTTGTTGCCACGATTAGAAAAATGATATTAAAAACTACAAAAAAATTAATGTCTCAAAAATAAATTGAGATACAGCTTTCAAACAAATTGCATTTAAAAGAGCATTTTTTTCCTCATACAATGGTGTAAAAATTTAAAATGTGCGACGGTTAGAAGTTTTAAAATTTGCAGTAAAGAAAATTGCAAAACCAAAATTTTATTTTAAATTTCAAAGTGTTGCCATTCGCAAAATGACGTATGCGTTACGCACAGATATGTTTGTCCTTTATAATATAGATAGAAGGAAACTTACTTTACAGTGAAATAAAAAAATTAAAAGCCACTACCAAAAAGTTTCTACTGTAATCTAATGAATATGTCGACAGTTATTTTCTTATAATCAAAAATACAATAAGCCATGGAAGAAGTGTGATTTTTTTTATTTTATTACTAAATTCAAAAACATAAAAAGTAATAATAGCAAGTGCATGACATATACAGGGTTGATACTCAATTTTGGAAATAAAAATATAGGAGATTTTAAGGAATAGAGATAAGGTGTTCGTACGAGACAAATGTTTTCTTAAATAATGGTTATAAGATAATCCTTTGGAACATATTCTACAAAGATAAGGTTTTCTTTTCTCTAAAATGAGACAAGCAATGGGCTCTTAGATTACTATTATCATTAAATACTTTGGAACATAGTTCGCAAACAAAGGTTTTTTCTCCTGCATGCGTCAAAAGATGGGCTCTTAGATTAATATTCTGTGAAAATCCTTTGGAACATATTTCACAAGCAAAAGGCTTTTCTCCTGTATGCATCAAGAGATGGGCTCTTAGATGAACACGCTGAGAAAATCCTTTGGAACATAATTCGCAAACAAAAGGTTTTTCTCCTGTATGCGTAAAGAGATGGGCTCTTAGATGACTACTCTGAGAAAATCCTTTGGAACATGTATCACAAACAAAGGGTTTTTCTCCTTTATGCGTCAAGAGATGGATTCTTAGACAGCTATTCCGAGAAAATCCCTTGGAACATATTTCACAAACAAAAGGTTTTTCTCCTGTATGAGTCAAGAGATGAGCTCTTAGATCCCTATTCTGAAAAAATCCTATGGAACACATTTCACAAACAAAGCGTTTTTTTCCGGTATGAGTCAAGCGATGGACTCTTAGGTTACTATTATCATTAAATCCTTTGGAACATATTTCACAAACAAAGGGTTTCTCTCCAGTATGAGACAAGAGATGTCTTCTTAGACCAGGATTGCGGGCAAATGTTTTGGAACATATTTCACAAACAAAGGGTTTTTCTCCAGTATGAATCAGGAGATGTCTTCTTAGACTACAATTCTTAGAAAATCCTTTGGAACATATTTCACAAACAAAAGGTTTTTCTCCTGTATGAGTCAAGAGATGAGCTCTTAGATCCCTAATCTGAAAAAATCCTATGGAACATATTTCACAAACAAAGTGTTTCTCTCCAGTATGAGACAAGAGATGTTTTCTTAGAGCAGGATTGCGGGAAAATGTTTTGGAACATATTTCACAAGCAAAGGGTTTCTCTCCAGTATGAGACAAGAGATGTCTTCTTAGATCAGGATTGCGGGCAAATGTTTTGGAACATATTTCACAAACAAAGGGTTTCTCTCCAGTATGAGACAAGAGATGTCTTCTTAGGTCAGAATTACGGGCAAAGGTTTTGGAACATATTTCACAAACAAAGGGTTTCTCTCCAGTATGAATCAGGAGATGTCTTCTGAGACTACCATTCTTAGAGAATCCTTTGGAACATACTTCACATATATAAGCTTTTTCTCCTGTATCAATGGAGGAATGTGCCAATGGAGGTTTTTCTTTATCAGTACTTTGAGGGACAAAGTACTGTTCAGTAGAGGATGAGTTTTCTTCTGTAGACATTTTCTTAAGTGAAAAAGTTTTCTTCGGAATGATAACATAAACTTCTTCAAAATATCAGTATGAAGAGATTGTCGCCATTTTCATCCAAGAAAATGACTTACTGAACTTCAGCAAAAAAGTTTTATCTACCTTTGAATCTTAAATGAGAAAGAAAAATAATAAACAACCCACTGTTTAATAAACTGCACTAATTTTTACCTTATTGAACTTCAGCCAAAAAGTTTTTTCTTTGAATCTAAAAACAGAAAGAAAAATAATAAAGACATTTTTTAAATAAACTGCACTAAATTTTAATTCTGAATTAAGTATCATATTTGATAAGTTTCATTTCTTTAAGCAGCACAAAGATTCATACCTTAAACTATCACATTATATATTCTTAGATACAACAGAACTTGGGTATTTTTTCATAGATACAGATACAAAGGTGTAGGTGTGCGTGCAATACTGTAGAAACTTCAATATCTGGCTCTCTCTTATCCAGACTCTCACATATCCAGACCGATAAAAAATCAAAATTTATTTCATTGTACACTTGTAAATTTACATTTGTTTCCCTTAAAATTCCACCAACTTGTTCGACATATTCACGAAAGATATCCAAACAAAGTTTTTGCACCTTTGCTGTCCATACATTCAGCCCCAACACAATTTCACCACCAACACAATCAGTCAACACAATTCAATATTTCTTATACGCTGTACGAATAGTTATTGATATTGTCAAGTATTTTTTTTCATAATTTTTTAAAACTTTTTAAAGTTGACACTGAATTTTATACATTTTAAATTCTTTTTTATAAAAAGTTGCCTCGCAAACCAGTACTATTAATCAATTCTCTCCAAAGTAGGATTGAATTGTTTTTAACCAGGTCCAGGTGTAAAACCAGTTTTAACCATCCTGGTCAAAATATGTTTTGACCATCAGTGGTCAAAGAAATAAAAATTTATTTTTTTAAATGATAAATTAAGTGCAACATTTGAAAGAATTTTTTCACAATAACATTTAACAATATTGAATACAACATTTGTAAGTTATTTGTAAAATGTACTTAATATTATACTTTAACTTGTACCACTCGCACAATTTTTTTTAAGAAATTTTATTTACTAGAGATTAAAAAAGGGATTACCAGTGTTGTGTTAAGATACGAAAATTTCATGATTTATTCTGGATGAGATCAACCTTGTAAAAGAACCTTTATATTGGGTCGAGTTAGCGCAACCATTCAGCAGGTGCATTACGAAATTTACAAATTCAAAATCAACATTTTCATTACATCCCACCAAATATCGTAATTTATTAGTTTCACTTTAAGAAAAAGATTTATGAAATGCATGTATGGGATTGAATATTATTAAAGTGATCGTACGGTCCTTGAAAGTCCTTATCTTTATCCAAAATCTACAAAAGGTCCTTAAAAGTCCTTAATTTTATTCTCCTATTATCACTTAATCAAGAGTGAAACTCTTCTTTGTTTCACTGGTTTGTTGATTAAAAAACCCATCTAAATTCCCCCCTTCTGAAATTCTGCTTCCCTCCTCACAGTGTGCAAAGTTTAATATTTTTAAATTTCCTTATTGTTTTAACCATTTTCTGCTATATTTATTACTTTATTGTAACAATGAATAATCGATCATATAAACTTTGTTAAATTGTTACATGAATTTCTCAACGCCCCCCCCCCCCAAAAAAAAAAAAATCGCTTTCTCCTTTCTTCCCCCCTTTCCTGCCCCAAAAACCCAAAGATTAAAATCTTTAAAACTCTTTAATAAAAAAAAACATTTTCTGCTCTATTTGTTATTTTACATTAAATAATCGATCATAAAAATTTCTCCTCCCCCCACTCGAAATTGGACTTTCATTTTTTACCCCCTCCTCTTACCAAGAACATAAAATTTAAAGTCTTTAAAACGCCTTGATTTAAGTTTTTTAACCTATTTATAAATATTTAGTAAGGTAAATAAATAATAAATTATTTAATAAACTCTGCCCTATCCCCCCACACCCAAAAATATGCTTCTTCCCTTTTGCCATCTTAGCTCCCCAAAGTTTAAAACTCATTTTTAAAAACTTTTTCTCCTCATCTATTACTTAATAATCAGTCATATAATTTTCTCCTCCACCAAATTTGATGTTTCTCTTTCTCCTCCTCCCTGTTTAACCACGCACATAAAATTTAATGTTATTAAATCTCTTGTTTTACCTTTTGTGTCCTATTTGTAAATATTTAGTGAAGAAAGTCTTATAAATCTTATAAGTCTTCTAATAAACTACCCCCCCCCCCCAAAAAAAAAAAAAAAAATATCTAGAAATGCTAAAAAACTTCTCTAAAAATACTAAAAAGGAATATTCATTCGAAATATACGGAAATGTTTCCGAATATCTGACCAAAATATTCGGAAAAATTTGCGAATATCTGACCGAAATAAGTGGAAACATTACGATATCTGGCCGAAATATGCGGAAACATAACAGAACCGTTGGGCTACATTGCTGCCCACCGGATAGAGTAACGTTTCCAAATTTTTATATTTTTTTACAGTGCGGAAAAGTAGCATGTCTGAAAAAAAAGTATAAGCTGGGATTTTCAGAATCTAATCAAAATTTGAAATAGGATGGTCAAAAAGTGGAGTTTTTTAAGACCGATTCTTAAACATTTTGCTCAAATCATGAGAAATCTAAAAACTGATTTTTTCCCATCCTCGGAGATTTTTCCATCCCGCTTCTGTCCTCGGTAATTTTCAAAAGACGGAATTCCGTCTGTGGACAGAAGAGTTGCACCCATGCCTACATCCCAAGGTCAACAAGTTTTAAATAGTTAAAAGAAATTTATCTGATCTATCTGTTACTTTATCCCAGCAATAAATTATCAGTCACATAATTTTCCTCCACAAACAGACAAAACTGACGTTTCCCCTTTGCCCCCACCCCCACCCACGCTGTCCTATTTGCAAATTTTTAGTAAGGTAAATAGATAGTCACCTAATAATGTCCCCAGGTCCCACAAATAACTGCTTCTTCACTCACCCTCCCCATGCTCACTAAGTTTAAAATCTTTCAAAGTCTTCTTTCTCCATCTTCCATTTTTTTTGCTCTATTTGTTACTTTTTACAGTACCAATATGTAATTAAACATCCAAAGTCCCCCTCCATCCAAAATTACCGCTTCTCCCTTAGCCCCCTTTTTCTTTCCTAGCATGCAAAATTTAAAGAATTTAAAATTGTTTGACTTTTTTATGAGTCTATTTAATTTTTTAAAACTTTCTTTGTTCTATTGTCTTGTAACAATGATAATAAATAATCATTTAACATCCTTCCACCCACCCGAAATTGCCTCTCTTCCTTCTTTCCTACCACATAAAATTTAATCTTCAAAACTATTCATTTTCATTTTTTTCCTGTCCCAATTGTAAATATTTAGTAATAATATATAACTCAGCCATCATCTAATCAACCTATTTCTACCCCCACCCCCTTAAAAAAATGTTTCTTTCACTTTGTACATACCCATCTCTCTTCCCAGCTTACAAAGCGAAAAATCTTTAAAACTTTACTGTTTACTTTTGTGTTAATATTATAACAATAAATAATCATTTATTTCAATTCCTCTTACCCCAACCCCCCCCCCTCCCCAAAATTTTCTGATTTTTCCTTCGCCCTTGGTAGAAAATACACAAAATTAAAAAATATTGAAGTGCTTTAATATTTAGTTTTTTTCTGCCCTATTTGTAACTCTATAGTTATGATGAATAAATAATCATCTAATTGAACTCTCCTCTAAAAAAATACTACCCTCCCCTGCAATCCCTTTTACACCTTCCTTCTTACCTTCTTACACTATGCAGTGGATATGTAGTTAATCAACTTAATTCCCCCTTCTAAAATTTTGAATTCTACCTCCTACCCTCCTTTCGTTTTCTCACTGCACTGCACACTAAGTTTACAATCTCTAAATTTCTTTTTTTTCTGCTGTAATTGTTATTTTGAATAACTAGTGATAGTCTACTAAATGTCTACTGCCATATGCCGAATTCCTCCGCCCTCCCCCACCTTCCCAGCCATTTGAACGTTTAAAACTTGTATTTACAAAAGTGAAACACTGTATGAAAAATGTGTGCTATAATTCATTAGTTTATTTAATTTGTAAATCCTTACATTTTTTTGGTTTTTGTTCCTGAAAATCTTTTACAACCTCCTTGATTTTTAATTTAAGGAAATGCGTACAAACCCTGCGTTATATAAGATATATATATATATATAAGCTTAAATGTACTTCTAATTTGATAACTTGTGTAATTTAAAGTTATTTAATAGAGTTTCAACCAACTTTGACCAGTTTTAGATGGCTAAAATCACTTTTGACCACTGCCTTGTTTAAAATTCCTTTGAAATAATTATAATGAGGTATTGGATTGCGGTAGTAGCTAGTCAGCAAATCGGCTGAAGAACAAAACAGAAAAATTTAATGCAATATTAAAAAAAAAAAAAAATTATGTACGTTAAATTGTAATTGCAAAAAAAAAGTGCAAATATAATAAACAGTAAAAATAAACGTGAAAGGGTCGATTAGATACATTTATGAACCATTTTTAATAAAAATCTCACTCTCCCTTATTTGGATTTTTCGTATAACCAGGTTGCACCAGTTCACATTAATTCGGTTATGAGAATTTATTTTTAATAACTCTTCATTTAAACATTGGGAAACATTATTTTATCAAATGTTTCATCATTTATTAATCTAAGGCTGATAGAATAATGCTTTTAATTCTTCTTTTTTGAGTCTATAAGTGAGAGAAGAAAATAGAAGAAAAAAAACTGCAATGACCTTTAAGAGGCATTGTTTTTGAAAATAAATCATAATTTTACTCATTTCAAGTTGAAATATTCAGTAAAATGTTTTTAAAACGATAGAAAAAATAGTTTGATGAAATGCATGATTCGATTGAAGAACACCTAAAAAGTATCTACAGTTTTTGTTTTGATGAAAAATTTTGGAAGAGCGAGGCATGCAAACATTCTTTAATTGTCTCACAGAATTTTTCATGAACGACTCAAAAGAATAATAGCTATAAAAGAATTTGTATGGATATTCACATTGGATTACTTTATAAATTTATGCTCGGAAAAAAATTAACATTCTTTATATCAAACTTCATTCAAAATCTATGTGATGGTAAAAACACTGTTTAAAGATTATTAGGACAAAAACAATATAATCTCCTCAAATTAGATCATTCTAACACGAAAAATGAGAGAACAGAGAGAGACCTTGAACTGATTAGCAGTTGAAATGATTGGAAATAACGCATCCTAAATACAAGTATTTCACTCTAAGAATTAAATAACTCTCATACAATCAAGCACTTTCCCATTACATACACTCTCATATAACCTTTTTAATGTAATTTCTCTTAATCCTTTCGAGAGCGGTGTCCTTAAAAAATGACACCTATTTTTAATTCCAAAACTGGTAAACGGCTCCAAGAATATTTAATTAAAATTTTCCTTTTATAATGTACTTGAAAATAAGCAAGTTCATATTTTCTAATAACTTCGTTTATAAATTCTGGTGCCTTTATTTTCCGGTGCCGTTTATAAATTCTGGGGAATTTATAATAAATGATTTATAAATTCAGTCCATTATTTCACCAGTTTATAAACAAAATTACTCCGCGCAGGAAAGGGTTAACCTAGAAAAGGTTTCTGTATTGTAAAGGAAGCCAATAGGTGTGTTCCGATACTTAAATATACTTTTTAGTTTTACATAAACATTTTTAAAAGGCAATAACGTCACAATTAATATTTCAAAATGCTAAATATAATCTACTAATAACTATTATATTCTTAGTTAACAAAAAAGCTTTCACATTAGATTTATTTTACGATATCAATCTCAATCCAACAGATTATTGAATAACACTTAATTGAACTGAACTCTCTCAAAATGAAGACAAAATCTTTTCTACATTAATAGACTTGATTACAGGAGATTATTTTTGTTTGTATGTATAAGTTTGTGTTTACATATTTTATCATTATTATTTTTTAGCTAAGTTTTTTAAAGATAGTTTTTTAATAGAAATTATCAAACTTCTTTTAACTCATCTTATTTATTTTTTGTCAAAATATTTCAATTTCTTTATTCATTCACAAAGAGTTATATCTGTCATTGGACTGTTAACCTAGTAAAGGTTTCTGTATTGTAAAGGAAGCCAATAGGTGTGTTCCGATACTTAAATATACTTTTTAGTTTTACATAAACATTTTTAAAAGGCAATAACGTCACAATTAATATTTCAAAATGCTAAATATAATCTACTAATAACTATTATATTCTTAGTTAACAAAAAAGCTTTCACATTAGATTTATTTTACGATATCAATCTCAATCCAACAGATTATTTTAAGTGCTATGGAGATTATTGAATAACACTTAATTGAACTGAACTCTCTCACAATGAAGACAAAACCTTTTCTACATTAATAGACTTGATTACAGGAGATTATTTTTGTTTGTATGTATAAGTTTGTGTTTACATATTTTATCATTATTATTTTTTAGCTAAGTTTTTTAAAGATAGTTTTTTAATAGAAATTATCAAACTTCTTTTAACTCATCTTATTTATTTTTTGTCAAAATATTTCAATTTCTTTATTCATTCACAAAGAGTTATATCTGTCATTGGACTGTTAACCTAGTAAAGGTTTCTGTATTGTAAAGGAAGCCAATAGGTGTGTTCCGATACTTAAATATACTTTTTAGTTTTACATAAACATTTTTAAAAGGCAATAACGTCACAATTAATATTTCAAAATGCTAAATATAATCTACTAATAACTATTATATTCTTAGTTGACAAAAAAGCTTTCACATTAGATTTATTTTGCGATATCAATCTCAATCCAACAGATTATTTTAAGTGCTATGGAGATTATTGAATAACACTTAATTGAACTGAACTCTCTCAAAATGAAGACAAAACCTTTTCTACATTAATAGACTTGATTACAGGAGATTATTTTTGTTTGTATGTATAAGTTTGTGTTTACATATTTTATCATTATTATTTTTTAGCTAAGTTTTTTAAAGATAGTTTTTTAATAGAAATTATCAAACTTCTTTTAACTCATCTTATTTATTTTTTGTCAAAATATTTCAATTTCTTTATTCATTCACAAAGAGTTATATCTGTCATTGGACTGTTAACCTAGTAAAGGTTTCTGTATTGTAAAGGAAGCCAATAGGTGTGTTCCGATACTTAAATATACTTTTTAGTCTTACATAAACATTTTTAAAAGGCAATAACGTCACAATTAATATTTCAAAAGGCTAAATATAATCTACTAATAACTATTATATTCTTAGTTAACAAAAAAGCTTTCACATTAGATTTATTTTACGATATCAATCTCAATCCAACAGATTATTGAATAACACTTAATTGAACTGAACTCTCTCAAAATGAAGACAAAACCTTTTCTACATTAATAGACTTGATTACAGGAGATTATTTTTGTTTGTATGTATAAGTTTGTGTTTACATATTTTATCATTATTATTTTTTAGCTAAGTTTTTTAAAGATAGTTTTTTAATAGAAATTATCAAACTTCTTTTAACTCATCTTATTTATTTTTTGTCAAAATATTTCAATTTCTTTATTCATTCACAAAGAGTTATATCTGTCATTGGACTGTTAACCTAGTAAAGGTTTCTGTATTGTAAAGGAAGCCAATAGGTGTGTTCCGATACTTAAATATACTTTTTAGTTTTACATAAACATTTTTAAAAGGCAATAACGTCACAATTAATATTTCAAAAGGCTAAATATAATCTACTAATAACTATTATATTCTTAGTTAACAAAAAAGCTTTCACATTAGATTTATTTTACGATATCAATCTCAATCCAACAGATTATTGAATAACACTTAATTGAACTGAACTCTCTCAAAATGAAGACAAAACCTTTTCTACATTAATAGACTTGATTACAGGAGATTATTTTTGTTTGTATGTATAAGTTTGTGTTTACATATTTTATCATTATTATTTTTTAGCTAAGTTTTTTAAAGATAGTTTTTTAATAGAAATTATCAAACTTCTTTTAACTCATCTTATTTATTTTTTGTCAAAATATTTCAATTTCTTTATTCATTCACAAAGAGTTATATCTGTCATTGGACTGTTAACCTAGTAAAGGTTTCTGTATTGTAAAGGAAGCCAATAGGTGCGTTCCGATACTTAAATATACTTTTTAGTTTTACATAAACATTTTTAAAAGGCAATAACGTCACAATTAATATTTCAAAATGCTAAATATAATCTACTAATAACTATTATATTCTTAGTTAACAAAAAAGCTTTCACATTAGATTTATTTTACGATATCAATCTCAATCCAACAGATTATTTTAAGTGCTATGGAGATTATTGAATAACACTTAATTGAACTGAACTCTCTCACAATGAAGACAAAACCTTTTCTACATTAATAGACTTGATTACAGGAGATTATTTTTGTTTGTATGTATAAGTTTGTGTTTACATATTTTATCATTATTATTTTTTAGCTAAGTTTTTTAAAGATAGTTTTTTAATAGAAATTATCAAACTTCTTTTAACTCATCTTATTTATTTTTTGTCAAAATATTTCAATTTCTTTATTCATTCACAAAGAGTTATATCTGTCATTGGACTGTTAACCTAGTAAAGGTTTCTGTATTGTAAAGGAAGCCAATAGGTGTGTTCCGATACTTAAATATACTTTTTAGTTTTACATAAACATTTTTAAATGGCAATAACGTCACAATTAATATTTCAAAAGGCTAAATATAATCTACTAATAACTATTATATTCTTAGTTAACAAAAAAGCTTTCACATTAGATTTATTTTACGATATCAATCTCAATCCAACAGATTATTGAATAACACTTAATTGAACTGAACTCTCTCAAAATGAAGACAAAACCTTTTCTACATTAATAGACTTGATTACAGGAGATTATTTTTGTTTGTATGTATAAGTTTGTGTTTACATATTTTATCATTATTATTTTTTAGCTAAGTTTTTTAAAGATAGTTTTTTAATAGAAATTATCAAACTTCTTTTAACTCATCTTATTTATTTTTTGTCAAAATATTTCAATTTCTTTATTCATTCACAAAGAGTTATATCTGTCATTGGACTGTTAACCTAGTAAAGGTTTCTGTATTGTAAAGGAAGCCAATAGGTGCGTTCCGATACTTAAATATACTTTTTAGTTTTACATAAACATTTTTAAAAGGCAATAACGTCACAATTAATATTTCAAAATGCTAAATATAATCTACTAATAACTATTATATTCTTAGTTAACAAAAAAGCTTTCACATTAGATTTATTTTACGATATCAATCTCAATCCAACAGATTATTTTAAGTGTTATGGAGATTATTGAATAACACTTAATTGAACTAAACTCTCTCACAATGAAGACAAAACCTTTTCTACATTAATAGACTTGATTACAGGAGATTATTTTTGTTTGTATGTATAAGTTTGTGTTTACATATTTTATCATTATTATTTTTTAGCTAAGTTTTTTAAAGATAGTTTTTTAATAGAAATTATCAAACTTCTTTTAACTCATCTTATTTATTTTTTGTCAAAATATTTCAATTTCTTTATTCATTCACAAAGAGTTATATCTGTCATTGGACTGTTAACCTAGTAAAGGTTTCTGTATTGTAAAGGAAGCCAATAGGTGCGTTCCGATACTTAAATATACTTTTTAGTTTTACATAAACATTTTTAAAAGGCAATAACGTCACAATTAATATTTCAAAATGCTAAATATAATCTACTAATAACTATTATATTCTTAGTTAACAAAAAAGCTTTCACATTAGATTTATTTTACGATATCAATCTCAATCCAACAGATTATTTTAAGTGCTATGGAGATTATTGAATAACACTTAATTGAACTGAACTCTCTCACAATGAAGACAAAACCTTTTCTACATTAATAGACTTGATTACAGGAGATTATTTTTGTTTGTATGTATAAGTTTGTGTTTACATATTTTATCATTATTATTTTTTAGCTAAGTTTTTTAAAGATAGTTTTTTAATAGAAATTATCAAACTTCTTTTAACTCATCTTATTTATTTTTTGTCAAAATATTTCAATTTCTTTATTCATTCACATTCATTCACAATATCTGTCATTGGACTGTTAACCTAGTAAAGGTTTCTGTATTGTAAAGGAAGCCAATAGGTGCGTTCCGATACTTAAATATACTTTTTAGTTTTACATAAACATTTTTAAAAGGCAATAACGTCACAATTAATATTTCAAAATGCTAAATATAATCTACTAATAACTATTATATTCTTAGTTAACAAAAAAGCTTTCACATTAGATTTATTTTACGATATCAATCTCAATCCAACAGATTATTTTAAGTGCTATGGAGATTATTGAATAACACTTAATTGAACTGAACTCTCTCACAATGAAGACAAAACCTTTTCTACATTAATAGACTTGATTACAGGAGATTATTTTTGTTTGTATGTATAAGTTTGTGTTTACATATTTTATCATTATTATTTTTTAGCTAAGTTTTTTAAAGATAGTTTTTTAATAGAAATTATCAAACTTCTTTTAACTCATCTTATTTATTTTTTGTCAAAATATTTCAATTTCTTTATTCATTCACAAAGAGTTATATCTGTCATTGGACTGTTAACCTAGTAAAGGTTTCTGTATTGTAAAGGAAGCCAATAGGTGTGTTCCGATACTTAAATATACTTTTTAGTTTTACATAAACATTTTTAAAAGGCAATAACGTCACAATTAATATTTCAAAAGGCTAAATATAATCTACTAATAACTATTATATTCTTAGTTAACAAAAAAGCTTTCACATTAGATTTATTTTACGATATCAATCTCAATCCAACAGATTATTGAATAACACTTAATTGAACTGAACTCTCTCAAAATGAAGACAATACCTTTTCTACATTAATAGACTTGATTACAGGAGATTATTTTTGTTTGTATGTATAAGTTTGTGTTTACATATTTTATCATTATTATTTTTTAGCTAAGTTTTTTAAAGATAGTTTTTTAATAGAAATTATCAAACTTCTTTTAACTCATCTTATTTATTTTTTGTCAAAATATTTCAATTTCTTTATTCATTCACAAAGAGTTATATCTGTCATTGGACTGTTAACCTAGTAAAGGTTTCTGTATTGTAAAGGAAGCCAATAGGTGCGTTCCGATACTTAAATATACTTTTTAGTTTTACATAAACATTTTTAAAAGGCAATAACGTCACAATTAATATTTCAAAATGCTAAATATAATCTACTAATAACTATTATATTCTTAGTTAACAAAAAAGCTTTCACATTAGATTTATTTTACGATATCAATCTCAATCCAACAGATTATTTTAAGTGCTATGGAGATTATTGAATAACACTTAATTGAACTGAACTCTCTCACAATGAAGACAAAACCTTTTCTACATTAATAGACTTGATTACAGGAGATTATTTTTGTTTGTATGTATAAGTTTGTGTTTACATATTTTATCATTATTATTTTTTAGCTAAGTTTTTTAAAGATAGTTTTTTAATAGAAATTATCAAACTTCTTTTAACTCATCTTATTTATTTTTTGTCAAAATATTTCAATTTCTTTATTCATTCACAAAGAGTTATATCTGTCATTGGACTGTTAACCTAGTAAAGGTTTCTGTATTGTAAAGGAAGCCAATAGGTGCGTTCCGATACTTAAATATACTTTTTAGTTTTACATAAACATTTTTAAAAGGCAATAACGTCACAATTAATATTTCAAAATGCTAAATATAATCTACTAATAACTATTATATTCTTAGTTAACAAAAAAGCTTTCACATTAGATTTATTTTACGATATCAATCTCAATCCAACAGATTATTTTAAGTGCTATGGAGATTATTGAATAACACTTAATTGAACTGAACTCTCTCACAATGAAGACAAAACCTTTTCTACATTAATAGACTTGATTACAGGAGATTATTTTTGTTTGTATGTATAAGTTTGTGTTTACATATTTTATCATTATTATTTTTTAGCTAAGTTTTTTAAAGATAGTTTTTTAATAGAAATTATCAAACTTCTTTTAACTCATCTTATTTATTTTTTGTCAAAATATTTCAATTTCTTTATTCATTCACAAAGAGTTATATCTGTCATTGGACTGTTAACCTAGTAAAGGTTTCTGTATTGTAAAGGAAGCCAATAGGTGCGTTCCGATACTTAAATATACTTTTTAGTTTTACATAAACATTTTTAAAAGGCAATAACGTCACAATTAATATTTCAAAATGCTAAATATAATCTACTAATAACTATTATATTCTTAGTTAACAAAAAAGCTTTCACATTAGATTTATTTTACGATATCAATCTCAATCCAACAGATTATTTTAAGTGCTATGGAGATTATTGAATAACACTTAATTGAACTGAACTCTCTCACAATGAAGACAAAACCTTTTCTACATTAATAGACTTGATTACAGGAGATTATTTTTGTTTGTATGTATAAGTTTGTGTTTACATATTTTATCATTATTATTTTTTAGCTAAGTTTTTTAAAGATAGTTTTTTAATAGAAATTATCAAACTTCTTTTAACTCATCTTATTTATTTTTTGTCAAAATATTTCAATTTCTTTATTCATTCACAAAGAGTTATATCTGTCATTGGACTGTTAACCTAGTAAAGGTTTCTGTATTGTAAAGGAAGCCAATAGGTGCGTTCCGATACTTAAATATACTTTTTAGTTTTACATAAACATTTTTAAAAGGCAATAACGTCACAATTAATATTTCAAAATGCTAAATATAATCTACTAATAACTATTATATTCTTAGTTAACAAAAAAGCTTTCACATTAGATTTATTTTACGATATCAATCTCAATCCAACAGATTATTTTAAGTGCTATGGAGATTATTGAATAACACTTAATTGAACTGAACTCTCTCACAATGAAGACAAAACCTTTTCTACATTAATAGACTTGATTACAGGAGATTATTTTTGTTTGTATGTATAAGTTTGTGTTTACATATTTTATCATTATTATTTTTTAGCTAAGTTTTTTAAAGATAGTTTTTTAATAGAAATTATCAAACTTCTTTTAACTCATCTTATTTATTTTTTGTCAAAATATTTCAATTTCTTTATTCATTCACATTCATTCACAATATCTGTCATTGGACTGTTAACCTAGTAAAGGTTTCTGTATTGTAAAGGAAGCCAATAGGTGCGTTCCGATACTTAAATATACTTTTTAGTTTTACATAAACATTTTTAAAAGGCAATAACGTCACAATTAATATTTCAAAATGCTAAATATAATCTACTAATAACTATTATATTCTTAGTTAACAAAAAAGCTTTCACATTAGATTTATTTTACGATATCAATCTCAATCCAACAGATTATTTTAAGTGCTATGGAGATTATTGAATAACACTTAATTGAACTGAACTCTCTCACAATGAAGACAAAACCTTTTCTACATTAATAGACTTGATTACAGGAGATTATTTTTGTTTGTATGTATAAGTTTGTGTTTACATATTTTATCATTATTATTTTTTAGCTAAGTTTTTTAAAGATAGTTTTTTAATAGAAATTATCAAACTTCTTTTAACTCATCTTATTTATTTTTTGTCAAAATATTTCAATTTCTTTATTCATTCACAAAGAGTTATATCTGTCATTGGACTGTTAACCTAGTAAAGGTTTCTGTATTGTAAAGGAAGCCAATAGGTGTGTTCCGATACTTAAATATACTTTTTAGTTTTACATAAACATTTTTAAAAGGCAATAACGTCACAATTAATATTTCAAAAGGCTAAATATAATCTACTAATAACTATTATATTCTTAGTTAACAAAAAAGCTTTCACATTAGATTTATTTTACGATATCAATCTCAATCCAACAGATTATTGAATAACACTTAATTGAACTGAACTCTCTCAAAATGAAGACAATACCTTTTCTACATTAATAGACTTGATTACAGGAGATTATTTTTGTTTGTATGTATAAGTTTGTGTTTACATATTTTATCATTATTATTTTTTAGCTAAGTTTTTTAAAGATAGTTTTTTAATAGAAATTATCAAACTTCTTTTAACTCATCTTATTTATTTTTTGTCAAAATATTTCAATTTCTTTATTCATTCACAAAGAGTTATATCTGTCATTGGACTGTTAACCTAGTAAAGGTTTCTGTATTGTAAAGGAAGCCAATAGGTGCGTTCCGATACTTAAATATACTTTTTAGTTTTACATAAACATTTTTAAAAGGCAATAACGTCACAATTAATATTTCAAAATGCTAAATATAATCTACTAATAACTATTATATTCTTAGTTAACAAAAAAGCTTTCACATTAGATTTATTTTACGATATCAATCTCAATCCAACAGATTATTTTAAGTGCTATGGAGATTATTGAATAACACTTAATTGAACTGAACTCTCTCACAATGAAGACAAAACCTTTTCTACATTAATAGACTTGATTACAGGAGATTATTTTTGTTTGTATGTATAAGTTTGTGTTTACATATTTTATCATTATTATTTTTTAGCTAAGTTTTTTAAAGATAGTTTTTTAATAGAAATTATCAAACTTCTTTTAACTCATCTTATTTATTTTTTGTCAAAATATTTCAATTTCTTTATTCATTCACAAAGAGTTATATCTGTCATTGGACTGTTAACCTAGTAAAGGTTTCTGTATTGTAAAGGAAGCCAATAGGTGCGTTCCGATACTTAAATATACTTTTTAGTTTTACATAAACATTTTTAAAAGGCAATAACGTCACAATTAATATTTCAAAATGCTAAATATAATCTACTAATAACTATTATATTCTTAGTTAACAAAAAAGCTTTCACATTAGATTTATTTTACGATATCAATCTCAATCCAACAGATTATTTTAAGTGCTATGGAGATTATTGAATAACACTTAATTGAACTGAACTCTCTCACAATGAAGACAAAACCTTTTCTACATTAATAGACTTGATTACAGGAGATTATTTTTGTTTGTATGTATAAGTTTGTGTTTACATATTTTATCATTATTATTTTTTAGCTAAGTTTTTTAAAGATAGTTTTTTAATAGAAATTATCAAACTTCTTTTAACTCATCTTATTTATTTTTTGTCAAAATATTTCAATTTCTTTATTCATTCACATTCATTCACAATATCTGTCATTGGACTGTTAACCTAGTAAAGGTTTCTGTATTGTAAAGGAAGCCAATAGGTGCGTTCCGATACTTAAATATACTTTTTAGTTTTACATAAACATTTTTAAAAGGCAATAACGTCACAATTAATATTTCAAAATGCTAAATATAATCTACTAATAACTATTATATTCTTAGTTAACAAAAAAGCTTTCACATTAGATTTATTTTACGATATCAATCTCAATCCAACAGATTATTTTAAGTGCTATGGAGATTATTGAATAACACTTAATTGAACTGAACTCTCTCACAATGAAGACAAAACCTTTTCTACATTAATAGACTTGATTACAGGAGATTATTTTTGTTTGTATGTATAAGTTTGTGTTTACATATTTTATCATTATTATTTTTTAGCTAAGTTTTTTAAAGATAGTTTTTTAATAGAAATTATCAAACTTCTTTTAACTCATCTTATTTATTTTTTGTCAAAATATTTCAATTTCTTTATTCATTCACAAAGAGTTATATCTGTCATTGGACTGTTAACCTAGTAAAGGTTTCTGTATTGTAAAGGAAGCCAATAGGTGTGTTCCGATACTTAAATATACTTTTTAGTTTTACATAAACATTTTTAAAAGGCAATAACGTCACAATTAATATTTCAAAAGGCTAAATATAATCTACTAATAACTATTATATTCTTAGTTAACAAAAAAGCTTTCACATTAGATTTATTTTACGATATCAATCTCAATCCAACAGATTATTGAATAACACTTAATTGAACTGAACTCTCTCAAAATGAAGACAAAACCTTTTCTACATTAATAGACTTGATTACAGGAGATTATTTTTGTTTGTATGTATAAGTTTGTGTTTACATATTTTATCATTATTATTTTTTAGCTAAGTTTTTTAAAGATAGTTTTTTAATAGAAATTATCAAACTTCTTTTAACTCATCTTATTTATTTTTTGTCAAAATATTTCAATTTCTTTATTCATTCACAAAGAGTTATATCTGTCATTGGACTGTTAACCTAGTAAAGGTTTCTGTATTGTAAAGGAAGCCAATAGGTGCGTTCCGATACTTAAATATACTTTTTAGTTTTACATAAACATTTTTAAAAGGCAATAACGTCACAATTAATATTTCAAAATGCTAAATATAATCTACTAATAACTATTATATTCTTAGTTAACAAAAAAGCTTTCACATTAGATTTATTTTACGATATCAATCTCAATCCAACAGATTATTTTAAGTGCTATGGAGATTATTGAATAACACTTAATTGAACTGAACTCTCTCACAATGAAGACAAAACCTTTTCTACATTAATAGACTTGATTACAGGAGATTATTTTTGTTTGTATGTATAAGTTTGTGTTTACATATTTTATCATTATTATTTTTTAGCTAAGTTTTTTAAAGATAGTTTTTTAATAGAAATTATCAAACTTCTTTTAACTCATCTTATTTATTTTTTGTCAAAATATTTCAATTTCTTTATTCATTCACAAAGAGTTATATCTGTCATTGGACTGTTAACCTAGTAAAGGTTTCTGTATTGTAAAGGAAGCCAATAGGTGTGTTCCGATACTTAAATATACTTTTTAGTTTTACATAAACATTTTTAAATGGCAATAACGTCACAATTAATATTTCAAAAGGCTAAATATAATCTACTAATAACTATTATATTCTTAGTTAACAAAAAAGCTTTCACATTAGATTTATTTTACGATATCAATCTCAATCCAACAGATTATTGAATAACACTTAATTGAACTGAACTCTCTCAAAATGAAGACAAAACCTTTTCTACATTAATAGACTTGATTACAGGAGATTATTTTTGTTTGTATGTATAAGTTTGTGTTTACATATTTTATCATTATTATTTTTTAGCTAAGTTTTTTAAAGATAGTTTTTTAATAGAAATTATCAAACTTCTTTTAACTCATCTTATTTATTTTTTGTCAAAATATTTCAATTTCTTTATTCATTCACAAAGAGTTATATCTGTCATTGGACTGTTAACCTAGTAAAGGTTTCTGTATTGTAAAGGAAGCCAATAGGTGCGTTCCGATACTTAAATATACTTTTTAGTTTTACATAAACATTTTTAAAAGGCAATAACGTCACAATTAATATTTCAAAATGCTAAATATAATCTACTAATAACTATTATATTCTTAGTTAACAAAAAAGCTTTCACATTAGATTTATTTTACGATATCAATCTCAATCCAACAGATTATTTTAAGTGTTATGGAGATTATTGAATAACACTTAATTGAACTAAACTCTCTCACAATGAAGACAAAACCTTTTCTACATTAATAGACTTGATTACAGGAGATTATTTTTGTTTGTATGTATAAGTTTGTGTTTACATATTTTATCATTATTATTTTTTAGCTAAGTTTTTTAAAGATAGTTTTTTAATAGAAATTATCAAACTTCTTTTAACTCATCTTATTTATTTTTTGTCAAAATATTTCAATTTCTTTATTCATTCACAAAGAGTTATATCTGTCATTGGACTGTTAACCTAGTAAAGGTTTCTGTATTGTAAAGGAAGCCAATAGGTGCGTTCCGATACTTAAATATACTTTTTAGTTTTACATAAACATTTTTAAAAGGCAATAACGTCACAATTAATATTTCAAAATGCTAAATATAATCTACTAATAACTATTATATTCTTAGTTAACAAAAAAGCTTTCACATTAGATTTATTTTACGATATCAATCTCAATCCAACAGATTATTTTAAGTGCTATGGAGATTATTGAATAACACTTAATTGAACTGAACTCTCTCACAATGAAGACAAAACCTTTTCTACATTAATAGACTTGATTACAGGAGATTATTTTTGTTTGTATGTATAAGTTTGTGTTTACATATTTTATCATTATTATTTTTTAGCTAAGTTTTTTAAAGATAGTTTTTTAATAGAAATTATCAAACTTCTTTTAACTCATCTTATTTATTTTTTGTCAAAATATTTCAATTTCTTTATTCATTCACATTCATTCACAATATCTGTCATTGGACTGTTAACCTAGTAAAGGTTTCTGTATTGTAAAGGAAGCCAATAGGTGCGTTCCGATACTTAAATATACTTTTTAGTTTTACATAAACATTTTTAAAAGGCAATAACGTCACAATTAATATTTCAAAATGCTAAATATAATCTACTAATAACTATTATATTCTTAGTTAACAAAAAAGCTTTCACATTAGATTTATTTTACGATATCAATCTCAATCCAACAGATTATTTTAAGTGCTATGGAGATTATTGAATAACACTTAATTGAACTGAACTCTCTCACAATGAAGACAAAACCTTTTCTACATTAATAGACTTGATTACAGGAGATTATTTTTGTTTGTATGTATAAGTTTGTGTTTACATATTTTATCATTATTATTTTTTAGCTAAGTTTTTTAAAGATAGTTTTTTAATAGAAATTATCAAACTTCTTTTAACTCATCTTATTTATTTTTTGTCAAAATATTTCAATTTCTTTATTCATTCACAAAGAGTTATATCTGTCATTGGACTGTTAACCTAGTAAAGGTTTCTGTATTGTAAAGGAAGCCAATAGGTGTGTTCCGATACTTAAATATACTTTTTAGTTTTACATAAACATTTTTAAAAGGCAATAACGTCACAATTAATATTTCAAAAGGCTAAATATAATCTACTAATAACTATTATATTCTTAGTTAACAAAAAAGCTTTCACATTAGATTTATTTTACGATATCAATCTCAATCCAACAGATTATTGAATAACACTTAATTGAACTGAACTCTCTCAAAATGAAGACAATACCTTTTCTACATTAATAGACTTGATTACAGGAGATTATTTTTGTTTGTATGTATAAGTTTGTGTTTACATATTTTATCATTATTATTTTTTAGCTAAGTTTTTTAAAGATAGTTTTTTAATAGAAATTATCAAACTTCTTTTAACTCATCTTATTTATTTTTTGTCAAAATATTTCAATTTCTTTATTCATTCACAAAGAGTTATATCTGTCATTGGACTGTTAACCTAGTAAAGGTTTCTGTATTGTAAAGGAAGCCAATAGGTGCGTTCCGATACTTAAATATACTTTTTAGTTTTACATAAACATTTTTAAAAGGCAATAACGTCACAATTAATATTTCAAAATGCTAAATATAATCTACTAATAACTATTATATTCTTAGTTAACAAAAAAGCTTTCACATTAGATTTATTTTACGATATCAATCTCAATCCAACAGATTATTTTAAGTGCTATGGAGATTATTGAATAACACTTAATTGAACTGAACTCTCTCACAATGAAGACAAAACCTTTTCTACATTAATAGACTTGATTACAGGAGATTATTTTTGTTTGTATGTATAAGTTTGTGTTTACATATTTTATCATTATTATTTTTTAGCTAAGTTTTTTAAAGATAGTTTTTTAATAGAAATTATCAAACTTCTTTTAACTCATCTTATTTATTTTTTGTCAAAATATTTCAATTTCTTTATTCATTCACAAAGAGTTATATCTGTCATTGGACTGTTAACCTAGTAAAGGTTTCTGTATTGTAAAGGAAGCCAATAGGTGCGTTCCGATACTTAAATATACTTTTTAGTTTTACATAAACATTTTTAAAAGGCAATAACGTCACAATTAATATTTCAAAATGCTAAATATAATCTACTAATAACTATTATATTCTTAGTTAACAAAAAAGCTTTCACATTAGATTTATTTTACGATATCAATCTCAATCCAACAGATTATTTTAAGTGCTATGGAGATTATTGAATAACACTTAATTGAACTGAACTCTCTCACAATGAAGACAAAACCTTTTCTACATTAATAGACTTGATTACAGGAGATTATTTTTGTTTGTATGTATAAGTTTGTGTTTACATATTTTATCATTATTATTTTTTAGCTAAGTTTTTTAAAGATAGTTTTTTAATAGAAATTATCAAACTTCTTTTAACTCATCTTATTTATTTTTTGTCAAAATATTTCAATTTCTTTATTCATTCACAAAGAGTTATATCTGTCATTGGACTGTTAACCTAGTAAAGGTTTCTGTATTGTAAAGGAAGCCAATAGGTGCGTTCCGATACTTAAATATACTTTTTAGTTTTACATAAACATTTTTAAAAGGCAATAACGTCACAATTAATATTTCAAAATGCTAAATATAATCTACTAATAACTATTATATTCTTAGTTAACAAAAAAGCTTTCACATTAGATTTATTTTACGATATCAATCTCAATCCAACAGATTATTTTAAGTGCTATGGAGATTATTGAATAACACTTAATTGAACTGAACTCTCTCACAATGAAGACAAAACCTTTTCTACATTAATAGACTTGATTACAGGAGATTATTTTTGTTTGTATGTATAAGTTTGTGTTTACATATTTTATCATTATTATTTTTTAGCTAAGTTTTTTAAAGATAGTTTTTTAATAGAAATTATCAAACTTCTTTTAACTCATCTTATTTATTTTTTGTCAAAATATTTCAATTTCTTTATTCATTCACAAAGAG
Organism: Maratus speciosus; assembly: GCA_963932465.1. NCBI lineage: Eukaryota > Metazoa > Arthropoda > Arachnida > Araneae > Salticidae > Maratus > Maratus speciosus. The sequence goes on from OZ010794.1 coordinate 38,462,484, forward strand.
TTATATCTGTCATTGGACTGTTAACCTAGTAAAGGTTTCTGTATTGTAAAGGAAGCCAATAGGTGCGTTCCGATACTTAAATATACTTTTTAGTTTTACATAAACATTTTTAAAAGGCAATAACGTCACAATTAATATTTCAAAATGCTAAATATAATCTACTAATAACTATTATATTCTTAGTTAACAAAAAAGCTTTCACATTAGATTTATTTTACGATATCAATCTCAATCCAACAGATTATTTTAAGTGCTATGGAGATTATTGAATAACACTTAATTGAACTGAACTCTCTCACAATGAAGACAAAACCTTTTCTACATTAATAGACTTGATTACAGGAGATTATTTTTGTTTGTATGTATAAGTTTGTGTTTACATATTTTATCATTATTATTTTTTAGCTAAGTTTTTTAAAGATAGTTTTTTAATAGAAATTATCAAACTTCTTTTAACTCATCTTATTTATTTTTTGTCAAAATATTTCAATTTCTTTATTCATTCACAAAGAGTTATATCTGTCATTGGACTGTTAACCTAGTAAAGGTTTCTGTATTGTAAAGGAAGCCAATAGGTGCGTTCCGATACTTAAATATACTTTTTAGTTTTACATAAACATTTTTAAAAGGCAATAACGTCACAATTAATATTTCAAAATGCTAAATATAATCTACTAATAACTATTATATTCTTAGTTAACAAAAAAGCTTTCACATTAGATTTATTTTACGATATCAATCTCAATCCAACAGATTATTTTAAGTGCTATGGAGATTATTGAATAACACTTAATTGAACTGAACTCTCTCACAATGAAGACAAAACCTTTTCTACATTAATAGACTTGATTACAGGAGATTATTTTTGTTTGTATGTATAAGTTTGTGTTTACATATTTTATCATTATTATTTTTTAGCTAAGTTTTTTAAAGATAGTTTTTTAATAGAAATTATCAAACTTCTTTTAACTCATCTTATTTATTTTTTGTCAAAATATTTCAATTTCTTTATTCATTCACAAAGATTTATATCTGTCATTGGACTGTTAACCTAGTAAAGGTTTCTGTATTGTAAAGGAAGCCAATAGGTGCGTTCCGATACTTAAATATACTTTTTAGTTTTACATAAACATTTTTAAAAGGCAATAACGTCACAATTAATATTTCAAAATGCTAAATATAATCTACTAATAACTATTATATTCTTAGTTAACAAAAAAGCTTTCACATTAGATTTATTTTACGATATCAATCTCAATCCAACAGATTATTGAATAACACTTAATTGAACTGAACTCTCTCAAAATGAAGACAAAACCTTTTCTACATTAATAGACTTGATTACAGGAGATTATTTTTGTTTGTATGTATAAGTTTGTGTTTACATATTTTATCATTATTATTTTTTAGCTAAGTTTTTTAAAGATAGTTTTTTAATAGAAATTATCAAACTTCTTTTAACTCATCTTATTTATTTTTTGTCAAAATATTTCAATTTCTTTATTCATTCACAAAGAGTTATATCTGTCATTGGACTGTTAAACAATCGGCTATTTGGTATAAGATGGATGGGAGAGAAAAAAAGGGTTGGAGAGATTTAAAAATTTTGGTGATTACTGGCACCCGGGTAACACAAAAGTAAACAATTTTCTTATAGATTTAAAGTAATCCCAATGTTATAAGGGTTAATGAGTTGTTTTGTGCTGATTTAGAAATTGTTGGAAGAATTAATTTACATCTATTCCCACAATTCTACATTTTGTGGTGACACTCGTTTTCGTCAAAAAAAAATATCCAATCACATCAATAAATTTGTTCATCAAGGAAAACATATTTTTTTTAATAGAAAGATTTACAGTTTAATCACATGGATGTTTTAAATGTCTTATACGTAGTGTTGAATTCAGACACTTTTCTCCAGGAGGGATTTCTGTGGCTCCGGGGGGGATTGTATTTTTTGACCATTGAAAACACAAAATCTCAAATCTTCCGGGGGAAAGGACATCTCATTGCTGAGTGGAAAATGTTCCTCCCAGGTCACCCCCTGAACTCAACACTGCTTATATCACTACAGTGTTTAGAAGACCACTAATTAAAAGATCACTAAAGAATCTGTATAGCGTTGAAGACGAAGAAAGAATATACATATTTAAAATGGACAGTGAAACACTTTCTGTGATAATCACAATTTTAAGTTTATAGAAATTGACTCCTATTTCTACAAACTAAAATGCAGGATCAAGTAAGAATTTATAAGATTATCTGAGAAAATTCACGTATCGCATATTATTTTAAAATTATCATAAAGTGTATGCATTATTATTTTCTAAAGTCATTAATAGAGAAGTAAAGTTTCAGAGGTTGTAATTTTTATATTTATTGGACAATGCAACAGGGAGAAGAGTTATTTGAGATGAGAAAGATTTTATTTTACAAATGTGCTGTTAAAACTCAGAGAGAAAGTTACTTTTATGAAAGCTTACAAAAATGTCATTCATAATGTTATAATTAATGATAAAAAAAAAGCTGGTGTGAAATGATAGGTATAAACAATCTTCTTAAATTAATACATTAAAAAAATCATAAAATTTAGAAATGTACAAGGCCTTAAAGAACTCTTTACTTCATCAGGCATAAAAAGTACGTACATCTACTCTGATAGCAGGGAACGGACATAATTTTTGCACCTGATGAAAAAAGACCAAGTTCTTTTGAAATGCCTTGCGCATTTCTAAATTTTATGGTGTTTTAAGCTTGTTTTATACGTATCACAATGTTATAATTTAAAAAAAGATTCTTTAAACAAAACAAAATGATAAATAAAGACACACATTTTTGCTTAATGGTACACAATGGTTGTGTACCATGTTTAATAATTGCAAAACAGATGGCCATGTGTATAGTTGTTTAAATACAACTCAAAAACTACTTGGTAGAATGATCTGTATTTTTGGATTCACTTATATAAAGCTTACATGACTTTATTTCTGTCAAAACATTCAAAGGTTACATTTCACATTTATTTCAAAAATTAATTTGTAAATATATGTATTTTTAAATACATCAGTACCATTATTAAATGTATTTCAATGTAGAATATACAACAACATTATGGAAAGTTCTCGTGCTCAGTATTTATAAGCTCTGATGTACTCCAGCTGGTACTTAAGTATTCGCTGAAAATGAAGAAGGATCAGGGCTGAACTTCCATGCAAATTATGCAGTGCACTCAGCAAAATTTAAGCACAGCATTAAATAGTAAACAAATTATTACTAATTGAATGATACCAGTCATATTTTTATATAATGATTTGTGACAGAATTAGTAGGAACTGCGAAAATTAGAGATTCAGACTGAATCATAAAATTTCAAATGAGACACAAACCATGCTCCATGAGTAACTGCTTATATTGAATAATTTTATACATTCAATATATGGTAGATGATTAACTCATTTCATATATATTATTCAAATCCTTTGAAGTCTGTTTTCTATGAAAAATGACTTGTTTTAGGATAATGAATAAAAATTTGGGTTTCGATAAATGTGAGATAAATTATATACTGTAGTGAACAAGTGGATTATGATAACCCTAACATACTGCATAACACCACACCTATTCTAGAAGTTTCCATGTGGAATACTAAAACATCCTTTAAACTATAATTGCCATTTTTTTAAATTTCAAATACTATACTTACTATCAATTTAAATATAATTCTTACAGTACATTCCTTTCAAGTGAAGCTTTACTTATGATACCTCCTAATAAACAAGAAATAAATTACAATTACCTTTTTAAAACAAGAAATAAATTACAATAACCTTTTTTAAACAAGAAATAAATTACAATAACCTTTATAAAACAAGACATTAATCTGAACTTTATATCAATGTCATTATAAGCAATGAAAAGAAAATTTTCCCAAAGAAATGCCAATGAAATTTACACTTAAAATGCATTTATATTTTCATTACTGATTCAAATTGTTTGTTTCAGCAATTTTAATATTACAAAATAAAATAAACTTTGTTTTAAAATGTCAAGTAAATTCTATGTGAAACAAATAAAGCAGTTTAAAATTTCTCAATATAACATAAAGAGAATAATAATTGAAAAATAATAAAGCATTTAAAATATGATTAATTCCAAGCTTTTATGATAACACAAAAACAAAGCCCCTTCAACTAAGAAATGTCATTAATTAAAACAACAAGCACTAAATAGATATACACTTAATGAGAATATGAACAAAAGAGGCACAGCTTGTATGACTGCAAGAGGTTATTACATTCCTTGATAAAGTAAACATACAAAGTTTTGTTTTCGCTAATAAATAAAAGCAGGCTTTGTTATCTTAGATTTAATATTTCCGTGGTGTATAAATATTGCTTAATATTTGTTAACAAAGTTTCACACTATAACTAGATGCATGTTCCATTAGGGTGGCCACAAGAAATCAATTTTCGAATTTTTTCGGGGGGACCCCCCAAAAAGTTGCCAATTGACTAGAAAATGAGATTGGCTAAGTTTCAGCTCATTTGGATAATATTAACCCGTGCCTCATTGAGGTTTAAGTTTAAAAAAAACGTGATTTTTCGCAAAAAAATGCTGTTTTTCCTTCATGAAATGAATACAATTGAACCTAGAAACATAATGCAGGTCTCATTTTATAAAAAAAAGTTTTGCTTTTAAGAACCACACACCATTTTTTTTTGTAAAAATGTATAGATTTAAAAATATGCGCATTTTTCAGGACCGCAGACTTCACCTGAATCCTAAAAATTGACTTTTTATGAAAAAGCGAAAATTTTTTTTTGTAACATTCCATTTCATCTGCTTTCCACCTTTTGTTTTTCTTTTTTCCGTTTTGTGAAGTCCAATAAAGTGTTTGATTAAAAAAAATTCCAAAGAAAAGGAAAAAAATCGAATTTTAAACTGAAAGAATTTTTTTTAAATAAGGAGGGCAAAGGAAGTATAGAAATGAGAGCAAATAATGCTCAATTGCATTTTATTATTAAAGTTGTGTTACAAGAAAGGAGGCATAATAAAGAAAATAAATTATTTTCCCTTACAACTGTCACGTTAACCCTTTCCGGCACAGAAAAATTCTGTTCGTAAAAGGATGAAATGATTGTCTACCCCGGAATTTACGAAAGACATTTTTAAAAATTAAAATCACATTACTTTAACCTTTCATTGTAAAAGCAAAATTTTATTAAAATATTCTTCGTACCGTTTGTAAGTTTGGAATTAAAATTAGGTGGTCCCGGTGTGGGACACTGCGCCGGAAAGGATTGAAGTGGTAATGGTTTAGATAATGTGGCTTATGTTGACTTTTTTTACCAAAGTATTATCTAAAAATGAAAATGCAACTTGATCCGAGTTAAAGATACCAAAGGCGGTTTGTCATTTTACCAAGTGCTTTGTCTGTAACCTATTTATCAAATTTTCTGTAGTGAACAAGTGATTTTATTATTTGCAGGTCTTGAATTGGGGGCTAAAGTGGCAGTGGAAGTATTGAAGCACGCTTTTGCATAAATATTGATTAAAAATAAGAAAAGATCTCTGATACCTTCTTTTTCTAAATTTGTTATTGAAAGATGATCCCTGAAACAATATATTTTAAGAGAATGAATGGCCTGTGCCTCCATCCATCTGACATGATTAAAAGTACCAGGTGCAAAAGTCTTTTGCAGGAAGGAGTTCTATAAAAATTAAACAAGTTGGATAAACGCTTTATAATCATACCTGAGCTGTTAATTTTTAAGAGTTCCTGTAAGAAAATTTGAAATTTCTTCTGAATTAACTATTTATACCTAGTATTTCACCTTCAGTAACATTTGTATACTTACTCTGGTTTAATTTAGACCACCCAATTAGAATTGTTTTTTTTTTTAAGATCTGGCTGAGGGGCAGTGATTGTGCCCATTTTACAATCAAGAACAGCTTTCTAAATTATGCTGGCGGCATGGTAAATACAGAAGACTTTTCCTTTAACAATTGCTATAGAAAAATGCAGGTTAACTCTGAGGCGACCTGTGTTTACTGCAGTTGTATCAAAAAATTTTGCCTGGATTTTACCAACTTCCTCCCACTCTTCAACTGCTGAAAATACAGCTTTCACCTGAATTATTCCGATACTATTTTCAAGTTGAGGAACTCGTAGTAACTGTTCTTCATCCCCACAACTAATTAAAACTTTTATCCACTCTTCATTTTCTTTATTCTAAAAATGGTGAAGCAGTTTTCCACCCCAGTGAACAACAGTTCTCTCTAAACTGGAATTTTAAAATCTGTTTTTGAAGAGCTCAGTTTTTTGTTTACGAAACAGTTATTTGCAGAGTCGATGTCTGTGGTTAGCTAGTGGATGTATTCTAAGTCTAGCAGCTTCTCTGGCGTTCAGTTCATTTTGGGAATATTATAAAATAAAATACATAAAACTTGGCAATTACTTAGCTGCTTACCCAGGTAAAAAAATCAGAGAAAAACCTTTAAAAATTTTGAGATTTTGCAGCCATTTTGAAGGTTTCAACGGGTATCTTTAAGGCAAATGAAAACTAAAGGTTATCTTAAGAGAAATATACCTCTTTTTAAAAGATTTCATACAGGTTTATTTCTGTAAGTTATAACCTCCAAATTACCTTCAATGACGTAGAAGATTTTCGTGAAATCACATGAGGTATGTTGAAGGAAAATGAAAATTGTTTCTTTACCAGGTAACATGAAGGTTTTACTTAAAGGTTTTATTATTGCACATTATGGTATCTAAGATTTTGATATGCCCGCATTTCCTCATTAATATTTTTAATTTATTTCGAAATTAATATATTAGATAATTCCCGGAAATCTAACGTCTTCCTCCGGTTCAGTCAAAAATTCTTAACTCCCCCTCGTTAAAATTTCTAATTAATATTTAAAATTACCATTTTAAATAGCGATATAAAAATCCCATTCTAGAAATAAAAGTCCCCCTCGTTGAGATTTTTAATTACCATTTAAAACAGTATTTTTTAATTCCCTACAAATCCCTTCAAAAAGAAAGAAAAATCTCGAAATTATTTTGAAGAGTCTACTAGTTAAAATTTTTAATTACCCCATTTATGAAGTTATTACGAGCAACAATTTCACCTCTAACACGCTCAAAAATTTCAATCTCCGAAAATTCCCCTAAAAAGAAAAACAAATCACGAAATTTTTTCGAAGCCCTTTTTGACCTTAAATTTGCCACTATTTTTTCTAATATTATAACCAGTAACAATTTCACCTCTAACTCTAACAAGCTCAAAAATTTCAATCTCAAAATATTCCCCCTAAAACGAAAAAAAATAATCACGAAAGTATTTCAAAGTCCCCTTTTTATCCTAAAATTTGTCATGAATTTCTCTTAAATTACCACCAGTAAAAATATAACCCTTCGAAGTCTAACACGTACAAAAAATGCACCCTAAAAAAAAAAAAAAAAAAAAAAAAAAAAAATCTCCAAATTATTTCAAAGTCCCTTTCATTAATATTTAAAATCGTATTCAAACACGCACAAAAAATATTTTAGTTAAATTTCAAAATCTAACGAGGGCCCTCAATTTCCCTTCTCCCTTTTCTAAAAATATCTTATTTAGTTTTTCATTTTAAGTTTTTCGAAAAGAATATATTTTACTGTGCTCTTCTAAATCAGACAAAAAAAAGAAAGAAATTTTAGTTAATTAAATTTCAAAATGCAGGAAGGGATACAATGCACTCCGCTCCCCCCCCCCCCCACTTCCACCATGCCACTCCTGTCGTCCTAGCTCAAAATCCTTAGTTCCTCTTCAAAACCACCCCACCAGTGGCCGAGAGGTTCTGCTCTCAAAGCTGGTAGACGGGAGATGCTGGGTTCGAACCCAATCGCGCCCGTCGGCCTAGTCGTTCGGAGTTTTTTTCGTGGTTTTCTTCGAACCTTGGATTTCTTTGCTTAAATACGGATTAGCTTCCCTTTGAAAGACCCCAGGCATCCCCCCTTCGGCCCAATATCCCAAGTGTAGACAATTGGCCATCATAAAACAACACAAACAGCACCTCTTTAAAAAAGAAACTAAGAATTTTGCACAACTGACATTAAAGAAAAGAGGCTCTTTTAATTTAGTTACTCGAAAATAATACATTTTATATTGTTTTTGAAAACATAACAAAAAGAAATATCTAGTTACTTAAATTTTAAAATCTAGGGAGGGGCAGGGTCCCTCCCCCCCCCTCCCCCCCCCTTTCCTCATTTTGGTAGCGTCCACGATTAAAGCTGAAAAATATAGGTGGGGTTATTACATGCATAATTTGCCCTTATCCTCTATCAGGCGTGAATTCCAGTCTTTAGAAAAGTTACTTCTTCAAAAACAAAGTTTTCGTTGCAACATTTGATTTTTGATCCTGTAGCTGTAATTTAACATTTGAAGTCCACCGAGGTGGAGAATGCTTTGGGGCCTATAGCTACAATGGCTGTCGCCTCGAATGATCCTTATTATACATAGAAACAACAACAAGTCACAACAATTTTTATTTTTCATTACATATATTATATAACTACAATGGGACATACACAATTACATCCATGTCTTACCCAGGGACTCGAACCCGGGCCCTCGAGATGACAGCAGCCCTCATGTAGCTGTATTTCTGACTCCATGTCATGGGAGAATGAGAAGGAAGTTATCAACTCAACACACAGAAAGCATGTTTACTTTTCCGCCACTCGGAAAATAAGCGGGAGCAGTCGTTACGCTGTCGTTTTGTTATTCTATTTTTCCTTTTTGCAGGGCTCTTTTTATCTGTATATTAGTCACATTTTAATTAATTTTTAAATGGATATATATATAGCCGTAAGAGGGGTATAAGTGAGCCTTGTATTATACTTATTTTAATATTATAGCTTGGTACTTTGTATTCAGCCATTCATGCGATACTAACCACTTTCGATAAACCAGATCGCCACGTATAGAAATACTGTGGTATGGAAATAATGTTTTACAAGAAATCTTCGTGTATGACTAAAGATGAATTTTTACTATTTTTTAAAATAATAGCGATACGAATCTCTGTTTTAAAAACGGCGTGACACTTCACTTTTCAAATACATCCTAGAGAGAACTATTTTATTTTTTGATATTTTCATTAATACGTCTTTTTATTTTTGGGAAAAATCTAGTCATAATTTTCTGAATTTAAAAGAATCGTTATGTGCAGTTTCTTGTTTATACTTTTAAGAAGATATATGCATATATTTCCATTATGCATAAAAGTGATAGAAGGATTAAATTACTTCTTGATAATTAAACTCGTAAAAAGCTCAGTTTGGAGGTGGAAACGTTTTGTGAAGGGCCCTTGTTTTGAGGGGAAAAAGTTTGTGAAGGGTCCTTTAAAGGACCTAAGTTCTTTCTAAGCAGATCACTGTATTGGAATATCATTTTATGAGTAAGTAATTTGGTTTCTTTAAAAATCAAGCAGCTATAATCTTTTTAGGAACATAGATGCTTGATTAATACTCAGTGGAGGTGTAATATCTCTGGCAAATCTTTTAGCGGGGTTTAATGTCACTAGCTGCCATATTCGACTCATAAAATTAATTTAAAAAAAATTATATATTGTAGAATAATTTATAATACAGAATATGAAATATGGGAAAAATAATTTTAAAATTCTTTACATGTGTATAATTATTTTAAATAAAGTAATTTTTTCACAAAAAAACATTTAAAGACAAATTTAGAGCAATAATATTGTTCTATAGTGCATAACATCATTAAAAATTATATATAGATTCTTGGGGCCTTTAACAAACAGGGGTCGATGCAGGTTTTTATTCTTGGGTTCCATTATGTGACAATTAAAAGTTATTTTTGTGAAAAGTAATATTTTGTAACTATAGTTGAAATCCAGTAACTCAAATTCGGATCAAGAATTTATTAACAGAAACTTCTTTAAATTTCAGTTAAGGTTTTTGTTTCGCATTACCTGGTTTTATTTACTAATTACATATTTAAAATAGTTTATATGCAAAAGATGTTATGAAGTGGGCCTATTTTATTAAAAGGAATTTTGAGGATGGGCCCATTTTATTAAATTTATTTTTGTGAAGCGGCCCATTTTATTAAATTTATTTTTGTGAAGGAGCCCATTTTATTAAATTTATTTTTGTGAAGGGGCTCATTTTATAATATTTATTTTTGTGATGGGGCCTATTTTATTAAATAGACTTTTGTGAAAGGGCCCTAAAAAAACCCTCAAATTTTGCCTGGATCGATCCCTGCGTTTACCTCCTGTGTGTACAAAACAATTATTAAAAAGGACTGTTCTGTAATGGGTGAGAATCTTCCATGTTTTGAGCAGATTCGCATGTTTTATTGTGTATGTAAATTTTATTTGTGTAATTTTTTCTTGTTTGCATTGTTACTTTTATCATTTACAGGCTTAAAAGAAATAACTGATTTCATTCTGTGCTTGTTCAGTTCATATTGCTTAATATGTTTTTGAGTAGTAAATATTTAAAAAGTCATATTATTCACTGTCAGTTCAGCATTCGATTTCCTTGGGGGTCCGCTGGGACTGTTCTGTACCACCAGAAATTCAATTGGACCACTAATTTGAAAAATTTTATAATCTGCAGGACCAGTAACTCCCCCCCCCCCTCTCTGACAGGTAAACATAAACTTTCCTCTCCCTGCCAAAACTGCAACTAAACACATATCGCATAACTTTATTTTATTTAAAAAAACAAAGAAAATTCGATTAAATCTTAGTCAGATGAAGTAATTGTCACTCAAAGGGTTAAAGGGATGAAATAGAATTTTATGTAGCAGACCAGTGATGAATGTGGACAAATAAATTCTCATGCTTACTGTTCCTTGGGACCAGTGGCTTTTTTATGTCAATTCTACTACTGGTCAGTTGGTGTTTTTTATATTTGTTTTTAGATCTTTTTGTCAACTTGATTTAATCGTGTAAAAAGTGTTCATTTTTATTACGTGCCTCCTTCATTTTTTTAACATTAATATTACATTACATATGCAGTGTTGATTAGAAAAAAGGACTGCCGGGCGGGAATTTTTCAAAAAAGAAACACTAGGGGAGAGTTGGGAGGAATGGGACAGTGGGAGGAGTGGGACAGCAGCATTTATGTCCAAAATAACTGTTAGAATTAAGTTCTAGTTTGTCCACTAGATAAAGCATCTATAGCTTCATGTTTGATTCTAATTGTTACACCAGCTGTATTATTGTTTGTATTTAAAAGGGAAAATTTTATTTTCATACCTCAGAAGTAAGTACAAATTCTTATTCTTTCAATGATTTTTTTCAATTATATTATATTTAAAATAAAAATATTATAATTGTATAATAAACTTAAAGATATAGTGTTTGTAAACTAGCAGCCAAATAAAGCATAAATGTAGCATGATATATATAATAAGCCTTTTTAAAAAATATTCAGCAGAGGGAGGAATGGGACATGTTCTCAAACACATTTGAGTCCTTCCGATATGCACCCTTATCCCAAAGCATTTCCACAAAAACTATAAAGAAAGACAGAAAAAAGGAAAGATAAAAAAATCATCACTGACACACCAGAAAAAGAAGAAATTGAAAAAATAGCCGCTGATAAAAAGCAGAAGAGATTGTGTAAAAAGAAAACTCTTAAGGTGAAAAGGAAGAAACAGAAAAAAGCAAATGAATTATCTGATGATTCCATTGATGGGAAATTTTTGTTGCATGACTGTACAGATGAAGACTTTTGATTTGATTACTCACAATGATAATGAAATTGCTGAAGAATTTGATTGGTTAACTGATGATCCAAAATTAGGATAAATGACTTTGTAATTGTTAAAATTTTGATGAAGAAGACAGTTGTTTATTATATTGGCAGAGTTGAGGATATAGACAGTGATAAGGAGTTTATCACATTTGGTGTGGGACAAAAATGTTAACATTTTAAAACGTGCAAATAAAAGCCAGTTGTTTGTATTTCACAGCGTTTGTATTTTTTAAACATAGCTTAAGTAACATACTATTAGATTTTTATAAGCTATACTCTTGGTAAAACATAAGTAGTGAATTAAAAAATAAATTGTGAAATCTGTCCCACTCCTCCCAACTCTCCCCTATTCTAAAAAAGGGCACACTTGTACATTATTCACAAAAATATTTTGAACTGGTTTGTTTAGAGTCCCTAGAGTTTGCGATATTTTACCGCGATCAGTTGAATTGCCACAGGGAGCATAGGAAGTGTTAAAAAGAGCAGAAGGGTTTAAAAGAGCTTTGCCATGCACAAAAAAGAAAAAAAAAAAAGGCTGCCGGCGCTGCGCCCTGCTAAAGCGGCTTAGACTCAATGCTAATATACATGGATTCATATCATAAAAGGGTGAAAAACAAGATTTCTTTCTTTCTTTTTTTTTTTTTTTTTTTTTCCTATTTAAGAGGCAGATAATAAAAATGCACACCTGCATTCTTTTTTATATTGAAATCTTCTTTAAAAGAAATATCCATAAGCAAATGTAAATAAAAAAAAAAAAAAAAAATACAAATTCACAATAACACTGTCTTAACAAATTAATTATTCAGAAACATATTAAGCAGTATGAATAACAATAGAGTAGTAATCACTTATTTCATTTTATTCTACAATTATATTAAAAATGCCTTCAACAGTGTGGATCTCTAGAAAAAAAATACTGCCAGCTGGACACTTAAAAAAAAAAAAACACTCAAGAACCTTGTTCACTGAAAATATTTTGCATTTAGTCCTTTTTTATTTTGACCTTTTTAATTTTGTGATATTTTCCTGCAACTGATGAAATTTCTTGATTTTCTTCCCTGTTGACTGACGAATTATGTTTTTCTCCTGTAACTGTTTGACGAATTTCACATTTTTTTCTGCAGCCAACTGTAAAATTTCACGATTGTTTCTCATGATTGCCTGCTGAATTTCATGTTGTTTTCCTGTGACCAATTGACGAATTTCACAATATTTTAAAGCAATCGACTGAAGGGTTTCTAGATTTTTTTTTTCCCATTAATCGACGGTTGAATTTCTCAGTTTTTTTTCAGGTGATTCAATGAGAATTTTTGCAATTTTTTCCCCGCAACCAACTGATAAATTTTGTGATATTTTATTTCAGAACAAATGTTTTGTAATCCCACATCTGCCATCTTGGATTATTTTCTTGGCGTGAATTAAAAATGTTTTTTAATTAATAGTTATAATGATTATATTTCAGTTTTTTCAATGTTATATTAATCTATCAACAATATTTAACCATTGGCGACATTTACTACTTGGCGAAAAAGGAGTTTTCATGCAAGAAAAAAATCAAAGATGGCAAATGCGGGATTATAATACATCTGAACCATACCGATTGGCGTATATTGCATTTTTCCTTGCGGCTGATTGGCAAAACTCGTGTGATTTTTTTCACATATCCGGTTTATGAATTTTGCCGATTTTCTTCTTAGCTAATCAACAAACTTCATTTTTTCCCATAAACAGTTGTTGAATTTTTTTTTTCATATGGTCGCTGACTGAATTTCACAGATTTTCTCTGCGGCTGATCAAAGAATTTCATTCCCAAAGCTGAATACTTTGCAATGTTCTGCAATGTACTTCAGCTAATCAAATATTCTGTGTGAATTTAAAAAAAAAAAGTCACAGGAAAATTTTCTTTATATATGAAGAAGTGCAATTGCATCTTTTATAGAAATGCAAAAGACATTTCATAAAACCCTGACATACTCACGCGAATGAAATTATTGGTGAATTTTGTGATTTCTCCCCCCCCCCCCCCTAATCGAATGGTAATTTAGCGGGGTTTTTTTCCAACAATCGATTGATGATTTTCGAATTATTTCAGATTTTTCCCTCTGTCAACTGGCGAATTTGGCCTTTTTTCTCTGACCAAATCGATGAATTTCACAATTTTTCTCCTGCGATTGGGTGAAGAATTTTGATATATTTTCCACAATTCATTGACGAATTTTGCATTTTTTAACCACGACAGGTGGGTGAATTTTGTGATATTTTTCATTAACTTTTTGGCGAAAATCGTAGTTATTTTTCACATGACCAATCCATGAATTTCATGTTTTTTTACCGAAGACTGATTGGAAATGTTCCAATTTTTTCTTGCGACAGATGGAAACAATCGTTGGTTTTTTCCACGACTGATCGAAGAATTTCGTGAATTTTCTGACAATTTCAGAGTTTTTTTTACATGCGACTGATAAGCGAATTTCATTATGTTTTCTTTTTACTGATTAGCAAATTTTTTCTCTTTTTCGTGTAAACGGTTGGTAAAAAATCCTTTTTTTCTGCAACCGATCGACGAATTTCGCATTCTACTGCGACAGATCGGTGAATATCGTGATTATTTTCTCACGGTCTACTGGTGAACTTTGTCGCTTTTCTGCGACTGATTGGCCAAATCTTCATGGGTTTTTTTTTGCACGACTGATCGACTAATTCTATTTTTTTTCGATAATACACCGACGAATTTCACTTTTTTTTTTTTCCTGTAACCGATTTTAAAATTTTGCGATATTTCCCTTGAACCAGTAAGCAAGTCTTGACACAGATTGGAGAAAGTCGTGAGTTTTTTTCCGCTACTGATCTACGAATTTCGCAGATTCTTCTGACAATCTTCACGATTTTTTTTTTAACCGCAACCGATTGACAATTTTCACGAATTTTTCCTTTTAACATAGCAAATTTTGAGGCTTTTTCTTGCGAACGATTAGAGAAGATCGTAGTTTTTTTTTCGCTGTTTCTTCTAGAGGTGCACTGACAAATTTTGCGTTTTTTTACCTGCAACCGATTGGCGAAAATCGTGGATTTTTTTCTCGCAACTGTTCGTCGAATTTTGTATGTTTTTCCACAGCAAGCTAAAGGATTTCATTAATTGTTCTCCATGACTGACGAATTGAACGAGTTTTCTTGCGACCGATTGATGAATTTTGCAATTTTTTTAAATAAACGATTAAAGAGTTTGCCATTTTTTTTTTTTTCCTTGCCATTGAGTGACAAATTTCGCAATTTTTCCTACAATTGAATGGTGGATTTTCGTGAAAATGAAAATTTGAAATGTTCTGCAGTGAAGTCAATGTATGGCACATTTATAATCATATTCTGCTTTGGGGAATTTTATTATGTCTTACTTTTCAGATTTTTTTTTTATTGCAGTATTTTCATCATTTTAGATTGAATTTTTTTTACAGAGCCTTTCGATAAATATTATTTGTAATATATAAAAATTTCAAGGGGGGGGGGCACAATACTAGTCCCAAAGAGGGGCACTTTTCTAACTTTTACCGACACCTGTCATATAACATACTGTTGGAAAGACGTGTGACCTCTTATTCATGTTATGTGCATCTGATGCCCCTCTGCCTACTTTGCTCCCTCTGAGGGGGCAGTTTTCTAAATTTTGCCGAAACCCCTCATGTGACATATTGTCGAAACGGCCTGTGACTACTTATTCATGTTATACACATCCGATGTCCCTGCCCCCACTTTGCTCCTCCTAAGGGGGCACTTTTCTAAATTTTGCTAACACCCCTCATGTAACATATTGTAGGAAAGGCCTGTGACCACTTATTCATGTTTAGTGATGGGCGATTCTCGAAAATTCGACAATCGAGAAAAATCGTCATCGTAAAAAATCACAATCGATACAGCCATCGATTAATTCCTAGAATCTACAATCGAGATGTTTTACAATCGATTATAACGAGAGAAGCTAAAAACAATTGTTGGAAAATTTAGCTATTATTCTGGCCGAAAATTTCATAGTAGTGATAGGGTTAGCCCGATAATTCTGCTATCGCAATTATTTGCTCCTGATTTATGCTGAAGGGGTTACTTCAGTCAAGTGAAAAGACCTGCTCGCTAATGCTAATCTTATGGAAGAAATTTATAAAGCTATCTCATTTGAATTTCAGTATTTTAAAATGATTTTGTTTGCATTGGAATAAATTCCCCTTTCTTCTTTATGAAACTGCAATGTCCAAATCGCGTAACTATGGTGCCTTTGAATCAAATAACCCTTCTACTTTTTAGATAACTCCAAAAAGTTTGATACAGTTTAAAGTTCCCCTAAATGTCAAATGCTGTGGAATTTCCCCATTGATCGAAAACAAAAGTTTCTTTCGAAAAACGTAAGGATAGTAAGATAAAGATACCTGCCAAGAGGGAACCTGTCTAACACGGAAACTGTTTTCCAGTACCTAGCGATTCCAACATGACTCTTTAAGTCTGTATCGAAATCCAAAGTAGCTACTTTATGACACATTTAAAAACTCATTTTTTATTTTAAACGCATTAGCTAGAATCGATTAGCATTTCCCTCTTTTCGATAAAGGCAAAAGGTTTGATACAAATTAAAGTTCCCTAAATGTCTAAAGTGTGTCTAATGCTGTGGAATTTCTCCGTTTATCAAGAAACATAAGAATAACCAGACAAATATAACTGTTAAGAGGAAACCTGTCTAACACGGAAATTGTTTTCCAGTGCCTAACGACTCCAATATGACTCTTCAAGTCTGTATCGAAATCCAAAGTAGCTAGTTTCTGACACATTTGCTAGCTTCTTTTTTTATTTTAGGCGCATTAGCTAGAATCGATTAGCATTTTCTTCTTTTCGATAAAGGCAGAAGGTTTGGTACAAGTTAAAGTTCCCTAAATATCTAAAGTGTGTCTAATGCTGTTGAATTTCTCCGTTTATCGAAAACAAAGGAGTATTATCAAAAAATAGAAAGATAAACAGACAAATATATCCGCTAATATGGAATTCTATAACTAAAATAAAACTTCAGTGGACTTCATTTTTGGTATTTTGGATAATTTTAATCTTCCAATCCTTACCAACGTGGTATTAGATGATAGGTCTGGAAAAAGTAGAAGGAACGCCCCCCCCCCCACCGCAGGGGCATTAAGCCCCAAATTGACAGTAGGGCAGACCAAGGATGAAACCAACAACTTCATGTAAGAGAGGACTAGGAGAAGTTGAGAATGGTAAAAAAACCAAACCATTGAATAAGAAAAAAAAAAAAAAGAACAAGTGAAGCGTGTGATTAGAGCCAGACAAATGAAGAGGGGCCCGATGGGCCACAGCTGGTCCAGAATGAGTGCCCAAGTAGTCAGAATGGATCAAGAACTTGGAGAATAGTATCTACAATGAAGAAAAACAATGAGACAAAATATTATGAAAAACAGATGAAAAATACCAATAGCCTGAGGCTAAAAGTAAAATGTCTCACTGGGCGGTGTCCCCTGGTGGTAGTAAAAATAAAATTGATACGAGAAGATAGGGAAGAGTAAAAAGACTTTATTTTGTGAATTTTATAATTTTTGGACAAACAGTATACTAAAGGTTTGAAGAAACAAAATGTTAAAGCTCCCTCTTGAGGCGAAGAAAGGAGTTAAAATTAAGAAACATATGTCCATATTTTTTCTTCGATTTTAGACACAATTTGATGTTAGTCTTATAATTTCCCTATGAGTGGAAGATACCGTACCAGAGTACGGAAAAAACCGCCGCTAAGTATCCCAGGTAAAAAAATCAGAGAAAAACCTTTAAAAATTTTGAGATTTTGCAGCCATTTTGAAGGTTTCAACGGGTATCTTTAAGGCAAATGAAAACTAAAGGTTATCTTAAGAGAAATATACCTCTTTTTAAAAGATTTCATACAGGTTTATTTCTGTAAGTTATAACCTCCAAATTACCTTCAATGACGTAGAAGATTTTCGTGAAATCACATGAGGTATGTTGAAGGAAAATGAAAATTGTTTCTTTACCAGGTAACATGAAGGTTTTACTTAAAGGTTTTATTATTGCACATTATGGTATCTAAGATTTTGATATGCCCGCATTTCCTCATTAATATTTTTAATTTATTTCGAAATTAATATATTAGATAATTCCCGGAAATCTAACGTCTTCCTCCGGTTCAGTCAAAAATTCTTAACTCCCCCTCGTTAAAATTTCTAATTAATATTTAAAATTACCATTTTAAATAGCGATATAAAAATCCCATTCTAGAAATAAAAGTCCCCCTCGTTGAGATTTTTAATTACCATTTAAAACAGTATTTTTTAATTCCCTACAAATCCCTTCAAAAAGAAAGAAAAATCTCGAAATTATTTTGAAGAGTCTACTAGTTAAAATTTTTAATTACCCCATTTATGAAGTTATTACGAGCAACAATTTCACCTCTAACACGCTCAAAAATTTCAATCTCCGAAAATTCCCCTAAAAAGAAAAACAAATCACGAAATTTTTTCGAAGCCCTTTTTGACCTTAAATTTGCCACAATTTTTTCTAATATTATAACCAGTAACAATTTCACCTCTAACTCTAACAAGCTCAAAAATTTCAATCTCAAAATATTCCCCCTAAAACGAAAAAAAATAATCACGAAAGTATTTCAAAGTCCCCTTTTTATCCTAAAATTTGTCATAAATTTCTCTTAAATTACCACCAGTAAAAATATAACCCTTCGAAGTCTAACACATACAAAAAATGCACCCTAAAAAAAAAAAAAAAAAAAAAAAAAAAAAAAAAAAATCTCCAAATTATTTCAAAGTCCCTTTCATTAATATTTAAAATCGTATTCAAACACGCACAAAAAATATTTTAGTTAAATTTCAAAATCTAACGAGGGCCCTCAATTTCCCTTCTCCCTTTTCTAAAAATATCTTATTTAGTTTTTCATTTTAAGTTTTTCGAAAAGAATATATTTTACTGTGCTCTTCTAAATCAGACAAAAAAAAGAAAGAAATTTTAGTTAATTAAATTTCAAAATGCAGGAAGGGATACAATGCACTCCGCCCCCCCCCCCCCCCCACTTCCACCATGCCACTCCTGTCGTCCTAGCTCAAAATCCTTAGTTCCTCTTCAAAACCACCCCACCAGTGGCCGAGAGGTTCTGCTCTCAAAGCTGGTAGACGGGAGATGCTGGGTTCGAACCCAATCGCGCCCGTCGGCCTAGTCGTTCGGAGTTTTTTTCGTGGTTTTCTTCGAACCTTGGATTTCTTTGCTTAAATACGGATTAGCTTCCCTTTGAAAGACCCCAGGCAACCCCCCTTCGGCCCAATATCCCAAGTGTAGACAATTGGCCATCATAAAACAACACAAACAGCACCTCTTTAAAAAAGAAACTAAGAATTTTGCACAACTGACATTAAAGAAAAGAGGCTCTTTTAATTTAGTTACTCGAAAATAATACATTTTATATTGTTTTTGAAAACATAACAAAAAGAAATATCTAGTTACTTAAATTTTAAAATCTAGGGAGGGGCAGGGTCCCTCCCCCCCCCCCCCTTTCCTCATTTTGGTAGCGTCCACGATTAAAGCTGAAAAATATAGGTGGGGTTATTACATGCATAATTTGCCCTTATCCTCTATCAGGCGTGAATTCCAGTCTTTAGAAAAGTTACTTCTTCAAAAACAAAGTTTTCGTTGCAACATTTGATTTTTGATCATGTAGCTGTAATTTAACATTTGAAGTCCACCGAGGTGGAGAATGCTTTGGGGCCTATAGCTACAATGGCTGTCGCCTCGAATGATCCTTATTATACATAGAAACAACAACAAGTCACAACAATTTTTATTTTTCATTACATATATTATATAACTACAATGGGACATACACAATTACATCCATGTCTTACCCAGGGACTCGAACCCGGGCCCTCGAGATGACAGCAGCCCTCATGTAGCTGTATTTCTGACTCCATGTCATGGGAGAATGAGAAGGAAGTTATCAACTCAACACACAGAAAGCATGTTTACTTTTCCGCCACTCGGAAAATAAGCGGGAGCAGTCGTTACGCTGTCGTTTTGTTATTCTATTTTTCCTTTTTGCAGGGCTCTTTTTATCTGTATATTAGTCACATTTTAATTAATTTTTAAATGGATATATATATAGCCGTAAGAGGGGTATAAGTGAGCCTTGTATTATACTTATTTTAATATTATAGCTTGGTACTTTGTATTCAGCCATTCATGCGATACTAACCACTTTCGATAAACCAGATCGCCACGTATAGAAATACTGTGGTATGGAAATAATGTTTTACAAGAAATCTTCGTGTATGACTAAAGATGAATTTTTACTATTTTTTAAAATAATAGCGATACAAATCTCTCAGTTTTAAAAACGGCGTGACACTTCACTTTTCAAATACATCCTAGAGAGAACTATTTTATTTTTTGATATTTTCATTAATACGTCTTTTTATTTTTGGGAAAAATCTAGTCATAATTTTCTGAATTTAAAAGAATCGTTATGTGCAGTTTCTTGTTTATACTTTTAAGAAGATATATGCATATATTTCCATTATGCATAAAAGTGATAGAAGGATTAAATTACTTCTTGATAATTAAACTCGTAAAAAGCTCAGTTTGGAGGTGGAAACGTTTTGTGAAGGGCCCTTGTTTTGAGGGGAAAAAGTTTGTGAAGGGTCCTTTAAAGGACCTAAGTTCTTTCTAAGCAGATCACTGTATTGGAATATCATTTTATGAGTAAGTAATTTGGTTTCTTTAAAAATCAAGCAGCTATAATCTTTTTAGGAACATAGATGCTTGATTAATACTCAGTGGAGGTGTAATATCTCTGGCAAATCTTTTAGCGGGGTTTAATGTCACTAGCTGCAATATTCGACTCATAAAATTAATTTAAAAAAAATTATATATTGTAGAATAATTTATAATACAGAATATGAAATATGGGAAAAATAATTTTAAAATTCTTTACATGTGTATAATTATTTTAAATAAAGTAATTTTTTCACAAAAAAACATTTAAAGACAAATTTAGAGCAATAATATTGTTCTATAGTGCATAACATCATTAAAAATTATATATAGATTCTTGGGGCCTTTAACAAACAGGGGTCGATGCAGGTTTTTATTCTTGGGTTCCATTATGTGAAAATTAAAAGTTATTTTTGTGAAAAGTAATATTTTGTAACTATAGTTGAAATCCAGTAACTCAAATTCGGATCAAGAATTTATTAACAGAAACTTCTTTAAATTTCAGTTAAGGTTTTTGTTTCGCATTACCTGGTTTTATTTACTAATTACATATTTAAAATAGTTTATATGCAAAAGATGTTATGAAGTGGGCCTATTTTATTAAAAGGAATTTTGAGGATGGGCCCATTTTATTAAATTTATTTTTGTGAAGCGGCCCATTTTATTAAATTTATTTTTGTGAAGGAGCCCATTTTATTAAATTTATTTTTGTGAAGGGGCTCATTTTATAATATTTATTTTTGTGATGGGGCCTATTTTATTAAATAGACTTTTGTGAAAGGGCCCTAAAAAAACCCTCAAATTTTGCCTGGATCGATCCCTGCGTTTACCTCCTGTGTGTACAAAACAATTATTAAAAAGGACTGTTCTGTAATGGGTGAGAATCTTCCATGTTTTGAGCAGATTCGCATGTTTTATTGTGTATGTAAATTTTATTTGTGTAATTTTTTCTTGTTTGCATTGTTACTTTTATCATTTACAGGCTTAAAAGAAATAACTGATTTCATTCTGTGCTTATATTGCTTAATATGTTTTTGAGTAGTAAATATTTAAAAAGTCATATTATTCACTGTCAGTTCAGCATTCGATTTCCTTGGGGGTCCGCTGGGACTGTTCTGTACCACCAGAAATTCAATTGGACCACTAATTTGAAAAATTTTATAATCTGCAGGACCAGTAACTCCCCCCCCCCCCCCCCTCTCTGACAGGTAAACATAAACTTTCCTCTCCCTGCCAAAACTGCAACTAAACACATATCGCATAACTTTATTTTATTTAAAAAAACAAAGAAAATTCGATTAAATCTTAGTCAGATGAAGTAATTAATTGTCACTCAAAGGGTTAAAGGGATGAAATAGAATTTTCTGTAGCAGACCAGTGATGAATGTGGACAAATAAATTCTCATGCTTACTGTTCCTTGGGACCAGTGGCTTTTTTATGTCAATTCTACTACTGGTCAGTTGGTGTTTTTTATATTTGTTTTTAGATCTTTTTGTCAACTTGATTTAATCGTGTAAAAAGTGTGCATTTTTATTACGTGCCTCCTTCATTTTTTTAACATTAATATTACATTACATATGCAGTGTTGACTAGAAAAAAGGACTGCCGGGCGGGAATTTTTCAAAAAAGAAACACTAGGGGAGAGTTGGGAGGAATGGGACAGTGGGAGGAGTGGGACAGCAGCATTTATGTCCAAAATAACTGTTAGAATTAAGTTCTAGTTTGTCCACTAGATAAAGCATCTATAGCTTCATGTTTGATTCTAATTGTTACACCAGCTGTATTATTGTTTGTATTTAAAAGGGAAAATTTTATTTTCATACCTCAGAAGTAAGTACAAATTCTTATTCTTTCAATGATTTTTTTCAATTATATTATATTTAAAATAAAAATATTATAATTGTATAATAAACTTAAAGATATAGTGTTTGTAAACTAGCAGCCAAATAAAGCATAAATGTAGCATGATATATATAATAAGCCTTTTTAAAAAATATTCAGCAGAGGGAGGAATGGGACATGTTCTCAAACACATTTGAGTCCTTCCGATATGCACCCTTATCCCAAAGCATTTCCACAAAAACTATAAAGAAAGACAGAAAAAAGGAAAGATAAAAAAATCATCACTGACACACCAGAAAAAGAAGAAATTGAAAAAATAGCCGCTGATAAAAAGCAGAAGAGATTGTGTAAAAAGAAAACTCTTAAGGTGAAAAGGAAGAAACAGAAAAAAGCAAATGAATTATCTGATGATTCCATTGATGGGAAATTTTTGTTGCATGACTCTACAGATGAAGACTTTTGATTTGATTACTCACAATGATAATGAAATTGCTGAAGAATTTGATTGGTTAACTGATGATCCAAAATTAGGATAAATGACTTTGTAATTGTTAAAATTTTGACGAAGAAGACAGTTATTTATTATATTGGCAGAGTTGAGGATATAGACAGTGATAAGGAGTTTATCACATTTGGTGTGGGACAAAAATGTTAACATTTTAAAATGTGCAAATAAAAGCCAGTTGTTTGTATTTCACAGCGTTTGTATTTTTTAAACATAGCTTAAGTAACATACTATTAGATTTTTATAAGCTATACTCTTGGTAAAACATAAGTAGTGAATTAAAAAATAAATTGTGAAATCTGTCCCACTCCTCCCAACTCTCCCCTATTCTAAAAAAGGGCACACTTGTACATTATTCACAAAAATATTTTGAACTGGTTTGTTTAGAGTCCCTAGAGTTTGCGATATTTTACCGCGATCAGTTGAATTGCCACAGGGAGCATAGGAAGTGTTAAAAAGAGCAGAAGGGTTTAAAAGAGCTTTGCCATGCACAAAAAAGAAAAAAAAAGGCTGCCGGCACTGCGCCCTGCTAAAGCGGCTTAGACTCAATGCTAATATACATGGATTCATATCATAAAAGGGTGAAAAACAAGATTTCTTTCTTTCTTTTTTTTTTTTTTTTTTTCCTATTTAAGAGGCAGATAATAAAAATGCACACCTGCATTCTTTTTTATATTGAAATCTTCTTTAAAAGAAATATCCATAAGCAAATGTAAAAAAAAAAAAAAAAAATACAAATTCACAATGATAACACTGTCTTAACAAATTAATTATTCAGAAACATATTAAGCAGTATGAATAACAATAGAGTAGTAATCACTTATTTCATTTTATTCTACAATTATATTAAAAATGCCTTCAACAGTGTGGATCTCTAGAAAAAAATTACTGCCAGCTGGACACTTAAAAAAAAAAAAACCCTCAAGAACCTTGTTGACTGAAAATATTTTGCATTTAGTCCTTTTTTATTTTGACCTTTTTAATTTTGTGATATTTTCCTGCAACTGATGAAATTTCTTGATTTTCTTCCCTGTTGACTGACGAATTATGTTTTTCTCCTGTAACTGTTTGACGAATTTCACATTTTTTTCTGCAGCCAACTGTAAAATTTCACGATTGTTTCTCATGATTGCCTGCTGAATTTCATGTTGTTTTCCTGTGACCAATTGACGAATTTCACAATATTTTAAACCAATCGACTGAAGGGTTTCTAGATTTTTTTTTCCCATTAATCGACGGTTGAATTTCTCAGTTTTTTTTCAGGTGATTCAATGAGAATTTTTGCAATTTTTTCCCCGCAACCAACTGATAAATTTTGTGATATTTTATTTCAGAACAAATGTTTTGTAATCCCACATCTGCCATCTTGGGTTATTTTCTTGGCGTGAATTAAAAATGTTTTTTAATTAATAGTTATAATGATTATATTTCAGTTTTTTCAATGTTAATCTATCAACAATATTTAACCATTGGCGACATTTACTACTTGGCGAAAAAGGAGTTTTCATGCAAGAAAAAAATCAAAGATGGCAAATGCGGGATTATAATACATCTAAACCATACCGATTGGCGTATATTGCATTTTTCCTTGCGGCTGATTGGCAAAACTCGTGTGATTTTTTTCACATATCCGGTTTATGAATTTTGCCGATTTTCTTCTTAGCTAATCAACAAACTTCATTTTTTCCCATAAACAGTTGTTGAATTTTTTTTTTTCATATGGTCGCTGACTGAATTTCACAGATTTTCTCTGCGGCTGATCAAAGAATTTCATTCCCAAAGCTGAATACTTTGCAATGTACTTCAGCTAATCAAATATTCTGTGTGAATTTAAAAAAAAAAAGTCACAGGAAAATTTTCTTTATATATGAAGAAGTGCAATTGCATCTTTTATAGAAATGCAAAAGACATTTCATAAAACCCTGACATACTCACGCGAATGAAATTATTAGTGAATTTTGTGATTTCTTTCCCCCCCCCCTAATCGAATGGTAATTTAGCGGGGTTTGCATTTTTTAACCACGACAGGTGGGTGAATTTTGTGATATTTTTCATTAACTTTTTGGCGAAAATCGTAGTTATTTTTCACATGACCAATCCATGAATTTCATGTTTTTTTACCGAAGACTGATTGGCAAATGTTCCAATTTTTTCTTGCGACAGATGGAAACAATCGTCGGTTTTTTCCACGACTGATCGAAGAATTTCGTGAATTTTCTGACAACTTCAGAGTTTTTTTTACATGCGACTGATAAGCGAATTTCATTATATTTTCTTTTTACTGATTAGCAAATTTTTTCTCTTTTTCGTGTAAACGGTTGGTAAAAAATCCTTTTTTTCTGCAACCGATCGACGAATTTCGCATTCTACTGCGACAGATCGGTGAATATCGTGATTATTTTCTCACGGTCTACTGGTGAACTTTGTCGCTTTTCTGCGACTGATTGGCCAAATCTTCATGGGTTTTTTTTTGCACGACTGATCGACTAATTCTATTTTTTTTCGATAATACACCGACGAATTTCACTTTTTTTTTTTTCCTGTAACCGATTTTAAAATTTTGCGATATTTCCCTTGAACCAGTAAGCAAGTCTTGACACAGATTGGAGAAAGTCGTGAGTTTTTTTCCGCTACTGATCTACGAATTTCGCAGATTCTTCTGACAATCTTCACGATTTTTTTTTTAACCGCAACCGATTGACAATTTTCACGAATTTTTCCTTTTAACATAGCAAATTTTGAGGCTTTTTCTTGCGAACGATTAGAGAAGATCGTAGTTTTTTTTTCGCTGTTTCTTCTAGAGGTGCACTGACAAATTTTGCGTTTTTTTTACCTGCAACCGATTGGCGAAAATCGTGGATTTTTTTCTCGCAACTGTTCGTCGAATTTTGTATGTTTTTCCACAGCAAGCTAAAGGATTTCATTAATTGTTCTCCATGACTGACGAATTGAACGAGTTTTCTTGCGACCGATTGATGAATTTTGCAATCTTTTTAAATAAACGATTAAAGAGTTTGCCATTTTTTTTTTTTTTTTTTTTCCTTGCCATTGAGTGACAAATTTCGCAATTTTTCCTACAATTGAATGGTGGATTTTCGTGAAAATGAAAATTTGAAATGTTCTGCAGTGAAGTCAATGTATGGCACATTTATAATCATATTCTGCTTTGGGGAATTTTATTATGTCTTACTTTTCAGATTTTTTTTTTATTGCAGTATTTTCATCATTTTAGATTGAATTTTTTTTACGGAGCCTTTCGATAAATATTATTTGTAATATATAAAAATTTCAAGGGGGGGGGGAGACACAATACTAGTCCCAAAGAGGGGCACTTTTCTAACTTTTACCGACACCTGTCATATAACATACTGTTGGAAAGACGTGTGACCTCTTATTCATGTTATGCGCATCTGATGCCCCTCTGCCTACTTTGCTCCCTCTGAGGGGGCAGTTTTCTAAATTTTGCCGAAACCCCTCATGTGACATATTGTCGAAACGGCCTGTGACTACTTATTCATGTTATACACATCCGATGTCCCTGCCCCCACTTTGCTCCTCCTAAGGGGGCACTTTTCTAAATTTTGCTAACACCCCTCATGTAACATATTGTAGGAAAGGCCTGTGACCACTTATTCATGTTTAGTGATGGGCGATTCTCGAAAATTCGACAATCGAGAAAAATCGTCATCGTAAAAAATCACAATCGATACAGCCATCGATTAATTCCTAGAATCTACAATCGAGATGTTTTACAATCGATTATAACGAGAGAAGCTAAAAACAATTGTTGGAAAATTTAGCTATTATTCTGGCCGAAAATTTCATAGTAGTGATAGGGTTTGCCCGATAATTCTGCTATCGCAATTATTTGCTCCTGATTTATGCTGAAGGGGTTACTTCAGTCAAGTGAAAAGACCTACTCGGGCTAATCTTATGGAAGAAATTTATAAAGCTATCTCATTTAAATTTCAGTATTTTAAAATGATTTTGTTTGCATTGGAATAAATTCCCCTTTCTTCTTTATGAAACTGCAATGTCCAAATCGCGTAACTATGGTGCCTTTGAATCAAATAACCCTTCTACTTTTTAGATAACTCCAAAAAGTTTGATACAGTTTAAAGTTCCCCTAAATGTCAAATGCTGTGGAATTTCCCCATTGATCGAAAACAAAAGTTTCTTTCGAAAAACGTAAGGATAGTAAGATAAAGATACCTGCCAAGAGGGAACCTGTCTAACACGGAAACTGTTTTCCAGTACCTAGCGATTCCAACATGACTCTTTAAGTCTGTATCGAAATCCAAAGTAGCTACTTTATGACACATTTAAAAACTCATTTTTTATTTTAAACGCATTAGCTACCGGGTGTCCCAAAAAGGACTGACTGATTTTAAAATTCAATAACTTGTAAACGGTGACAGATATTTAAAAATTTTTTGCAGGAGGGTTATGCATAAGGTCAAAAGTTTTTTTTACAGTGATTTTCAATTTTAGTTCGAATTACAAACAATAGATGGCACTGCGATCGATAGACGCTAAATTCAGGCTCGATTTTTGGTACTTCGTGGCCCGGATAATACATTTCCATCTCCTTTTTCCGCATAGAACAAGAAAAAGGACCAAAAATCGAGCCTGTATTTAGCGACTATTGCTTACAGCGCCATCTATTGTTTGTAATTCGAACTAAAATCGAAAATCACTGTAATAAAACTTTTGACCTTATGCATAAACCTCCTGCAAGAAGTTTTTAAATATCTGTCACCGTTTGCAAGTTATTGAATTTTAAAATCAGTCAGTCCTTTTTGGGACACCCGGTAGAATCGATTAGCATTTCCCTCTTTTCGATAAAGGCAAAAGGTTTGATACAAATTAAAGTTCCCTAAATGTCTAAAGTGTGTCTAATGCTGTGGAATTTCTCCGTTTATCAAGAAACATAAGAATAACCAGACAAATATAACTGTTAAGAGGAAACCTGTCTAACACGGAAATTGTTTTCCAGTGCCTAACGATTCCAATATGACTCTTCAAATCTGTATCGAAATCCAAAGTAGCTAGTTTCTGACACATTTGCTAGCTTCTTTTTTTATTTTAGGCGCATTAGCTAGAATCGATTAGCATTTTCTTCTTTTCGATAAAGGCAGAAGGTTTGGTACAAGTTAAAGTTCCCTAAATATCTAAAGTGTGTCTAATGCTGTTGAATTTCTCCGTTTATCGAAAACAAAGGAGTATTATCAAAAAATAGAAAGATAAACAGACAAATATATCCGCTAATAGGGAATTCTATAACTAAAATAAAACTTAAGTGGACTTCATTTTTGGTATTTTGGATAATTTTAATCTTCCAATCCTTACCAACGTGGTATTAGATGATAGGTCTGGAAAAAGTAGAAGGAACGCCCCCCCCCCTCCCCACCGCAGGGGCATTAAGCCCCAAATTGACAGTAGGGCAGACCAAGGATGAAACCAACAACTTCATGTAAGAGAGGACTAGGAGAAGTTGAGAATGGTAAAAAAACCAAACCATTGAATAAGGAAAAAAAAAAAAAAAGAACAAGTGAAGCGTGTGATTAGAGCCAGACAAATGAAGAGGGCCCCGATGGGCCACAGCTGGTCCAGAATGAGTGCCCAAGTAGTCAGAATGGATCAAGATCTTGGAGAATAGTATCTACAATGAAGAAAAACAATGAGACAAAATATTATGAAAAACAGATGAAAAATACCAATAGCCTGAGGCTAAAAGTAAAATGTCTCACTGGGCGGTGTCCCCTGGTGGTAGTAAAAATAAAATTGATACGAGAAGATAGGGAAGAGTGAAAAGACTTTATTTTGTGAATTTTATAATTTTTGGACAAACAGTATACTAAAGGTTTGAAGAAACAAAATGTTAAAGCTCCCTCTTGAGGCGAAGAAAGGATTTAAAATTAAGAAACATATGTCCATATTTTTTATTCGATTTTAGACACAATTTGATGTTAGTCTTATAATTTCCCTATGAGTGGAAGATACCGTACCAGAGTACGGAAAAAACCGCTGCTAAGTATATTCCTTTAGAGCATTTTAAGCGCAGGGGTCTAAAATTCGGTGGATTGACAAAAGAAAGGTAGATTTAGAAAGGTTATGAGATTACCCTTATTTTAATATGTTACATGAGTGGGGTAAAATAATTTTAAAAAATCCTCTTTCCTGAGGCGACACTTAAAATCTTGAAAACACATAATTTGCAGTGCAGTTTTGTTTTAACAATAGCATTTTAACATTAAGAGATATGGGACAGCTTAGGAGGGCTAAAATAAGAGAAACATTGAAAATCAAAAACAAACTGGCGCCAAATTCATTAGAAAACTTCTATATCAACAACTGAAACCCGAACTGATAACATAAACCACTATGCCTCCTAACCCATATTGCTTAATAACAATAGCGAATGGAAAAGAACGTGTACTCCTTTGGGAAATCATGACTTACACCAGAAGCGCGGTAAGTTTGAGTCTTCTGAAAGCTTCCTTTCTCTCGAAGTGCGACGTTGCGAGAGCTCTCTCTCGCACTTCGAGATCTAATTTCTGGACGCAAACCGCTCGTTTATCTCGAGGAGCCATTTTGCTCGAGGGCAAACCTTTCGCTTACTTCGAGGTATCTCACCGATTGTAACTCATTGCTTCCTTCGTCACTTCTCGTTTCTCGCTCTCGGTCTCTGTTCAACATTTCATATGACATTGTCGAGAATGAGAAATCAGTTTTCGTCCTTTCTCGAAATGTTACTCTCGATGGTTGTCATTTCACTCTTGGACAAGAAGGGCCGAGAAGAGATATCGAGGGGCAAGCTGGAGAAAGAAATGGGCATGACAATGAGCTGTGAAATGAAGCTTTAATTTTCAATGCTTTTCTTATTTTAGCCCTACCAAGCTGTCACATACCTGGAGCCCTCCGATAAATATTATTTATTAAATATAAAAATTTCAAAGAGGAAGGTGGGTCGGGTGAATTCCGAGGACGTGAGAGTGGGCGGGGCGCAATTTAAAACATTTTACCGAACTCTTCCTGTGACATATTATCGAAAAGCCCTTTCACAACTCTTTCATATTATGAACCTTTCTTCTCCCGAAGATGAAATTCGGGAGGTAGTGAGGGGGCGAACAAATTTTTAAAACCGTAGCCGATTTCTATGATAAATTTAAATAACATTTTAGATGTGAGTTTTTTATGAAGTCTTCCAATAAATATTATTTACTGAAGATAAAAATTTTAAAGTGGGGGCTGTGTGAATTCCGTTGCGAAAGAGTGGGCCCAAGGGGGGAGGGGGAGCAATTTTCAAAGTTTTTTTGGACCGGTCATGTGATATGTTATCGGAAAGCTCTCGTATGACTCTTTCATATTATGAGACTTTCTTCCTCCCCTCCCCAATTTGGCCCCCACTGCGGGGGGTAGTTTTTTTGTTTTATCATTTTAGATCGGATTTTTTTTTATGGAGCCCTCCGATAAATATTACTTAAAATATATGACATTTCAGGACACTTTTCTAAATTTAGCCAAGACCCCTCATGTGGCATATCGTTCGAAAGGTTTGTGACTACTTATTGATGTTATGCACTTCCGGTGGCCGTCCCCCACTTTGCCGCCCGGGGGACACTTTTCCAAATTTAGCCAAGACCCCTCATGTGAGGTATCATTGGAAAGGTCTGTGACTACTTATTGATGTTATGCACCTCCGGTGACAGTCCCCCACACTTTGCCCCCCCCCCCAGGGGACATTTTTCCAAATTTAATCAAGACCCTTCATGTGAGATATCGTTGGAAAGGTCTGTGACTACTCATTGATGTTATGCCCCTATGGTGTTCGTCCCCACAACTTTGCCCCCCCCCCCCCCCCCCGGGGACACTTTTCCAAATTTAGCCAAGACCCCTCATGTAAGATATCGTTGGAAAGGTTTGTGACTACTTATTGATGTTATGCACCTATGATGTTCGTCCCCCCACTTTCCCCCCCCCCCCCCCGGGAGACACTTTTTGAAATTTAGCCAAGACCCCTCATGTGAGATATCGTTGGAAAGGTCTGTGACTACTTATTGATGTTATGCTCCTCCGGTGACACCCCCCCCTCTCCCGGAGGACACTTTTTCAAATTTAGCCAAGACCCCACATGTGAGATATCGTTGGAAAGGTCTATGACTACTTATTGATGTTATGCTCCTCCGGTGTCTGTCCCCCCCACTTCCCCCCCGGGAGACACTTTTACAAATTTAGCCAAGACCCCACATGTGATATATCGTTGGAATGGTCTGTGACCACTTACTCATGTTATCCACCTCCCACACTTTGCCCCCACGGAAAGGGCATTTTTATAAATTCAGATCCAGACCCCTCGTGTGATGGTTCGAAAGGCCTGAAGACTTGTGACGACTTATTCATATCATGCAGCTACTTTGCCCCTCCGCTCACTTTGACCCCTCCCCCCGAGATTCATTCGTTTCGATAATATATATTTTTTACAAGATTTTGTAGAGCGTGCACACCACGCCTGCTATACGATGTCGTATATAGCGGGTGACCTGTTCGTGATTTCATATTACAAGATTACGTATAACTTAAAGGCCCCGATTAAAGGAGGGGCCCACTAGCGGGTGAAGTCACCTTGTCTTTATTAACACCGACTCATTCCAGTTTACTCGCAGACGATTCTTGATAAAATGTATGACGTATATAATATATGATGTATAAAAACTGGAGTCATCGAGTAAAAATTTACACAATCGAAAAATATCGAGATGTCCATACAATCGAGAAAAACATCTCGTTATCGCCCATCACTATTCATGTTATGCACATCTGATGCCCCCCGCCCACTTTGCTCCCCCCTCAGGGGGCAGTTTTCTAAATTTTGCCGAAACCCCTCATGTGACATATTGTCGGAAAGGCCTGGGGCTACTTATTCATGTTATGCACATCTGTTGCTTCTACGCCTACTTTGCTCCCCCCTGAGGGGGCAGTTTTCTAAATTTTGCCGAAACCCCTCATGTGACACATTGTCGGAACGGCCTGTGACTACTTATTCATGTTATACACATCTGATGTCCCTGCCCCCACTTTGCTCCCCTGAGGGGGCACTTTTCTAAATTTTGCTAACACCCCTCATCTGACATATTGTCGGAACGGCCTGTGAATACTTATTCATGTTATACACATCCGATGTCCCTGCCCCCACTTTGCTCCCCCTGAGGGGGCACTTTTCTAAATTTTGCTAACACCCCTCATGTGACATATTGTAGGAAAGGCCTGTGGCCACTTATTCATGTTATGCACATCTGATGCCCCCCCGCCCACTTTGCTCCCCCCTGAGGGGGCAGTTTTCTAAATTTTGCCGAAACCCCTCATGTGACATATTGTCGGAAAGGCCTGGGACTACTTATTCATGTTATGCACATCTGTTGCCCCTCCGCCTACTTTGCTCCCCCCTGAGGGGGCAGTTTTCTAAATTTTGCCGAAACCCCTCATGTGACATATTGTCGGAACGGCCTGTGACTACTTATTCATGTTATACACATCCGATGTGCCTGCCCCCACTTTGCTCCCCCTGAGGGGGCTCTTTTCTAAATTTTGCTGACACCCCTCATGTGACATATTGTAGGAAAGGCCTGTGAGCACTTATTCATGTTATGCACATCTGATGTCCCTCCGCCCACTTTGCTCCCCCCTGAGGGGCTGTTTTCTAAATTTTGTCGAAACGCCTCATATGACATAGTGTTGGAATGGCCTATAACTAATTGTTCATGTTATACACATCTGATGTCCCTGACCCCTCTTTGCATCCCCCCCTGAGGAGGCACTTTTATCAATTTTGCCAGCACACCTTGTGACATTGTTGGAACGGCCTGTGATCACTTATTTATTTTATGCACCTCCAGTGTTCCTTCTACCACTTCACTGGCTTATCTTTCAGGAAAACCACTGTTATTTAAGACAAAAGCAGGCTGTACAGTGATGCTACATGATTTTATGTAAAGAGAAGACACGGGTTTATTACCTAAAGGGAAACTTCAGGTATTTCGGACAACATGGTAAGGGAATGCGCAGGTTTGTTTACCTAAAGGAAAGCTGAAGGTATTTCGGACAAAAAAAGTGGGGGGTTAATTCAGGTTTTTTGCCTAAAGGAAACCCGCATATTTTTTTGTCCGAAATACCTTCAGTTTTCCTGAATGTTTTTTTTAAAGGTTTTTTGCTGACTTTTTTACCTGGGATATTCCTTTAGAGCATTTTAAGCGCAGGGGTCTAAAATTCGGTGGATTGACAAAAGAAAGGTAGATTTAGAAAGGTTATGAGATTACCCTTATTTTAATATGTTACATGAGTGGGGTAAAATAATTTAAAAAAATCCTCTTTCCTGAGGCGACACTTAAAATCTTGAAAACACATAATTTGCAGTGCAGTTTTGTTTTAACAATAGCATTTTAACATTAAGAGATATGGGACAGCTTAGGAGGGCTAAAATAAGAGAAACATTGAAAATCAAAAACAAACTGGCGCCAAATTCATTAGAAAACTTCTATATCAACAACTGAAACCCGAACTGATAACATAAACCACTATGCCTCCTAACCCATATTGCTTAATAACAATAGCGAATGGAAAAGAACGTGTACTCCTTTGGGAAATCATGACTTACACCAGAAGCGCGGTAAGTTTGACTCTTCTGAAAGCTTCCTTTCTCTCGAAGTGCGACGTTGCGAGAGCTCTCTCTCGCACTTCGAGATCTAATTTCTGGACGCAAACCGCTCGTTTATCTCGAGGAGACATTTTGCTCGAGGGCAAACCTTTCGCTTACTTCGAGGTATCTCACCGATTGTAACTCATTGCTTCCTTCGTCACTTCTCGTTTCTCGCTCTCGGTCTCTGTTCAACATTTCATATGACATTGTCGAGAATGAGAAATCAGTTTTCGTCCTTTCTCGAAATGTTACTCTCGATGGTTGTCATTTCACTCTTGGCCAAGAAGGGCCGAGAAGAGATATCGAGGGGCAAGCTGGAGAAAGAAATGGGCGTGACAATGAGCTGTGAAATGAAGCTTTAATTTTCAATGCTTTTCTTA
This sequence comes from Maratus speciosus, assembly GCA_963932465.1. Taxonomy (NCBI): domain Eukaryota; kingdom Metazoa; phylum Arthropoda; class Arachnida; order Araneae; family Salticidae; genus Maratus; species Maratus speciosus. Next base: position 38,496,459 of record OZ010794.1, read on the forward strand.
TTTTAGCCCTACCAAGCTGTCACATACCTGGAGCCCTCCGATAAATATTATTTATTAAATATAAAAATTTCAAAGAGGAAGGTGGGTCGGGTGAATTCCGAGGACGTGAGAGTGGGCGGGGCGCAATTTAAAACATTTTACCGAACTCTTCCTGTGACATATTATCGAAAAGCCCTTTCACAACTCTTTCATATTATGAACCTTTCTTCTCCCGAAGGTGAAATTCGGGAGGTAGTGAGGGGGCGAACAAATTTTTAAAACCGTAGCCGATTTCTATGATAAATTTAAATAACATTTTAGATGTGAGTTTTTTATGAAGTCTTCCAATAAATATTATTTACTGAAGATAAAAATTTTAAAGTGGGGGCTGCGTGAATTCCGTTGCGAAAGAGTGGGCCCAAGGGGGGAGGGGGAGCAATTTTCAAAGTTTTTTTGGACCGGTCATGTGATATGTTATCGGAAAGCTCTTGTATGACTCTTTCATATTATGAGACTTTCTTCCTCCCCTCCCCAATTTGGCCCCCACTGCGGGGAGTAGTTTTTTTGTTTTATCATTTTAGATCGGATTTTTTTTTATGGAGCCCTCCGATAAATATTACTTAAAATATATGACATTTCAGGACACTTTTCTAAATTTAGCCAAGACCCCTCATGTGGCATATCGTTCGAAAGGTTTGTGACTACTTATTGATGTTATGCACTTCCGGTGGCCGTCCCCCACTTTGCCCCCCCCCGGGGGACACTTTTCCAAATTTAGCCAAGACCCCTCATGTGAGGTATCATTGGAAAGGTCTGTGACTACTTATTGATGTTATGCACCTCCGGTGACAGTCCCCCACACTTTGCCCCCCCCGGGGGGACATTTTTCCAAATTTAATCAAGACCCTTCATGTGAGATATCGTTGGAAAGGTCTGTGACTACTCATTGATGTTATGCCCCTATGGTGTTCATCCCCACAACTTTGCCCCCCCCCGGGGGACACTTTTCCAAATTTAGCCAAGACCACTCATGTAAGATATCGTTGGAAAGGTTTGTGACTACTTATTGATGTTATGCACCTATGATGTTCGTCCCCCCACTTTCCCCCCCCCCCGGGAGACACTTTTTGAAATTTAGCCAAGACCCCTCATGTGAGATATCGTTGGAAAGGTCTGTGACTACTTATTGATGTTATGCTCCTCCGGTGACACCCCCCCCCTCCCGGAGGACACTTTTTCAAATTTAGCCAAGACCCCACATGTGAGATATCGTTGGAAAGGTCTATGACTACTTATTGATGTTATGCTCCTCCGGTGTCTGTCCCCCCCACTTCCCCCCCGGGAGACACTTTTACAAATTTAGCCAAGACCCCACATGTGATATATCGTTGGAATGGTCTGTGACCACTTACTCATGTTATCCACCTCCCGCAACCCTCCCCACACTTTGCCCCCACGGAAAGGGCATTTTTATAAATTCAGATCCAGACCCCTCATGTGATGATTCGAAAGGCCTGAAGACTTGTGACGACTTATTCGTATCATGCAGCTACTTTGCACCTCCGCTCACTTTGTCCCCTCCCCCCGAGATTCGTTCGTTTCGATAATATATATTTTTTACAAGATTTTGTAGAGCGTGCACACCACGCCTGCTATACGATGTCGTATATAGCGGGTGACCTGTTCGTGATTTCATATTACAAGATTACGTATAACTTAGGGGCCCACTAGCGGGTGAAGTCACCTTGTCTTTATTAACACCGACTCATTCCAGTTTACTCGCAGACGATTCTTGATAAAATGTATGACGTATATAATATATGATGTATAAAAACTGGAGTCATCGAGTAAAAATTTACACAATCGAAAAATATCGAGATGTCCATACAATCGAGAAAAACATCTCGTTATCGCCCATCACTATTCATATTATGCACATCTGATGCCCCCCGCCCACTTTGCTCCCCCCTCAGGGGGCAGTTTTCTAAATTTTGCCGAAACCCCTCATGTGACATATTGTCGGAAAGGCCTGGGGCTACTTATTCATGTTATGCACATCTGTTGCCCCTACGCCTACTTTGCTCCCCCCTGAGGGGGCAGTTTTCTAAATTTTGCCGAAACCCCTCATGTGACACATTGTCGGAACGGCCTGTGACTACTTATTCATGTTATACACATCCAATGTCCCTGCCCCCACTTTGCTCCCCCTGAGGGGGCACTTTTCTAAATTTTGCTAACACCCCTCATGTGACATATTGTAGGAAAGGCCTCTGACCACTTATTCATGTTATGCACATCTGATGCCCCCCCGCCCACTTTGCTCCCCCCTCAGGGGGCAGTTTTCTAAATTTTGCCGAAACCCCTCACGTGACATATTGTCGGAAAGGCCTGGGGCTACTTATTCATCTTATGCACATCTGTTGCCCCTCCGCCTACTTTGCTCCCCCCTGAGGGGGCAGTTTTCTAAATTTTGCCGAAACCCCTCATGTGACACATTGTCGGAACGGCCTGTGACTACTTATTCATGCTATACACATCTGATGTCCCTGCCCCCACTTTGCTCCCCCTGAGGGGGCACTTTTCTAAATTTTGCTAACACCCCTCATGTGACATATTGTTGGAACGGCCTGTGAATACTTATTCATGTTATACACATCCGATGTCCCTGCCCCCACTTTGCTCCCCCTGAGGGGGCAGTTTTCTAAATTTTGCCGAAACCCCTCATGTGACATATTGTCGGAAAGGCCTGGGACTACTTATTCATGTTATGCACATCTGTTGCCCCTCCGCCTACTTTGCTCCCCCCTGAGGGGGCAGTTTTCTAAATTTTGCCGAAACCCCTCATGTGACATTGTCGGAACGGCCTGTGACTACTTATTCATGTTATACACATCCGATGTGCCTGCCCCCACTTTGCTCCCCCCGAGGGGGCTCTTTTCTAAATTTTGCTGACACCCCTCATGTGACATATTGTAGGAAAGGCCTGTGAGCACTTATTCATGTTATGCACATCTGATGTCCCTCCGCCCACTTTGCTCCCCCCTGAGGGGGCTGTTTTCTAAATTTTGTCGAAACGCCTCATATGACATAGTGTTGGAATGGCCTATAACTAATTTTTCATGTTATACACATCTGATGTCCCTGACCCCTCTTTGCATCCCCCCCTGAGGAGGCACTTTTATCAATTTTGCCAGCACACCTTGTGACATTGTTGGAACGGCCTGTGATCACTTATTTATTTTATGCACCTCCAGTGTTCCTTCTACCACTTCACTGGCTTATCTTTCAGGAAAACCACTGTTATTTAAGACAAAAGCAGGCTGTACAGTGATACTACATGATTTTATGTAAAGAGAAGACACGGGTTTTTTACTTAAAGGGAAACTTCAGGTATTTCGGACAACATGGTAAGGGAATGCGCAGGTTTGTTTACCTAAAGGAAAGCTGAAGGTATTTCGGAGAAAAAAAGTGGGGGGTTAATTCAGGTTTTTTGCCTAAAGGAAACCCGCAGATTTTTTTGTCCGAAATACCTTCAGTTTTCCTGAATGTTTTTTTTAAAGGTTTTTTGCTGACTTTTTTACCTGGGTTACTGTCGATGATTTGATGAGACATGTGGCCAATTTAAAAAATCTTACATTTCTGCCATCATATCAAGAGGGGAAGGGGTTTTACGGAATGTTTCGTCAATTCTAAAAATAGATAACCATAACAGATAACAAAAACAGCCTTGTAATAAAAAGAGAAATTCAGAGGTTCAACTGCAACACAAATCGAGAAGCTCTTTCTTACTAGACACAGAACTAGATAACTAATAATCAATTATAATTCGTGAAATATTTTTAAAGTTACAAAAATTGTTCACTTATTTTTGCCTATTAATAAAAATGATACAAAAAAATTATCAAAAGTAATAAAATTTTTAATTTGTCATTTTTTACCTATGTTTCAAAAATGCAGAGTTTGATGGTATGGTTCACTAGATGTTCTGAAAAATACTAAATGTTCATTAAATATAAGTTTTCATGAGAGTAAAAGTTCAAGGCAACAACAGTTTCTATGAAATAAAACAAGAATCAGGTTTCTAAGACAAATATTTTTCACGTAAGGAAAGAAAAACGACAATTTTTTGCCAAAAATTGCAAATTTTCAAGAATTCAACCTTGATGAGGCACGGGTTAATATTATTTATTTAAGCTGAAACTTTGCCAATCTCATTTTCTAACCAATTGGCAACTTTTAGGAGGGTCCCCCCGAAGAAAGCGTTAAAAAAAAATTTCCCCATGTTGCTTGTGACCACCCTAATGTTCCATTCATATCACAAAATAACAATATCCACTCTTAACTTTTACATAAAGTACGGAAGTATGAAAACGGAAAAACTCACAATTTATTTGTGCTAGATTATTTTTGCACATAAATTTCCAAATGTGCAGCCTCACTGGAAATAATCTAAACAACAGTGACAAAGTATTAGAAATAATATATTACAAATACAAAAGTTATAGTAATATTAAGATGATTTATATAATAAATTTAAATCATGTGGTGATTGTTTCATTAAATGACCACACATTATATTTTATATTCTGATGTTCTTTTTTATTGAGACACGTGCACGTTTAATAATGCAAATCTAGATACAGTACCTCTGAGGGTTGTCAAAAATTTTCTTCATGCCAATAATACTTTCTTATTGCCTTAGTGACAGATTAACAGAGATGTGCTTTTTTTCTTCTACAACCGCACCCCCCCCCTTCTTCTTTTTTTTTTTGGCTGTAAGAGTTGATCCTATCAAAATCTTGTCAATACAAAAGTTGTAGATAATACTAAGGAGATTTATAATAAATTTAATCGGATTTGATATCTTATGAATTGACGAAGTTATGATTTTTTTTCTTCTTAAATTCTTATATTTTTTCGCACCTTGAGGAAATTTTTAATTACTAATTTCCTGCCTATAATCCGTGGCAGCATATAATCGGTAGGTGTCAATTTCATGATTTTTTATTAATTGTATAATCTGCAGCGGCATATGATCTGTAGATGAAATTTTCACTTAAAAAATTTGACAAGATCCACAGGACTAACATTCAGCCATAAGGGAAAAATATTGAATCTAGTGTAAAATATTTTTTTAACTTTTGTATTTAATATAACATTTGATAAATAAATAAATTAAAAACAGAAAATTCAGTACAAAGATATTTGCAATTCTATTGCACACAAGTAAGAATAATTTTGGAATGTTTACATTCCTTAATATAAAAATTAAAATTAAGTAAGTTAATTACATAAACATATGTTTAAATGAAATATAAATTCCCTGTACTAGCTTTTTTCTTTGTCTTATTTTTATTTTAATATGATTTCGTCTTAATGAGTATATGCTTTTAACATCGGCAGTGATGGCGCCATCTACCGAACTATGAAAGAAATTTTGAAAATCAAGCAAGCATTATCCCAGAATACATTAATATTATATTTCCTGATAAAAAAATAAATAAAAAGCATATGAAATGAAAAGATGTTTTAATTTAATCAGAGGACTTCATTTAAAAATAAACAGAGATTTCATAAGTTGCGCTGTTTCTATTGTTTATTCAAAAATTATAATACTGAAAATAGAAACTTACCCATTACGTTACATCAGAAACTTGTACGGCAAAAATATAAACAATACTTAATACAGAAATACGTTTAACACGAAAACGTTTAACACAAAAAATCGGTTAACACGAAATGATATAGCGGTCCGCACAGTGCTATACGATGCAATTTAATACATTTTTGCTCCTTTAACACGAAACAAAAATCGTTTGACACGAAAATAATTCGCTTTCGAGCTAGTTGGTTTAAGTTGAAATTGGTAAATTTTGTGTTAAAACCACTGAAGGTTTTGGTGAAAATCAGAGAATTTCGTGTTTTTTGTAAATTAGCTTATGTTTTATGAGCACAATGGCTGAGAAATCGGTGCGAAAACAAAGTGCTATTTTGCTTCAAATGAAGTTGAAGCTGCTCAATGCAGTTGATGAAAAAGAAGGACGAAAACAGGCATCTGCAAAGACTTTTGCATAGCTAATTCTACATTATCAATGATAATAAAAAGCAGGGATCCCATTACGTTAATGTTTGAGCACAGCATGTTTAAACCTGAAAAAAGACATATGAGAACTGCTAAGCACGAAGTTTTAGAGACAGCTTAACTTATTTGGTTCAAACAAGCTAGATCTCAGAATGTTGAAAAAGACTCTTCGAAAAAAGATATCAGGTTCCCCCCCCCCACCTCCCCCCCCCAAAATATATATATATATATATTGTTTACTTGCTTTTTATCCTATTGGTTGCAACTTACTAGTAGTTTAACAGGAAATCGAAATAAAAATTGATGACGTCGAAATTGTTTATGAGTTTTGTGCTTTTTTAAGAATCTTTTAACACGAAAAATTTTTCCGTCCCTTCAGTTTCGTGTTAAACGTATTTCACTGTAATTTATTTAAATGAAATATAAAATCCTTAAACTAGTCTTTTTGTCTTATTTTTATTTTAATATGATTTCGTTTAAATGAGTCTATATGCTTTTAACATCTGCAGTGATGGCGCCATCTACCGAACTACGAGAAAAATATTGAAAATTATGCAAGCATATCCCAGAATACACCAATATTATATTTCCCGATAAAAAATAAATAAAAGACATGAAATGAAAGGATGTTTTCATTTAAACAAAGGACTTCATTTGAAAATTAATGCAGATTTAACAAGTTGCACTATTTTAAATATTTATTCAAAAATTATAACAATGAAAATAGACACTTACCCATTACGTTACATCACTAACTTGTACGGCAAAAATATAAACAATACTTAATAATTTATTATATAGACATAAAAAATAAAATACTCTTAATAATAAAATAATTTAATTAAATCCATCAAAATCAGAAGAATCAGAATCCGATTCGAACTATCTTAACAAATCTTATGGTAAATTATTATCATTATCAATTACAGAGCCATCATCACTAGAAGAGTCATGCTTAATTTCATCGATTATTTTAGCTTTTTTAATTGTTTTCTCGGAAATTTCGTCCCAAGCTACTTTTACCCACTCGCATAAGTTTGTGTATGATGTGCGACGCATTTTTACACTTTTAGTGTAGGTTTGATGTCCTTTGGCCATCCATTTTCCCCATAAGTTTTGCACTTTACTTTTAAAGGATTTGTTTACCCCTACATCCAGGGGTTGCAAAATCTTTGACAGACCACCTGGTATAATCGCGAGCTCCGCTTTAGCAGATTTGCACGAACTTTTCACTTTGTCAATAATGTGTGCTCTCATATAATCCATGATTAATAAAGCACCTGGATTGAAAAAGGCACCCTTTCTTTCTCTATAAACAGTACTTATTCAGAATATCATCACGTCTTCGTTCATCCAGCCTTTTTAAAGGTTCTCAAACTTCTACTCGTTTTAGAAATTTTTCTTTTTATACTGTTTTTCTTTTAAATATTACCATCTGTGTTAATTTTGCCCCGTCTCCCACACAAGAGAAAATTATGGTGAAAGTTGCTTTTTCGTGCCCCATTGTAGTTATTGAAATGCTTCCCTTTCCTCGAGAATCAATAGTATAGTTTGGAGGACAATCGAAACCTAACAGATCTTCATCCATATTAATTATTTCCTTTGGGTTGAAATTTTTTCCATCGATGATTTTTTTCATTAGAGTCAAAACACTGTATTAAACTAGTGTTGTGAAGGAAATTTTCACCTTGTTATTAATATACTTTATAACATACTTATAACTACTTAAAAGGTGACTCAAACATCTCTATATTATAATTCACATTGTAACGCGTCCGGGGTTGTACCCATCTATCTTACCATTCTCGGATAAGCTAGAGCCACGTTAGGCTTAATTACGATTTGAAATGTGTAAGAGAAAACTTATCTGCTTAAATACAAATCTTTTCTATCTAAAATCCCTTCTGCTCAACATAATTTTCTTTAAAAGATTCAAAACTGATGACCGTTCAATGATTTGCGCAGTTGAAAAGGAATTTCAGAAAACGAGTTAAAAACATACATTATCGTAAAATGTAAACAAGCGATAGCGAGTCATTCCCTTGATTCATTGAATTGAAATATTAACCATGGAGCTATGGTGCAAATCAAGTACGGTGATCATCTTTCGGCCAGGAAGCTTCCCACTTCGAATAAACAGCGCATGTGCTAAGACTGATCTCCAATGGGAGTTCCGTATTATTCCTGTCTGTATACAGATATCGTCACGCGACGCGTATTCTTTGATCTAAAGCAATACTGAGATTTTGCGGGCTTCTGTTTACAATTTTGTTGGATTACACATTATTAGGTATTTTGTTAATTTATTGTTTGTTTTTTAAATCTGATTTGTTGGGATTCCATTTTTAACTTTTCTTTTGATTTACTTAGATTTAATGTGTTCTTTGTATTTTCCGCCTATTTAACCTAACAAGTGGAAACTTTAACCCTATTGTTATGTAGATATTACGAACCGTTCAATTTCTCTTGAAATATCTCTTAATGTTTTAATATCCAGCATCAGTAATTATTTTTATAGTACCTTATGGCTTCATAGTTGAAAATTTCTGAATTCCTTCTGAAAAGATCAACAGAAATAAATTTTCTGTACTTTTGTTTTGTTTATATATCGATTACGATAGAAATATTTTAATATCCAATCCAGCAGTAATTATTTTGACAGTGTACCTTATAGCTTCATACATTAAAATTTCTCTTAAAAAATTATATGTTAAATTAAGCATGAAAAACTTAATACTTGGAAAGGCTGAGACAAATATTAATTTTTATAGCAGATATCATACAATGAATGTTTAATCACAATGTTTTAACTAAAATAACTTTAAATATTAACAAATTTAAACAAAAGGAAGTTTTCAATTCATTTTAAGGTGATTGATTTTTCGCGAAAAAGGATAAAAAAACTTAAAACTATTTAGCTAGAAAAGACTACAATGTTTCTGTTGACAAATAAATGGATTTTTCAATGCTTACATTAAAGTAAATTTAAAATTCAATGCTAGAGTTACAAATTAATTAAATTGTTTATTGTGGGATCCCCATAACTCAAAAAATATTTGAAAATAAATTATCACCTTTGTTCTGTACTTGTAATCTCATTGCAGCATCGCCCTTGGCGACGGAACACCACTCCCGCATCTGTGCCAATTGGCATCTATTCTTGTAACCCTTTTTTTTGCAACCTAGTTCATGTATTTATTGCGTAGTTATTTTTTTTTTTTGAAGAAAAAACAATCTCAAAATGGCAACAAGCCATTCTCTCAACTTTGTAGAAAATTTCAAATTCAAAATTGGCAACTAGCCATATTCTTTTTCTATCTTTGAAAATTAAAACTTTGTTTTTGTTAGTGAAATACAGTCCGCTTAATTTTCTTAGTACACCTCCGTACATAATGGTCCTAGCGACCCGGAGGTTAAACCAGCGTAATTATCATTTACTATACTGTCAACAAGACATTTAAACAAAAGAAAAAAATGTCCGACGCGGACATAACAGCGCTCAATAGAAGACGTGGAAACATAAAGGCGCAAGTTACAAAGATTTTCAATGATACAGATGGCAAGACTCTTTGTGTTTCAGAACTGAAAGCTCAACTAGAGCTGCTCCGAAAAACCGAGAACAAATTTGAGTTGATTAAGGAGGAATACTACAAAATTGTAGATGAAGAAAAGATCAGTGAAGTAGAAGAGCAGATTTCACAGACGGATGAAGATATTCAAAAACTAGAGGTAAGCTTACAATCCTCTATTAATAAAGAGTATGAAGAAAAAAATGCTAAAATTAACATTTCTGAGTTTAAACTGTCTAATAATAGTAGTGATATTACGAAAGGAACCAGCTTAAAGCTCCCTAAAATCCCTCTGCCAACTTTCAGTGGCAAGTTTGAAGAATGGTCAGTATTTAAAACGACCTTCAAAGAAATAATCATTGATAATCCCGCTTTAAAGGATAATGAAAAATTGTTTTATCTCCGCGGTGCGTTAACGGGTGAGCCCAGAACGTTACAAACCGCTGATGATACTTTCACTTCCCTCTTCAACGCATTAGAACAAAGATATGAAAACAAAAGAATTATAGTAGACTGTCATATAAAAAATATTTTGAATATATATTCAATGAAACATGAATCGGCTAAAGATCTCCGTAATTTATTAGACAATTTAAAGAAGAATTTAAGGGCTCTAAAAGTCTTAAATTTTGAAAGAAACACATTTTCAAACGCAATTTTGCTAAATATTGTACTAGATAAGCTTGACCGCGAATCTCGGAAACAATACGAGTTAACATTAAAGGACAATGAAGTTCCCAATTTCGACCAATTTTTGGAATTTTTGGAACGTAGACATCAAATTTTAAGCAGCATTAATTCTAGCATCGCTACAAAATCCACTAATAAAGCATTATTCGTTAAAACGAATTAACCGGAAAATAAATTGTGTATTGTATGTAAAACCGAAGCTCACCCACTTTTTCACTGTGATAAATATAAAAACATGAAGTTAATTGATCGAATAAATATCGTTAAGAAAAACAAACTTTGCTTTAATTGTTTGGGATGGCATTTATTTAGCAAATGTAATTCAAAAACCACTTGTTTTGCTTGCAAATCGAAATATCACACCTTACTCCATAATTACTCATCAACAGACACTAAAATTGACTTTCAACAAACAATAAACAATCCATTATCGGAAGAATCCCAGGTAAAAAAATCAGACACAAACCTTTAAAATTTTTGAGATGTTGCAGCCATTTTGAAGGTTTCAGCGGGTATCTTTAAGGAAAATGAAAACTAAAGGTTCTCTTAAGAGAAGTATACCGCTTTTTAAAAGATTTCATACAGGTTTATTTCTGTAAGTTATCACCTCCAAACTATCTTCAATGACTTAGAAAATTTTCGTGAAATCGCTTGAGATATTTTCAGGGAAAATGAAAACTGTTTCTCATGCAGGCAATATGAAGGTTTTACTTGAAAGTTTTATTATTGCACATTATGGTATCTAAGATTTTGATATGCCTGTGTTTCCTCATTAATAATTTTAATAAATTTCTAAATTAATATTTTAGATAATACACGGAAATCATTAAGTCCAATCATTAAGTCAATGACAAGTCTTCCATCCGTACAATAAAAAAATTTTAACTTCTGAAATTATTGCAAGTAACATTACCTCTAACACGCTCAAAAATTTTAATCTCAGAAAATTCCCCCTAAAAAGAAAAACAAATCACAAAGTTATTTCGAAGCCCTTTTTGACCTTAAATTTGTCACAATTTTTTCTAAAATTATAACCAGGAACAATATCACCTCAACTCTAACACGCTCAAAAATTTCAATCTCAGAATATCCCCCTCTATAAATAAAATAATAATCACGAAATTATTTCAAAGTCTCCTTTTTATCCTAAAATTTTTCATAAATTTCTCTTAAATTCCCACTAGTAAAAATATTCCCTCAAACTCTAACGCATACAAAAATTTCAATCAACAAAAATTGTCCCCTAAAAAAAATCTCCAAATTATTTCAAAACCCCTTTCATTAATATTTAAAATCGTATTCAAACACGCACAAAAATATATTTTAGTTAAATTTTAGTATCTAACGATGGACAATGGGGCCCCAATTTCCCCCACCCCCTTTCTGTAAATGTCTTATTTAGTTTTTCATTTTAAGTTTTCATAAAAGAATTTTACTGTGTTTTTCTAAATCTGTCAAAAAAAAAAGAAATTTTAGTTAATTAAATTTCAAAATACAGAAGGGACAATGGCACTCACCCCTCCCACCATGCCGCTCTTTCATCCAAGTGCGACAGTCATAGTTCCTCTTTAAAACCGCCCCACCAGTGGCCGAGAGGTTCTGCTCTCAAAGCTAGTAGACGAGAGGTGCTGGTTTCGATTTCAATCACGCCCGTCGGCCTAATCGTTCGGAGTTTTCCGTGGTTTTCTTCGAACCTTGGATTTCCTTGCTTTCTCTTAGAAAGACGCTAGAGCACCCCCTCCCCTACCCTTTGGGCCCATATCCCAAGTGTAGGTAATTGACCGTCATAAAACACACCAACAACAGCTCTTTAAAAAAGAGGAACTAAGAATTTTGCACATACAATCTATATTACATCTACTATATTACACTATCTACATATATTTGCTAAAATAAAAGAGGCTCTTTTAATTTAGTTACTCGTTAATAATAAATTTTATATTGTTTTTGAAAACATAAAAAAATATGTCCAGTAAAACCTCCCTAAAGCGACCACGTTCCGTTCCAATAAAAATTGGTCGCTCTGAGAGGTGGTCTCTTAATGGAGGTTATGTTTAAATCTAGATTTTAATTGTTGAAAAAAGATAACAATGTTACTAACATTTATCTTTCACATTAAGAAAAAATATAAAAATTTAAGTATCAAAACAAAAGCTAATTACAGTAAAACCTCCTTAAAGCGACCACGTTCCGCTCCAATGAAAATTGGTCACTCCGAGAGGTGGTCTCTTAATGGAGGTTATGTTTAAATCTAGATTTTAATTGTTGAAAAAAGATAACAATGTTACTAACATTTATCTTTCACATTAAGAAAAAATATAAAAATTTAAGTATCAAAACATAAGTTAATTACTACAAAGTTAAAAAAATGAATACGGTTTTATCTTTTATAACTTATCCAACCAAGTCCTTTCGAAGTTCAGTAAATAAATTCTTTTTTTTTGGGGGGGGGGGGGGGGAGCAATAAATAATGAAGATTTCATTAATTTGTATCTATTATTATCTATTTCTTTGAGAGTTTCCTGACAGAATAGGGCAAGGGAGTTTATTGACCGTCATTCTTAATTTGTCATCAGAATTAAATTCATTGCCTAAAAAAGGCATAAAGGGGTTTAAACACTTAAAAGTTACCGGAATAATAATAAAAAAAAATCTAAATTTAGTTTAGAAGTTTGATGAATAATGCGCTCTCCGGAATTATTTTTCTAATAAAACCCTCTTCAAGCGACCAGGAGAAAACGGAATTTGTTTCATTTTCTTCAAACAAATTGGTCGCTCATGGAGGGAGTTCAACTGGGATGGTCTCTGAATGGAGGTAAAATTAGTATTGAGCCTATAGGAATAAATTTCGTTCCATGAAAAAAATAGTCGTTCTGAGAGGTGGTTGGTTAATGGAGGTGGTCACACAGGGAGGTTTCACTGTAGTCACTTAAATTTCAAAATCAATGGAGGGGAAGGGACCCTCCCCCCCCCTCTCCTCATTTTGGTGGCGTCCACGATTAAAGCTGAAAAATATAGGTGGGGTTATTGCATGCATAATTTGCCCTTATTCTCTATCAGGCGTGACTTCCAGTTTTTATAAAAATTACTTCTTCAAAAACAAATGAAAAATGTATAATTCGTATTAATTTATTTATTTCAAATTTTCGTTGGAACATTTGATTTTTGATTACGCAGCTCTATTTCTGACTCCATGTCACGGGAGAATGAGAAGGAAGTACCCAACTCAACTCTGAGACCGTGTGTTTACGTTTTAACCGCCATTCGGAAAATTAGCGGGACTAATCGTCACGTTGTCATGTTGTTATTGTATTTTTTTCTTTTTGCAGGGAGTTTTTCAACAGTATAGTAGTCGAATTTTAACTAATTTTTAAGTTGATATATATATATATAGCGTAAGAGGGCTGTATTACACTTCTTTTTAATATTAATATTGATATTCGGCACTTTGTATTCACTACGCATTCGACAAGAATCATGTTCGGTAAAAAATATCGCCACATTAATTTAGAAATGCTGTGGTATGGGGAAAACTTTTTATAAGAAATTTTCGTGTACAACTAAAGATAAATTTCACTATTTTTTTAAATAATAGCGAAAAATATATTCATATATTTCCATTATGTTTAAAAGTGAAAGACTGATTTTACTCCTAAATAATTAAACTTGTAAAAAGTTCAGTTTGGAGGTGGGAAAGTTTTGTGAAGGATCTTGTTTGCAGGTGAAAAGTTTGATGAAGGTTCCTTGTTTTGAGGTGATAAAATTTTGTGAAGGGTCCTTTAAAGGACCCAAGTTAATAGATCCATGTATTGGAATACAAATTTTACTAGTAAGTACCTGATTTAGTTTCCTTTATAAATTGAGCAGCTATAATCTTTTTAGGAACATAACTGCTTGATTAATAATGCACAGTGAAGGTGTAATGTCTCTTGCAAATCATTTAGCAGGGCTCAATATCTTTGGCTGCAATATTCGACTCATAAAAATAATTGGTACTTTTCGGTTAGCTGTTTGCCAGTGTTATATATACATACATATAATGCATATATAAATCATATATGTGTACATATATATACACATATATATGTATATATAACACTGGCACCCAGCTAACTGAAAAGTACCAAATAATTAAAAGAATTTTTATATATTGTAGATTAATTTTTTATGTAGAATATGAAATATGGAAAAAATAAGGTACTTTTCGATTAGCCGGGCGCTAGTGTTATATATTACAATATATATGTATATATAACACTGGTGCCCGGCTAACCAAAAAGTACCAAAAATAATTTTACATGTGTATAATTATTTTAAATAAAGTAATTTTTTCATGAAAAAACAGTTAAAGATAAATTTAAAGCAATATTTTTTTCAGATGAGTGCAGGAGAATTTTTGCAATTTTTTCCCGCAACCAACTGATGAATTTTGCAATATTTTATTTCTACCAATTTGCATTTAAATGTTGCATTTTTTCTTGCACCCAATTGGCAAACTTGTGAGGTTTTTCTTTTTCTTATTTTTTTTTTCATGTGATCGCTGGGTGAATTAAGCAATTTTTTCCCTGCTACAACTGAAGAACAATGTGATTTTTTCATTGTAACTGACTGGTGAATTTATATAATTATGCATTCTTTTTTGTTTACATTGATGTTCAATAATTATTATTCAACGATAATATTCAATTGTCACTTAATGTGATTAATTTAGCGATTTTTCGCTAATTTTCTGCATTCCATTTTTTTCTGCAACCGAATGAAGAATCTCATGATTTTTTTCTCACGATTGATTGTCCGCTACATTTCATTATTTTTTCCATAGCAGATTGACAAATTTCACAATATTTTAAAGCAACACACTGAAGAATTTCTCTTCCCCCCCCCCCCAATGACCCAATAGCAGAAAATTCTCCAAGTGTCTGCGACAGATCTTTCAGGGACTGAAAATAATCTGCAGGTAAAATGTTACAAATGAACCTTTAATTAATTAATCATTTACTTTTAATGTTTTTAAGCATTTTACTCATTTTTATTAATAATAAACTTAAGTTTTAGTAATAAATAATAAAGAACTAAACATAATATAAAGTTGGAAAAAGATCCAATGGAAAAAAAAATCTGCAAAAGGGAAAAGAAAATCTGCGGCGCACGTCACCCGTCAGGAACTTTCTGCTACCGGGCCCAATGATTACTGGTGAATTTCTCAGATTTTTTTTTTTTTCCCCTGATGACTGAATGAAGAATTTTGCAATTTTTTCTTGTAACCAATTGACGAATTTTGGGGTATTTTACTTGTACTGATTGGCAAATATTGCATTTTTTCTTGCGAGCAACTAGCGGAACTGAATATATATATACATAACAGTCGGTTTATGAATTTTGCCGATCCCCCCCCCCTCCCTTACCTAAGCTGATCAACAGATCTCGTTTTTTGAGAACGGGTTTAGACACCGTCGTGTAAGGACGTGTGTGTTGTCTGCTCCCGCTTGAAGGCGGAGCTTAGTATCGCGCTACTTTCGTATTGGTTGTGTGCCAGTGACGTCGTAGTGACGTATCTGATGACCACAGCGCCTGGGCAGCTAATCCCAGAGGTTCTAGAGAAGGGGTTCGTCGTCTCTGGTAATATGTTTTCCATTTTATCACGTAGGGGTTGTACAGATGTGAGGGCTCTGTCATCTGAGGATGCAGAGTGCCTGGGTTGGAAAATTCATGCTGACTATGCATCAGAGCAATGTAGAGCGAGGGCAATTATGAAAGTTCTTGCTGAAAAGAAGCGTACTGGAGTCTCTTTCGATGATGAAGAGAAACAGCTTACTGCTTGTAAGGAATTACAAAATGTCTTGTGGACAGACATTATGACCTTGCAGACTAACACTGGATTAAACTTCCTAGTTTTCCAGTATGCCAACGAAAGTAAAGTTAAAAATCCAGACCCAATTTCGGAAAATGCCCAGTCCGTTGAGACGCCGGCCAACTCAAGTTCGGTAGGGGAGGTGGCGCCATCTGCTGTAGCGGATGCAAACCAAACTCCTTCTTCGAATAAGAGAAGGTTGGAGTCTTCAGCGGACTCTGAAAATTTTAGCCCCAATGATGAGGAAAATTTTCAAACTGTCAGCTCAAAAAAGAGCAAAAAAAAAAAGAAAATTCTGATAATACTGACAATGTTAGTGAGATGGAGATATCTGATACGACGGTTAAAATTAAGAAAACCAGGATCCCCCCCATCAAAATTATACCACCTGAGAGGTGGTCTGCTCTTTTAGATGGCCTTAAAAGAATGGCACCCTCTACCCGTTCCAAAGCTAAGGGAAAGTACCTTAGCTTATCTTTTGATACTGTCGAGGACTACAGGACTGTTCAAGCTACTTTGCTTAAAAGCAATATTAAATTTCACAGTTACGTTCTCGAAGATGCAAAGCCAATTAGAGTGGTTCTTCGGGGACTTCCAGTCAACACCTCTGTCCCGGAAATCCAAGAGATCCTGGACATTGATTTCCCGGGCATCACGGTGACCCAGATGTATAGGGGTCCCGTGAGCAATAAAAGATTAATGCCCCTTTTCTATTGTTCGATCCCTCAGCAAGAAGGTGTTGACAGCATCTTTGAGATAACGGAATTCATGCAAACTGAGGTCAGTTTTGAGAAATACCGGGGGAGGAAGGGTCCATCACAGTGTCATAACTGTCAGGGATTTTTTCACTCATCTCTCTCGTGTAACCTACCTCCAGTGTGCCTTAAGTGCTCCGGATGTCACATTACAAAGGAATGTCCGAAGAGTTTTGATGAGCCCTGTCGGTGTTGCCACTGCGGACTCGACCACCCCGCGAATTTCAGGAACTGCCCGAAGTTTCCCAAAACTAACCCCCCTAAGAGAGGCAAAATTTTAAAATCTAATAGTAATAGCAAACCTAATGTTGTAAATGTAAAGTCAAATAGGACTTTCACCAACAGGAAAGTTGATTCTTCCCAATCATTTAGGGAAGCTGCAATTGGACGTAAGGTCGCATCACCTCCCCCCCCCCTCCAACCCTCAAAATTCAAAAAATTCGGCCCCAGCTAAGGATGTCTTTTCGGCTGCCGAGTTCATTGAAAATTTGATGAAATTTGAATCTAACTACAGTGCAGACGTTGTCTGCAAAGCATTTTCGGAATCCCTTCCGGCCCTCCGTTTGGCATCCACGGAGATTGACCGGATTTTTATTCTTTATTCCAAAATTGTTAACTTATCCAAAATTGGTTAGGTAATTACATCTGCGGATGTGCTTTTTTTCCCCATTTTTAGTTCTGTTTTTGTTCCCCATCATGTTCCCAGCTACTAGTAATTTGGACTCTTTCGCCATTGGTATATTTAATGCCAATGGACTAAAACGTCAGGAAACTGAATTTCAAGCTTGGGTTTACAGTAACAATTTAGACATCGTTTTGGTCAGCGAGACCCATTTTTCCCAGGGAAATATCTCCAAGGTTGCCAACTACGAGTTATTCAATGTAGACAGGGCTCGTAGGGGCACCAATGGCCACAGTTGGGGCGGCACTGATATTTATGTTAAAAGAGGGTTTAATGCGACTTTCATCAATCTTCCCCCTCAAAATTGCATCGAAGTTACTTCTGTTGTTCTGGACTTTCCCAATATTCCAAATCTTCTCATTGCAGCCATTTATGTACCTCCTTTAAATGATAGAAACCTGCTGGAGCAAGAATTATCCCGGCTCACTAATGATTTTCCAAATTTTATTCTTGCGGGTGATTTTAATGCTACTCATCCCTCTTGGCACTGTAGATCAACTAATGGGTTTGGAACCAAACTCAGGAAGTGGGTGAATCAAAATTATGCGCAAACTATTGCGCCCCCTTCACCCACATATCCACCTTCTAATAATTATCTGGACTTTGCAATCACCCGCAACTTCCCTTATCCTTACAGCATTCAAACGCTGAACGATCTAAGTTCAGATCATTTGCCAGTGATCCTTCGATACCGAGTTGACACTTACAACCTAGACTTAGGTAGGCTTCTCCGCACAAGGTGGGAAGACTTCACCTTCCTGCTTGAACAGCGGGAGACTCCGAACATTGTCCCAGAGACAAAAGAGGAGGCGGAGGAAGCCATCAGTCAACTCGGGGATGTTCTCAGAGAGGTGTATGAGCAGTGTTCTCAACCGAGAACCAATACTGCCGACACACTCCGTCTACCGTTGGAAATCAGGCAATTGATAACTGAACGAAATCGTGCTCGTAGGATGTGGCAGGTCTATCGTACTCAGTATTTTAGGACCCATTTAAATCAGTTGCACAGGAGAGTCAAGGCTGCTATCTCCAAGTTTAGAAGTGAACGCTGGAACACATTTGTTGAGTCATTGTCAACACAAGACAACACAATTTGGAAGGCTGCTTCCCGCATTCGTAGGACACGAACACACATTCCGGCTATTACTAGCCCTAACTGCCCAAATGGCACGGGCATGGTATATACTAACACTGAAAAGGCTGAAGCTATCGCTGAAAGTCTTAGAAGTCAGTTTACACCTAATTCTGGTATGGACAACCCTAGGGTTGCCACTGTGTTGGAGACCACAGTTCAAAATTTTTTAAACACTGACACACCTAACACACTATCCCCGACCACACCTTCTGAGGTTCGGGAGTACATCTCAGGCTTAAAAAAGGACAAGTCTCCGGGTGAAGACCGCATCTCTACTAATATGCTTATTAACTTACCCCATAACTTTATTCTCTATCTTGTCATTCTAATTAATTGCATGTTAACTTTAAAAATTTTTCCTGATTGCTGGAAGAAGGCTATTGTTGTCCCCATTCCCAAGAGTGGGGCGGCTGATAGTCATGACCCTTCCAGCTTTCGCCCTATTTCTTTATTATCAAGTCTATCTAAAGTTTATGAATATGTTCTTGTCAACCGCCTTAAGGAGTTCTTAAATTCTAATGACGTGCTTATACCGGAGCAATTCGGTTTTCGGGCACGTCATTCAACAACTCATCAGTTGTGGAGAGTTTCTGAACTTCTTCACGATGGCATTAAATCCGGCGGTGTGACAGGAGCAATCTTTCTTGATGTGCAAAAGGCCTTTGACAAGGTCTGGCACATCGCTCTCATCTTTAAATTAATTGCTCTCGGCGTTCCTAGCCAACTTATTAAAATCTATAATGACTACTTTAAACTTAGATCTTTTGTCGTTAGAGTTGGAAATTCCTACTCTAACTCTCATCCTATCTCTAGCTCTGTGCCCCAGGGCTCTCTTAGCGGTCCCACCCTCTTCAACATCTATGTTAACGATATTCCAAAAATGCCTGATGTCGACTTAGCAATCTTTGCCGACGACACTGCCATGCTTCACAAACACAAACATGCACTATCAGTGTTCTCTAAACTTCAAAATTATCTTAATATTCTTTCGGCCTGGTTTAGAAAATGGAAAATTAAAGTGAACAGTGCCAAAAGTGCCGCCATCTTCTTCACCAATCAACGTACCAACCCCGTTGCTAATTTAAACTTTAAATTGAACAATGAAAATATTCCCTGGAAGACAGATTATAAGTACCTAGGCATTCACCTGGATTCCAAATTATCATGGCAACAGCACATCACGGAAATCCTGCATCGTGCTGATCGTGCCGTGGGCTCCCTTAACCCCCTCTTGGCTTGGAATAGCCCCCTGTCAATCAAGAACAAATTGTTACTGTACAAATCTATGATTCGACCCATTATAACTTATGGTTCTGCAATCTATGGATGTGCTGCTAAAACTAGACTTGATAAAATTCAAGTCTTTCAAAATAAACTTCTGCGTAGGTTTGTGAGAGCGACCCGCTATGTCCGAAATGACGTCATTCATCGTGACCTTAAAATTAAACCTATTTTTGCTGAAATCAGAAAACTTGCGATGAAGTTTCACAGGTCAATCCCAGCTGTGCGGAATCCTGCGTTAAATGCCATTCAACATTATGATGCAAGAGTGGGGAGAAACCGGAAACGGCCTCTCGCTATTCTCACTCGGGACGATAACTTCGTCCCACCCTCTAAAACTTCCAGAAGAAATCCTTCTGCTGTCACTTAAACGCAGGATTCCCCGGGAAAAATTTTATTTCCCCTAGATTGAAAGAAATTTTCATCTAGAATTGGCATTTCCCCTTTGACGTCATGCAGCAAACTGTTTATTGATAACAGCCGCGTATGTCAACTTCCCTAATTTTCTGTTTTATTTTAATTTTATCATTTTATTATAATTTTGGAACTTCCCTTCCTTCATGCATTTTTGTACTTGGGTGCTTACTATCCTGTTGCAAAATTTCAGTTTTATTTCTTTGTGATGTTACGATACTCCATCTTGGGCGAGGTTAGGCTTGCCTTCCTCGCTCCTGTCCGGCCTTGGGGTGTTTGCTCACTGCACCCCGGCCAATTTTATTCATTTTACCCCATGTTTGGACTTTTCGACCAGGAGTTAGGAAAAAAAAAAAAAAAAAAAAAAAATTTACCCGGTCGCAAAATTTCATTTCCCAGTTTATAGTTATATTTTTATTAGTTGTTTTCAGCTTTTTAAATTTTTAACTTGTCCCCATTTTCGACCTTTGTCAGTGCCGAAGTGTTAATTGCACTAGCGGTGTTTTTCACTCTTGCTCAGACGTAGCCGAACTGGCTGTCCGAAATGTTAGTATTCTCTCACGGGGATCTAAATCCAGGCCTTTTTCAAGGCTTTACCGTTGGTGCATGAGGAATGCGTTTTGAACCGTGATGAGATGCTAGCACTAGGCTGTCAGGGAAACTGCTGAAGAGTTTGCAGCTGGGAGACCCACGAAATGTGATGCGCACCAGGCCTGACACTCAAAATTAGTGAGCTATATGGCCCGCCTTTTTTTTTTTATAGGTTTTAGAGTTAGTTAGGCTTGGCTACCTTGTGCTATGATTTTTCTGTGCTCGTTGGTACCCTACTTTCTTTGCATTCTCCGATCTTTACCTACGCCAGTAAGTGAAGTGACATCGAAGTGTAGGGCAACCAAATTCATTTGGATGCCTTATACGCCCCCCTTTTGGTGGTTATATTTAACCCCGTGCTTCCAACTCTGGAATGGCCCTCGGGACTCCTCCAGAGTATCCAAATTATACTTTTAGGCCGTGCATTGTTTCGAAATTCATCTCTAGTTCCCTTTCTCATTTTTAGTTGGAGGTTACGCGCGGCGGCGTTTCACGCCGCGTTGGCACTCCTTAAGCACCGCGATGTCATGTCAGATCTCGTTTTTTCTGATAAAAAGTTGATAAATTTCCATATTTTCCCCCCACAACTTACTAACAAAACATTTTTCTTTCATGCGATCAATGGATGAATTAAATAATTTTTTCCCCCCATGACAATCAAAGAACTGTGTGATTTTTTTTAACCCTTTACTGACTGATAAATTTCTTGGGGTTTTTTCTTTTTCATATGACCAGTTGACAAGTTTATGATGCTTCCCCCTGACCTAATGATGAAACTTAATGTTTAAAAATTAGCAAAATTCTTCATTTGATTACGGGAGAAAGAAATTGTGACATTCGTCTGTTGCTTGAGAGGACAATTGACAAATTTCAATCAGTCGTGGGAAAATATAAAAAAATTCTGTTGAGAAATGGGAACATTAAACAAGCCAGTTCCAAATATTGGTTTTTTTTTTTTTCCGTTTCTTTACAAGGTACAAGTGTGTCCTTTATTAAAAAAATCTGTGCCTGATGGGCACTGACCCGTTTTTTCTACAGTAAACTTCTAGAAAAAAGGGCACTCGTATGCAGCGATGTAAACGTAAAAAACAAACAAACAGAGGGTATATTCAGAGTTTCTCCCATGTTTAAAAAAGGGCAGGGTGCTTCTTGTAGGAAAAGGGCACTTTTGGATTCTGAAAGGCATGTTTTGGATTTTTAAGGACACTTTTTTTAATTTTTAAAGGCATCCTTTTGATTTTTAAAATTACTTTTAATATTTAATAGACAGGACGCTATTTTAAAGACAGCAATGAGGCAATTTTTACTATGCAAGTAAATTTTTTAATAAAGAAAGGAGTAAAGGCACTTTTTTCAGCTGGGGGCAACAAGGGTGCTAATGTTTTCCATCAGGGGTAAGAGGGCTGCTGTTTTGTAAACCTAAGGGCAGGCAGGGTGCAGCACCCTCCTGACACTGTCTACGGGAAACTCTGGTATATCTTAGAGTGTATATACAATAGCTTTTTTGAGAAACGGAAGTTAAGCAGTGTTACTGAAAAAGAACCAGAAGGTATACGACATTTACCTCTGTATACCCTCCACTTCTGACAGCAAATTTTTTCTCTCTTTTTTGCGAACGATAATATTTTTTTCTGCTACCGATCGACGAATTTCGCATTCTACTCGTGACAGATCAGTGAAAATTGTGATATTTTTTCACAGTCGAATGATAAACTGTGTCTTTTTTACAACTGATTGGCCAAATCTCGAGGGTTTTTTTTAGCATGGCTGATCGACGAATTTCCATTTTTTCTCTGATCTACTGACGAATTTCGCTTTTTTTTTTTTACCGGTGACTGATTTTTAAATTTTGCTATATTTCTCTTGAACCAGTAAGTATATCTTGAGGCCGATTGGAGAGAGTTTTTTTCCGCTACTGATGTACGAATTTTGCAGTTTCTTCCGTCGATCTACTGACGAATTCCACGATTTTTTTTTTAGCCACGACCGATTTGCAATTTTCTGGATTTTTTCTTTTAACATAGGTGAATTTTGAGACTTTTTCTTGCGACCGATTAGAGAAGATCGTGGGTTTTTTCTGGCGGTGCACTGACGAAGTTTTTTACCTGCAACTGAATAGCAAAAATCATGGATTTTTTCTCGCAACTGTTCGTCGAATTTTGTATGTTTTTCCACAACAGGCTGAAGAATTTCATGGTTTGTTCTCCATGACTGATGAACTGTACGAGTTTTTCTCGTGACCCATTGATGAATTTCACAATCTTTTTAATAAAGATGAAAATAAGGAATTTTGCTTAGTAGCCACTGGCCGGTAGGTTGACTTTATTTAGTAGCCAGTTACTAGCGAGTGAGAATAATTTCTTTAGTAGCCAGTAAGTACATTTATGTCAGTGAATATTTAATTTATGGGTATATTTTAGGTATGTTTATCCACTGAGTAGCAGGTATAATTCAAAATTGAAAAAAATAGGTTTAAAAAAATCTGAAATTTGCAGCAAATTTTCTGAAATGTAAAGGGAGGGTTGGTAGGGGATCCCTCCTGGTACTAATTATGCATTTTTTCCAGATACTTTAACGAAATTCACGTTTTTCCCGGATCTATTGGCAATGTTTTCGTTTCTTTGGCGTTCCTTTGACAAAATGTGCGTTTTTTTCACGATCTTTTGACAAAATTCACATTCGTTTTCGCAATTCTTTGGCAAAATTCTCGGGTTTTTTTTTTTCGAAATTCTCATTCCCCCCCCCGCGATCCTTTAACTAAATTTGTGTTTTTTGACGATCTATTGACGAATTTTGTGTTTTTGCCATGATCCATTGACGATATTTGTGTTTTTTCTTTGCTCTATTGATGATATTTGCGTATTTTCGCGATTCTTTGACGAAATTTTGGATTTTCAGAGATCGTTTGATGAAATGTGTGGGTTTTTTGCGAGTCTTTGACGAAATTGGTTTTTTTTTCTGCGATGTATTGACGATATTTGTGTTTTTTTCCGCAATCCACTGACCATATTTGCATTTGTTCCAGAATCCTTTGACGAAATTTCGGATTCTTTGCGATCCTCTGATGAAGTTCGGGTTTTTCCACGATCCTTTGACGAAATGTGCTGTTTTTATTGTGATTTTTTGACAAAATTCTCGCTGTTTTGCGATTCTTTGATACAATTCGCTTTTTTGGTGATCCTTTCATGAAATTTACATTTTTTTTTTCGTAATCCTCTGACGAAATGTGTGTTTTTTCGCGATCTTTTGACAAAATTCACATTTTTTTCTTTCCCAATTCTTTTACGAAATTCCTTTTGGAAAATCTTGCGTTTGGCTGGTACTTTCCATATTTTTAATCGTCAGTTTTTCACATTTACTCGTTGAGTGGCGACTGGCGATTGCTTATTTTCATCTTTACTTTTTAAACGAACGATTAAAGAATTTGGTGATTTTTTTTCTAACCAATGAGTGACAAATTTTGCGATTTTTCCTACATTGAATGGTGAATTTTCTTGAAAATGAAAATTTGAAATGTTCTGCAGTGAAATCCGTTGTTCTGCGATGTACGTCGCATTTATAAGCATATTCTGCTTTGGGGGATTTCATTAACTCTTACTTTTTGGACTTTTTTTGAAATTGCAGCATTTTCATCGGAGGTTTCCGATAAATATTATTTGTAATATATAAAAATTTCAAGGGGGGGGGGGCACAATACTAAAGCCCAAAGTGCGGCACTTTTCTAACTTTTACCAACACCTGTCCCTATCGTGTAACATACAGTTGGTGGCCTGTGACCACTTATTCATGTTATACACATCCGATATCCATGCTGCCACTTTGCTCCCCCCTGGGAGGGGCACTTTTCTAAATTTTGCCGGCACCTCTCATGTGACATATCGTTCAAAAGGTCTGTGACCACTTATTCATGTTATGCCCCTCCCCCCCACTTTGCCCCACCGGGGAGGGCACTTTTCAAAATTTTGCTGACACCCCCTCATGTCACATATTGTTGGAAAGGCCTATGACCACTTATTCATGTTATGCACCTCTAATGCCCTCCCCCCACTTTGCCCCCCCCCCTCGGGGGCACTTTTCTAAATTTTGCCGACACCCGTCATGTGACATATCGTTCAAAAGGTCTGTGACCCCTTATTCATGTTATGCACCTCTAATGTTCCTCCCCCCACTTTGCCCCCCGGGGGAGCACTTTTCTAAATTTTACTGACATCCCTGATGTGACATATCGTTCAAAAGGCCTATGACCACTTATTCATGTTATGCACCTCTAATGACCCTCCACCCACTTTGCCCCCCCCCTGGGTGGGGGTGGGGGGGGGGGGGTGGCACTTTTCTAAATTTTGCTGACACCCCTCATGTTACATATTGTTGGAAAGACCTGTGACCACTTATTCATGTTATGCACCTCTATTGCCCCTCCCCCCACTTTGCCCCCCCTCGGGGGCATTTTCTAAATTTTGCCAACACCCGTCATGTGACATATCGTTCAAAAGGTCTTTGACCACTTATTCATGTTATGCACCTCTAATGCCCCTGCCCCCTACTTAGTGCCCCCCCCGGGGGGGGCACTTTTCTAAATTTTGCTGACACATCATGTGACATATCGTTCGAAAGTCCTGTTACCACTTATTCATGTTACGCACCTCCGGTGCTTTCCCCCCCTTAGTTTTTTTATTAATATGTATATATGTTTTATTAATATGTTTAGTTTATTAATATGTATCAAATCAATGTCGAACTAAATATGTAATCATTATTATGTATTGATCTGATGCGAATTTGCACAGAAGGCTGTCCGCATGCAGGTGCAACGATATAATGTAAAGAGAAGATACAGCTTTTATACCTAAAGGAAAACTGCAGATATTTCGGCCAAAATTGGTGAAGGGAAATAACAGGTTTTTTACCTGAAGGAAAACAGAAGGTATTTGGAACTCAGAAGGTTAAGGGAAAATACATGTTTTTTACCTAAAGGTAAGCTGAAGGTAATTTTAGTTCCAAATACCTTCAGTTTCCCTGAAGATTTTTTTTTAAGGTTTCTTGCTGACTTTTTTACCTGGGATCAATGAATAGAAATCCTCTTTCAGAGGCGCAAAACGAAACTGCAATTCATTCATATTTTTTCGCACGGCAGTAAATCAGTCTTGATAAATACAGCCATAATTTATTTGAAAGATAATAATGGCATAAATCGTCCATTCAGAGCGATTTTAGATTCAGCCTCGGAGAGTAATTTTATCAGTTTCGATGCAGTTAAATCACTGGGATTGAAAAAGGAATCAATAAACATTCCGATTAGCGGGATAAATGAGTCTCTCATATGTCTGAAGTCAAAGGTCAAGACATGTTTATCTAATAAATCTGGCGAATTTCAACGAGCTGTTGAATTATTACTAATTCCAAAAATAACAGATGTTATGCCAGCAAGGAAATTAAACATACAACATTTAATCCCATCTAAAATATACTTAGCTGATTCACAGTTCTATATTCCAAACAAAATCGAAGTAATTTTGGGTGCTGAATATTTTTTTGATTTCCTCCTTCCGGAAAAAATAAATTTAGGCAATAATTTAACGTTGCAGTCCAGCATTTTCGGTTATCTTGTTTCAGGAATCATTTTCGATACGGAAATAAACAATACTGAAAGATATTGCTTCCTAACAAAAAATTTAGAAAATTTAAACAATACACTAAAGAGTTTTTGGGAGATCAAGGAAGTAAATGACGTGCAACCCTGTATAAGTCAAGAATTGGCTTATTGTAATGATCATTTTGATAAGACACATTTTAGAAATTCTAGTGGCAAATTTGTTGCCTTTCAAACCAGAATTCTCTGAAACCTATTTAGGCAGTTCCAAACGCATTGCATCAAAAAGATTAAACTATCTTTGGCAACGTCTAGATCGTGATCCCACAATGAGAAATTTATACACAGAATTTCTTAACGAATACAAGCAGCTGAATCATATGTCATATGTATGAAATAATAGAAGCTAATGATTTCGATCAAGGATATTACCTTCCCCATCACGGAGTTTTAAGACCGTCGAGCGCCACAACGAAACTGCGCGTTGTTTTCGACGCTAGTGCCAAAACAACGAATGGAAATTCCCTTAATGATTTATTATGTAAGGGTGGAGTGCTGCAAGACGATCTCTGTTCTATTTTAATAAGATTTAGGAAACATATTTACGCATTCACTACAGACATCAAGCAGATGTTTAGAATGATAGAAATATATCCCTCTCAATATGAATTTTTGAAAATTCTGTGGAAGGAAAACAAGGCTTCTCCTATACAAACTTTCCAACTTTCTACGGTTACATGTGGGACAGCATGCGCCCCATTTTTAGCGACTAAAGTGTTACAACAACTCGCCTTGGATGAACAGCAAGATTTCCCCTTAGCTTCAAAAATTCTCTTGCAAGATTTTTATATGGATGATTGCCTATCGGGATCCTCCAACTTAGAGGAATTTAATTTAGTTAAAGGCGAATTAACCCAACTTCTCTTAAGAGGGGGCATGCAATTACACAAGTGGTGCACTAATATAGCTCAATCTAGTGACAATCAATTATTTCCCTTTGATAGGAATTCCGAACAAATAACAGTTAAAACGCTGGGGATGTTATGGAACAGTACCAGTGATGCATTTACATACAAGGTCAACATCAGCGCTGTCAACAATTTTACAAAAAGAACAGTCCTTTCGCAAATTGCTCGAATTTATGATCCTCTTGGCCTCCTAGGGCCAGTAATTACCAAGGCAAAAATATTTATGCAACAATTGTGGCTACTTAAATTAGAGTGGAATGAAGCTTTACCTACGCATATCTCCAAACAATGGGAAAATTTCCTGGCTTCTTTACCACATTTGGAATCTATTCAGGTACCAAGGTGCATTACAACGGAGCATGTCAATTCAGTGGTATTGAATGGATTCTCAGACGCTTCATCAAAGGCTTACGGTGCAGTCTTGTACGTTCAAACGTCTAACTCTAGTGAAACTGTTACTCATCTTCTCTGCAACAAAAGTCGTGTAGCACCAACAAAGGTAATGACTGTGCCTCGTCTGGAATTATCTGCATGTTTGTTTCTAGCTAAACTAACCTGCAAGGTCTTAGACTGTTTAAAGCTTCAGATCGATGATGTTCGATTGTTTTCAGATTCTACTATAGCGTTATCCTGGATAGAGACTGCTCCAAATCTATTAAAGACATTTGTTGGCAATCGCGTTATGCAAATCAAAGAACTTTCATTGGTTTCATATCCCTTCTCAACACAACCCTGCTGATTTAACAAGTAGAGGACTTGATGTGAGAAACCTTGCCTCCAGTGAGCTGTGGTGGAGGGGTCCTCCACTTAGTGTTCTTAATAACTGTTTAACAGAAACTTTTCCAAATATTAACTTTGAAAATGAACATTATTCCCAAGAACTCAAGACTGTGCGCAATATAACCCTGTATATTAATTCTAATGATTTTTTTGATGATTTAATTGGTCTTACCAATAATTTTCAGAAATTAATTAGAATGGTAGCTTATATTTATAGGTTTTCTTCAGCTTGTAAAAAACAAGGAATTGCTACAGGCCCCTTGTCAATTGAAGAGCTGGAGAGAGCAGAAATGTACATTATTAAAATTGCACAGGTAAGCTATTTCTCTAGTGAAATTTCTGCTCTGAAAAAGGGAAATATAGTAGATATCTCAAGTAAGTTAAAATTCTTGAGTCCATTCTTAGATAATAAAAACATTTTAAGGGTAGGAGGTAGACTCAAGAAATCGAATTTAAACTTCGATCACAAACACCCAATGGTTTTACCAGCAAACTGCCGCTTAACTAAATTGATATTTAAATCTTATCACGAGAGAAATTTTCATGTCGGACCTCAAGCTCTGCTGAATACTGTGCGTCAAAAATATTGGCCACTTGGCGGCAGGAATATTGCGCGTAAGGTTGTACATGAATGTGTACGATGCTTTAAATTTAAGCCCATACTGGCTAACCAAATGATGGGGGATCTTCCTCCCGAAAGAATAGTACCTAACTCTCCATTTTCAAATGTAGGTTTAGATCTTTGTGGTCCCTTCGAAATAAAATATAAGGGCCAAAGAAAGGGCATTTTTCAAAAAATCTACGTCGTTATATTTGTGTGTATGGTCACTAAGGCCGTACATTTAGAATTTGTCTCCGACTTAACGTCTGAAGCTATAATCGCAACGTTAAAGAGATTCTTCTCGCGTCGCGGTGAAAGTTCGGTAATTTTTAGCGACAATGCTACTAATTTTGTCGGGGCTTCAGCAGAATTGAAGCGTTTGCACAAACTTGTAATAAGTAATGCAGTTTCAATTTTTTTGGCCTCAGAAGGCATTAATTGGAAAATTTCCCCTCCTAGAGCGCCCAACTTTGGTGGCCTTTGGGAGGCAGGAGTTAAGGCCTTTAAATACCATTTCAAAAGGGTAGTGGGCTCAACTCGCCTTACTCTAGAGGAATTTCTAACGGTAATTACTCAGATCGAAGCAATACTAAATTCGCGACCACTTTCTCCATTATCTACGGATGCAAACGATCTTCAAGTTCTGACCCCAGGCCACTTTCTGATAGGAAAACGGTTTAATTCAATTCCCGAACCTAATTTGCTTGAAGTAAAGGAAAATTTGCTAAATAGATGGCAAAGAGTTCAAAAAATTGTCCAAGTTATCTGGAGGCGCTGGCAGAATAATTACTTAAATAATCTTCAACAAAGAAATAAATGGCTATTTAAAAGGCCGAATATTCTGCCAGGCATGTTAGTTTTGATTAAGGATTCCCAACTCCCCCTTTGCACCTGGTCTCTAGGTCGCATTACAAAGGTATTCCCAGGTGCAGATGGAATGGCTAGGGTTGTGGAATTACGCACCGCTAAAGGCATATTTAAACGGCCTATAACTAAATTAAGTGTTTTACCAATTAGTGATAATTTGTCAAAAAACTGAACTTTAATTTAATTTTCTTATGTATTAGTGCTTATATGATTCTCATAATTTGTGCTATTATATGTTTCTTTATTATTCATGTTGCATTTTGTATTTTGAAATACAATATTTCAACGCCGGGCGGGATGTTCCGTACTTGTAATCTCATTGTAGCATCGCCCTTGGCGACGGAACACCACTCCCGCATCTGTGCCAATTGGCATCTATTCTTGTAACCCTTTTTTTTTTAACCTAGTTCATGCATTTATTGCGTAGTTATTTTTTTGAAGAAAAAACAATCTCAAAATGGCAACAAGCCATTCTCTCAACTTTGTAGAAAATTTCAAATTCAAAATTGGCAACTAGCCATATTCTTTTTCTATCTTTGAAAATTAAAACTTTGTTTTTGTTAGTGAAATACAGTCCGCTTAATTTTCTTAGTACACCTCCGTACAACCTTTTTTCCAATGTTTGTTGACAAACGATTGCGATTTGTGTTTAAAACCACCAAAATAACATTCTCTATGCCCTATCATATGATATATACCAATAGATTTCTAAACAATTTCCACTTGAAAATCTGAAGACCATTAAGATTACTAAATCAAAAGAAAAGTTCATGATTAATTCCAAATAAGTCAGAGTGAATAAATTTCAAAACACATAATATGTGTAATCCTATTTTAAAAATCTTTTTCCAAAAAGGTAGAAATTCATTCACATAACACTGACAATAAAATTATCAATGTTTTGGTTGGTGGGAAAACATTTAATGTATTTTATCAACGCTGTCCAACATGGCATGATTTTTTTTTTTTGGGGGGGGGGGGGGGGGTGAGGAGAACACAATTTCGTTGAGGGCAAAATTTGCAATCCCATGCAGGATTTCATGGATCTTTCCCAAAATAGGAAAATGCTGTGTGTTCTACCTCATTAAATTTTTCTACAGACATGTGACTCTTACCGATTTTTTCCCCCCGAGAAAGGGATTTTTATTCTTTTGCACGATTTTGCAAAATTTTCTGAATTTCTTCGCGTTTTTTTTCCAACGACTGTTTGAGGAATTTCCGACAGTTTACATGTGAACTTCACAATATTTTAAAGCAACCGATTAAAGGATTTTGAGTTTTTTCCGATGATCAATTGGCAATCTTCACGATTTTTTCTGAAGAATGAAGGAAGAATGTTACAACTTTTCCCCGACATTTGATGAATTTTGCAGTACTTTTCTTTTTACTCTAGCGATTGGGTAATTTTTGTGTGTGTTTTTTTTTATGTGACAAATTTAATTTTCCTCTGCGACTGATTGATGAATTTTGTGATTTTTTAAGCGATAGATTGACAAATTTTGAGATTTTTTTTTTGGCATGACCAACTGAAGAATTCCCTGTAACCGATTGGTGAATTTTTCGATTTTTTTTTCATTCACAAGAGCGATTTAGAAATTTCTCTACATACATTTATAATCCACAGTGATCATAGACAAAATTCATGCATTTACAAGATTCCTGTTTGCTGAATATTCTGTTCCATTTTTTTTCTTTTTTTTTTCATTCCATTAATGCAGAACTACATAATACAGAGAACCTGCAAAATCCATTTTACTGACATGTTACTTTTCCGCGGAATTGCGCTTTTTTGGCACTGAATTTTATTATCCCGTGGATCTAGGCAAATATGCATTAAAATTTCTGGACATTTTTATGGGGGGAGTGGGGGGGGATAACGGAAGAAATACAAGAAAAACGCGAGTGCCAACTGTGCCAAATTAAGCGAATTTCTTCAAAGGATCGCGGGAAAAACGCAAATTTTTTTAAGGATCGAAAAAAAAAATTCAAAGGGTCGCGGAAAAAACACAATTAACGTTAAAGGATCGTGGAAAAAAGGTGTGATTTTCTTTAAAGGATCACGGGAAAACATTACATTTCCAGATTAAGCTAAATAATGCTATAAAACGTGATAATATATCTTTATTAAGATTGACGATCGTTTCGTCGCACAAACGGTGACATTTTCAAAATTTTGACAAAACAGTGATACAATATCTTTATTAAGATTGACGATCGTTTCATCGCACAAACAGCGACATTTTGAAAATGTCGCCGTTTGTGGGATGAAACGATCGTCAATCTTAGTAAAGATATTTTATCGCTTTTTTGTAATTTTACAGAAAAAGTATTGTAAATGCGTAAAAGTGTGTTTATTAGAACATAAAAAACCAAACTTGCTCATCTAAACTCTTACTTGGTGAGTGTCTTATACACCGCTGTTAGATGCAATAACATTTTGAAGAAAATTCTATGTTCTTACTGCTGATCCCCAGTTTCTGTGCGTACTTTTAATATTTATATGTTCAGTAAGTTAAACTCAAAAAGTTGTGCACATGCTTATTCAACCGTTAAAAGTTTTGCTAAATCTTTTTTTTTTTTTTTTTTTTTTTTTTTTGCTTTTTGCAAAAAATACAGCACACTTACCAAGATTTATACCAAACAAATCATCAAAAAATTTTAATAGTTGCAGCAGAATTTGTTAATTATGGGGTTTTATTGCACGTTTCTTAAACTTTTGTTCTAAGAATTCTTAATTTTCTTATGTTATATTAGCCAGAAAACCTGATCTACCCAAAAGTATTGTTAATGCTAATAATGTGTTTATTAGAACATAAATAAGCCGAAATTCACTCATCTAAGCGCTTCCATATTGACAATTATTTTCCTCTTTTTTTAAAAATTTTAAATGAAAAACACAATTTTTACACACCGTCCTAGGACGGGCATTTACACTAGTTATCTATATTAGATGAATAAATTTGTAATATTACGATATATGTTATAGAGAGATATTTTATAATACACACTATAAAATATTAAAATACTATTTTATGAATTATTATATAATTATAAATTTTTTCATTAACTTTTCAATAATTTAAAAATATTTTGTAAAAAGAAAATACGATGTTATGTAGTATTTAAATATATCTATTTATTTATTTTAATCATTAAATGGCTTACTGTAATATTTTATCATTATTGATATTTTTTATAATGCTTATAGTATTTACTTATTATCAATCTACATTAAATATTTTAATTATAAATAAAACGGGTGTAATTCATAATAAATATTATCTTCTTTATTGTCTAAAGAAGATAATATTTTATAATTAAATATCATAAACAATCATTAATTTTTAATGAAATTTTGGTATGTAAAATTTCATTTATTAAAATATATGGATAATATTACATTACTAACATAATAATGATTATAATAATAATTTGATAATAATCTAAATATTATTATTGTAACATTATATTTTTTAATAATAAATTATCAAATATGATAATTTATTATTATCAAATATAATAATTTATTCTTATCAAAGCAATTATCTATAAATTACAGTGACATATTTAATTTTGTAATATAATAACAACAATAATTTCATAATTATAAATTACAAAATATAATAATTTATCTTTATCAAATATTCTATATTCAATATTCTATTACTTTATATTCAAATATGCTACAATTATTTATAAATTTTATGAAAATTATATAATAATATACTATCAATAAATGATTTGAAAACAAAATATTAAATCTAATTAACTATTTGGAATATTTATTAATATAAATAATTAAATATCTAATTAATGTGTATTATAACTTTATTTGATAATAGTATAACTAAAATGAACTCTATTTTTAATTAAAATAAATTCTTAATATAATCTATATCTCTGCAAAGTAATTTTTATTTATTGATAGATGTATGATGGTACATAATATTAATATAAAATTAATATAATATAATATTAATATACATAATATTAAGGTACAACTTATATGTGGAATGAAATAAAAGAGAAAGATCACCGCTATAAGATAAGAATTTCAATGTATCCCTACAAACAGTTTCATATAATTTTCATTAATCATATATTTTTTTTATATCAATTCTTTATTCATTTTTATACACCATAAATATAATGTGACATAAACATCCTATCATACTAATCATTAACTGAAAAAAATCTAAAGAAGTATAAATGATATTGATGTTAGCTTATTGTTAGTTCAAATAATATCCCCCCCCCCCCCACACACACGCACACAAAAAAAGCAAGAGAGATTGTTAAAATAAAAACATAAGAAAAATATTTAAAACATTAAAATAAATATATTTTATCATTAAAAAGGTAAATAAGATCAAACTGAGTAATTTTCTTCTATAAAGAGAGAAAAAAAATATATTAATGTGCTGTCACCTATGTCCAGTGAATTAAACGAAATTGGTTATTAAAAGAATTTTATAATTATCTGAATAGATATAGCTTTTAATTGCTTATAAATAACTAAATTAAAAAAAACAGTTCCAAGAACTTGTATTTAAGAAGGAAGGCCATACTAATAATATTCAATATAAAATGTATTTAATATTTAGTAAAATTACTTAGAAAAGTAGAATATGATGTAAAAAATAATGCATTATTACATTTGTAAAAATCATAAACTGTTACATTTAAATTTATATGTACTGCTTAAAATATAATGTTTTTATAAAAATGCACTATTTTGGCAGCAGAACATACAAGATTTAAAAGAATATATTTTAAACTTTATGTTATAAAAAATAAATATATGAAGTAAAAATAAAAATAAGATAATCATTCTTCATATTATTAAGTGTAGAAAGGAATAATATATAATTGCAGCTACATTTTTATTGGTAATACGTTTAAATTACTCATTGATAAGCTCATTTGCAAAATTTAACTCTGTTGAGTAATAATTGCATTAGTATTAAATATTTTAAGAAAATCCCTAGAAGCTATTGCTAAAGCAGTGTTGTTTGTCAATAAAAATAAAATAATAATGTAATTGACATAGGGAAATTACAAAGCAAATAAAAATGGAATATTAAATAAAGTTATGTATTTAATAAATGAATTATATTAAATAATATGCAGCTCCTTCTTTTGAAATTAATAAAACTTTACATGGACATTCATCAAATTACCTTTAATTATTTAAAAATATATTTTGCAGGTGAATTGAAATAACTAAACAATAAGAGTAAAACTATATAATTGATGGTAGAGTTATTTTTAATTTATTATAAGCCATTGGCATACTACAGCATTTACAAAAAGTTTTGCTAATCAACTGAAAAAAAAAATGAAATAAATGTTGATGGGATGAAAATGTTACGTCTGATATGATAAAAGTGCCAAACTAGTAACCCTGTACATACAAGTTTTCTAGTAAGGGAATTTTAATCTTAGTCCCCACACATGTGCAGTTTCCTATTTTTG
Source organism: Maratus speciosus (assembly GCA_963932465.1). Lineage (NCBI taxonomy): Eukaryota > Metazoa > Arthropoda > Arachnida > Araneae > Salticidae > Maratus > Maratus speciosus. The sequence continues at coordinate 38,531,769 of OZ010794.1, forward strand.
CTATAACGGTTGGGATCGGCGAAAATGCATCGTACACTGCATCTAGACCAAATCGTCCTGGAGTTTTAGAAAATATCCTGCAGATGTCGCTGTGATCGACTCATTGGATTTCAAAATCGTTGGACATTTAAGGAATACAATATTTTAACGTTTTTTTAAGTATTACTGGTATAGCCGATTTCCACACTATGTTTTCTAGCCCAGTAGCAGAAAATTCTCCAAGTGTCTGCAACAGATTCAGGGGCAGAAAATAATCTGCAGGTGAAATATTTTACAATTGAAGCGTTAATCAAACGATCCATAGGCGTAACCAGGGGGGGTGCCCTGGGTGCCCGGGCACCCCCCCGCTTGCGCAGACTCAAGCACAATTATTAAAAAAATCGAAATCTACAAAAGAAAAAAAATAAAGAAGTGAAAGCAGAGTTTAATTAGTTTAGCAAATTAGCTTAGTTCAGAAAACTAACAGCCTAAGTTTTGAAATGTGATAAAAAAAAAAGAAACCCACGTTCTTTTTATCTTTCTTTCTTTCTTTTTTTAAGAAAATTATATTGTTTATCTTTTTTAAAACTAGAATATTTACAAGAATCTGTATTAGTCATAGTAAGTCAAAAAGATGGCTTTATAATCCCACTTTGACGTCTTTTGTTTGGGGAAGATTTTTTGTAACACCGTTCTTTCTATTTCATGTTTCTACAATTTCATGAGAAATTAAGGCTGTTCTCAACTGCTCTGCTCAACAAGCGCGAAACGTTCTGACACGTTTACAAATTAATTTTTTAACGGAAAGATATAAAATTGAAAAGCCTGACCAGGGAAGCGGTTTGGAATCGAACTGTGTTTTCAATTTTTGATCAAACAATTATGTATTGAGTTAGAAGCGATTTGGATCACGTGACAAGAACGTTTTTCGCTCTTTCTTGATTGCTCTTTCTCCTTTCGCGTGGAAATTCGGTTCAAAACGCCCACTTTGACACTATTTTCTGAAAGATCTATTGCGTTTGAAAAAACACGAAAAAAAAACCCAGCTCGATGACATAGTTTCTGAACAATAACACTCGCTAGATTCATGCATTTCCGAACAAAAATACAAAAATAAATTAAAACTTACGTCACAAAGTTGCCCTTTTGGATTTGAGAACAGCCTAAACGCAAGTTCTTGACGAGGATAGAAACTATTTGTCTCTTTGCTTTCGTAGTTTAAAATCTATAAAGAAGCAAAAAAATTTGAAAGGAAAAGTAGATGTGAAACGATATTCTAAAATACGATTAGACGGAGGGAAATAGGAGGGAGTGTACAGACCCTGCCTCCTTTGAAAGTGAAAAATAATAACACAGAAAATTCAAATTAATCTGGAGGATCGTTGGTTGGTTCAATTTCGTGTTTCGCGGCCATTTTTTGATATTCGTAAAAGGAATATGGTTGCTGTCTTTCAAGTCAATATAGTAATTTTTTCCTCTGAAAATTTTCATACGATTTTTAAAGTTTCTTCTCGTTTCGCGGCGTTCTTTTGAAAGTAAGAAAAGGGGACCCGGTTTCAATCTTTTAGACCAGTGCAGTAAATTTTGACCAAATTCGCGATTTTATTCTGTGATCATTTCATGATATTTACAATTTTCCCCCAAAATCGTTTGACGAAATTCTCGTCTTTCTACGCAATTTTTTTTTTGTCGAAATCCGCACTTTCACCACTAACCTATGACAAAATTCGTGATGAAATTCGCATTCTCTTTCACGATCTTTTGACGAAATTCGTTTTCCCTTTCTGCGATCCTTTGACGAAATTCTCGCTTTTACCGCGATCCTCTGGTGAAATTTATTTTCTGTTGCGGCCGATTGACGAAACTGATTTTTTTACAGGGGTCATTTGTCGAAATTCGCGATAGTTTTGCGCGACCGATCGGGAAAATTCTCGATATCTTTCCGTACCAATTAACGAAATTCTCTACTCCTTTCCGCGATATTTTGACGAAATTTGCAAAAATTTTTCGTCAATCGTTTATCGAAATTCGTAATTTTTTGCGAAATCTTTTGCCGAAATTCGCGATTATTTTCTGCACTCTTTTATCGAAATTCTCGATATTTTTCCACGATCGTTTGAAGAAATTCTCAAATTTTTCCAGGGCCGATTCACGAATCGACTTTGAAAAATTCCGTAAAAGAAATAAAAATCGCGGATTAAAAAAAAAAAAACATGTAAATACTCACTGAAGAATCACTGGTCTGTGAAAGAATTTGGAGGGGGGAAATACTGCACAGCATTTTTTATTATGCAGGACATTCCTTTTCTGTGCGCAAATCGCGCGATTCCGCTCGTTATTTCAAACCCAATCACTCAAAAAAAAGTTCATGACTAGAGTTTTTTTTTTTTTTTTTTTTTTTTTTTTCGAACGTAGAATTAAACAATTCTAGGATTGAGGTGGACACTGCCTTCGGCAACGTACTCCCGAGCAAGCTACGACCTCTTCTGTCTCGAAAGAAGCTAATCTTGATTTATTGCACTTTTATTTTGAGCCAAATTAAATTTTCAGCTTCCTTATAAGAACTGATTTGACATTCTCCCGATTCGAATTTAATCACGGCAATTTCCTGCTTCAAAAAAAGTAGAAAAATCGCCTCAAAGCACGAAAACCACCACTAAAAATCGCATTAAAAATTCGGAAAAGATTCAAAAACTACAGGGAACGAAATTAACTAATTGGTAAAAGATTTAAACCGGATTCCTTTTAGGAATGTATAAAAAACACTCTAAAAATAACATTAAAAAATTGTTTAAAATTGAAAAATCGCTGTAAGAATCTCGAAAACACTTTATTGAAAAGAAGACAAAGTTTATACTGGATAAAATATTGAAATCGGATTCTTTTTACCCGGCTGCCAAGAAGGGTTATGTGTTTCGGGCGTATCTAGGTATGTGGATTTCTTTATACCCTCGAAACATCGCAACGGCTGGATGGATTTTAATGAATGAGGTCTCTATCGATTCGTCTTAACCGTCCGATGGTTATAGGCAGGGTTTTGCTTTTATAAATTCAAAATGGCGACCGTAAAATACAAAATGGCGGTAGACACGAAAAAAAAAATTACACACCATATTGAGTGGCATATCATTGGATAGGTCTTTCAAAATGAAGAAGATGTTTCATTGACTATTTTACAGTCAGAAGCTCCGTTTAAATATTACACATCCTGGAAGTTGTGTAGGTAGGATCTCAGCTTTGTTGCAATTCTAACCTTCATAGACATCTATAGGCCTCCACAATATAGTGTTTATAGGTAGGAGCTAACAATTAAACACAACTTAAAAGTCATCAAAACAAGTAAATAAAAAAATAGGTAAGTAATATAAAAAATAGTTTCGCATTGGTACTAACTTTTCATAAGTATTGGGTGGGCTCAAATATTTTTGAGTAAAATAACACATATAATCCCCCCCCACCCCACCCTTAGCGTGAATGCGTGTGACGAGAGAGAGGGGTGGAGCAAGTGACTAAAGATGATAATTCGAAATTAAATTATATTTTTTCTAAGCAAATTTTTAAATTATTATAAATTAATTCTAATTTTATAAATAATTTTATTAAATTATATTCTTATACGTTCGTCCTTATAAATACATTAATATTTATTTTAAATAACATTGGAATTGCTAACGATTGAAAGCGCAAAAAACGAAAAGCATATATTGTAGTCACCGAAGAGCTTTATCAATTCAAGGCATCAAGACAGATGACAAAATATGCAGGAAAATTGTTTTCGTGAGAAATTTAACTATACACCCGCTGAAGGGGTTTTCAGTGCTCCTGTAAGTCTAATAGATGTCCTTACTAAGAAACTTACTTACAAACATAATTATTTTGATAATGTTCATAAAACCAAATTTCATTTCAGCGATTAAATAAATAATAAAATAAATTAATTAAATAATTTGAAATTGGGAAAGCTGAGAGATCAAATTATTGGGTGGGCTTGCGCCTCATGAGCCCATATAAGTTGGCGCCACTGTTGATGAGAAATAATTAATTAGTTCGCTTTTTACGCAGCCGGGTTTTTTGATTTTTAAAATTTAATTTACTAATTTGAAAAAAAAATGCCGTAAAATGCGAAAAAATTCGCATAAAACATTAATTGAAAAATTCCAGAAATTGTCTTCGATATCCATGACTTTAGGCATACAGGTCCTGTCAAATCTTACGGCTGTGCGGGCTGCATTGTTTTTACAGAGTTCAGTGCTCGCGCATACGAGATGAGACGGGCTCGACACGGTCCCGACACGGGCTCGGGCTCGATTTTTATACCAATCTTCGGGTTCGGGCTCATTCTTTTAAACTTGACATTTTGATTTATTCTCATACAGAAAAAATACAAATAACTTTTCTTTCTTAAAAATTACTTATTTCATTTTTAGTCATTTTAATGCTATTTTGATCAGATAAGAGGAAACATAAATCGTAATTTTCTTGAATTATAATTGTGATATTTGCAGATTCATATCCGGTCTTTACAGCGATGGTCTTGACAGCGATGATCTGCTGGTGGCGCCATTCGGAATACGGTGCCATTGGGCTATTTTTAATAAGAACATTTATTTAATGATTACTATTATTATTTTAGAGATCTAACGCGAAATGAATATTTTGTTTTGTTTTTAGTCGACCAACATTGGCTTAAGGTTTGCGAATTTTTAGTGTTTTATTGTGTGCGAGTTATAATCGCTCTTTTTATGAAAATAATGTGAGTGATTCTATCCATTTTGCATCACGAACTTTGCTCATACAGCTGCTCTTCTATTCATATTCGCGAAGTCACTTTTATTTGTAAGTAAATATGATTCGCATTATTGTTATTCCGATAGAAAGCAATCGAGCAGTGTTTTTTCTTTTCCTATAAAAGCTTCAGATCTTTCAGGATAATGGTGTCAAATTTTTAATTTAAACTGATTTGCAAGGACACGAGAATAACAAAAGATTGTTTTGAGGAAGGAGTTTATTATAATTTAAGATGTACACCTTTTATAGGAAATAGAAAAACGTTGTGCGATTCTTCGTCATTTATTAGTAATTTCTGAATATTTCGATCATTTATTGATATAACGAATTTCGTTAATATGTCCATCAGATTTTATTCTTGGGGGAGAAAAATAAGAGAATATTTTTAAAAAGTATATATTTATTGTATACGAAATTTCTTTTTCGATGAGATTAAATGTAAATTTCATAAAATTAATTATAAGCTTTAATTATAAACAATTTGATTTACTCTCGTTTGAACAATTTTAAATATTATGAATTTTTTTTTCCTTGTATTGCATACTTTTGGTATCGGGCTCGGGAGGGCCCGGGCTCCGAAAAGTTAGCCCGAACTCATCTCTAGCGCATACACACACATTGACAGACAAGCACCTATCTTTATTATTATAGTCGCATCATGATATTATAATTTTTATCTTGATAAACTTTAGTGTATATTATCATGACCAACTTAATATATTCAACACATTTCGTGGTAAAAACATGAAATACCGTAATTCCCGGTCTATAATCCGCGGATCAAACAATTACGTTCGAAGCCAGAAATCATGTTTCATAAAACGTAACTTTTTAAATCGTAATAAATATTTAACTTCAATAATGAAATAAAATTTTTGGATCGAAACCTGATTGTTTGATCCACGGATTATAGGCAGGAAATTACGATATTAATGAATATTATAATTATTTATAATAATAAAATAATTATTTGTATAGACTTTCCTCCAAAATTTCTCGGGTCCCTCCGGTGATCCATAGGAAGTCATGAAGTCACATTCTGAAAAACTTTCGTGCGTATGTACAGCATGTATTATCTGAGATTTATCATCTCGCAAAATTTCATCTACAAGACTGACTGAGGTAATTTTAGATCTTATGCAGTGTTCCCCTGTGTCTATAGAAGTTTCCAGCATGATTAAATCCCCTTTTTAATCTTTATAAGAAGTTAGGGTGCCAAAAGATTTTACACTTGTGACCACTCTTAGTCACTGTCTTATGTCACTGCTGCAAGGAGATTTACATATTCCTTTTTTTTTCTTTTTTACTATTAGATCTAGTTTGATGTTTTGAATACCTTCTCACGCAAACAAAAATCGCGTTTGAGCCCTTTTTAAACTAAATACCACACAACTATACCTTCTAAGATGAAAACCTGTCTTAAACGGAAATTCGACGTTTTATGAGGGATCGTTTTAGCAGGTTTTACCATATAAGATTGTTTGTATGCAACATGTTCAGGTTAAGAAGTCTGGGCACCCCCCCGTTCAGAAGGCTGGTTACGCCTATGCGATCATTTACTTTTGATGTTATTATGCATTTTATTAATTTTACTAATAATAATCTTAAGTTTTTGTATTAAGTAATAAGGAGCTAAACATAATATAAAGTGAAATAAAGTTTCAGTAGAAAAATAATCTGCAGACGAGGAAACAAAATCTGCGATGCCTGTCTCCCATCTCGAATTTTCTGCTACCGGATATTCTGGTCACTATATCTATAGAGTTACTATATATATCGATGAAAGGGATAAGAATTGAAATCCTTTTTAAATTCAAAATTAAAATCCTTAAGTTCTTTTTCCTAACTTTAAATCTTTTTTTTTTTAAATCCATTTTACCCCTTGTAACATTGTTTCCCTGTATAACATTTATTGCTTTCACCATTAAAATCAGAGAGTAACTTAAGATAGAAAATGCTGAAGTTTTGACAATTCTCCTTCATTTGTTTTTGCACGTTACAGTTCCCAGGAATTGTGTGGGTCTTGACCACATATCAATCAAGATCTAATTAGAAAATTAAACTAAACATTCTTCCCAAATTTATACCTTCGTCCCCTGCTGGAAAATATTACAAACTCCAACATAGCAACAAGAACATACACGAAAAAGATTAAGTTTTGCCCGTTTGAGATGCTTGCACAGCCTACGACCATGTAGGTGTGGAAATTTGTGTAAATGGCTCCTGGGACATCCTATGGAACCTGCGCAGATGATTGTAAGATGCAGTGACGAAACATGTGTTCGGTCCACAAAGAGGTTCCTGAGTCAAATTATTTTCTGCCATTAATCTCCCAGTTATTCCTTACATAGAAATATATAGATATAGTTTTCTCTAATATAAATGTGCTGAATTTAAGTATATATCAAATATATTTAACTTTAAAAAAGACGAAAACAGCCATTCGTACTGGCCGTACTAGGAAGACTGAAAAGTCCTACTTTGTTTTTTATACGATTTAAGAAGGGAAAATTTGAGGGTAGATGGTCTACATTTTATTATTTGGCTTTCCTCAACGCCAATTCAACGGTAAAAAGGAATTAACAATAAAGAAGAAATAATATTTTTACATGTTGTTCTTCCAGCTAAATTCACTTTGCATTAGTTCACAGAAACCCCTATTACACGAAAATATTCATATGGAATGCTAAGAATACAAAAATCATTTCGTGAAAACCAATCTATGTATGTGTGACGGAGACGACTAGAAATATCTACCACACGTGCAATTCTGAAAATTTGGGTGAGAATAGTCCAAGACAGGTGCTAATGCACATGAGACTCAGATTTCTATTTTTTTTAATAATTAGCCTGGAATATTAATTAAAAACTCATCAAAAACACTATTTTTTTCGCAAATGGCAAAATCGTGCACACAACTGAAACTGATTCCACAGCTGAAATGAAAGAAATTAAGAATTTTCACTAATCAGCGAAAATTAAGAAAACTAATTAAGATATCGATTTGAAAATGAAAGCACATGTAGAAAAATATTTTATATCTGTGTATAAAATTTTTGAAAATCGGTTGGTGTTTTTTCTTAATTTTTTTAAAAAACTGACAGCGATAGTGCAAAAGTTCGGAGAAATAACCATACAGGGACGAACATTCATTAAAAACCGAACTAAGTGATCTTTTTCCGGCTGACCTCTCCATTTAATTTTCGAAAATCGATCGATCAGAGATTATATGACGTACGTAAACAATCGACTCAATTACAGTATGGAACCATTTATCCGGAAACCAGTTAACCGGAAAACCAGTTATCCAGAATGATATTTCTGATAGACTGATTTCAGAATCTTTGCAGAAAAAGGTGTCGCACACTGCCAGTTTGACATAGGCTTTGCTTGAAACAATTGTATAATTTGATGACAACATCTAGTATTTGAAATGAAAACCTATTTAGTTGTATTTTAGATGTTTTAATTTTTATGCAGAGGAAACAGAATAATTTTATTTCCTAAGGGATTCTCATAAATTACCTTCTTTCAAACTCTGGTTAACTTTTGATCTTTCTTGTATTGATTTTTAATCCAAGAAATCTAATAATTTAATATCAGAAATAATTCCACAGCCACATATATTCCTCAAAACTTATCAAATGGATACTGCTTTCATGCACAACCAGTTAACCGGAAAAACCAGTTATCCGGAATACATCTGACCCCAAGCATTCTGGATAAATGGTTCAGTACTGTATTAAATGTTGCAAAATGCTAAAAACATAATTTAAAAGCAATTTTTCAATTTAATCAAAGTGAGTTTGTGGCAAGAGTCCTGTGATATGAGTTAAGAATTCATCCATAAGGGTTTCTCTCCTTTATTTACATTTAAAAGTATGTTTTACAAAATATAGACTTCTTTTACCATTATCATCGATCATTAGCGACGCATTCTTTTCTTGGATTCAATGGGTCAGATATCAATGGGAAATGATTCAATCAACTTAGCTTTCGATTTTCAAACAGTTTTAACTCCATCTTCCAGTTCAGGGGGCACATTCTTATCTCGGGTTCTATGGACCCAATTTGAACTGGGCTTTGCTCATTCAACTTAGTTTCCAGTTCTACCTTCCAGCACCAGAGAGATTTTTATCTGAGGTTTCACGGGCCCGATTTATGCAGAACTTTTTCCTTTCAACTTATCTTATGATTCTCTTCATAATTTTCCCTGCATGCAAAGCATGCCTGCTATATGGAGACGTAGGCAGTGGGGACCCGTGCCGGAGATTCATTTTGAAAGAGATAAATTTTAATGCAGGTCTTTGGATGTTAGAGATGCGTGCGTAGCACGCTCGGTCTATGCTGCCAAAGACAGTGGGGACCCATAACAGAGGTTCATTTTGAGATATTCGTTATTATTATTTTTTTTTATATTAATAGAGATTTTAATCATTTGCAGATCGTTAGGGAAAATCGACGGGCGAGTCAGCTAGTATACAAATGAAAAATGTTCTTTTGATACCAGAAACGTGACTTCAAGTCTCAAACAGGCATTTTGTTTATAAACTGGAGGTTAGACAGCTGGAAACCTACACCAGTGATTGACAATTGTGGATCTCTCCATTTCCCCACCTTCAATGAATTTCTTTAAAACATTCACACGCACACACACAAAAGGAAAGGTCAACAATTCTTATTCATTGTCAAAATTATGTTAACTAATTTTGATTTGACGTTCTTCTCAATTTGGCATCCCTTATGTAAACATTTTGCACCTCAGTTCAGGTACATAATTATCATAGGTACCAAGTGTGTTGAGCAATCAATAGAAACATTTACAGAGGCATTTTTTTTTATTCATTATTTGGATATAATAAAATATCTTACTAAAGAAATACTTCACACACACACACAAATTTTTTTTTAAAAACAACAACAATTTTTATTTATTATCAAAATATGTAAGATAATTTCAGTTTAAACCTCTCTCAATTTTGGCACCCCTTGGCCTTGGCACCCGGGGCGGCTGCCTCCCTTAGCTACGCCACTGATCTGAGATGAGAAAGGTTCTATTTTATAAACATGCTGTTAAAATTCAGAGAAAAAATGACTTTAATAAAAGCTTTTAAAAGTGTCATAATGTTATAATTAAAATAATAAGTTGGAAATTGCACATCAAACGTGGCAAATGAGGTGTGTTTGTACAATAACTAGTTTTATGAATATTTTTTGTACTGCATATTGTACTGAATTTATATTTTAGTGCACTTCATAAGTGCATATCAATTTAATTCTGTTCGAAAGGCTGTAACATCATTAAAATGCACTTAAAATATTTTTTTTTTCCATTGGCTGTAATGTAATGGAAAACTTTTGACTGTCCTTGTAATTAACTATCCATCCAATTTCCATAAAATTTGAAATGACTGGGCAAAATTTTTCAACAATTATATATTTAAAAATTCAGACCATTCGGAAGGCTGTAACATCATTAAAATGGACTTGTAATAATTTTTTCTCATTGACCGTAATGTAATGGGAAACTTTTGACAGTCCCTGTAATTCATACGATTTTAATAAAAATTGAAATGACTCGACAAAATTTTGCAACAATTGTATATTTAAAATTTCAGACCATTCGGTTGGGTAGTTTTTGCTCTGTTATATGTGGATGGATGGACAAACAGACGGACCTAACTATGACTATAGATGCTACGTATTTATATAATTATGAATGCACCTAAAAAGAACAAGAATATTCATCTTCCTGAGATGCCAACATTAAAAAAAAATGCATTATTATATTTTTACTCTAGTCTCTGCTTTACAAATAGGCAGTACATGGCTATCAATTTTTTTTCCAATTCATTCAAAATTTCTTTTTGATTTTAAAATATTTCTTTTACTGTATAACCAAATTTTATTAATTTGTTTTAACCCACAAAAGAAACCATGAAATTTAAAATTTGACAAAGTAAAAAAAGTTTTAAAACTATCCTCTTCTTAAAATTACGCACAGCATAGAATTTTTAAGTGTAAGATTTATTTGTAAAAATATCTTATTTATCAAAAGGAACAAGAACGTTATTTGGTACTTGAGTATTCTGTGCCAGGAGCTAGATTGTCAAAAATGGTTATCAATCTTATTTTTTATTGCTAATCACATTCAAAACAGTAATTTAACATTAATATACACAAAATTATTTAAAATGGTAAATAATAAAAAATAAATAAAATATAATAAATGAACATAATAAATAAATAATAAAAAACTATTAAAAAAAAATGAAAAAAAAAAAAAACCCGTATACTATGATAAATAAATAAACTATATTACATATTATTATCATTTCATTGCAGCCCTTATTAGCTATGAAACATTATATAGTTGTCAAAAACTAAGGTTTAATTTAATCACTATAATTGGAGTCATGCTTGGCACAACTGTACTTGACTTGCCGCTGATAATACACAGTTAATACAAATTACTATCATTTGAATAAATTGTATTATTCATATATTTTTTACTTTAGTGCTTTTTTGACAAATAAGCAGTATATGATGGTAAAATTTTTTGTCTGAATCCCAGAATAAATGAGACGCATGGTGACCATGGATTTGACAAGGCTATAAATCGTTTCTTCTGGTAGTATCACTTTTTTTGTATTTTTGGTTACGCCTACCTGAAAACATCGTTTTATTGATGTCATTGATGATGTATTCTGAAAATCGAGATTGAAAAATGAGCTCAGCAGTGTTTTGACAACTCTGCATGTTTTGCAATTTGTTCTAAGGAAATTTCTGGAGCAGGGAGGCATTTTGTATTGGTTTTAAATTGTAAAATTAAAATGACACCAAGGTAAAGTTTGATACTGTTAATATTTGTTCTTTTTTTCTTTTTGCTGTTTTTAATTGTAAAATTTCAAAATTAAAGTGCTGTGTGATTTAGCTAGAAATTGTGAGTATTTGTTCATTTTTTTTTTTTTTTTTTTTTTTTTTTTTGTGGAAAGTTAAATGACAAATTATCGGCAAGTGGAAATTTGCACAATTATGGCAAGTCAACATTTTTTAGTGTTGGGTTTCAAAAAAGAAGATGTCTTTTAAAGGTATGTTAATAATTTTATGCATATTTTGTTATAACATTTTATTAGCCATTTATTGTATATTTCTCATGCATGGTGGGCCTTACGAGTTTAGTGCTTTTTTGAGATTGCTGCACAGCTAGTTTGCTGAATATAGTGATGTTTTTTCATTTGTTTTTACATGCATTTATTGACTGCTGCTTTAACGAGTTTCATGATTTTTTGAGATTGCTGCACAACTAGTTTGCTGAATCCAGTGATGTATTTTTTCGGTAAATGAACACATAGCATTCATGTGTTCATTTACTAACTGTCACTTTAAGAAGTTTCCTTTCTGATATAGGCAGGTACTTTAAAAGACTGAAATGATGCAATGATTTTTTCTTAAAGTTGTTTAGAAATGAAAATTTTAATCTTTAAATCATTACTCTGATTTAGAAAGGTAGTTTAAATCGTTTGTTTCATTTTGAATCTCTTAAAAATGGGCTTTCCTGTGTTTTCTAATACGTCGTTATTTATAAATGCTGTATTTTCCATAATTCCAGGATGATGATGTAGTAGAAAACAGTCTGGTGGCAGTCAAGAAAGTGGACCAATTACGTTAGTTTTTAGGTTGGTGTACGTGGGATTGTTGGCGAATTTTAAAAAAGTCGTCAAATGGGGTGTCTCACCAGTTCTAAGATTATGTAAATTTTTCTTCCAAATCCTTCAAAATTTCTTGTTCATTTTAAAATATTTGTTTTAGAATATAAGAAAATTATGTTCACAACTATGAAATTAAAAATTTTATCAACTAAAAGAGTTTTCTTAAATAATAATTCAAAGCATAATTTTTAGAGTGTAAAGTTTACTTGTAAAGAACTTGTTATCAAAAGGAAAGCATTTGTTTTAAATATTATGTAAAATTTAACTTTTTAACACCTTTAAATTCTAAAATATTACAGCATTGGGCATGATAGTTACTAATCAGCTTGACAAATATTTAGTTCACTTGTGTGCCGAATATTTTAAATGTCTATAAATGACAGCAAAAATGAAAGTTGATCACATAAAATGTTGTACCATGATACGATCAAATCGCAAGCTGTAGATTTTTAAGTAGAAGAATAACCAAAGAAACATATCTTACCATTAAATTATTTTAGTAAATAGGATGGGTAAATGTATTTAAAAAATTAGCGATTGTTAAAATCAGAGTATATACTCATTTCGTTTACGTTATCGCAAAAGTAGAGACGCCAACACAATGAATGAATCACGATAGAAGAAATCATTCTTAAATAATGAATCAATCAATAAACCTGCGGCAACAGAAAATTTTCAAGTAACAAAACAAAACATTTCATTATGAAAAAGGATCAGAAATCATTATTCAAAATTCGCGAATCTAGAACTTAAATTTGGCCTGGCGTGTAAAATTTGACGCAGTTTGATTTTGAATAACTCACGAAAATTTAGCTTAAATTCTTTTCCTTTAATGTTTGTCAGACAGCCAGTATTGCAACAAAGGATAAAAAACAAGAATTAGTCATATTGCTATTGCAACAGTTTAATTAATAAATAATATAAGTAATTAGTCAACTACACCTGATAGTTTCACATAAATCCCCATATAAATGAATGAATCATTTTCAATGAATCATGATGTAAAAATTCACAATTCATTTTTGCATTGGCGTCTCCTGCCTTTTCCTATTTCTAACAACAGGTAACTTTTAAAGTATGAATTTATTGATCTCATCCTCTTTACTAAAATAAGTTAATGCTAAGATAGTTTCTTTGGTTAATCTTCTATTAAAAATTGTACAATTTGCGATTTGTTAATATGACTACACAAAATTTTTGCTGGTATTTAGTCATTTAAAGCATTATTAGAATGTTTTATGTATAGCAGATAATTTCATTATTTAACTATTTATTTGTTAATTTAGTCAATATTATTTGAATTTCAAAATAAAAACAGTAAGTTGGTTTGATTTTTATTTATTTATTTTTTTAAACATTGTGTTACTCATAGAAGGATTTTGATTGTAGGTAGTCTGTTATTTTTAAAATAATTGTTTGCATAATAAAGTGCTCCTAAAAAGTTTATCAAAATTTACATAAAAGATTGCCCTCACTCAAGAAGCTACTTCAAGAATCTGAAATTTTGAAATCTTCATAATGTTAGATGGGTTGTCAGTAAGTGCTGTGGTTGCACTGATTTTTTTTTTAATTAATCTATGGTTTTCTTACACTTAGAAGAATGTTACTTATGTATTCTCATGCTAGGAAAACCCACTATGCCAACAATGACACTACAGTACGGGATCTGTTACCAGAATGCTTTTGATCTGAGATATTCTGTGTAAGGAGTTTTTTCGTAATTCAGAACTATAAGGATTAAGAATTGCACAAAATAATGGCATGAAATGTATAAAATATGAATAATATATGTAAATACATAATTTCTAATTTGTTAATTTAATAACTTATTTACACAAAATAAAAAACATTCTGAATCAGACAAAAAAAAAGAAAAAGTAAGATATAAAAAGGTTGCTTCGAGTGTGTCTCTTGCACTAATTGTTCCTGTATCCTCTATAGTGATATGATTTGCTGCATTCCACAAATCAGCTGTTTAGCTGAAAAATATAACTCATTTGAAATTTTTTTACCCACCTCATTCTGCTGTTAACCATTATCACTTCCATTAGACATATTATTTGTCATTATGTCACAAATCTCACTGCCAGATATCTGATGACTTACAGGAGTATCTTCATCAGCGTTTAGGTAACTTTCCACTGCCTTTTGATCCAGCAATTGAGCTTCTCAACATAAAAATCCTTAAGCATAGTCCAACAGATTTGTAATAATTTCCTTCTTGTTTTAATTTTAAAGTCTTCAACTTCAGACTCATCCATGGCATCAAAAGATATCGCAGATGGCCACAAATTGCACCACCCATGGACAAGTGCATTTTCGTCTGCTGCATCTCATGCTTGCCGTAAAATATATCTATAATTTTTACATTTTTGAAATGAAACAAATTAAATTTTGATTGTCCTTTTGCATTATGGTTTTCAGATCATTCTGATTATGGGAATGACAGATAATGGATCTGACACTGTATTACATAAAATATTGTTGAATTAAGCAAGAAAAACCTCATGGAAACTCTGAGGACGAAACTTTAAATTCTTTATTGTATTTTATTTTTACATTTATTTTGTAATATATTCATGTAAATAGAGAGCAGTTTTTTTTTTTACCTTGCATAAGCCTTTTTTAAGAAAAAAAATTTGCCAAGGAAAGTTTTTATTTGTTAGATAGTGTTCTTCTCCAGTTTTTACAGGAAAATCCCCCGCCCCCCCTACTCCTCATACAAACACACAATCAGAATTTAAAGGAACTTTATATCTCTAGGCCAGTTTGACTGGTATTCAGTGTTGTAGGCATAAAAAAAGCCAGGGGTATACGCTAAAGTCATGATCATCATGCTTAGAGTACATCTATAGCTCTATTTGAGAAACAGAGGGTAAAACGGAACTTCTTAAAAAATTCAGATGGTATTCGGTGTATACCTCTGTATACTCTCCACAATGCCCCTGCTGGTATTGCCATTAATTGGCAAAACAAAAAAAAATTGGAATTATCAGTGTATTTCAAATGTAAGGTGTCTGGACGTTGGCAATTGTGTTGTGTAATATTCATTGCTTTATGTTATTATTTTTTTTTTAGAGTTTAACATTTGTTTGTCAAAACACATATTTTCCGACAGACTTCCATTTGGTTTGTGAAGAAAAAGTCATTTCACTACTATAATTGAAGTTACTTAAGTTGATCCAGGAAGAAATCTGAAGTTTCTCTTATTTTCACAAGTATTTTTTACGTTTTATAAAATTCTACAGATTCATTATTATATTCCTGGATGAATACTTTAGGTGGCAACAATAGTTTCAAAATCAAATGAAAAAACAATTCATACTGACTTACTTTCTTCTAAGGAATTATTTCATCTATTTAAATACAAATATTATTCTGCTAAATATTAATACTAATTAGTTATATCAGGAGAAGTTAATTAAGTTTGTTTTGTATGTCTTTTTGCATTATTTTAGAGTTATGGCATTATTGAAAACTATCCTCTAATTATATTGGTTATGCAATTGCATGTTATAAAAATTTTGCATGAATTTATGAATAGTTGACAATCTCAGGGGTATTTTTGTGCATAAATTGTAGGAAGTTACCAATAGTATGCTTTTCAGTGTTTTGTTTTTACATGAGAAAGTTTATGTTGATCTCAAAATAATTTCCATCCATTATCCATGTGGCAAAATTTTTGTGACTTTAGCTAACCTGTGAAGGGAATGTTATTTCAGCAAGGACGTAGGAACCAAGGGAGCTGTGGCTCCCCTGGAATATTTCAGACAGGCTCAGCTGCCCCCGGGAGAAATTCTCGCACCACACCTGTTTACGATACATTGCTAAATTAAAAAATAAAGTATACTTTTTCTGAGAAATTCACACGGTAAACAACAAAGAGAAGAGAGAGAGAGGGGGTGATGAGCACACTTGTTTGTGCCTTCACCCTTTTTCTCATTGTTTACAACCCTTCCGATTTCCAGAAAAAGGAGGTCTTATATAGGTATACTACAAATTACCTGCACCGATATCATATTTATATAGAGGAGGCCTTTAAAATTGATTTGGAAGAGATTTGTAAAGAATTTGTAAGCACAATAACAGAAAGCACTTTAATTTTTTGTAAATGGAAGTGGGAGAAGCCTTAAATTTGAATATTGTATTCGGGATCGCACATAAATTAAGTTTCAATGTATCAAGTATATCTATTAAAAATGATTTTAACTGGATTAAAGAGTTGGTGATCTTTTGATATGCTTCTATTTTATACTTCTGTTTGTGAAACATGCAACACTATGAAGCAACCCTCCAAAATGAACGAAATGATCTGCACCACTAGCTTTCCACAATATGCCCCGGCTCCCCCTATTTATACAAAGTTCCTACGCCACTGTATTTCAGTGTATTATTGTCAATATTAAAGTATGCAAACAGTGTTTTTTTCCACCACTAAAAAATAAAAATGAGGTAATAATCACCAAGCGGACATTTGTAATATAAAGTTGCATCACATTATGGAATTATCATAGCAGTGTTGAAAATTCTTAAAAATTTTAAAAGCACTGTGAAAATTTGCTGTTTTAATTTATACAATAACTTACACGTATTTCATTTCATTTCTTATAAAAAGCAAATATTTTTAAAGTAAGGCATGTTCTTTATTTCAAAAATTAAAATATCTTTAAGCTTTTTCTTTTTCCTACTTTAGGAGAAACTTACAAACCATGATTCTTAGTATCATCTGTCTTCAATGCAACATGTTGAGTTGAAACACATGATAAGTATCAGTAATAATCATGATTTTAATGAGGTGATTGTAAAAGTTATTTATTATAATCCTGTATTTTGTATATTTTTAAAATCACACATAAACACAAAACAGAATCGAATATTAACTTTTTGTAATGTGCCAACCATATTTTAATTATTGAGTAAAAAAAAAATTCTTTACATTTCTTAAAAGTTTAGTGAGGTATTTTTTAGAAATGAAAAGCATTTTATTTAATTCATTGTTAAATTAAGTAGGTATTCGCTTTTAATACCTTCACTTATAGAATGGATACATGCTTCATAATGTTATTCTATCTGAAAGTGAAGAAATTAATAACTGCCTTTGAGTAATCAAATGATTAGAGATTTTTAATAACTGAATCATTCATTACAAAAAGTATTATTTTATATTAAGCAAGAAAACCAGTGTAAACTCTAAGACTGAAAGACTAAATATTTAATAGTATTTTATAATTTATTTTGTAATATGTTCATGTAAAGAGATAACAAATTTTTATTGTGCATAATCCTAAATAATGCTTATTTTATGTTTTGTAAAAAAAAAAAAAAAAAAAATTCAAGAAAAGCTTTAATTTGTAAAAAATTGTTCTTTTTCAATTTTTTAAGAAAAAAGCTGAAATGAAATATTTTTTTTTCACTACTTAAAAATTTAAAGAAACTTTGCATCATTAGTCTTGGTTGTTTAATATACAATTAACTGTCAAAACGAAAATTCAGTAGATTCCTTCAAATCTATAAACACTTAAAATTGCATAGTGTTGTAAACAGTGAAACTTACAGTTGAGATGTAGGGGAAAATTTCAAGATTTTTCCTCCCTATCATTTGGTATACATTTTAATAAGATATTGTGGTTCATGTGATTGAACTCATGCTTTTTGATCAAGGAGGTATAAATTTATTTAACAAAAAAATTAAGATAGCACTGGTGAATGTGATCTTTCTATCAAATACATTTATGTACAGTACTTCTATTTACGTCGTCTGGCCTGGAAAAAAATTGTCCCTTTTTCTTCACAGAGTCTCAGAAAACATCTGAAAATTGGGATTTTCTATCTCTCTCCTAATTGATGAAAATGTTAAAAATGAAAGAGAATTCAACTTAAGATATAGATGCTGAAGATGTTGTTGAACTCATAAATTCCCTTACTCTGGAGTTAACCACCGACGAAATTATGGAATTTTTTTGCTAATGTTAAATGCATGTAACATAATCCCTATGAACAATTGAATATGTTCATTAGATTTTGGTGAATTATTATTACTTTTTCCTTTTATCTATATATACTTTGACTACGTCATTTTCGACTAACATCGCTAGTCTTGGAATGAATTGCTGACATAAGTCAAGGTTACTGTATTAACCAAACTTCTATGATTAACAAGACTGGCTAAACATGAAATAAAACTTCATTATTTAACGATTTTGATGGAAATTATTAGTGTATACCTTTTATGAGGTTGAGTTTTATTGAATAATTGCTGAAAAAATAATCTCATCACTATTATGCATATGCATATTTGGTTATACATTATTTTTTACCTCATCTTTCCTTTTACCATTTTTTGCATTTTCTTAATTTTTATTATTTTACTTTATTACTTTACTTAATTCTTTAAATATTTCACTTATTGTAATTCATTATGATTTCAAGTGCATTATTAAGTTCAAATTGCTATTTTAAAAATGTAAACAAAACAATGACCAGAAATTCACAAAATTCTAAAATCGGCACAACGCCTGGTCCCAAGCTATGCAGATTTGAAGGAGTCTACCGAAATTATTTTATAAAATTTAAATTATCCTTTGTATGCATTTCAGATTTAAGATGTCAGGATTTTGGCAACTGTAATGTGTAATATTTTAATATTTTTTATTCTGTCTACCAGTTTTTAGATATTTTCATTTCAAATTTATCCCTTTTTAATGTTTATTTATTTTTCAGAGTTTCTCATATCTTTGTGGAAACACTTACTTCCCGACAGACATCCATTTAATTTGTGAAGAAAAAATCATTTCAGTGCAGTAATTTAAGTTGCTTAAGTTCATCCAGGAAGATTTATCCAAAGTTCCTGTTATTTTCATAGGTATTTATTTCATAGGGAGTTTCAGGAATTGTTTATTGTGTTCCTGATACATACTTAAGGTGGGAACAACAGTTGCAATATCACAGACGAAAGAAAAATGCTCATACTGTCTCATATTTTTTCTCGAGAACCACTGGAGTGATTTCAATTCTTCCCTTTTTCTTTTATTTAATTATTAGCTATGTTGCAATCATTTTATATTTCTAGAAAATCAATTTCTTTCTATAAAGCTACTTTAATATAATATAATACAGGGCTCCCAAATGATCCCCTTTTCCCCCCAAAGTCTCCTTTTTAAAAAAAAGGTCCCCTTTAGTCCCTTTTATGCATTTTGGTCCCCCTAGTCCTCTTTTCAGTGACTAAAAAAAATCACCACAAAAAAAAAAAAAATCTAAAAATCGCTAAAAGTTCAAAAATTGTAGGGGACAAAATTTGTTACAGTGGGCTAAAGTGTTGTAACTGGAATTCTTGTATGAATGTTAAAAAATCACATGGAATACGGACAAATTTTAAGAAACTCATATTAAGAAATCTCATTAAAATCCTAAAAATTAAACTATCGCAGAACACAAAAGTTACTATGTTAAACTACTGCTTGACCAGTCTTCAAAGACAAACCTTTGCGTACTGCCAAAAAAAAGAAAAAGAAAAGAAAAATAGAACGTGTCAAATGGAGAGAAGCATTAAATTAAAATGAGACAAAAGATTCAAATTTTTAAAAAATGAAGAGTAAAATTCCTTTTTGCATATTTTTAATTATTGGAATACAATTTCTGTCAAACAAGACGATATATCTCTACAGAAAACTTTCAGTTGAATCAAGAATTAAAATATTTCTTCCTTTCTCATTATTTATTTTTCATACCATTTAAAATTGTTTAATAGTGTAATTTATAACCGATACTGCAATACATATTTAAACATCCAAATTATCATAACATGTTTCTTTGGTTTAAAGATATTCTTTTCTTCAAAGAGAAAGCTAAAAATTTTCTGTACTATTACCCAGAGCCGGTGCAAGCATCGGTCAAACGGGACGACTGCCCAGGACACCTATAGAATTCGAAATAACGTTTCCTTGGTATATTTTTTATCTACATTTGTTTTTAAATGTTTTTTCATAATTTAAAAAAGTGAGTATTAACTTTATTTCTTACAAGCAAAGTTAATATAATTTTAAGGGAATGTATAGATTTGGTGAAAGTAACTGTGAACGTAAAAAATAAGTATTTAAAGTATTGTAAATTATAGAAGATTTTTCGAAATCAAAAATAATTATGCATAACACATGTGAAATTAGTGGTATTTTGGTACATTTATTATCTATATTATGTGAGGACGTGAGTTTCAAAACTCGCCTTTTCAAAAATTTAAAATATCAAGTTTTCTCTATAAATTTATTCTTGCATTAAAAAAACAACAGTCTGAAAAAAAAACTAGTTTTATCTTGTATTTCAGCCCTTGTAAAATCTTGATCTACAATGAAAACCAATGGATGCAGTTAGAGGTTTTTCGCGATTTCCCCAGATTTGATTTTCTGGATAAGGCAAGTTTTGAAACTCATGTCGTCATATATTATTCTATGATATATACAATTTAAAAGTAAATTTTATTAGATCAATATGGCATTATACGTTAGGTCCCATTAACGCCTTTGCCGGGGCCCTGTGCTATATTGCGCTGGCCCTGCTAACTGCTTATTACCTCATAAAAAGCAAAATCCTTTTTTATGTTCTTAGAAACAATACGAAATTGTCAGAATTCTCCTATTTATTCTCCACAAAACAAAAGGTAGGGGAGACTTCTCTATTGTTACCCACTTTCCATTTATCAAGGTTAGACTTGTCTTAGCCGGACCTGTTACTCACATGACCAGTTTTTGAAACCGAATGTGAAAGAATTATCGCAAAATGCAAAAAAAGAACTCAAACTGCATAAAAAAAATTTTAAAAATGCTGTACCAATTCTGGATAAATTGTATTCAAAATATGACAAAATTTATTAAACTGGGCTAAAATATTGAAACTGGATCCTTTTGAAAAATTAAAAAATCGCATAAAAATTCGAAAATTGCTGTACAAATTCTGAATAATCTTCATTAAAAGATGGACAACATTTACTATATTGGGCTAAAACATTGAAGCCGTATTCCTCTTACTAATGTGGAAAAAATCGCTGCAAAACGCACATATATGTATACAAAGAAAAGAAAAGGCTAAAATTCGTTTAAAATTGAAATCTGATGACGCAATCATATTAGGACAAAATTTATTGCATTAGGGCTAAAAGTTTGAAACTGAATTTCTTTGATGAATGGCAAAAAATATTGCTGCAGAATGCGAAAAAAAGCTGAAATTCGCATTAAAAATATTTGAAAGATTTTTTAAATGTTGTACAAATTTCGAATAAACTTTATTGAAAAGAGGAAAAAAATTATTACATTAGGCTAAAAAATAAAAATTTAATTAAAAAAAATCCAAAAACTAATTAGTACACAAACTTTTACCTTTATTATTATAGATGTAGTTTTGTTTTCAATTTTGATGGAGAAGTATATTATATCCAATCTATTAAGGGAACTCTTAATTACAATGTCTTCTTGTTTTTTTTCCCTTAGGCTCTCTTCAGTATATCTTTCTATATTCTTAAAAAAAAGTAACTACTTCTGTCACCGCCACTGCAGTTATATGAGCATTGGTAGTACTCGTATTATGCAGAAATGATTGATAAACACGCTGGTGCAGACAGTTTTTAAATTGAAGAATCCTTTTAAGAGATATTCAATGTTAAAGTTGGTCAAAATAATTCCATTAAAACAGTTTTATAGCTGAACAAAAGCTATGCATAGGAATTTAATCCTTTTTTCTAAGGATATATATTACAAGCATGTGGTATGCAGACTGAATTTATTTTATTTTATTTCTTGACTGATTTTTCTTTAATTTTTTATTTAAATTTTCATTATTTTAATGGGTATTTTTATTCACATTTAGAAAAAGGTATTATTTTAAATCGTTGCCAATTGTAAAATCAATACAAAAAGTACTATTTCCTTTTAATTAAAAATGTATTTGCATGTGACTTTTAAAAAGAGAAATAAAACTTTAAAATAAGAATTTAATGATCATGTTTTAAAAGCAGAAAAATATTTAAAATTTCATCACAAAAATTGTATTTACACGAGAATATTAAAAAAGAAAGAAAGTTTTAAAAATTAACTTTTGATATGTGCTAATTAAAAGCAGTAAATAGGAGAAATTACATTACATTTAAAATGCACAAATAATAATATCGCCAAACAGTCTAAATTAAAAAATATATTTACATGAGATTTATTTAGTATTTTGTGGTGATCTTTTTAACTATTGTTGTCAATTCTAAGACAGTGCAAATAATAATTCTTCTTTTCAAACAACAAATGTATTTTCACGTGAACGTTAAAGAGATAAATAAAATTTTGGGTGAAAATTACGTCATATTTAAAATGTGTTATTTAAGACAATTTTCTTATAAGGTTGTTAAAAAAATTCCAAAAGTCAATGATTCTGTTAGATTTGTTCATTTTATATAGGCTGATTTTCAAATGCTGTTTACTGATCTTATTTAATCAATTGCAAAAACAGCCATTAAATGTCTGAGCAGCAGCTGATTATACCTTAAAATCCCTCAGTGAAGTGGAAATGAATGGAAATCTGTTTACAGTGAGATCATCACTGGTTGTTTAATTATTATTCAAATCTTCCACAATCTTTTTAAAGTGGATCAAATTAGCATGTTTTTAGATTCTGTAATGTTTGAATGGGATTTGGCGAGCATAGCTCGTGAGGGGCAGAGACCCCTAGTTTATCAGAAGAAAGTATTGGAATCATGAAAATAATTTTCATTTTTTGATGGATTTACATATTTGGTTGACCTGGATACGATTTGACTATTTTTTAAAAATCTCTCTCTATTTGTGATACAAAATTTGTAGCTTGTCTATCTCAAAACTAAAGCATGGAATTTCATCAAATTCCATATTTAATTAGACTTTAGCACACATAGGTGCTGATTAGGTTTTGGTGCATGTGGCCCAACAGATGGCATTGCTATGTTACATTTTTCACAATTTACATGATAATTATACCTTAGCATCGTTAGGGTGAAATTCCATCAAACTTCACATTCATTTAATCCTTGACATAAATTGGTACTGATTAGATTTTGGTGTATTTCATGACAGGTGGCAGGCACTACTAGGTTGCAATTTTAATGATTTCTGTGAAAGCAAGATTGCGGCATGTTTGGGATTAAATTTCACCAGATTTGATATGTAAGATGATTATGAATAACTGATGATTCAATATTGGTTTTGCTCACTCACTCTTCAAGGGGCTTTGCCATACTAGGCTTTTTCCGATAAACATTATAGCTTATCCTAGCTTCTGTTGTGTAGAAAGAAACTAAATTTTATGTTTGAGTAAAATAATTAATAATATATATATTAATCTAATTTTAATATTCAACAGAAATCGCTATTATGCTGTGTCCTTTTTATTCAGTGATCACTATTATTTTTTACCCCAAATAGAAATATCAAGATGAATGCCGAAATATTGAATACTTTCTATATTCTTGCAGTTGGATATTTAAATGTGTTTCTATAAAACTGTGTACATTGTTTAATGACATCTTATAAAGATAACCATCTACCATATTTTCTGGGGTAATTTAAAAACTTTACTTGCATATTTAGGAAAATTGGTGCAATGTTTTTACTCATGATCCTTTTTTAGTTCCCTTTTTAAATAAAAATGGTCCCCCAAAGTCCTCTTTTTAAATAAAAATGGTGCCCCAAAGTCCCCTTTTTAAATAAAAATGGTCCCCCAAAGTCCCCTTTTTAAATAAAAATGATCCCCTTTCCCCCTTTTTGAGGATTAAAATGTGTTGGGAGCCCTGTATAATATATATATGCATTTATTTCATGCATGATTATAAATTTATAGCTTTGCTCTTCATTGCTACTTGGGCAATTTCTTTTTTTTTAAATTCAGATTACGTGATAGCTACAACTTATGGGAAATTGTAATATTCAGCTTATTTCTTTTGTTAATGTTAAAGGTTAATATTTCCAAAAAAAAAAAAAAAAAATTGTATCTGTTTTTCGTGTAAATTTACAACTGTTGTTGCCCCAATCAATTCTATAAAAGCTTGTTTATTTATTTGGCTTTAATACATGCTTCTGAACTAAAACCAATTTTATAATTTGTGGATTGCAGTAACCCAATTACTTGTTTATTCAGTTGAACAGTTCTCTGTGTTTGTGAATCCATATTTCTCAGTTTCACAATATTGCATACTTTGCCTCCCTTTTCTTTTCAAGGAAGGCTGCATCATTTTCACAGGGTCTTTCTTTCTTCCTAAAATTCAAGTATGTTTCTTTTCTTCTTTTTTTTAAATATAAAATACTTTATAAATTTTCATAACAAAACCATAAATTTGACCAAAATTTCTATAAAAGAATTTTTATTAAAGCTAAATCTATTGTTGCTGTACATAACGAGGCATAAATTTATTTTATAAAAAAAAATTACATCAATTACCAATGATCCTTTTAATTGTCTTAGTGCTTACAGTTAAGTAGTTAAATGAAATACTTTTCATTCTAAAATATATCTGTAAAAAATTTTTTTCAGTTTAGAAAGCTCATTGATATCCACTTATACTTTTCTTTCTATTTGTAACTTTTATGTTTAACTACATTTAGATTGCCTAAAAAGTGTCACTAGAATAATCTCCCTTATTTTTTCCAAATTTAGCACATATGCTATTGTTTTGTTTATTTGTCTACTATTGTATTTTATTTGAATAAATATAGCATAGTAGTTTAAATTTTGAAAAGTGTCTGTGAATGTAATTATTTCCCCATAAATTTTCTGCAAAAATAAACTAAGTAATATGTAAGCACTTAGATAAGCATGTGCATAAGTATGTTTTCTAAACATGAATTTCTTTAATTTTATAAATTGTTCTGGAAAAATTTATAAAACATTGAAAAATTTGTCGTGGGAAAGCAAAAATTAAATCTGCTAATGAAAAAAATTTTTTCCCTATCAGCTTGTTGATTGACTGACAAATAGCAGAATCATTAATGTAATCTTCTGAATCAAAATGTCTTTCATTTAGCTTACAAAATTTTTACTTTCATGGTTACCTAGTTTTATTCTGTGTTTATTTGGGCAAAATTTTTACTTTCATGCTTACCTAGTTTTATTCTGTGTTTATTTGGGCAAATTTGGCACGTGGAACTACAGAGTTTCTCTCAAGTTTAAAAATGGCGGAATGCTGCTAATGGGAAAAGGGCATTTTTTAGACTGTTGAGGGAAATTTAAAAGAAAAAAAAAGCATTTTTTAAATTATTAAAGAAACTTTTAATGTGTGAAAATCAGGGCACTAGTTTCAAGACAATACTGGAACAGTTTTTAATAGGAAAACAAATTTATTTATACAAGAAAAGAGTAAGGGCCCTTTTTAGACTAAAAGGCAAGGAGATGCTGTTTTTTTAACCTAAGAGTGAACAGGGTGCATCACCCTGCTGCCAGTGAGAAATTCTAGGAACATCATCTATTTCATTTAATTAGCATAAGATAAAAACCTATAAAAATTAGCAATACTTAATTTAAACTCAACTATTGACAATTTTTAAAAGATGTTTCCATTTATTCGTATTTGGGGTGGTGGCAAATACTTTGTGTGATTCCTAGGATTTAAACAATTTAAATTTTTAAGTTATGAAAAAGTACCCTGAGATCAAAGTAATTTCTCTTTATCATGGCTTTTTGCATTTAAATGAAAATTATGACTTGAGAATACTCTCTGCTATTACAATCCACTGAAAACTTTGAATTAACATAGATAACTGAGATTGATAAAGATTACTTTATTTTAGAAAAACATTTAATTTAAAATGATGCTAAAATTTTTAAATTTCACTAAAAAATATTGCAGTATAATATACTGGAATAATTGGGACTGTGGCTGTTCTGGATTACACAAATTTAAAAATTAGAATGCATTTAGATAAATAATTCTAATATCAATCTTTAATATTGCAATGCAAACAACTTCATAATTTAACCCTTTATCTACTTACGGTACTTATAAGTACCATTAAAATAACTTGTTATAAAATTCATTTAATACATCGATTAGTAATGATACAGTTTAGAATGAGTTATAGATGCATTACTTTATCTTCAAAAGCAATATTGGTTACACCAGCTTTCTTGGGATTGAGCCGGGGGGGGGGGGGGGCTCAATTCAGAAATATTTCTATTGTAAGAACATTATATTTGTACATTTCCTAATTCTTCAAAATACTAAGAAAAATATTTAAAATAAAATAGAGTGGAGTTAAAATTTTGCACAAAATCCCTATAAATTCAAATTTAATTAATCCTTGAAAATCCTTCAATCCTTCTAAAGTCCTTCTAAAATTTATTAAATGATCTTGTAAATCTTCTAATATGTAGTTTCAAAATTTCACGAAAAAGCTTTAGAAGATAAAATTTTCATCAATTTATAATTCAGTACATAAAGGGTTAAAGCAATTAGGATCATTAAGTAATTTCAGTTCAAAATGTCCTAAAATGTTTTTTTTTTTTTTAAAGTAATAACTATATTTTGTATGCTATCGCCATCTGTTGTACATTATAGAAAACAATAATGGTATTTTCTTTATCAGAATTTCTGATTAATAACACAAATTTAAAAAATGATAGATATGTTGTAAAAAATATTGTAAATGAAACTAATTTTCTAAAAAAGAAGTCAAATGTTACAATAAGAAATTTAAATCTTAGTTTTTTTTTTAATTATCATTTAGTACATTAATGTATTTGTCATGATAATGTGTACATAAGGGAAATGTTTTGAACAAGTATATACAGTCGAACCTCGTTAACATGAACCTCAAGGGGAAACAATATTTTGTTCATGTTAACAGCAATTCATGTTATCAGTATGAAATCTTTGTATTCGTTTTTATAGGCGACTGTGAAAACAATTCATGTTAAAAGTAATTCACGTTAAGCGTGTTCATCTTAACGAGGTTTGACTGTATATAGATACTACTTAAAAATACTAAATTGAAACAGAAAATAAAAAAGAAAGGAATTAAAATAATAAGATTTCATATTTGTTTGGCGCCATTTGCCTTAATTTTGATTAAGAAAAATTGCAAAATAATATGAAATTGGTATTAATACCAAATTTATATTACCTAGGAAAAAAATTTCATACAAATTACATATACAACAGAAAATTATTGCAATTAATTTCAAAATTGGTGAAAAGTAAAATTAAATACATTACCAACACAAATTTTATGACAATTTAAGCAACATCATCGATTATTTAACACATTTTTTTTTTTTTTTTTGAAATACATTCTTGTATGCATAGTGTGGCCATCTCTGACCTTTTATTGAAAATAAAAATAGAATAAAAAATCAAACACTCTGAAATGTCTGAATTTCAGATTTTTCTGGCTTAGATACATTAGACTGTATTTCTATTTGTATCATTTAAAGGTAGTGGTAAGTTCACTATTGCCCATAATAAACAGATCTTTTTTTTCAGCAAATTGTCCATTGAAAAATTTATATCCTATTTACAGTGTCAATTTGATCACATCTATGCAAATGAAGATTTGGAACATTCTCTGCTAAAAATGTTATTTGAACCTTATCCTTGTTTACATTTAATATTTTTCCAGTTTTGAAAGGGTAATAGTCATACTCATAATATACAGCTTATAAATTTCGTTTACTTCCAATTTGTTTATTTCAAAGTCTTTAAAATTAAATTTGTATAGGCCATAATGCATACGGTTCTGTGCAGGTTCTGTTTTATTCATCTAAGTTGTGTTTTTCATTCATAAGAAACTTTGTAAATTTCAGCTGAAAATTGTGTTATAACACATATTTCTTTCTCTGTATTAACTGTCAAAACTCAAAAACTGCATACTACCTATTTTATGCAATCAGTTATTTTTGTTTTGAGTTATTTCATTTCTGTTAGATAATTGATTATTGGATCAATTTGTTTTCCTCTTATGTTGCTACTTTAATTTTTTTCCGCAGTGTCTCCACTGATCATAAAATTATGAAAAAGGTCATGAGTTTTTTTTTTTTTTTAAATACCTAATGACAAGAAAATTTTCACTAACAATTTTTGTTCAATTTTTTTTTTTTTTTTTTTTGTAAGCAGAAATTTAATAAGTGTATTTATACAGTTTAAAATTGTTTCATACACTTTTATTTTATAATATTCTGTTTTAATTAAATAATGCAACATATATATGCACACACTGTATGTCGAAAAATGACTATTGATTCTAAATGTTTTACTGGATATCTGGGGAAATACTTGATAAATTCTTTTAGAACTTCAGGAGTATAAAAAAACATGCCTGACTACATAGTTTTCAATGATGGTTTGATCACAACGGCAGTTAGGGGACTAACAAAAAATTGAAGAAAAAAATATTTGGAAATCACTCTGTAAATTAAAATGCACAAAATTATCTATAACTGCAGCTCATGATTATTTATATACTGTACAACATTTGTGTTCATTTGTGAAAGAATACCATGTATATTCACAGAAATATCATGATTTCTTTAAAGATTCAAGAAATTGTTATATCTTTTTTATTTACACCATTTAGAGTTTTTAGCCAAATATAACACCAGCTTCAGTTAATTAGGCATTGTTCATGCATGCACCTTTAAAAGATATTTCATGCAAAAAATCATATTCCTCCAGATATTTAATATATTTATAGTCTAATTGTATTATGTTGTTTTTATTGTACTGTGTCAGGTTTTCTAAAAGTGGCGTTAAATTTGGTTGAAATCCCTGCATGCTATAACCCCTTGAGGGGCGGTGGGATAAAATATATCCCACCTAATTTAAAAAAGATTCTCACCAGAAAATTTTAACTAAATTTTATATTTTTAACTTTGGAGGAAAATCGTTGAAAAATTGCTTTTCCTCGTTTAAAAATAAAAAAATTTCCATAATCCGGTTAGAATTCAATATTTAGAGACATTTTTGCTTTCCCCTCAAGGAGATAAGCAAAAAACATGTAGGAGTTCCTTGAATTTTTTAAAGAAATCTTTACATCTCTATGAACATTTGTGCTATTCTTACACAATTAAATACAAGTTTGTACAATACCCGCATAGCCTTGTGCTATTGATACAGATCATTTCGAGCATTTTATTTTAAAAAGTTATCCCCCCCCCAAAAAAAAAAAATCAGTTTGTTGTTGTCCTCTGATCAAACCTTTGTTAAAAAAAATATTAGATCAAACATGTATTTTATGTTTCCATAGTTCCAAAAGAATTTGTCATGTATTTTTTTATATATTGAACAAAACATCTGAAATCGAATGTGTCCAGTGATTTTTGGCCATAATCCCTCACTCTCTCTATATATAGTGTTTAGAGATATATAAGTTATATAAAAATTTTACTTGCAACCTTCATTTAAATTATTCTAAATTTTCAGCATGTTCATTATTTCCCTATTTCTTAATACTCTCTATTATTTTTAAAATTATTATTAAATTCTTAATTAAATTCCTATAAAATTAAAAGCCTATCTTAATAATTATCTTATTCAAAATCTTAATCTAAACTTTTAATCCTTTCATTAAATTTTATCAATTACTAAAACTGTAATCTTCTGAGTGCAGCTACTTTTATTTTTCGAATATTTATAAAAGCCATTTTTACTATTTTTATTTTATTCCATATCAACTTCCCACCAACCTGTCTGGCGTCAGCCTTATTGCATCGAAATTCCTCCGTCAGCCGATCCGGGACTCGTTTCTATTACACCCCTCGCTCACTCTCCATTGGTTGAGTGGCGAATCACATTTCATTTCGTATCTAGTTTCTGGATATGTTTGGTTCGTCTGAAGTTTATATTTCAATCTGTATTCCTACGTGAATCTTGACAAAACTGCCGAACAGGAGGTCAGAGAGAGAGAGGGATTTTTTTGTGCTGTTCGATTGTTTGTTTAATCTGTTACCAGGTGTCTTATCGTCTCATAGAATATCTAAACTGTCGTTAACATCTTTTTAATCTGGAATAATTAATTCGTGCTCTAGCTTGAAGGCTCTGATAAATGTTCGCAATGTGAGAATTATTGACGTTTATATGTGTGATAGAATAAACAGTTTCAAGTGAATTTCACCTCTATTTTATTGGGAAAACTACCGGATTTCTTAATCCATTACTGACCACTTATGCAGCCTCACATGCATTTGAATGCATCAGGAATAGCTGGTGTTTCGATTGAACTGGGCCAATCTCATTGCTATAAACTGATCGATAGAGTGTTTAAATTGGTCAACTGAAAAGTATTATGTCTGTCCACAGCTGCTAATATCCCACCATATTGATACTTCCAGCAGCAATGTTTTCACTAAGTGGTACGAAATTTATACAACCTTTCCGATGCCTGACTAGATTTTAGTAATCATCCAGCAGGATGTATTTAGAGAGAGAAAGAGTTTGAATTAATTTTTTATAAGCTTATAATACCAAAAAAGAATTCTTATTTTGATATGTCTTGTCTTGGTTAATGACATTCCTTGATTGCAGGTGCTTAGTTTTTTTGCTATTGTAAAACATTGAAACGACTGATGCTTTAAATGATTAATTACGTTTCCGCTGTTATTCTCTTACAGGTTATGAATATGTTTGACGTATAATTTATTTAGTTTAAATCAGCAGTTCTAAAATATTTTGCATTTTAAGGGGCTGGTCATTCAACTTCCGATATCCCCTCACTAATGTAAAGTCTACGGGCATTTGATGCATTCGCATATTTAAAATATCTCCTCGGTAAATTAATATTTTTAACTTCTATTTTTTGTGTACACTTCCTAAGAGATGTCTTTTTCTCTTAGTTCTCAAAATATTTCTAAAGTATAGACTTAATTTTATATGAAGTGTTAAAATCTTACTCACAGTTCGCCCGCTTTTAACACAGAAAATATTAAATTCAGCATAGATTTTAGAAATATTTTGACAACTAAGAAAAAAAGAGACATCCTTTAAGAAGAGTATACAGAAAACAGATGTTAAAAATAGAAATTTCCCGAGACGATATTTTAAATATACGAATGCATCAAAAGTCCATAGACTTAACAGTACGGAGGAGAATTCCGAAGCTGAGTGACCTGCCCCCTTAATAGTAAAATCTCTGAAGCAAAGCAAATTGTCTGATTCGTTATTGAAAATGTAAAAACTTTTTAAATTTCATTGATATTTCCGCTGCAAACAATTAGTTTTATTGTTTATAATGAGATTTATGTATAGTGTAAATTAATATCTCATGTTAAGTAGTTATTGTATTTCTCGTTTATTAGGAGGTACCATATGTAAAGCTTCACATAAAAAGAATGTGTTATAGCAGTAATATGTGAAAATTGATAGTAAGTATACTATTATAAATATATTATTATTTGGATTTTTTAAAAAGTATTCATTATAACCTAGATCACAACATGCTCTAAAACTCTGGGTAAAAACTTTAAGGAGAGGTGCAAAACATTTAACACAAATAATTTTGTGCAGGAAACTTGTGCTGTTACAACCCATTTATTCACTAAAAGACACCCTGTCATCTGAATCCTGGTTTTTATTCCTAAATCTTACAACATCTAACATCTTATGATTCTTGATAGATTTTGTATTTAGTTTTTGAAGTATGGGTAAATTTGTATAAAGTCAAAATTTATTTTTAATGTTACGATTAGTATAGAATGTATCTTTCGTCATTTTAAATATACAAAGTTAAATTTGCTTATCATTTTTCCTTCAACAATTCACATAATTTCTTAATACACTATAATAGGATAAGGTATTTAAATTATCAATCAGGTTAAACTGTAAATTTTTCTATTTTAATATATATGCAGACGTTTTCCAAAACAGGATGCAGTAAATTTATTGTTAGAAACATTGGTTTTGGGGGGTAATACAATTGCAGCCATTTTCAGATGAAAAAAGTTTTAATATTTCTTGAAGAGTATAAAACCATAGTAAAACTTTTCTTTAAATACGAGATTGTGCTCAATTTAACGCAGTATTTCAGTATCCAACTTATAGAGGCTAAACACAATGTTAATGCCTAAAGTAAATTTTAACAGAAAGTTAAAAATGACTTTGAGAGATTCAAATAACATATATGAAATGAGTTACCATAAAATCCCAATTATTAGTGACAAAAGTAAGTGTCCTTCACCAACTTTTAATCACTTAACTTTCTTTTCCATTCCCAAATATAACCTTTCCCACCCACACACATGCAAATTCTTTGTGCAAAAAATTGATTAAAAAAATCTCAGGAAAATAATTTGCGTCTTTTGATTTATTTTGTGGGTGGCGGGGGGAGTGAGATTTTTACTTTTGATTTTGTATAATCTTAATGAAATCCTTCCCAACACAGGAATAAATTATTATATTAATTATTATTTTAAATATTTACGAATTATGCCATTTCATGTACGAGTTACTTTCTGTTAATAGACATTATTAATATTACGAGTTGAGGAAATTTGAGGAAAATTTCAAGAAAATTCCAATTTATAAGACCATTGGTTTTTGGGGTAATACAATTGTAGCTATTTCCAGAAGAGAAAAGTTTTAATACAGTTGAACCTCGTTATCCCGACACTCTAATGAACAGAAAAAGTGTCGTCATAAGCGGAGTGTCGCAGAAATTGGAGATGGAGAAAAATATGTTTATAAAAAGCTGTATTTTTAATTACTTTAAGACAATTATAAATTCATAACTGTTCTTGCAGTTTTAAGCAATGAAACATTATTATTAAACCAAATAAAAACAAAATTGAAAAGAATAAAAATCAGATTTATGATAACTTATTTTTTTATTGTTAGATGAAATATTGATGAATTAAGGTTTGCTTATCCCTAGATGTGCTTCCTACAATTCTTTTTTCAATATCATACAGTGAATTGTAATCAATATTCGTTGTTTCAGAAATTGATGTTAGATAATTTCTGATCATTTCAATGCCATGCAATGCTTCGGTTTTAGTGGGATTAAAAATGCCGTGTAACCACAAGAAAATGCCGCCTGACCAGAACAAAAAGACTGCGAGTAAAGTGATATGTCTATTGGGAGCTTAAGTGGGTCATTCATAGTGTGTGGGTTTATGTATTCAGATAAAGGATTGAAGGAAAATTTCTCATTTATCTCAATGAGTATGAGAAGTTTGGCTAAGACTAATTTCCGTGCTTATTAAATGGATTATGAAAAATGGACAATTTCCTAAATCGTCGGGATATCTGGAGTTGAAAATTATTCAATGACGTAAAATCCGGAGTTTATTTACATTAAAACCATATACGAAAATCGGGACTTTGAAAAACTCACGTGATAAGCAGAGTGACGTGAAAACCGGATGTCGGGATAACAAGGTCCAACTGTATTTCTTGAAGAGTATGAAACCATAGCAAAAAACTTTCTTTAAATACGAGATTGTGCTCAATTTAACGCAGTATTTCAGTATCTAACTTATAGAGGTTAAACATAATGTTAATTCTAAGGCTAATGTCAGACGAACGTCTTTTTGCACGCCTTTTTCCCTCTTACACCATCCCTATATATGCTAGCGAAGGTGTAGGGATGGTGTAAGAGATAAAAAATGTGCAAAAAGACGTTCGTCTGACATTAGCCTAAGGATAAATTCTGTTTCCCAAAAAAGTGTCGAACTTTGGAGGGTTTCACTGTATTACTAAATTCTCTAATTTTTTCAGTGCTAAATTTTAGTTAATATCATTCAGTTAACATAAAATATTCAGTCTTATCTTTGTGAGTTTTATTTTATTTATCTATAAAATGCAAAGTGCATCTGCTCACAATTTTATCACATGCTCTAAAATGATGAACATGTTCAAATATCACTTGCCATTTTATATCGAGATATATGAAATTCCTACATAAATCTGCCAATTTTTAAAAAATAAGAGTTAACATAGAAAAACATGGTTTGTATGTAGGTCCAACACACAAATTTATAATGACAGCACAAAAGCAGCCCCTTAAATGTTGGTCCTACATGCAATGTACTCTCGTTAGCTTCAATAATATATCTTCAAAGTTTTCTTTTTCTTTTTGTTAATTTCTAACTTGAAATTAGAGAACTGCGTGTTTCTGAATCACCTAACCTGAACTCAATTTTCTTATTTTTACAGTGTGCTACTTTATTTAGTATTCAGTCTCTAATATATTTTTTAAATTACAGTATCATTTGAATAAATGTTTATTAATTTGTTTGCCACACTAACATGTGATTCATTCTATGTTATCCTGACCATGAAACCCATGGTCTCAGATTTTGAAGAGCATTTCTGTAGTTGAAGTTTTAACCATCCTTGATTAATAATATAAAATGACACTTCAATATGTGTGCTTCTATTGTCAGAAAAATAAAATATTGATATATAAAGAAAAGTATTTAGAGTTCCTGTATTTAAGATGCAATGTTTCAGAAAATAAACAATCATTTTTAACATATCAAGTTGAAAATTTTCTTTAAAATGTATATAAAAGGATGGAAATAATAATAATAAAAAAAAGATATGATATTTAAATTTGAGATTTTTGAAGCTATAAGTGTATTTTTAAAATGGAAAAGAATTAAACACACACTGACATTTAATTATTTATATGTTAAAAATTTTAACAGCTGGATGTTTTATTATAATATTTCAAACACCCTCAGACTAATAATGAAACAACTTTTATTACATCTAAATTATTTTAATAACATAATATTATCAACTGGATAGTAATTTCTAAACGTTTTGACTAAAATAGGAACACATGAATCCTAACTGCTTTTAAATGTACTTTTTAAATTTAGAACATTTATCTTAGCTTAGAAAATTGTCTTTTATCCTTTTACTCTTTTATATATCAAATTGATTTTATAAGTGAGGATGGTAAGTTATTTCCATTAAAATACAAAGAATGCGTTTCACTTTTACTATCCAAAGGTACAAATGTAAATAAGTGCGAGTAATAAGTCAAAATTACGTCCACTACTAACCATATCACAATATTAAAATATTTATTTGCTTAAAAGACGTTATAAAAACACATTAAAAGAAAATTAAAAATGTATATTTTCATGTTTCAAGTCTTTTATTTGATTTTTTCCATTTTTTATATGCATTGTATTTGTAATTTTCTGTTATGGGGCATTCTCACAATCTTTTGACTTTTGGGGGAAAAAATCTGGCGAAATTAAAGTTGCTAAAATAACATTTTAATCTGATAGACGAATGCCTTAATGATTCAAAATAAAGAAAAGATAGTCAGCCGCGAAATTTTTTTTATTTAACTGAGGTTTAAGTTAAACTTGCGAGTTTAATTTTCCTTACCATTTTACCCTATAACTTTTTATTTTCTTCTAAATTTTTACTTATAATGAATTTGCATAGTACCCAGAGGACATTCAAATAAGAAATAATAACATTGTAGTTTTTAGTACAAAATTTTGGTATAAAATTGTCTTAAAGGGGTGTTAAAGAAGGGACGGTACGGTAAAAAAAGGGGGATGGTATAGGAAAAAAACCTCGAAAAGTGCAGGAATAAACCTTGTGGGCGGTAAGATTGCCAATAAAGACACGATTTTGAAATTGATATTTAAATGCTGATTTAAGTTCTGCAGTAAATTTCCTGTCAAAGAATTTTAGACATTCTTTCTATAGCGTACTTCTGCATGAGAAAAAACTTGAAAAAAATTCTTTGGCTGCATCTGAAGTGATTTTCTGTATATGTTTAGCAATAAGGATGAAAAACTCAGGAACAGAGTTCAAAAAATAATATCAACCGTAAAAATGTGTGCAGGTTAATTTCTTGCTACATATTTATATAAAACAATTGTTCCAGTTTCGGAAAAAAATTACCTCGAATTACTTTTATTGAAACAATTTTATACAGATAGCTCCAAACTTAAAAATCAGCATCAGGGACACGGGACGGTAGAGGAGTTTTCCTGGTATTTCGACCCCCAACATCGTCCAAAACTTATTTATCTCGTTAATATTGTTATGCAATCATGCAATGGGATGTTCCCCAGTATATGAAATTAAAAAAAAACACATAAAAGTGTATACAAATAAAAAGTATTATTCACGGACATGAAAGTCAAAAGATTGTGAGAATGCCCCTTATACATTCTGATGACGACTCAGTAAAAGAGTTGAAACATGTAAATATAGGTTTTAATTTACATTTAATGTGTTTTTATAACGTCTTTTAGGCAAATAAATATTTTAATATTGTGATATCCAAAGGTAATTTTATTCTTTCTTACTTTCAAAATAAATGATAATTCCTACTTTCTCTCATAATTCATAGTGACGTATTTCCGGAAATAACCTTTAGTCACGTAAATTTTATTGTGAGGACAGAGATCACTCTAGAGAGCAGGGCCGAAACAAGGGGTGAGGGGTGGGGAGGGAGATGCGCCCTGGGAGCCAGAACGAATGGTAAAGGGGGCGCCAAATGAAGATTTTGTTCATCATTTGTTACTAAAATGTACATATATATATATATCGAATTTTGATAAAAATGTATCACAACCAGAAAATCAAAACGGAAAAATAACCAAAAGTAAAAATAACTTTAAAAAAATCTGAAACCAAAATGAAAATTGTAAACACTAACTAGTTGGAATCCAATCTTGGCTATTCTAAGCCAAAAAAAAAAAAAAAAAAAAAAAAAAAACATTTAAAACTATAAAAATACAAGCAAGAAATTTTAAAAAGAATGCTTCCATAGGTTTAACATTAGCGTTCCAGTTTATTCGCAGAACTATTATAGTCTCTTAAGTCTTAATGTACTCTGACACAAAAGCACCCATATGCTAATGTTAAACTTATGGGAGCATTCTTTTCAGAACTCTCGCTTAAATTTTAAAATTTTAATTTCATTTTTTTAAATGATACCTGAAATTGATACCTAACATTAAGTGTCTTTACTTTTTACTTTCTTCTATATTTGGAAGAAGAAAATATTGGATTCGTGAAAATTTTCGGTTTTTGACGGTTTTACGCGTTTTCGGGATCAGAGATTCTGAAACCTGTTTTAACAAAATGTCTGTCTGTCTGTATGTATGCGACACAAATTTTGTGGGCACTCTATCTCAAGAACTGAGCACGGAATTTAATATAAATTTATATTAAGTTAGTCAGTGATATAATTGAGTGCTGAATAGTTTTTGGTGTAACTCGCTCAACAGGTGGCGCTGCTATGCAGCATTTTTCACGATTTCCACAATAGCTCAATCTCCAGAACTAATGCACGGATTCTCATCAAACTTCATATTCAGTTAGTCCGTGACGTGAATTGACGTTATATACATTTTGGTGTAAATTCTCAACAGGTGGCGCTGCTATGCTGCATTTTTTACGATTTCCGCAATAGCTCTATCTCAAGAACTAATGCTTGAATTTTCAACAAACTTCAGATTCAGGTATACCTGGATGTGAATTAGTGCTGTTTAGTTTTTGGTGTAAATCGCTCAACAGGTGGCGTTGCTATGCAGCCTTTTTCACGATTTCCACAATAGCTCAATCTCCAGAATTAATGCACGAATTTTTTTCAAACTTCAGATTCAGGTATACCTGGATACGAATTAGTGCTGTTTATGTTTTGGTGTAAATCGCTCTACAGGTGGCGCTGTTATGCTACATTTTTCGCAATTTTCGCTATAGCTCTATCTCAAGAACGAATTTTCATCAAACTTCAAATTCAGATATACTTTGCTGAATTACTTGGTACTAAATTGATGTAATTTCTGGTACTATTTAAATGATTTTATTGACGTGATTTACAGTCGAACCTCTATTTAACGAAGTCGCTAAATCCCGGAAAAATGTTCGTTATATGGAAAATTCGTTAAATAGAGATTCACTTTTAAAAATACTTTAAACTACATTAAACAGATTTTAAATCCATAAACACTAAATATTTTTACTAAAAGTAATTAATCACGTTCTTTTAATAAATTACATCGATTTGTTTTATTTATTTTACCCACCAAAATTCATCATCAATTCATTTTTTCTATGTCCTTAAATCTTCGAAATCTGCAAGGAAAACAAAACATTATCCGGGAATATACTGTATTTTCTGTTTAAAGTAAATAGTTTTACATTAAAATTAACGAATTTTAATGACATTATCGTATTTGTTATTATTATACCAAATAATTTTAACCATACATTAACATATGCGTCCTTAAATTTATTTTCTGAAAAACTCTGTTAAATTTGCCCGAGTTTTTTTTATTTAAAAAAAGTGCTTTCTAACATAATACGTCTCGCATCTTTGCAATGCACCAAAAACCCCTTCATGCGTATTTT
Source organism: Maratus speciosus (assembly GCA_963932465.1). Lineage (NCBI taxonomy): Eukaryota > Metazoa > Arthropoda > Arachnida > Araneae > Salticidae > Maratus > Maratus speciosus. The sequence continues at coordinate 38,570,571 of OZ010794.1, forward strand.
CTTCTATAACTATAATCCGCGTCGGATTGTTTCAAATGATTTTAGCATTTCATCGTACGAAGTTTTCTTATTTCCTGCATAATGATCATTTCTATCATGATCATATTCGTCTTCATCACAATTCATTGCTGTATTGTTTTTATTTTTCACACTGTCGAAAATATCCAATTCGGATAATGCTTCCGAGGTCCCAGTTTCAGAATTAAGTGAAATACAATCATCAATCAGCACATCATGGTTAATTTCTTCTTTTTTTGCTCACTGTATCCGCATGTTTTTTTTAAGTTACTCTAAGAGATTATCGTCTTCGTCCTCCGTACTTACCAAATTCTCACAGCTGACAAAGAAGGCGCCTGGTTAAATCAGTTTAAGGCTATTGAACATCATAAAATGTGTTAAAAGAAAGCATAAGTTTGAAATGTCCAGAGATATTTTGAGAAATGGGGAGAAAAAAAAATTTGATCACAAGAAAAAGTTCGTTAAATAGAGAATGCACTTCGCTATTTGGAGGTTATTTTACGAAGAAATTCGCAAAATGTTCTTGGTTCCAAGGAAAAGTTCGCAAAATAGAGAAATTCGCAAAATAGAGGTTCGTTAAATAGAGGTCCGACCGTATATAGAAGAATGTTTTGTGATGGTCTCAACATACTAGTTCTGTTATGGTTGCATTTTTTAATATGAAGCTACTTTAAGTTTCAGAACCGGTTCCAAAAATGAAAGTGTCCGAATATTAAAAAAAAATGAAACCAAACCCGAAAAAGTACAAAAGCACAACATTAGATATCAACCTCAGGTATCCCATGAAAAAAAGATCATTTGAAAGTAGTAAAAGGCAAGCGTGATATTTGCCAAGAATGCTCCCATATGTTTAATATAATGTCTTCGTGTAACTAATGTAATCTCTTAACTTTTATCACTGTGATTTTAAGGGCCTCAATTGTAATATTACAACTACTGTACTATCTGTGAAAAAGAAATCTGTCTATATCGGAATCTGGTCATAAATTAAAAAATTACATATTATCAGCAGAAAGAATATTACAAAGAAACAGTCGATACCTGAATAAAGTGGAATATTTTTCGGTTTCTTTCGATTCCGTTTTCAAGGTTTTAATGAATCAATATATTTGACAAAGATGATTACGTAGTTCAGTATTATGTGTTTTATGATCATATATTTTAAATTTTAAAATAAGTTAGCTATCAAAATCGGGTGTCAAACTTTATGTTTGCCCGGGAGCAAAAAAGGCTAGTTTCGGCCCTGTTAGATTTTGAGAGGAGCAGTCTGCCCTCATGCCCTTTTCCCAGCTACAATCCCTTCATCCTTTTATTCCTAGGTAGAATCGTAGATTGTTTGTGCTGTACTTTAAAAAATTCTTTACCTATCTTTACTTTTTAGAATGCTAGTGTGGTGCATTAGGAGTAAATCTCCTGTTTTCCTCCCACCCTCTTTATTTCTTTGTGAAATCCCTAGTCTGTCTAATCTTGGACTTTAAGTGCGTGATTCATTCTTTTCGTTGAAGAAGTCTTATTGAAATAGTATTCTGTTCCTTGACCACACAAGTTCTATAAAAACAATTTTGTGAAGTAGCTTTAGAACTTTTATTTTGTAGTTTTTTCAACACGTTTTCCTCGAACCAGGAAAAAGTTATCTGGTGAATAAGAGTTTTAGCGAGAGAAATTTCTAAAAATCATAGAAAAAGGAGGAAATGATTGTAATTATAGCATAATAAAAAAGGCCAAAGACTATTTTGCAATAAAAATCGAAAACGTAAGTTTCATTTCACAATTTTTAGTACTTTTTATTGGGTGAAGTTATGTAAATTATAAATGTTATTGTATTCTTATAATTAAGGCGGACTTTTATTTTAGATGTTACGGTTTCTTTAAGCAGTTTTTACACTTTCTTACCCACTAGTATATTTATATATGCACTTATTATAATAATGCCCTTAACAAAATTACCCTTATTATGTAATGGGCAGTCTGTCCTTTTTTATGTCCTAGAATGATCCCTGGTGAGGAGTTTGTGTGCCCAGTAATCAACCATTTTGTAACCATTAATCCTTCTTCTGAAATCAGTCTCCATTCTTAAATTACAAATTGAATTAAAAGCAAGAGGTATGGTTAAAGTTGAATATATAGCTTTGACAAAATCTTTGACAATTGAACTAGCCTAAACAAGAACACAAAGTTCTACAACTTACTCAACATGCACAAAAGCGTTACGCAGAAACTGATAATAACAATGTGAATGAATAAAAGATGTAAATATAAAAAACACATAATAAATTGTAGCTTACGAATAACTGTGCATTTTGTTCAATGAAGAATGAAAATGACTTAATGAATGTGTCAGAAAGTAGTTAGTTTCGATATTTCTCTATTCTAAAAAAGTAACTAACATTGTCACCACAACAGTAAAAGAATTTTTTGAGACTGGATATCTTTCTTTGCTAATGTTATGAAAACTACTGTATACAAAAATAAGAAAAATGGTTGTACAGTCACCCCTTTTAACTACCATTATCACGCTAGTTCAAGATAAGAAAGAACACAGATACAATGAGGGGCGCATAAATGAAAAATACTGAACCCTAAGTTAATTTTGATTTTTTTCGTTTCATACTTGTATTAAAAAAACCCTGCAAGTTCAACACAAAAGTGATGGCAAAATATTAAAACAATGCAAAACTGTGTTTCATAAAGATGCTGAAGCAGACCGTTTTTAAATCAAAGTATTATTTTAAGATATATTTAAGGCTAAGGTTGTTCAAAATCTTTCCATTAAAGAGTTTTATAGGAGCAAAAACTATTCACAGAAATGTAATAATTTTTTCGAAGGATATACACTACAACATTACAGTGTGCAGACTGCATTTATTTTCTTAATTAGACTCATTTTTGAAAGTTTTTTTAATTTCAAATTTTCATCATTTCAAAAGATTTTTTTCATATTTCAGAAAAGGTTATTATTGTAAATTGTTGCCACTTGTTAAAACAGTGCAAAGAATAATATTTCCTTTCAGTTAAAAATTTATTCACACGTGACTATTAAAAACAGAAAAAAACTTTCAAATTAGAATTAAATGATTATGTGTTAAAATCAGGAAAATATTGAAAATTTCGTCATAAAATTTGTATTTACACGGGAATATTAAAAGAGAAAGAAAACATAAAAATAATAAATTCAGATTTAAAACGATATGCTCAAAAAGCTTTATTTAAAACAACTTTCTTGTAGCGTTGTTAAAAAATACTAGGAATCAAAGACACTGTTTACTTAATTCATTTTATATTAGCTTATTTTCAGATGTTTAACTGATCTTATTGAATCAAATATGAAAACAGCCATTAGACGTCTTAACAGTAGCTGATTCAGCCTTAAAATTCCCCAATCGAAGGGAAATGAATGTAAACCCGTTTACATGGAGATCGCCACTGGGTTTTTAATTATAATTCAATTTTCCATAATATTTTAAAGCTGATAAAATTAGCATGCTTTTAGTGTGCGGTGTCTGAACGGCAGCTGGCGAGCGTAGCTCGTAGAGAGCTGATCCTCCTAGTAATAAAAGAATCTGAATATAATCTAAAATCTTAAATAATATCTGAAAGCGTATTTTTGTTGAGTGTGAAACTTACTTGCGAAAAGTTGTTGCTCATTAAAATGCAAGATAACTTATAACTTACTAAATTTTAACTGTGTTTGGTTGTTAACTTTTAAATATCTTTAAATCCTGAAAAAAGGTCTGGCTGAATATTCGGTATTCGGCCAAACAATGACTATTTGCAAGACGAATATTCAGTATTTGATTCATTTTTTTGTCGCTACATCTCTTGTTAATATGGATTTCGTGATACAATTTCTGAAATAAAAGTACATTCTTCAGGCATTTTAATTGTAGCTCAACTATTAGCTAGAGCCATTAGAACACATTTATAAAAATCTGTAGGTAATGTACAGGGCTGTACAAAAGAATACAAGTATTTTTCCATCTACTGGCAAAAAGGGCATGTGAATTTTGAATTGTGCTATGAGTTTTCTTACTCAACTTAGTTTTAGCATACTATGTAGAGTAGATGCAGAATATAGATTGTATACAAGGCTACAGAAAAGAATTGGGGTACTTTACCGGTGGTTATTGCTTGGAATCTGGTTTTGAAATGTGTTCTGTATATGCTGAAATGCTTACAGAGGTATCTTATTTGCCTTATCAAACGGCGAAGTTCTGTGACAGTATTCTAGAACTGTTGGAAAGTGATTCGTAATGGATGCTGAATGCATGATTTTTCTTTCTTATTTCCATTTGTGAATCAATAACATTCTCACTTTGAGTTCGAGCCTGAAGATTGCTGCAAAACCGGAGACTTCATCTCTAGTCTATACACGTGTAAAAGGGGGTGAAAAAAAGAGCTAATTAATAATAAACTTTATAATGAACACAAAGCGATGCTGAAAAAAAAAAAATAAAGATTCCAATACGTTGCATACATTTTTTATCATGGTTGGGGGTGATATAGAAAGAAAGTGAATTTCTCAAACGCACGCTTCCAAGTAGAGGGATTTTCTGTTTTCTCAAACATCTAACTTTTGTTTAACAGCCAATGCAAGTTTACTCTCTTGATTCACTGGATAACGAAGCAACATTTGAAAACTAAAACTCAATTGAACTGTTCTTATATTTATATTTACTAGACACTGTAGTGGAATATTCGACTCTTTATTTAGGACTTTCCATTACAAGTGGGGATCTGTATTAGTCTATCTCAGTGAGATCAACACGATATTAAATTATATGTTGCTCGTTGTAATATTCTGGCGTATAAGCTCAGTCATTTTTAAACAATTCCCCACAAAAAAGGGCATATTTATCAGTAATATTTGTTTTTATCATATTCCATATTTTATAGCATTTCTTGTTTAGCAACTATTAATGTAATGGGTCTGTGCCCATATAATGTTATTATTTTTGGGAGTCTGGCACTTGATATCCAGGAAGGTTGAGATTGACTTTTGATTTCGTTATCTTTTTTGTAACTTTTTACATCAAATGGGCTCTTGTTTTTTTTAGTCTGTTATCTATTCTTATAAAAATACAAAGTAAATATTAAAACCATTAAAAATAGGATACAATTATTTTGTTTCAAAATATGGAATACCCTAATGTTTGGCATTCCTATTTTTCTGCCATATATGCATATAATCTGCTGTTGGAGAAACCAGGGAATAAGTTTGTTTGAAATGACATTTGTTGTGTTTATTAGTAAAGCAAAGAGAAAGAACGTTGCCTACCTGTTTTGTTGATAAGAAGTGCAAGGAAACAGTATTATTGCTGAATGCCTTATGTACAAGAGCTATTATTAAAAAGTAACTACAATAGAAACCCGATTTAATAAATTTCTTAATTTATCGAATTTTTTTAGGTTACCGAAGAAAATGGAACAAAAGTACTCTGATTTAACGAATTTATATTCCCGATATGAAGAATTAATTTCAATGTTAAAAAAAATTTGAAATATTGAAGGAACTTTTTGTTATATATAAAAAAAAAATTCGATCTCCCTGATTGATAATTTCTTGAGTCTTTATATTCCATTGATTGGAGAAGTTGCATGGTTTTGCTGTAAATTTTTATGAGATTTAGCATGTGCCCGCCGGTACTTGCGTAACCGGCTAAATCAGCTCCCTTCCTTCAGTTACTGACTTACATGGTATGTAGTTATCCAATGACTAACGAGGCCACTGGGAAAATTTGAAAAGCTAAAGTAATAAAATTAAAACATCAACCAGCGAGTTCGAGCAAGGCAGGGTGTTTAATATGTCAGACGACTGTGGTGGATTCCCGATCAGTATAGTGCTAAAAATATTATTACCGGATATTTTACATCCTAACACTGTTCTCAATAATTCAACTGACTTGTTTGTCTCATCTTCTACTATAACCTGATATAAGATCTACTGCATGCACACATATGTATGTGAAAACAAAACAATAAGTTGCTATCCAATGCACACTTCATTCCAACATTTTAAACAAAGATCTAAAAATTAAAGTCACAAAAATAAAAACTACTCTTGATTGCGATTTATCTTTTAAACTATCTCCAGGAGTTAATTTTCTTAAATACAAAATGCCAAAAATTATTGACATGTTTCATTACCGAAGTTATATTCAGACTGAAAGGGATCAAGAAGTAACAGAAATTTCATGAAAACATTTAAAATAAACTCGCTGGCGCCATCTCTTATCCAACAATAAATTAAAACACCATCACTGTAGATATTATGCAAAAGATCAAAGTCCTGATCCAGACATCTGAAATTGAAAATGAAACCTTATCATTACAGATTTCTTGATTTCTTAAATAAACCTCTAGAAATTCCTGAATAATTGCCTTAAACGGATGATCTTGTTTCGAAAGAATCTTGATATTGTCAAAGTCAATGAACAGGAATCCTTCCTTTAAGGAAAGTTCTTGATGATGCAATTGAGAGTTTATTGTAATGATTGTATTGTAATCAACCTTACATCCTTTCAAAGAGACGCCGTTTGGCATCCTAATATAGGATTAATCTGTGTAGTCAATAAGTTTAAAGGGTATGGTACTGTACGTGTACATATATAAAAATATAAACTTTTTGGCAATTTTTGACCCCGTTCCCCCCCCCCCCCAAACAATATCATTCCTCGAACCACCTTCCCACAAATGATATTAATATCAGTGTCTATTTTTATTTTATCATTATTTTTAGGGTTCCGTACTTAAAAAGTCAAAACGGAACCGTTATAAGATCACTCTTGTGTCTGTTTGTCCGTCTATCACAGCCATTTTACTTCTAAACAATGGAATGTAGAAAGTTCAAATTGGGGAAGTAATAAAGACTATTGACCTACATATTTACATATTATTAAACATTCCGAAATATATTTAGGAAAAATGTAGACAGGCTAATTAAGTTGCTTTAAAAAATCTTTTCTTTGTAGATCGTGTATGGTTTCGTGTGAAAGCTTTCGTAACGCCAAACTCAAAAACGCATTTCTTTTAATTTTAGGTATTATATTTTCAAAGATATCGTCTAAAATGTAGTGCAAAAATACCCCCCCCCCTCTATTTGCGAATTTACTGAAACTAAAATTATGAAAAAAATAGAGGTAGTAGACGTTAATTGAAACCTTGCAGGAAAATTATAGCGATAGCCCTAGGTCACATAGTTTATGAGAATAGCGCATTTTTCTGTTAAAGACAAATTTTGATTTGCAGTCATTCAGCAAAGGTGTTGAGGAGCGCATTAGGTAACTATCGTCGCAGAAGTATAAGAGGAATGTTGATAATTTCGAAAACAATTGTTGGTAAATAGCCGAGATATTGACCCTTAAAGACACGGACGGTTTGGACATACAATAATAGACGGCAGCATACTCTATGCACCATCAGCTTTTAAAACCCAGATAACAATTTTAATGACATATTTGTGTAATGCAATGCCTAGTACCAGTATAAAAGCAATAGACGTCAAATTGTTAGAAACAGACTAATTTAATTAGATTTAATACAATAAATACTATGGGATTCTTGACAAGTTTGCATTAAGGTGATCTCTTAATGCGCCTTCTGTGTCTTTAAAAGTTAATTAAAAACCTATCTGGAAGAACGCGGTCGGATTTAGCAACTTTGTCACCACCTTTCAAAGCGTGCTTAGCCCAATGGCAAGTTTAAACTTTGAACAAGGGTTTTTGTTTTAGCTATCCTGCAAAAAGAAAAGATTATTACTACGCTGAACTTAGCTTTATGAAATGCTAAATAAAGTTTAAATATGGACCACTTGTATTGTCAGTACAGAATTAAGTTAATCGTAAACAGATTATGATAAGATTAAAAAAAGAGTTATACAGAATAGCAATATTTTATATTATATAGGCTTCATATCTCTTTTATGGTATATTCATTCATACTTTTCTAGTATGTACAGCTATACCCAAACCTATGTTGTATAGATTTTTACAAAGTCTTATTATTTTAGCAACGATTATTTTTAACAATACAGTAAATAATTCATATATTTATTGTACGAAGCCCTCTGATCGCGAGTAATACTCGCACTTGACTGTTTATTTATTTATGTTTTTTTTCTCTATTTTTCTTTTTATATGTTTGCAATGCTATAGAAATCGGGTTATACATTTATTATTCACATACTTTACTAATTTAAATGAGAAGATAAATTAATAAAATATCACTATTATATATGAAATAGAACACTAAGGGACACTAAGAAAAACTTACTACTTAAAAGTATTTATTAATAGCTTTTTGTTACCTAATGGATTCAATAGCAATAGGGTTTTCTTGAATTGGCCCCTTACACGCGGGTCAGCAGTACTTCTTATAAACAAAAAAATGGACAATATTATTCCCTATTTTTTGCTAGTAAACATAACAAGTATCATTTTGAACCTCGTGCCTCTTATAACGAATTATATATGAGGTAGAAGGATAGGAATTATAAACAACGAGTGGGATATTCCATATTTTGAAATGAAATGATTTTATAATCATTTAATAGTTTCTACGATAACTTTGTATTCACATAAAAATAAACAACAGACTAAAAAAAATAATTGACTATACTGATGTAAAAAAAATACCAAAAAAAGAAATTTTGGTTGGATCAAAAATTATTATGATATCAAAAGAAAAATCCCCCCTCCCTCTAGGGATATGATATCAGGTGACAGACACCCCTCCGCCTAAAGTGATAACGTTATATATGTACAACCCCTAACTCATAAAATCCACACAAAAATGTAGGTGGAATATAATCAATATTTTTACTTATATATACACCTATGTATCTGTAGCTATACCCTGTTAACTCATACCTAAGAATATATAATGTGATAATTTAATGGATGAATTTTGTACTGTTTAAGGAAATGAAAATTGTGAAATCGGCTATTTAATTGACAGTTAAAGTTTAGTGCAGTTTATTAAAAATGTGCTATTTATTATTTTTATTTCTGTTTTTAGATTCAAAGGTAGATAAAACTATTTCACTCAACTTCAATAAGTCATTTCCTAGGATGAAAACGGCAACAATCTCTTCATACTGATACTTTAAAGAAGTTCCTGTTATCATCCGAAACAAAACTTTTCCACTTAAAGAAATGTCATCAATTACAGAAGAAAATTCTCCCTCTGATGAACAGCACTTTCTTTCTCAAAATGGTGATAAAGAAAAGCATACCTCCTTTGATATAAAACAAAGAGTTTTTATTTGTGAAGTATGTTCCAAAACATTTTCTAAGAATAGTGATCTAAAAAGACATGTCTTGGCTCATACTGGAGAGAAACCCTTTGTTTGTGAATTATGTTCCAAAGGATTTTCTGTTAAGAGTAATCTAAGAAGCCATCTCTTGACTCATACTGGAGAGAAACCCTTTGTTTGTGAAATATGTTTCAAAAGATTTCTTCTCAATAGTCATCTAAGAAACCATCTCAAGACTCATACTGGAGAGAAACCCTTTTTTTGTGAAATATGTTCCAAAGGATTTTCTACAAAGGGTAGTCTAAGAAGACATCACTTGACTCATACAGGAGAAAAACCTTTTGCTTGTGAAGTATGTTCCAAAGGATTTTCTAGACATTCTCATCTAGAAAGCCATCTCTCGAGTCATACGGGTGAGAAATCCTTTGTATGTGAAGTATGTTCCAAAGGATTTTGGAAACATTCTCATCTAAGTAGCCATCTCTTGACTCATACTGGTGAGAAACCCTTTGTTTGTGAAATATGTTCCAAAGGATTTTCTAAGAATAATGATCTACGAAGACATCTCTTGACTCATACTGGAGAGAAACCCTTTGTTTGTGAAATGTGTTCCAGAGGATTTTCTGTTAAGAGTAATCTAAGAAAGCATTTTTTGTCTCATACTAAATAGACACCACCCAAAAATCTCTTATATTTTTATTGTCAAAATTGAGTATGGAACCTGTATATATCGTTGCATTTTATGTTATCGCATCTCTTATGTTTTTGCATTTAGTAATAAAATAAAAAATTGTAAAATTATTCCTTAGTTGTCATTTTGATAATAAGCAAATAATTCCGGACATATTCATTAGATTTCAGTAAACCTTTATGTAGAGCTTTTTTGGTAGTTACTTTTAATTTTTATTATTTCACTGTAATTTTACCATAAAATAAAAACTTAATCTGTCCTGAAAGGATAAATTGTACCTCAATATCTTATGCGATAGGAAAGGCGTTATTGAAGTAACACTTTTTGGAAAATATGAGAAGTTTGCTAAAAATATTTTTTGTGTGAAAAAACTCTTACATATTTGTTAAATTTTCTTCTAAATGAATTTTCCTAGGATTAAATTAAACATACCTCATTATCATGTAATTTGTGCACTCATCATGAGCTAAGTATTTTTTTAAATATATAGATAACGAATTCAGTATTTATTCAGCTTGTTTACTTAATTCATAAATAACGGTTGTATAGGCTAATCAGCACTTTGTTTGTAAGACTTATTTTCCTTTATTTATTTATTTGCTTCTTGTTTGTGTTTTGTATCATCGAATTCAGAAATTTTTGCGTCATGTCAATATTGTTTCCTTATATCATATATATTTTGATGTCAATATAGGTCATTGTATTTTAATGGGAATGAAGATTAAAACAGTTATTAACTTGTTGAAAAGTCGGCAGTTAACGAAGTCGCAAAGCTGGCAACATTTCACCAGATTGGCAGGAAAATTGAATTTCAAGATTACCGATCCCAAAATATTTGCGTCTTGCTTGGCATCAAATGAAATAATATCACTGAATTTGGCACAGATTATATAATTGTTAAATCGCTGAAAATGCGTTGTTTTACCGAATTGAACTCGAGGCTAATTTTGACCGAGCGTCGTTCCTGCTGTTTTGTTATAATACGAGCAAATGTTTGTATGCAAATGTTATCTAAAATATGACTCAAATGATTTTGACTGAATTTTGTATCCTATCATTTTGGAGTATGAGAAAACCCAAATGTTGTAGAAAATTTGATGACTAGGTCATTTAGGTGTCACTGCGGGTCAGTGGGAAGATAATGTTGAACTAGTTATTAAGTAGTTGAATATTTTTTAAAAGGCTACTTATTACAAAATTGCAACTAAACAGCCATAAATATACCGTGATGAAAAGGGGGGAGTAATTACTGTTTGTTTTCATGCTTTAATGTACTGAAAGTAAAACTTGGGGGAAAGAATTATAACTTATTTATTCTTCATCCTCTCCAAATGTGATTTTTTGTGTTTTTAATTAATACTGTGCATAATGTATTGTAAATGTTTTAGGGTTTTTTTTTTTATAATGTTAGAAGTTTTTGAAAGTGAATGGTTTTTTTTTTTAGGAATGTTAAAATGCATATGTTGCAAAGTGTTCTTTGTTGTGGGTTCATGAACCTGTTTGCAGCACTGTTTCTACAGAAAAAAACACATTTTAAGGAACTCACAGCCGAATGATTATTTTTAGGGGGAACAACAGGGTGACCACAAAAAAGTAAAAAGGTGGCTTTTAAGCGTTATTTTTTAGAAACATACATACAATATAAATCTTGTCAGTGTTAGTTTAACTTTTTATGCCATGTCGGTAATTTAAAGTACCATTAACATAACTTGTTATAAAATTCATTTGATACATCGATTAGAAACAATACAGCTTAGAATGTGTTATAGATACATTACTTTATCTTGTTTCAAAAGCATCATGGGTTGCACAGAACAAAAACATTTATAGAAGGGTGATATCTTTTGCCTTTGCATATTTTCAGCTTTCTTGACATTGAAATATTGGGGGAGAAAAGTTTCAATTCGGAAATATTTCTATTGTATATGTACATTTTCTAATTTTGCAAAATAAAAGAAAAGTTTTAAATAAAAGATTTGAGTGGAGTTATAAATATGGCACAAAATCCCTATAAATTCAAACTTAATTTTAGTTGGAAAAATCCTTCTAAAATTTATTAACTGATTGTGTCAATCTTCTAATGTAGTTTCAAAAATTCGAGAAAAAAAACTTTAGAAGATGAAATTTTCATAATTTGGGACATAAAGGGTTAACAAAAAGGGCACTGATTAGTTTTTACAGAAATTAAATAAAATACAGTACACAATGTTGTTAACTATATAATGATTATATCTCATTCGATTAAAAAGAATTATCTATGTTTGATGCTGAATTCTTTGAGGCAGTCTGTTGCCATCCTGCCTTCGTCTATAATCATCAGAAAATCATTGTCTCAGTGGGTGTTTTCATTTACTTCCATTAAGTGTATCTGTTATAAAGACTAAGATTTAAGTAGGGTGGAAAAATCGGGACACATAACTACAAAAAAAAAATTAAAAAAAAAATGTTCTAAAAATTTTTATGTGCCATGCACACCAATGGAAAATGCACTCTTTGTCATTTGTTTAAACTTCAGCATATTCTTTTAGGAAAATATTTTTCAATGTAAACAAGGTAAAATTTTGTAAATAAAGAATAATTGATTTTTTGAATCCATCACCCTGTTGTCCCTTATTTTAGATGTTACTAGTCTGTAAAATTTTATTTAAATTTCAAAAGAATGATATACCTTAAATAAAAGCACCGATTGTATTATGAAATGTTTCAAATGTACCCTCCTGTTAAAAATGTCTTTTTTTTTTAATTTGCCAGAACTTAAAAAAACTAGTATGTTGTGGCCATCGCTAAACTTTCTTCTATATAAATCACGTCAATTAAATCATTTAAATACTACAAGAAATTACATCAATTTATCACCAATTCATATCAAAGTATATCTCAATTTGAAGTTTGATTAAAATTCGTGCATTAGTTATTGAAATAGAGCTATAGTGAAAATTCTGAAAAATGCAGCATAGCAGCGGAACCTGTTGAGCGATTTGCATCAAAACAAAAACAGCACTAATTCATATCAAAGTGCACATGAATCTAAAAATGTTGAGAATCCAAGCATTAGTTCTTGAGATAGAGGAGCTATTGCGGAATTGCAAAAAATGCAGCATAGCAGCGCCACCTGTTCAGTGATTTACACCAAAATGTATAAAACATCAATTTATGCCGAGGACTAACTGAATCTGAAATTTTGTGAAAATTCGTGCATTAGTTCAGGAGATTGAGCTACTGTGGGAATCGTGAAAAATGCTGCATAGAACTGCTACCTGTTGAGCGATTCACACCAAAACATAAACAGCACTAATCCATATCCAGGTATATCTGAATCTGAAGTTTGTTGAAAATCCAAGCATTAGTTCTTAAGATATAGTTATTTCGGTAATCTGAGAAAATGCAGCATAGCAACGCCATCTGTTGAGATAGTTTCACCAAAATGTATAAAACGTCAATTCACGTCAAGGATTAACTGAATCCGAAGTTTCATGAAAATCCGTGGATTAGTTCTTGAGATTGAGCTATTGTGGAAATCGTGAAAAATGCTGAATAGCAGCGTCACCTGTTGCGCGATTTACACAAAAACTAATCAGCACCATATTATATCAGCGACTAACTGAATATAAATTTTTATTTAATTCCGTGCATTAGTTCTTGAGATATAGTGCCCACAATATGTGTGTTACATACATACAGACAGACGTTTTGTAAAAACATGTTTTTCGGAATCGCTGAAGCCTACAACGTGTAAGTCCGTCGAAAACCGAAAGTCGAAAATTTTCACGAATCCAATACTTTCTTCTTGTTAAATGAAAGAAAGTAAAAATATAACTTCGATGGCCCTGAATCGTGGGACACGCATTGGCATGATCTAGTAAAGTATATCGTCTAGAATAAAAAGTGTGGAAATTGGCTAGCACAGTAATACTTAAACTAGTCTGATGTACCAATCCCAAATCTTTCTTCTATCTCATACATGTAAATATTTTTAAAGTCGCATTCACATAATTATCACAGTAATAATTGTCACATAATTATCACAATTTTCACAGTTTTATAATTATCACAGTGAAAAATTAAATGGCAATCTATGCTCATCATGAGGATTCTAAAGATACGAAATTCCGTGCAGTAGTTCTTGAGGTATGGCTATCGCTCAAATTGTGTAAATCTAGCAAAATGCAGCTCAGAAGCGCCAAAAATTGGGTAATTTACACTAAAACCTAATCAGAAACAACTTATGCCAACGTATAACTGAATTTGAAATTTGGTGAAAATCCATGCATTAGTTTTTTGAGATAGTACTGTTGCAAAAATTGTGAAAAATCCAATAGCAGCACCATCTGTTGGGCAATTTACACCAAAACGTCAGTAGCACCAAATCATGTTAAGTACTAACTGAATCTGAAGTTTGATGAAAATCCTTGCATTAGTTCTTGAGATATAGCTATTGCAGAAATCGTGAAAAATTCAGCATAGCAGCGCCACCTTGTGGGCGTTTTACACCAAAAAGTAATCAGCACCAGACTATATCATGGACTAACAGAATCTAAAGTTTTATTAAATTAGGTTCACTAGTTCTTGAGATAGAACGCCCCAAAAATTTGTGTCACATACACATAGACAGACGGACAGAGTCGCAGACATTTTGTTAAAAGATGTTTTTCGAGTTCTTTGACTCCTAAAGCGTGTAAATCCGTCAAAAACGGATTCGAAAGTTTTCAGGAATCCAATACTTTCTTCTTGTAAAAGTAGAAGAAAGTAAAAATCAATTAAGAAAAAAAAATGTTTCAAAGCCTAGCAACTGAAGTTTGTTTTTAATTGATGTATAAATTCTTTTAAAAATGTGTTATTAATACTGTACTTTTTCTCTTTTAAAAATTTCTTGTACATACAATCTTTTTTTTTTTTTTTTTTTTTTTTTTTTTTTTTTTTTACAGAATTTAAATTGTTTTAGATTCAAATTATATTAGAATGGAGAAATAAAAATTGTTGTTGATCAAGTGAAAAGTTGTGTTCCATTTTTAAGTGCGTTCGTAAATACACTGCTCAAAACAATTAAAGGATATTGCAGTTTTAGGTGGATTTTGTATCTGGTAAACTGTTTAGCTGATTGATACATGGTCGACAGACATAGTAGGTTATATGAGAATAAATTACACATGTTTGGCAGAAAAAAATGCATTTTATTGCGAATTTGTGTACTAAAAGAAAAAAACACAATTTGTGCATATGAGAAAAAAGAATAAGAAAAGGTGTTTTCTTCAAAGAAAATCATTTTCAGTAGGGGGTATGGTTTCCACGGGCGGTCAGCAACGTTGAACACCTTTGAGGCATGGACTCAATGAGGCTATTAATGACGAGTTGGGGTATTCTGCCCCACTCTTCCAGAAGAGCTCTTTCCAGTTCTTGGAGAGTTTGTGGGGGTTGTTGGCGGCCAGAAACTCGTCTTCCTAGAGCGTCCCAAACGTGCTCGATTGGATTCATGTCTGGAGAACACGCTGGCCATTCCATTCGAACGATTCCTTCCTCGAAAAGGAAATCCTCCACCAGGTTTGCACGATGTGGCCTGCAGTTATCGTCCATTAAAATGAAGTTATCACCGATTGCTGCAGCGTAAGGGACTACAATAGGTCTGAGGATCTCATCCCTATATCGGCGACCAGTCAGAGCTCCATCTCGAATGATGTAGAGGTCAGTGCGCCCGTCAATGGAGATGCCACCATACACCAACACTCCTCCACCGCCAAATCTGACACTTTCGTGCACGAACGCAGGATTATTCCTACTGCCACGGTCCCTCCAGATGAAAATACGCCTATTATCCGGATGCACAGAAAAACGGGACTCGTCAGAAAACAGAATATTGCTCCATTCATTTCTCCTCCAGTTGACATGCTCGGTTGCCCACTCCCTGCGGTCGCGACGATGCCTTGATGTTAATCTAACACATACCATGGGTCGGCGAGCATACAGACCTACAGCATGGAGCCAGTTTCGGACAGTCTGAGTTGAAATCGTGGTGCCTGTAGCCGAGCGAAGGTGTTGTTGGAGAAGAGTAGCGTTCATGGTTCAGTGTCTCCGAGCTGTTAACGCTAAATACCGATCTTCATTGGGCGTTGTTGCCCGTCTACGACCTTGCCCTGGTCTTCGGCCTGCACATCCACTCTCCAAAAAACGGTTCCAGATCCTGGAAATGACACTTTGTGACACTCAAATGGCTTGCGCTACTTCGGCTTGAGTTTGGCCCCCTTCTAACCTACCAACAATTTTCAAAGCTTTTGAATCTGTCAAATGACTTCGCTGAGACATCGTACTCATCGAAACAAAGCAATCACTGAATACCGATCATCCTTGTCTTCATTCTCTTTTACCCAGTTGAAAGTCAAATTTCATTCGCTGCCGCTGAAGCGACGTTTTTGACGTCGAACTCAAAATTTGCATACTCCACAGTTTGAAAACCAGAAAAATTTGCATTTGTGATTCTCTTCTTCTATTTTCGGCAAAAAAATTTCGTTTATATCTTTATTTTATATAAAACTTCAAATATCCTTTAATTGTTTTGAGCAGTGTATATAAATAAGAATCACCTATAGTCTTCGCATGGTCCGTCTGTCTGCATATAACAGCACAAAAACTACCCAGTTGAATCGTTTGAAATTTTAATTATATATTTGTTGCCGAATTTTGCGAGAAATAACAAATTTTATGAAAATCGGATGTATTGTTCAATTACATGGACAGTCAAAAGTATTCCGTTACATTACAATCAATGGGAAAAAATAGTTTCAAGTGCATTTTAATGATGTTACACGCTTTCAAACTTAATGAAGTTTATATTCATTTATGAAGGGCGTTAATATATATATTCTGTAGAATATGCGGTGCAAGGAATATTTATTATTCATTTACAGGGCTACACAAAAGAATTCCGTTACATAATGATATTAAATAGGAAACATTTTTTGCCGTGTATTTTAATTATGTTAAACTATTTCATATACAATGAAATTGATGTACGTTGCTGAGGGTTACTACAAGTTACTTCATATATAATAGAATATGCATAATATTTACAGGGACACACAAAATATTTCGGATACCATAGTTTTTCCGAAATACTGTATATTAGCGATGATTGCTGGAAGTGCATTTTTAGTTGTGATATGAGTTTTTAAGTTTAACTAAATTTTTGCATATTACGTTGTGTGTATAAATGTTGTGAATCATATACAGGGCTACACAAAAAAATTCGTAAGGATTACTGAGAATGAACAAAAATAACTTAAAGATGGTTTTTAAAAGAGTTATGCTTTTTACGCTGAACTACACTAAGTATGTATACTAAGATTTGTTTGTAGAATATAGATAAAATGGTATACAGGGCCACGCAAAGAATTGGATTCATGGCCTTCTATAGATGGTAATATCTGGAAGTGTGATTTCAGTAGTTTTAAGTGTATTTCAGTCCTTGAGGGATTTCAAAACAATCGAATGAAAACAATTCTTCTCTTCGAATCAGTCATTAATCACATCAGATTCAAATGAAATAAAATGCAGAGCAATTTTATCAATTCATGATAAATCAACAGAACGATTTTTACTCATTCAAAGTAAATCAGCACTCAAATAATTAAAACCTCGAAGAATTGAATATTAAGATATTTATTTTTACCAGGCAATCCTGGTTCAGATCACTTATAGCGGAGGTGGCTCGCTTCAGACTTTAAATTACATCTACCTTTAAAAACAAACTGAAAAATAGTAAAGTAAAAAATAGGGTTACCATAATTCTTGGCGATGATTAATTTTCGCCAAGTCAAACAGAAAGAAAGGGGGGTTTTAACACTCTGCCCCCGGATGAACAATTACTATTGTTCATAATTCAAACTAAATTTTTATCAAAAATTTCAAATTACATTAATAAGACATTTAAAAGTTAGAACATACTTACAATAATGAGACATACAATTAATTCTATTTTCACAGGAACAACTACTGAAACTAAAATATACAAAGATATTGAATTAGAAAAAGTTAAACAATGAAAATGTAAACAAAATGTTCTTAAAAGTGAAAAGTTCAAAAAATTAGTCCATATTTCGAGTTCCAGTTTATGCAGCAATATCACTGGCCTTTTTATTACACCAGATTCAGTTTGTATTGCACAAGATCTAACTTTCGAATCTCTTCCTAAAAAGAGCTCTGTAATTCTGCAGCATTTCCACGTGTGCCTTGGAGTTTTATCTTCATTAATTAATACAACGTCCCCGATTTCGAATTTAGTCGGAGCTTCGACAGGAACTGAAAAATTGGCAGAACGCAGTTCTAGCAAATATTCCTGCTTCCAACGTTTCCAGAAATGGTTTAAAACTTGATCTCGATATTTCGATGTTTTTGTTAACGTTATTTTATTCGATTTAGGTTCAGTAACACAATGAAAATCTGGTAGAGAATTTATTCGCTTGCCGATCAGGAAATGTGAAGGAGTAAGTGGAAGCGGTTCACTGTTTTCTTAATAAACATACGTTAGTGGGCGACCATTAATCATAGCTTCGATTTGAGTTAAAGTGGTTTGTATTTCTTCATATGAGAGACAAGATCTTCCGAGAACTTTCTTCAAAGGAGTTTTCACCGAACGAGCCATGCGTTCCCAAAAACCGCCCCACCAACTGTCTCTTGGAATAATGAATTTCCAGATGATGCTATTTTTATTAAAATATCGTAAAACTTCCTCTTTCGATATTCTGCTCCAAACTTCTTTAAGAAAATTACCCGTTTTGATAAATGTTTTCGCATTATCCCTGTAGATCGTTCGACAAATTCCTCTACGAGAGATAAATCTTTTAAATGACAAAAGGAAAGTTTCTGTAGTTAAATTGGTACATAGTTCGAGGTGCACAGCTCTAGTGACTGCGCACGTGAAAAGAACTATATAGGCCTTTTCTTGGCCAGTTTTTGCTTTGACATAAATAGGTCCTGCAAAATCTACAGCACAGGTATAGAAGGGTGGTGATGCAGTAATACGATCTTTAGGTAATGGTGCAATTTCTTACTTCTCAGGAGAAGCTTTAAATTTTGTGCAAATAAGGCAATTTTTCAGTACAGATTTTATCATTTTTCTTCCTCTAATTATAAAATAATTTTCTCGTAAGTGAGCTAAAGTTGTTGCAATTCCATAATGGAAAACCTTTTCATGGGCATTTCGAATCAAAATTTTGGTGTAAGCACTCCCATATGGAAGTATAAAAGGGTGCTTTTCTCTTTGAGATACTTCTGAAAATTGTAATCTTCCAGATAAAATTAACAAATCATTCTCATCCAATTTTGGATTCAGACTATACAAGGTTGAATCTTTATCGATGGGTTTTCCCTTTTTTAATAAATCAATTTCACGATGGAAGACAGATAACTGGGTTTGCTTTAACCAATAAAATTCTGCCTTTTCAATTTCTGGAGCTGTGAGCTCACCTGAAATTTTAGGTTTTGATTTGTCGATATTATTTAGAAATCTGAAGATCCAGGCTGTGATATTAAGTAATTTGGAAAGAGAACTAAAATTTTCTAATTTTAACAAAGACTCTGGAGGTACAACACCTACTGTATTTTTGGAACCTCATGCCTTAAATTTTTGGCAAAGTCGGAACCAAATCCCCCCCCCCCCTGCCCTTCCCCTCTGGCTACGGTGTTATTGTCAAAAAAGTTTTATGTTTACAACACAATTCAATGTGTTTCGTAAGATTTAGATCATTATGATGGAAATTTAAGTCAGCCCCCCCCCTCAAAATAAAATCCTGGGTACGCCACTGTCTCCAATACATGGAATAACGATATTAAATGATAAGTGGAACATTTACATACAAATAGATTCATTAAAAAAATTAAATATCACAGCCTTTAGCGCTTCTTTAAAACTGAAAGTTATAAACATGAAAAAAGAAAACATATGATAAGTATTTTTGTTCAGAACTCCTCCATAGGTTGGTTGGTTGTATTTATGACGGCCAATTATCTGCATGAGGGATATAGGACCAGGGGGAGGGAGGTGCCCTTTGTGGGGGGTCTTTCTAAGGGAACCTAACCCGTATTAACGCTTGGAAATCCAAGAAAACTTAGAACGATTAGGCCGACGGGTGCGATTAGGTTCGAACCCAGCACCTCCCGTCTACCAGCTTCGAGAGCAGAACCTCTCAGCCACTGGTGGGGCCAGAACTCCTCCATAGAAAACAATTTTTAACCATACGACGTAAAAAACTATGTTTTATAGAAATTCAGTCAGGCTGAGCCGGGCCAAATTTTTTTTCTACTAGTCGGATTGGGACTAGGCCTGGATATTTTGACCCGTGCAGACCTCCAGCATATTTTGAAAACTGGTTTAATGCAAAATCGATACGCTGCTATTTTATGCACTGTGCAATTTATGGATTATCCCTATCTTGCATTCAAGATGAGTCCATAACTCGTCGATCAGAAGGGTAAATGGTGTAACTCACAAATTTTGGATTTTAATATCTCTGCGAGTTTTGCAGATATCAAGATGAATTTTTTTGTGTTTAATTCGGGAATGGATAAGAAAAATTTCCCAAAATTTACTCTTTGGGGGCCGTATAAAAATTTAGTTTTTGTATTTTCTGAAATGGACCCCTCCATGGAGTTGCGACAATTTTGCACTTGAAACTTTGTAATTGGAAGTAAGTATGTGTCTAGGAGCAATATTTAAGGAAATAGCCTATTGTTTCGATCTTTATGAATCTCCCTGTATATTTTTCTTGTTAACCAATAATGTACAGAAAAAGTAGTAATTACTAAGGCTGACAGAAAGATTCGTTTTTAATGTTAGAAAACACTGAAAATTAATAAAATGCAAAGTATAATAAATTATTAAGTTTCAGTTGTCAAACAATGAGATTCTTTTAATGTCTTTCTTAAGTCAACATTTTTCTAACATAAGTCAAAAACCTTTCTGTATAGCGACTAGAATACATAGTGTGGGAATCGGTTATCTCTGTAATACTTAAAAAAGGGCTAAAATATTGTATCTCTTAAATATGCTACGATGCTGCTGCAATATACAGGTCACAGCGACATTTGCAGGATATTTTCTACAACTGTAAGGTATTGCTAGTCTATACAATGTAATACTAGTAATACAAAAATCCCGCAGATGCTGCTGCAATTGACACTTGGCATTTTAGCAGTATCGTTGCACATTTAAGGGATAAAATTTTTTAGCACTGTTTGGATAGCATATTTCCCACACTGGGTATTCTAGACGCTGTACTTTCTGTGTTACTCTTACTACAGTGAGATAACAGGACTCTGTGTACACTTTTTTCTAAGGTTCTGTTTTTGTGAAAAGCTTTTTACATTAGTCATAATTTTGTGAATTTCAAATCGTTATATTCAGGCTCTTGTTTTATGCATTTTAAAAAAGATATATGTATGCGAAATACATATGTAATTATTTTTTATATAAAAGTGACAAGTCAGATTTTACTTTTAAATGATTAAATTTGTTAAAAGTTCACTTTGGAGATGGAAAAGTTTTGTAAAGGCCTAATTTTACAACAATAAATTTTGTGAAAGATCCGGTTTCAAAATAAAAACTTTTGTGAAGGGTCCTTTAAAGGACCCAATTTCTTTCTAAGCAGATCCTGGATACTATTGTCTCATATTTTAAATTATGTCAATAATGATGTCCTTCAATATCATAGTTTGCCATCGAGTGGGGATGCACACTTGTTTATTTACAGGTCTACAGTACTGTATTAGTTATTGGCTGAAAATTCACTAAATAAGATACAATTGATTATCCTGGTAAATTCTTGATAACATTTTTTTTCCTCAATTAAAATGTTGCATATTAGCACGTGGTACTTATTTTAAGCAGGGGTGCAGAATATGTCCAATCCGGCGATCTAGGATCGGGGGAAATTTTCAGAAACATACACAATTGATTTCGATTTTAACAACGAATTCCATATTTCCCTGAGATAGAACAATTTCAGTACAAATAAAAATATCCGTATAGCGATCTTCACAAAATTGATCTCAGAATAATATGTATCGTATACCAGGGGTGATTATGTTCCGAAAGTTTAAAACATTCAGTTCCGAAAAGAGAAAAAAAAATCGGTCATTTGAAAATTCGGACATAAAAATACCACGAATTTTCGCGTAGAATTACGGAAAAAACACGAATTTCGTCACAAGATCGCAAAATAACTGCACATTTCGTCAGAAGATCGCGAAAGAACCGCAGGTTTCTTCAAAAGATCGCAAAATAACCTCAGGTTTCGTCAAAAGATCGTGAAATGAACGCAAATTTTTCCAAAAGATCGCAAAATAAATGCACATTTCGCCAAAAGATCGCGAAACAATTGCAAATTTCGTCAAAAGATCGCAAAACAACCGCGAATTTCGTCAAAAGATCGCAAAACAACTGCGAATTTCATCAAATGATGGCAAAACAACTGCGAATTTCGTCAAAAGAAAGAGAAATAACCGCAAATTTCGTCGAAAAATCGCGAAATAACTGCAAATTTCGTCAAAAGATCCATGGAAAATACATAGTATTGGGAGTGGATTTCCCCACTCTGCTGTAACTTTTCAGAAAATTTGCTGTGAATTTTAGGACATTTTTTTTCACTCATTATCACCCTTGCCATATATACTCGAGCATAAGTTGAGAAATATTTGAAAAATAAATTTTCTCTACCTACGGTAATACAGAACTTACCTATAACATAGCGTAAAATTTTAGGGAAATTTTCGTGTGGATTGGGAGAAATGTTGGGAGTAGAAACATTTTCTGCACCCCTGATTTTAAGTACAGTGAACTTTGTCTAAGGCGGAATCGATCAGGACCAAGAAAATTTTCCGTAGTAGACGATATTCTCCCTTAGAGAAATTTCACTCTATGTCTATGGATTTTCATGGACTTTAAAATTTTTCTGAGTTAGACAGATTTCAGTCTTAATAATAAAAAATACAGTAAACTCTCTTTAAGATTATGTGCTAACTCCCCCCACCCCCCCAAAAAAGGCTTTTTTAAAACTCTAAAATTACTGTAATTATTTCAATAGATTTAATAGTTTATCCAACAATTTCTTCTAAAAGTTTTGATCTGAAATGAAACTTATTTATACATAAAATTTTCATTATTTTCTTTTTCTATAGAATATTGTATCTGGAACTTTTTTTTTCTTCCATGGAACAGGCCTAAAAGTGACTTTCTTGAAAATATTATAGGAAATATAGGAATTGTTCTGAAGAAAATATAGGAATTTTTATTTATATGTAAATACACCTACACATATTGTAATACAGTTACATATGTGATATCATAGACGTAAACATTGTAAAGACTATATCAGGGGTAAAACTATTTAAAATTCACTCCTGACTATTTCAAGAATTTTTAACATTCTTCATGAGAAATATTCTAGCGTTTCAGTAGTTGTACGTAATTTTTTCTTTTTTCAAGATATATTTTTTACAATTATTTCTGAATCATAACCCTTTATAACATTTGCATTTATCAATACAAACATAATTGAAATAAAAATTACTTAATTTACTTTTATTTTTTAAGTAAAATTAAAAAAAAATCGTGATCTATATAATTGTATGAAATCATGCAACCGATTGACTAATTATGTGATTTTTTTTCTTCCAACCGATTGGCAAAATTCAAGATTTTTATCAATGACCAATCGAGAAATTTCACAATCTTTTACCACAATTGAGTAAAGAAATCTCTGATACCACAAGTGAGTGAGAGTGACTTTTTTTTCCCAAACAACCAAAACCTACGTTTTTTATTTCAACAACTGATTGACGTTCTTCTTAGATACATTGACGAAATTAATGATTTTTCTTCTGCATCTTTTTTATAGCCAACACACGTGAATTTTTTTTAAGCAACAAACTGACAAATTCTCGATTTCTTTCTGCGACTGATTGACCAATAATTTTCTCAAAGAATGATTGACAAATTTTGCAATATATTTTTTTAACAACAGACTGACAAAATGAGCGTTGTTTGGATGTGACTGACTGAAGAAATTTAGGATTTTGTTTGCCACGACTGGTTGACAAAATCAGCTATTTTTTTTACAGCGAGTGACAGCCGAATTTACAATTTTTATCAATGAATGATCGATACATTTTGTGATGCATTTCAATGGCTGATTGATGAAATCAGCTATTTTTTGAAGTGACTGATTGGTGAAATCACGATTTCTTTTACTGCGAATAACTGCCGAAAATTGTGATTTCCATTTATATACAATTGACACATTTTGCAATATATTTCAACAGCCAACTGACGAAACAAGCGATTTTTGCCGCAACTGATTGAAAAAATTTGAGAGTTTTTACAGCAACTGAATTACAAAATCTATGATTTTTATAAACGACCAATCGACAAATTTTGCAATATATTACAGAAACAGATTGACGAAATCAGCATCTTTTTAACATGACTTACTGAAGAAATTCGCAATTTTTTGCCACAACTGACCGAAGAAATTTACGAGCGGGAGTCTGAAAATAAGTTTCCCCTGTCGACTGTGGTCAGAGTTGAGTATGAAAGTAAAAAAAAAATAGAATGAGACTTTAAAGATAAGACACATCTTTATTTTTCTACATAATTAGCAAGTACATTCAGACATTTGTCATACTGCTTGATAAGCTTCAAAAAGCCCTCCAGGAAAAACTCAGAGCTTTGCATATGGAAGAAGCGTTGAACAGCTTATTTGACTTCAGCATTGCTTCCAAAGCGCCCTCTGCCCAGATTCTACTTCAAAGCTGGAAACAGATGGAAGTCACTTGGTGCGAGATCAGAACTGTATGGCGGATGGTGTAGGCCAGGATCGGCGAACCTTTTTACATACGCGTGCCAAAATTTTACAAACAATATCTATAAACAATGTAATGTGCCAAACTTTGACATAAAATAATTTTGCAATGTGCGATGTTTATACAAAACACTAGTTAAAAAATCAGTTGATTTCATGCATTAATAATTAAAAATTAAAATGCGATTTCTCTGTATTTTGGAATAAGCTGTTAAACTAAATATTTTAATTATTAAAATTATCTAATTATTTTAATTCATAAATATGATTTATTTATGTAGTTCGTACTGTAACAAGGAAATAAAGATATAAAAAAATATTTTAGTAATTTTTTACATTTATTAATGAAACATCTGGTTATAATTATCCAAGTTGCATTAAACAATGCAGTATTAGTAATTTATTAATGAGAGTTTTGCTGCTGTTCGATGGAAATTTCTGTATAATTGACTCATATTTTGATAGTTTTATAAATATGCATAGAAATTAGATCCATTTGCCATCTTATTGCAGCGACTAACAAAATTGGTCTGAAAAATGCATTTTTACAAATTCTTATAGAAAGGTAAAATACATGTTAAAAACTCTGCATAACATAACAGGAAAAGAAAATTCATTTAATGTATTAATCATGCAAAAATAGTATTTGTGATAGTCTGCCCATGTGAAACAAAATTTTATTGACTATAATAGAAAAAAAAAGAATGTGTTAATCTGTATAACGATTATAATTTTTTTTTTCTTTGCATGCCAGAGAAATTGTCTTAAGTGCCAACTCTGGCACGTGTGCCATAGGTTCGCCAACCCTGGTGTAGGCTCTCCCAACCAAGAGTTGCAATATGGTTTTGCGTAGCCGTCGCCTAGTGTGGTCTTGCATTGTCTTCCAACAGCAGAACGTCAGATCTGAGAAGGCCAGGCCACTTTTTCCAAATCACCCCTTTCAATTTCGACAGAGTGTCACAGTACCGCGCAGCATTGATGGTTCCATCCTCCAAAAAGTACAGCAACAAAACTCCTTGGGCGTCCCAGAAAACGGTGGAGTACTTTACCTCCAGACGGAGTTCTTTTGTACAGGTGATGGCAGATATTTCTACTCCATGGATGCAGTCTTCAATTCGGGCGTGAAATGGTGGACCCACGTTTCATCCCCCGTCACAATCTGAAACTCATTGCCATATTCATGGTAACGCACGAGCTGTTCCAGGCTGACCGCCATGTGTTGTTCCATGTGTGTCGGGGCACCCATCGTGCTGACACCTTCCTGTATCGAAGAATGTCATGGATGATCTTGTGAGCTCGCTCATGTCTGAATCCAAGTTCTTCTGCTACTCCATCAATGGTGATACACCGGTTCGCTTTAATCATGCCATCCACCTTCCTGACATTTGCATCTGTAGTGGCCATGCACATCCATCCAGGTATCCGTGTGTCCTGCATTTGCTGACATCCATCACGGAATTTGCGGTACCATCTGCCTCAACATCACACCTGGCCCATAGACCTCCAGAAGGCAGTTATGAATTTCTGCTTCCGATACTCCAGGTACCCATTCATAGCAGATAACCACTCTCACTTCCTCCTTTGACCACGAATCCAAAACGTACTTTCTCTCCATAGCTACTGGGACCAGGCTGAGAAACTGGTCTCCTCTTTGCGCAGGCACTGCAACAGCACCATCTGCTTGATCACGGTCAACTGGTCGACCTCTACCCAATGGTGCATCTGTGTCTTGCACGTTCGCGTTTACCTGCTGTGTCATCTTTCGCCCATAGCCGTTCAACACTTCGTCTGTATGCAAAGCTCCGATTTCTTCCTGGAGGGCTTTTTGAAGCTTATAAAGTAGTATGACAAATGTCTCAATATACTTGGCACTTATGTGGAAAAATAAAGTCCACAGCCACCAGGAGAAACTTATTTTCCGACTGCCCCTCATACATATATTTTTTGCCATACTTGATAGAATAAGTTAACGCTTTATCAGCAACATATTAACAAAATTTACAATTTTTCTTCTGAAATCCATTGATGAAGATCACGATTTTTTTTTTTTTCATCCGCTTGGTGAAATTCACGATTGTTTTTACAATCGAGTGACAAAGTTCTCAGTACCAAGACAAACTTTATGATTTTAATTAAAACAGGATTGTCTAAAATCATAATAAAAAAAAATTGTGGAATTCGTCAAAATTAAGGAATATATTCGAATAAAAATCCCATCCGGGCTGCAGAACTTTATGGCCTAAATACAAAAATTGCAAGTGTGGAAGGCTGTAAAAAATAGGAAATATAAGAACTTTTTCAAATTTATAAGAAATATAGAAACGCTGCTAGGCCTGTTTCTCTTTACAGTACCATACATAAAAAAAAAATCATTAACTCGCATATAAGTTTGCTTCATTAAAATTGTTTCTGCCCAAATGGTAGTTCTGTAGAAATAAACTTAATACAGATTCTCAAATGACTTCAAGCGCATCGGATTCATTGAGTAAGTAGCTTCGCAAAATATTTTTCCTTTTGCTTTCAAAAGTAGACTTAACAAAGGAACCATGTTATCTAAGGTAAGATATATATATTTTTTAAAAATGCTCCTATATTTCCTAATTTTGATACACAATATTCTGAAAAAAAAAAAATATATATATATATATATGTGTGTGTGTGTGTGTGTGTGTGTGTGTATGCCTAAATTTTTTTTTATTTTACTTTCAAATAGTCTCAATTTCTTTTGACAATAACCAAAACTGTGAGATGACATGTGTTGGAAAGCATTATTGAATTCAGGGAATGGTCTAAGGAGAACCTTCTTCGCTATACAAGATTTTGTGGGACTTTAAAATATTTCTGTATTACATTGCTTCATAGATAGTTTATTGTATTTACTTATCATTTCTGAAAAATAACAAATAAAATCTAAAAATTAAAGAAAGCTGTTGAATTTATATATATATATACATATATATATTAATTCATGTGTTTTCAACCGTATTACAAACTAGATGATAATTTTTTCTATATACAACTCTTACTATCACTTAAAAAATTCTTTACAAAATAAATAACTAATTTTTTTATATACATCTCTTACTATCACTTAAAAAATTCTTTACAAAATAAATAGCTTATAATGATGTTTATTGTAGGTCCGCTTGTGTAAAATTTGACATTAAATTTATTTTCTCAAAATGTATTTTTGTTATTTTGGCCAGCATACTGCTTGCAATAACAAAGATTTTTATTGTGTATTTAACTGTTTCAAAGTTTCACGAAAGAAGCCCTTTCTTCAATCCACAGAAGTAAAAAAAAAAAAAAAAAAAAAAGGAGAAACAGCAGTCGTAATAATGAACACATTTTATTGTTACTCAATTTATTTTATTCATTTTAATACTATATGTTGGAGAGAATTTCTATCTGTATTTGTTTCGGCTGAAAATTTACTAAAAAGGATAGCATTAATTATTTTAGTTATATTCATAATATGTCATTTATTATGATTAGAATAATTATAGGTAAATTACTAAAATTTATCTTGGTGACTGTTCATAGGTAAATTATTGAGTGGTGTCAGAGAAACGAGAATCTTAAAAGATGTAAGGTCAATAACCAGCATTGCTGATGGCGATAAGAGGCATCACATCATAACTAGAAAAGATTTAGAAAACATAAAAAGAGATATTGGGAAAAATGTAACTGATGAAGATGGCGTCAAGTTGTGGATACAAGACATGAAAGAACAAGGACATTTCATTCTCGCTACAAAAGACCAAAATTCCGAGCATCCTATGTTAAAGTATGAAGATTTTTTTTTATGTTTTGCATTTAACATACAGTTAAAAATGTTGACTGATTTTGGGGGAGACAGAATATGTATCGATTCCACTCATGGAACGACGGGATATAGTTTCGAATTAGTAACAGTGATGATAATAGATGAATATGAAGAAGGTTTTCCCGTAGCATTTTGCCTTACATCTAGAGTAGATTTTAACTCCATGAAATATTTTTTTCAAAGTTTGAAATCTGCTGTTAAAGTATCAATGAATACAGACATTTTCATGAGCGACGATGCAGCTTTTTTCCACCAGGCATGGGAAAGCGTGTTTGGTGCAACTAAAAAAAAGTTGTTATGTGCTTGGCATGTAAACAAATCATGGAAAACACAAGTAAGAAAGCACATCCCAAAAGCTAAGCAAGATGAAATATACGACAAGCTTAAATCTATACAGTATGAATTAGATGTAAGTAAATTTCACAATACATTGTCACAATTCTTAACAACAACAAATAACGATCCAGATACTAAAAATTTTTATAATTATTTCAATAAATATTACCTTAACAGAGTTGAAACATGGGCATATTGTTATAAAAAAGGGGATAAATTGAACACAAATATGCACATAGAGCACTTCCATCAAGAATTCAAACACATCTACCTCAAAGGCAAAAAATCCAAAAGAGTTGACAAATGCTTGGAAGCTCTGACAGCATACATAAACGATAAACAGTTTGAGAGAATCACAAAGTTTCATAAGGGTAAAATAACTAAAAAACACACAATTTCATACCAGAGGCATAAGGAAGGTGAGCTAATGGCATCTAACTGTTTAAAAATTTCAAATACACATTGGTCAGTGACATCCAACACATTACCCAATATAACATACAGTGTTGAAAAAATTCATAGTTGCAATACTAAATGCAACTTAATATGCCGTGAATGTTTTTGTTGCTTAGCAGCTTTTAAGTGCACTTGTCATGATTTTCAAATAGGTAAAAATTTATGTAAACATATTCATGCAGTTAATGTCTCTTCTGGAACACACACTTTTACAGGTTCACTTAATACACAAGCTGATTTAATGCCTACTACAACTACCGCAACATCATCTGACAATAATACAATAGACAATAATACTTCTACAACAAAGGATTTATCAGTGCAAACATTACTAAATGATTTAGACATTGTAAAGTCAATACTTATACAAAAGCAAACACTCAATAAAACCATAGCACAACAAGTACAGGACACATTCAAAACTGCTAAAAGATTGCTACTTATAGAACCAGATAATGTAATCATACCTACTCAACACAATAATGAAGTTAAAGAGCCTGCTAATAAACGAATAGAACAGCAAAAAAGATTTTTTTCCACTAAAAAAAGAAAAGCAACTAAAAAGCAAAGACTACAAAAACCTTTAATTGAAGAACAAACAAATATTACAAATGAACTTCTTAATGAATATTTCATAAGTACAAATTTTCAACATGACCATGATTATACAAAGAAAAAATGAAATAAACATAATAAATCATTATCCTTAATACCATAATAAATTACCAACAATTGTATTTTAAAGCTGCTAAATAACAAAAAACATAACACATCTATTTCATGAGGCAAGTAGCAGATATCAAAATACATGGATGATTCAATAATTATTGTCCTTAATGTATATAAAATATTTGTACTGCAATGGTTGATGTGGAATATCAAAGCCTAATTTCTTAAATGCTTATATGCTCAATTTCAGAACCGTAGCTGCTATATTCACATACTTTTGGAGGGACGGGTGAAGTTTTAAAGACCTTTTTTTTGGGAGGGGGGGGGGGATGAAATGCTTGTTTGGAGCTTATGAGTCAACATTTGTGACAGTGGATGAGATACGACTACATCACTATGATCCCAAGTCCAAATGACAGTAGTTATGTCTCTTCCACTGTCACAAATCTAGTAAGCTAAAAATCAGCCTTTCACTCCAGCCTAAAAATCAAACCTGTAAGCTAAAAATCAGCCTTTCACTCCTCCCTCCAAAACTAATATAACAGCTACGGTTCTGAAATTTAGCATATAGGCATCTAAGACATTAGGCTTTGATATTCCACAACAATAATCGCAGTACAAATATTTTATATACACTAGGGACAATAATTATCGAACCAACCGCGTAAATTAAACGAAATATAGGGGGTGCAGAAAATGTTTTTACTTCCAACATTTCTCCCAATCAATATGAAAATTTGCCTAAAATTCTATATGTTTCTAAGTGTGCATAAATTCTGTATTACTGTAGGTATAGAAATTTTTTTTATTTTCCAAAATTTCTCAACTATGTGCAACTTATACAGTACATACTTTTCTGCGATCAATTTTGTGAAGGTCACCATACAGATGGATCTTTTTATTTGTAGTAAAAAAAATTCTGGATCTTTATTTGTAGTAAAAAAATTTCTGGATCTTTTTATTTGAAGTAAAAAATTCTCTAGATCTTTATTTGTAGTAAAATAATTTCTGGATCTTTTCATTTGAAGTAAAAAATTCTCTAGATCTTTTTATTTGTAGAAAAAAATTCTCTAGATCTTTTTATTTGTAGAAAAAAATTTCTGGATCTTTTTATTTGTAGAAAAAAATTTTCTGGATCTTTTTATTTGTAGAAAATTTTTTCCTGGATCTTTTTATTTGTAGAAAAAATTTTCTATCTTTTGAAAATTAAGTGGAAACATTTTTCTATCTTGGAGAATTATGTAATTCATTGTTAAAATCGAAATCATTTGTATATTTTTCTGCAAAACTTCCCCCTGATCCTAGATCAGAAATATTCTGCACCCCTGAGCATAAGTAAGATATAAGAGGAGAAAAAAAAAACTAACTTTAGTTCTAATTATTGAAATCTCCCATTCATGATCTATCTGTATCAGATAGACCGGAAAGAGGAGGAGGATGTCATTTTTATTTGTATAAAAGGCTGCATAAGTGTACATGGTTTATTATGTCATAACAGCTCATCTACATATTTATTTTATCATCTAATGATGCCAGATTTTCGAGGTTACACTGTATTCGCTTTCAAAATCACTGCAATTTGAAACATTCACCCAATACATTTCTAGTAAATTTACACAGATATTAAAAGATGATTTGTGAATTGATTAATCCCTTAACTGCTGACAATATCTTACGCGATCTCCACTGCCTTACTTAAATCGCATATTTCTGCAATTAAAGAAGGTGTATATATTAGTTTTCTGAAATAACAGTAAGAAAATGCACATGTTATACTGTTATGTATATCAGACTTTGTAATAACTAAAATATAATGCAGTTGGAGATTTCGTATGTCTTTGAAATATTAAAAATTGGTAATTGGAAAGATACATTTTGCATCACCATTAGAATCTTCATACTCAAAAACTCCTCCATTATACAAGGGTGGTTCAATATTTAGTGTCCCTAGTGTATATAACATATTTGTACTGTGATGGTTATTGTGGAATATTGAAGCCTAATATCTTAGATGTCTATATGCTCAATTTGAGAACCGTAGCTGCTATATTGACATAGTTTTGGAGGGAGGAGTGGGGGGTGAAAGGCTGATTTTTAGCTTTTGGGGCTAGATTTGTGACAGTGGATGAGACGTAACTACTGTCGTTTGGATTTGGGATCATAATGATGTAGCCACACTCATCCACTGTCACAAATGTAACCTTATAAGCTCCAAACCAGCATTTCACCCTCATCCCCTCCTTAAAAACTTCCCCAAATATAGGTCTTTAAAACTTTACCCCTCCCTCCAAAACTATGTTAATATAGCAGCTACAGTTCTCAAATTGAGCCTATAGGCATTTAAGAGATTATGCTTCGATATTCCACATCAACCATCGCAGTACAAATATTTTATATACATAGGGACAATAATTATTGAACCACCCACGTAAATTTCCATTAATCGCTGATCATTATTCGTCAAGTTATCAGCTAATACAGTAGAAGATCTTTGTAACGCAAATCTCCATATAAAGCACAACTTCTCAGACATAAACAATGAATTCTTAACCTGAATTCCCACATTGTAAAAGATTACTACTCTCTAGAAAACTAAATTTGATACATTAGTTCAACTTTATCTCCTTAATTCCGAACTTTAATGAAAAAATTGCTATTATTACATTAAACATTTTTGAAAATGAGTAATATAATTAATGATTTGGTCCAGATACAGTTGGACTATGCGTATAAAAATAAATTTAAGAATGTGGAATGATCCACATAATGCAAAAAATTATAATCTGGATAACTCTTGGTGACAAGGGATGCAGCATAAAGATACTCATGTATTTTCATATGTTTCAGAGATATTTGGCCATGTTTACAAAATAAATTTAATTATGCATGAAATGTGATCCATATAACGCACAGCATTGCGTTTTTTGATTTGCGTTATAAAAAGTCTTCTACTGTATGTAGTCCATGGTTTTCTTCATTAATTTTGGAATGTTATAATCTACTCTAGGGATGCAGGCATAATGACGGCCTTTTTTTTTTTTTTAAATATAT
Source organism: Maratus speciosus (assembly GCA_963932465.1). Classification (NCBI taxonomy): domain Eukaryota; kingdom Metazoa; phylum Arthropoda; class Arachnida; order Araneae; family Salticidae; genus Maratus; species Maratus speciosus. Next base: position 38,603,714 of record OZ010794.1, read on the forward strand.
ATATATATATACAAATATTCATACTGCCAAATATACACATTTGTAAATTTTTAGAATACAGTAGATTCCTTTATGCACAAATTGAGACCAGAGGTTTTGCAGAGTTTAAAATTTTGTGGATTTCTAGTCATTGCTTTGTTTACAGTTTTTGAACAGTAATTTGAATGTAATAATGCGATCAAAATTACAATGAATGCTTACAATATAGTAAAATAAATATTTAACTAAAATGATAAAAAGTATGACAATTTTTAAAACGATTAAATTATTAAAAGTAAAGGTCAAGTAAATAAGTAATAGTGTATAATTAAATATGTATAATAAAGATCAGATACATTTTCCTTGAATTATTCAATGAAACTTTCACCATAAAAGTGCCAGATTAATTCACATCAAAATAAAAAAATAAGGACGCTTTATTTAAGGTTCAGACAGTCTTAATAAGTAAAAAAGCTTGATTAACACATAATTATTATTTGGTAAAAAAAATTGTGATTATCAGTGATATCAGTAATATCTTTATTTTTTTCAGAAATAAATGTATACTTCCTTTAAGAAACAGCACGAGTTTAGTCATTTTATTGAAAATTACATATAAAAATACATATGGAATGACACAAAATTAAAAAATCTTGTAAGTTTGCACTACATCTGAACTGAAAGTTTCATTGTTTACATATGTGATGATGGGCAGAGTTTAGGAGTTTGCAAATCTGAGGGAGTCTACTGTATTAATAGAATTTTTTACTTTGCATCATGATTAATTAAATATAAAAGAATAATTTTTAGTAAAATTATATGCTTTTTAAACTTTGTTAACAATTAGTTTTCTAAACACAAAACATAAAAAAAAAAAAAAAAAAAAAAAAAAAAAAAAAAAAAAGATGGGCAAAATTTTTGGATATTTCTTTCATATTCATTTTTTAATGAGACTAGGGGGCTCTGCCCCCTACGAGCTACGCTCGTCAACCCCTGTTCAGACCGCAGACTAACAGCACGATTATTTGATCGGCTTTAAAAAGATTTCGGAAGATTGAATCATAATTTGAATCTGAGAATTATAATCTGACGTAATTTTCACCAAACTTTTCTTTTTCTTTTTAATATTCACGTAAAAATACTTTTGTTAGAAATGAAATATTATGATCATCTTAAAATATCAAATAAATGTCTCGAGCAATTTTTAAATTTAAACTGTTTTTGCAATATTATTTTTTGTTCATTTTATATAATAAGTGTAATGTGACGTAAATTCTCCTATTTAAGACTTCTAACGCATGTTTATGAATTTATTATTTTACAATATTCTGTCTCTTTTAAAATTCACATGTAATTATAGTTTTTATGATATAATTTTCAATGAGTTCCTGCTTTTTATATTTTCTGTTTATAATAGTCACGTGTAAAATAAATTTTTAATTTGAAGTAAACATTGTATGCACTGTTTATACAACTGGCAACAGTTTAAATTAATATTTTCTAAAATTTGTAAAAAATCTCTCTCAAAATGCTGAAAATTTGAATTTACCTCAAAAAATTAGTCAAATAAGAAAAATAAATGCAATCTGCACACCGGGAACTTATAACATACAAAATGATCTAAAAATTATTAAATTTTCATGTATAGTTTTTGCTCCAATAAAACTTTTTTAATGGAACGATTTTGTCCAACTTTAGCATTAAATATCTCTTAAAATATTTCTTTGATTTGAAAACTGTCTGCATCAGCGTGTTTATCAAACATTTCTCTATAATACCACCGATTTTCATATTTTTGTATGCAAGTTTTTTTAATATTAACGATGAAAGGCCATGCTTAAGCATTCAAATTGGATGTAGATCTACCCGGAATATCTACGCAGATTTTCACTGGACCATTTTCAAATCAAAACTTTTTTTTTTATATATAGAAGGATTTATATTTTTACCAAACCATCCAAATTGTACCTCTTTATCTTTTCTTATAAAACTTTTTCATCTTGATTTATTTCAATGAAAAAAAAAAAAAAATGCTTTTTCCTCCTTTATCTTGTACTAGTCCCTTGCTTATAAGGATACATTTTAGAAAAATGGGAGAAAAAAAAAGAAAAAAAAATTTTCAATTTTATGCATACTTTTTTTTTTTTTTTTGTTATTGTTAAAAAAAATTATAGTGTTTTCATATGTAAAAGAATTGAAGGATTATAGTAATATTTTACTCATCCATTGCCATCTTTCATTATAATAGTAAACTAAGTTACATTACATGAATGCAAAAGGAAAACAAACACTAATTTTTCTCTTGTTCAAAATAGATTTGTGCGGCACTTTTAAGGTTAATAGTTTTAATTTGATTAAATAAATGAATCTCATTTAATATTTTTATTCAGTTCATTGTGTAATAAAAGATTGGAAAATTTATCGATTGGAAGTTATAAATTGCTTCGTATTAATTATATATTTTTAATTTAAATTGCACCATGCAAAATTTTGATGCTGATATAGACTGAGATGAAATGACAGTTCTATTATTCTTGTTTCACAAACATTAATCATTCTTATTTTATATGAAATTGTATTTTATACAATTAGCATGTAAATTATAATTATTGTATAGAGTATGTAATTTAAAGTAATATTTGAAATAACTTTTTAATAATTTTGTAAATATTTGTAACCAAGATTATAGATGATTATTGGAATTATTTACTATTAGAAATATTAATATTCAATTTTTGTAATGTATATATAAAATTAATTTTGTATTTATAGTAAATATTTGTAACCAGAACTTTAGAAATATTGTAATATTCAATTTTTGTAATGCAAATATAAAATTTATTTTGTAATCATTGTAAGTAATTATAACCAGTGTTATGAAAACTACTGGAATAATATTACAATATTAAATTTCTGTAATGTATATATAATTATTTTTGTGTGACATAATCTTAAATAAAACTTACACTAAAAGCTAACACTTTTGAAAATTTTTATTCTAAAATAAATAAGAACATACAGTTGTTTATACTTGTGTAATTTTATAGACTTTATTACTGTTTAAAATTGTATATTAGTTAATTTCATTTTGAATTTTTCTGTTTTAAATAAACAATCTTTTTTCCCCATTAATATACTGTTATTTATTGTAAGGAAAGAAACAATCATTTATTTTATAGCTGACCCGCCTAGGCCCTTGCTAATATTTTTAAATGAACCTTAAATTTGTGTGATCTTCCATCTTTATCATCTCGATTTTGTCTGAAATATGTACCCCAGAAGCTGCTAATTGTTGAGATTTGTTATGTAAAATTTTTTCATGATTTTTTGAAAATTGTATGGGATAGTAATGAACAAATTAAAACTTTAAAATGTACTCTAGTGATGAAAAAATGAGAGGAGCAAGTGCTTAGTATTTAAAACAATGTGTCATATCATTTCCACCCACCCACCCCCTCACACACACATAGGGGAAACACCTAATAGTTTGGGATCAAAAATATACCTCATCAATCGAAGACGAAGCAGAGTTAGAAAATTGACTTCCAAAGGAGGGACAAATTTGAGTGAGGGGGTAGAAAGGTTCATATATGAAAGAGTGGTTCACGTGTTTTCAGATGATGTATCACATGAGGATTTAGCAGGTGTGCTGTGTACGCACTGCAAAAAAAATCAATCTCGAATCTTTTAGTTCCACACCACATTCCACCACCAGGTTGGAACTATTCTTAACGAAACTGTTAAACAACCTATCTGTACATCTATTAGTCAAAGGTGCAGCAGACTTATGTAAGAATTTAAGAAGTTTGCTGAAATTACTATTGGAAAATAGTGGTAATTACACGTTAGAAATTTTTATATTAAGTACACTTATGTCCAAAATTAAGGTCACAAACATAAAATCTGTGAAAACTGATCAACTATTCACTGTGTTGCTACGAAATTTGGCACAGAGGTATATTACAATGGGAGAACGAATATAGCAACATAACAATATGGAAAAGATTTAAATTGTGAATTACAACACAGGGTATATCAAAAAGTGTTAAATCATGAATCAAGAGATAAAACATTTATCTTGGGAAAAGTCTGTCTAATATGGAGTGTGACCACTATACACTGCTATATAAGCCTCACAACGCGCTGTCATGCTGTTTATGAGGGTGTCAAATGTTTGTGTCAACAAAGCCCATTCTTCCAAAAGCGCGGCTTTTAACTCCTGGGAGGTGGGTTACGCTGTGCAATGGCTCTTTCTAGACCATCCCAAACATGTTCAATAGGATTGAGGTCCGGAGACCTCGAGGGCCAATTCATACGACGAATATCCTCTTCTTCAAAAATCATCAACAATGTGAGCTCTGTATGGCTTCGCATTATCGTCCATAAACATCAAGTACGAGCCTACAGCATCCCGGAACAATCTCTCAGGCTTCAAGGACCTCTTCACTATAGCGATGTGCGTTAAAAGTACCTGCATCAAAGACGTGCAATAGTGTACGACTGCCCAACAGTATGCGCCTCAGACAAGGATTCCTTTGCCAGCAAATCTGTCAATTTCTTTTACGTAGGATGGATGATAGCGAGCTCCACGTTCTCTCCAGATGAAGATTCAACGAAAATCACTCTCCGTGGTGAATCTGGGCTCATCACTGGAAAGAGCACGTCCCATGTTTGTTGTGTCTAAGACTGATGTCTTCGTCTCCAAAACAGCAGGCTCTCCTGTTGAATGCAGTGAAAGGGACACACACGACTGGACGACGGGAGTTAGGAATGAGATCCTTGAAGCCTATATGAGGTTGTTCCGGGTTGTTGTATGCCCGGACTTCATGTTTATGGACGATAATGTGAAGCCACACAGAACTCACAATTTTTATGATTTTTTTTTAAGAAGAGGATATTCGCCGTATGAATTGGCCCTTGAGGTCTCCGGACCTCAGTCCTATTGAACATGTTTGGGATGGCCTAGGAAGAGCCATTGCCTAGCGTAACCCAGCTCCTAGGACCCGCCAGGAGTTAAAAGCCGCGCTTTTGGAAGAATGGGATTTGTTGCCAGAAACATTTATTGACACCTTCATAAACAGCATGAGAGCTCGTTGTGAGGCTTGTATAGCAGTGCACGGTGGTCACATTCCATATTAGACAGACTTTTCTTGAGATAAATGCTTGATCTCTGATTCATGATTTAACACTTTTTCATATATCCTGTTTCTTAATTCACAATTCAAATCCTTTTCATATTGTTATGTTGCTATATTCTTTCTCCCATTGTAATATACTCCTGTGCCAAATTTCGTGGCAACACAGTGAATAGTTTATCAGTTTTTACAGATTTTATTTTTGTGACCTTAATTTTGGACATGAGTGTAATACTTATTCTAGGGCTCCATCAAAAAACCACATCTAAAACAGTAGAAAACTATACAGTTTTAAATATCTGATTGTGCCCCCCCCCCCTCAAAAAAAAATTATCACCCTTCCTTGAAATTTGATGTCCCACACTTTAGCTAGATTAGTGTTTCAACAAAGCATTTTTATTCCTTTTTAAGAATCTAATTTTAAAAAAAAAAACTTGTGGATCGATTTTCATAAAATTTAAATTTTAGTCTTTTTAGGTAGATTTCGTATGAAATACTACCTATTGGGATCGTTCCTATGTTGGAATTTCTGAAAATTTTTTGCAGATCTACACCGATCATGACCCCTAGAACACAAAACCACCCTCAGTAAAAAAACTTTATATATCTATCTATCTATATATATATCACTTTCTTCTGGACACTATAACTTTCATAATTCTGCACCAATTTCTTCCAAACTGATACATAAAATCAATGGGCATAAAATCTCGGTCAAGTTTGTTAATGGGCAAAATCGGACCAAGGGGATGGAAATAAGGAGGGGTTTTGCGAAAACCGAAAACCCCTCATAACTTCTTAATTTTTATACATATCAAATCAATTTAAAGTTTTTATTACTTCTAAAAATAGGGCCAAAATTTTATGTATCACAGATTTTTGATAAAGTTAAAAATGGGATGAAAGGACGTAAAAAATAGGGTTTTTGGGAGAAAAAAATTCATAACTTCGTCAATTCTCAAGATATCAATTCCAATTAATTTTATTATAAATCTCCTTAATATTATCTATAACTTTTATATTCACAAGTTTTTGATAGGACCAATTCGTACCGCAAAAAAAAAAATTAAAAACGAAAACAAAAAGGGGGTTTGAAGAAGTAAAAAATCCATAACTCCGTCAATTCAAAAGATATAAAATCCCCATGAATTTATCATATATCTTCTTAATATTGTCTACAACATCTGTGTAGACAAGTTTTGGATAGGACCAATTCTTACAGCAAAAACAAATTAAAAATACATAGCGGTTGAAGAAAAAAATCATCTAAATAAAGGTGTATTCAAATCCAAAGTGCTTATTTTCTGACTCATTTTACAATTAATTTTTGCTCTCAAAGGCTTCCAGTTGTAACGTTTTCTTACTCAGAAACTATATAATGTACCGAAATGGTCGATTTTTTGATAGAGGCAGAATATATTTTAAAAAATGCTGTAAAAGTGGGCATTTTGAACCGAATTTCCCGAAGCAGATTATGTTGGAAAAATCATTGCATTAAGGATGCACTCAAGTCCAAACTGCTTATTTTCTTACTCATTTTTGCTCTCAAACGCATCCAATTGCTAGATTCTCTTATTCAGAAGCTATATAATGTAAAGTAATGATCGATTTTTGATAGAGGCAGAATATATTTCAAAAAATGATGTCAAAGTGGGCATTTTGAACAGAATTTCCCGAAGCGATTGTGTTAGAAACGAAAAATATTGCCCTACTGAGATAATAATTGTTTATTAATCAAGTTTTAATTAATTGAAATAAAAATAAAAACGCAGGTCGCTTATAAATCTTTTCAAAAATCCCGTCAGCATGTTTCATATTTTTTTTTTTTTTTTTAAAGGTAGATTTCGTATGAAATACAAATACTACCTATTGGGATCGTTCCTATGTTGGAATTTCTGTTTTTTTTTTTTTTATTATTATTAAAAATGAATCTGAAAATGTGCCAGAAAATTTCGAGTTGTTGAGCATGAAAAAGTAATTTTTTTAATACCGCCTTAACATGATTCTGATAAAACCAGCCATTACATAAAAATGAAATAAAAACTCGTCAAAAGCAAACAGATAAAACTGTTAAAGTGGATTTATATCTAATCATGATTTAGTTTTTGTTGGTGGAATTGGTATACTTAGCTTCGAAATCTACCTCTGCCTGTAGGCCGGGCCGGCAGGGATTTTTTAAAATTTATTTTAGTCTTATAGTGCTTTATAGAAATTTTTAAATTTTAACTTTTTGCTCCCCCCCCACTCCAGCATATAATACAAACTATAGGAATTCGGTACTTATCGGTCCACTATAGTGATCTTGGCGAGGTTTTTTTAAAGCTTGGTGGAATTCGCGAATCAGAAAATGAGATTTGTTGTCAAATGATATAAACAGCTTTCAAAACAAACTTGATGAATTTTTTTTTTGTTTATATATGTATTAATTAGATGTATATTATTGTTGTTTTTTTATGTACTTCTGCATAAAATTAGATAAATAGCTTTTTTATATTAAATAAATTGTACAAATATTGAAAAATACAATAAAATGCACGTGTATATGAAATGAAACAGTGAATAGGTTTCCCAGGATATATGTTGCCAAATTTCCTTTTATGTCAATTCAGTTTTCTTAATTTTGCAAAGGCCCCGATACTGGAAAAGTACCGAGAATTTAATTTCTGCATCCAGCTATGTAAAGCACATCAAAATCTGATAGTTAGGAGCTCAGATAGTACAGCGCCATCTAGTGGTGCATACTTTATTAGCAGCATCGGGATGAAGACGTACATTTTCGTATATTACTCTTTAAATTCTGACCCATAATTTTGAAGAAAAAAAAAGTTACCCAAAATTTTCAGCATAATAAAAATTTAAATTAGCTAAAAATTAAGCAGTACATAAACAAAAACTATAAAATTAATAATTATAATTAGATTTTTTTTTCAATTATTCAAACTATGCACTGTAAGGTTTAATGCAAATTTTTATTTACTTATTTTTTAAAATCAAATAAAACTGTGTGGTTTGTGTTTGGATGGAGTTTTCTTAGGGATGGAAAAATTTACATTTACCTGTCAGAGTAGGATAAAAAGGTACTGGTCCCACGGACCACCAAGGTTTTCGAACGTTGTTACTACTTTTCAACCATTACTCATTGTTGAAGCTGATATCAATTTCTCCATCGGAAGCCTAACATGGCTGCGATTAATGAGGTGGTTCAACTGGAATTGTGAGGACACACAGAGACTTGGATTTTATATAGATTATAAATCTTTGGCTAACCAATAGCAGCTCTTACTTCTTTTTTTCATGTGTAAATTAGAAACAATACTTTTGTTATGTTTAAAAAATATTTCCGATATATTTACCCACTCTGCACTACTCACCTTTCAAAATAATTTCTAGTTAACAATCATTCTAGTTGCAATCATTCCAGATGAAAGATAAAAGAAATTACACAAAAAAAGAAAGAAAAACAACTACTAAATAAGCAAAGCAAAAATACAAACAAATACATTTTATTAATTACAAACTCATGCAATATGCAAAGAATTTTCACAAACTTATATTAATTAGCTTATGATACTGTTAAAATTTACATTACGATTATGAATATTAGTATCGTCATGGGTGAAAGTCAATCATTTACAGGAATGAAATAAAGTTATGTGTCCTTTAACACTTACACAAAATGTAAATAACTCATATATTGCATTTTACCTGACATCAGAGTAGATTTTAACTATGAAATGAAAGAACAAGGGCATTTCACTCTTGCTACAAAAGAACAAAATTCTGAGCATTCTATGTTAAAGTATGAAGATTTCTTCTTATGTTTCTCATTTGATGTACAATTAAAAATGTTGATTGATTTTGGGGAAAACAGGATATGTATTGATTCCACTCATGGAATGACAGGATATGGATTCAAATTGGTAACAGTGATAATAGATGAATACGAAGGTTTTCCTGTTGCATTTTGCCTGACATCTACAGTAGATTTTAACTCTGAAATATTTCTTTATATTAAATATTCCAAAATATTTCTTAATTTTAAAATTGGCTGTTAAAGTATCTTAATTCAGATATTTTTATGAGCGATGATGCACCTGCCATGGGAAAGCATGTTTGGTCCAACTAAAAAACAGTTATGTGCTTGGCATGCAGGCAAACCATGGCGAACACAAGTAAGAAAGCACATCCCAATAGATAACCAAGATCAAATTTGCCAAGAGCTTAAATCTATACACTATGAATTAGACATGGGTAAATTTCACAACTCATTGTCACAATTCTTAACACGAACAAATAATGATCCAGATACTATAGATTTCTACAAATATTTCAATAAGTATTACCTCAACATAGTTGAGACATGGGCTTATTGCTATAGAAAAGGAGACAACCACAAACATGCACATAGAACATTTCCATCAAGAATTTAAACATATCTACCTCAAAAGGAAAAAATCCAAAAGAGTAGACAAATGCTTGGAAGCTCTGACAACATACATAATGATAAACAGTTTGAAAGAATCAAAGTTTCACATAGGTAAAACAACAAAAACACACAATTTCATACCAAAGGCACAAAGAAGGAGAGCTAATGACATCTAACTGTTTAAAGATTTCCAATACACATTACCAAATGGTGCAACATACCAGTGTTGAAGTAATTCATAGCTGTAATTCTAAATGCAAATTAATGTGCCGTGATTGCTTCTGTTGCTTAGCAGCTTTTAAGTGCCCTTATGATTTTCAAACAGGGAAAAACTTATGCAAAGCTATTCATGCAGTTAATGTATCTTCTGAAACAGTTTTTTAGGTTCACTTAATACACTGGCTAATTTGATGCCTACAACTACATCAATGTCATCTGTCAATAATACTTCTAAAACAAAGGATTTATCAGTGCAAACATCACTAAATAATTTAGATATTGTAAGGTCACCACCAGGCATGAGAAAATGTGTTGTCCTGTTGCATTTTGCCTGGCATCTAGAGTAGATTTTAACTCTATGAAATATTTCTTTCAAAGTTTAAAATCTGCTGTTAAAGCACCTATTAATTCAGACATTTTTATGAGTGATGATGCATCTTTTTTTCACCAGGCATGGGAAAGCGAGTTCGGTCCAACTAAAAAATACAATTATTAAGGACTTCCAACTCAAAAAAAACATGCCTTCTCCATGATCTATCTATATGCCAAGAGCCTGAGAATGCATCCCAAAGATAAACAAGATTGAATTTACAAAGAGTTTAAATGTACATTCTGTGAATTAGTCATCAGTGCATTATATGAAGCTCATTTCTAATATTAAAATTTAAATGCAAAAGTCGAAACATTTTTTGGTAGCCCTTTCTTACTTTCACATTAAAGAGGAGGATAAATGCATAGATGATATTGAAGTCAGTTAAATTCTTACATCATTTAAAAGGGATAGCACATCATCTAGAAAGGATAGCTAAATTCATACTGCACTGTGTGGAAGCATCTAGGTCTTGAAATGAGATATTAGGAGGCCTAGATTCTTTCACTGTATGATGGTATAATATTGTCAGTAGAGTCCTTGACCTATAACAAAAACATCTATATAAATACATATACTTAACTTTACAATACAATATGTAATCTTTTTTTCCTCAGTTCAAAAAATGAAACAAAACATTCATAGAATCTATATTAAGAAAACGTTTTTCTTTTTATGTTGTTATTCTAATAGCATTTCACCTATTTCATACTTTAAGCATCTTAGTGTTGACTCTAGAAGAAAAAGGGCCGCCGGGCAGAAAAAGGGAACACTATTCTTAAAAAAAAAGGATACATTTTTCAAAAAGATAATACTATTCTAAAAAAAGGCACATTTTCCAAAAAGGACACTTTTTTTCTAAAAGGGTACACTTGTACCTTGTTCACAAAAAATATTTTGAACTGGTTTGTTTAGAGTCTCCTAGAGTTTGCGATATTTTCCCGGGATAAATTGAATTGCCACTGGGCACATAGGAAGTGTTAAAAGGGCAGCCGGGCACATCAGAAGGGTTTTAAAGAACCACCGGGTGCAAAAAAGAAATAAAAAGGGCTGCCGGGTGCTGCGCCCTGCTAAATTGGCTTACAGTCAACACTATATCTACTCATAAATGCTATCCAAATTCAACTTTTTAGCTGAATATAGCCCATTTCGTCCACTTTTCGGTAAAATTTATTAGGAATTAATTCTTACAGCAATTTTCGAATGTTTTGAGATTCTTTTTGAAGTTCCCATTTTGCCAAAAATAACAGTAAGTTTTTTTTATCAACAAATTCTTATTTGATATCTAATCTAATCCATCCAATCTTATTTTTATACTCCTGTATGGAGAAAACTTCGAGGAACCAATAAAATTATGAAATAGTCTTCTCACACACATAAATAAATATTAAAGAAAATAAGGCAGGCTATCTCACAGGCATTTTCAGGTGAGTGATGCATCCTACATAGCCTTTGGTTTCAAAATTAATACACCTCATGCTCATCTAGGGTTCGTACACATTTCTTTAAATAAAAATCACTTTTATGGACTTTCAAGGAAAACTAAAATAATGTAAAGACCCACAAATTAAATAAACTAATAAATTATATAATATGCAATTTTTTTTTAATATAAAGTTTCATTTTTGTAAATACAAAAACATTCAAATGGCCAGGAAGGGGGGGGGGGATTTTCAGCATGTGGCAGTAGAAATTTAGAAAAATTTAAAATAACAAATACAACACACAAAAGAACTAGTCGGATGTGCCAATCCCAAAATTTTCTCATACATGTTAATACTTCAAATTTTGCTATCAGAGTGCCAAAATTAAACGATAATCTAAGCCCATCATAAGGATTATAAAGATATATCTCAAGAACTAATGCATGGAATTTCATAACTATTGCTAGAATCGTGTAAATCCTGTAAAATGCAGAATGGCAGCACCAATATCTACCAAGTCATACCTGAATCTGAAGTTTGATGCAAATTCATGCATTGGTTCTTGAGATAGAGCTATTACAGAAATCGTAAAAAAAATGCAAGTACTCTTTAAGTGCGTGTGTGTGAGGGGGGGGGGGGGGGCATAGTAAAGGGAAAATGCCAATTTCGGGTGAGAAGAGAAATCTTCATAATCGATTATTTATTGGGACAATAAAATGCCAAAGACAGCAGATTTTTTTTAAATTAAGCAGTTTTAAAAGTTTTAAACTGAGTACAATGGGGAAGGGGAGAGGGACACAAAAAATGGGGAAGCAAAATTTTGAGAGGATGAAATTTTAATGAAATGAATTGTCAATGGAATTTAGTGCTGATAATTTTATTCACTATAAACTAACAAATAGAGTAGAAAAAGTTTACAAAAATTAAGTTTTAAAGATTTTAAACTTTGGTATTGTAGAGGAATGAGCAAAAGCCTGGTAGCAGAAAGTTCGAGACAGGAGACGCCGATTTTCTTTTCTCGTTTGCAGATTATTTTTCTATCGAACCTTTATTTCGCTTTATATTATCCTTAGCTCTTTATTACTTAATACAAAAACTTAAGATTATTATTAGTAAAATTAATAAAATGCATAAAAACAAAGGTAAGTGATCATTTGATTAATTAATGCTTCAATTCTGAAATATTTTACCTGCACATTATTTTCTGCCCCTGAAGTATCTGTTGCAGACACTTGGCAAATTTTTTGCTGCTGGGAGCAAAAGGAGGAAGTGAAATTTGGGAAGAAGGAGAGGCAAGGGGGGAGGTAAGATTTATTTTTAAATCAGAATTTCAAAGAAATGCAGAAAAGTTTCAGCCCTGATTAAGAAATACAAGAATAAAATTAAGCATTTTTCAGGACTTTTTGTAGATTTTGCATGAAACGAACCCTGTCATCCCTTCAAAAAATGTAGCATCCTTTTTGCTTGAAACAAAATAATTTTATCCTTACTGTCTTATTTACTAAAAAATATTTGCACAGCAAGGTTGGCAAAATCCTGTTTTTAAAATTTAAACCTTTTTTTAAAATATCATTTCCTATTAAATATACGTACATATTTGTTGGTAAAAAATAAATATTGACAGCTATAAATTAATATTTCATCTAAAAGTAATTTAAATGAAATGACAATCTCATTTATCAGAAACTTCAAATTGTTATTTTAATAAAATCGCAGTTTGTTAATTCCACCACCAGGGAACACTATTCTTGACGAAAGTGTATCTGAACGAAACTCCATTACACAACCTATCCATAGATTTATTAGTCGAGGGGGTGGCAGTCTTACAATTTAAGATAATTGCTGAAATTACTATTTGAAATTAGTGGTATTAACACTTATGAAATTTTATATTATTCAATTCCTACTATTAGTTTATACTCTCCCTACATTTACCAGGGCTTGAAATTCAATTTTTCCTAGGAGGGGAGTCTCCCTACCAACATTTATAAATGGACGGGAGTTGAACTATTTGGGAGGGAGAAAAAAATCTAAAACCCACTGTTATTTTGCGTGCTATTTACAGAATTGCATTAATAATACAGACATGACAAAATATCATTGAAGCAATTTAAATTAACAATTCAGAATAATTATACAATTTTTTTACTTTAAAAAAGGAAAGTTAAGCTATACAATAAGCTTTATACATATATATATAAGCTTTATACAATCTATTTTTCAACTTTCAACAAAATGTCATGGGTTCTTAACAACAGGGTTGTTAAATGAATTTCTGAATTTAGATTTTATTCGATTTTGAGACCTGAATCCTGTTTTACAAGGTAAAATTGTGACAGACAGCACAACATTTGTAACTTTGGAAATTATCGGACATGTATGGTTATGCTCTCTTAAAAAATTTTTCAGAAAACTTTGCGATATCTGATATGCCTTCATTTTTAACTACTTGCATGAACAATGCAAGTCGGTGATGGAATCATCAATATCCATTTCTAGACGAAATTGTGATCACGTTTTTTGTAATCCTTTGCCAAAATTCTCGGGGTTTTTTTCTGCGATCCTCTGACGAAATTCACGTTTTTTTTTCGATATCCTTTAACGAAATTTGTGTTTTTTCTTGATCTTTTATAGGATAAAAATAACATTTTCACCCACTGGCCAGTAACAAAGTTATGTATGCTCCATACAAAATTGTGGTTTTTCTAACCATGAACATTGTAATTTACTAATATATATTACTTACCATTCAATATGATTACACCAACTGAAAATTTTTATTTTTACTATTAATTGCAATGAAATAAATTCACAGGAAATTTTCAGAAAGGTTACAGCAGAGGGGACCCCCCCCCCCTCTTTGGCACTAACTAATGGGTTATTCTCAACAATAGTGCAAAAAGTGTTTCCCAGTCATATAAATCAGGGTTGCAAAAAACCCATCTACCCAAAAAAACCCGGGTGGGTTTTTTTTGGGTACAACCCACTCTAAAAAACCCACGTCAAAGCGGGTTTTATTTGGTTTTTTAAAATTCATGATATTATTATTTAATATTCAGTAACTTTTATATTAGTTTTTTAACCTTTGTATTTAAAGAGTTACACTATCCTATTAAAACATATTTTGGGTGTACTGCCAAATCCAAATGTGACAAAGTCAAAATAAAATAAGTGATTAAGTCTTTTAAAAGCCTGTTAATATTATGAAAAAAAAAAAGCCAAAATCAATATGCATAGCTAATCGTAACATTTCCGCACAGATAAAAAAATGACAAGGTCTTTTATATTATGATTTAACAATATGCAACTTCATAATATAAGTTCCCAAACTGGATACAAATTTGACTTATTCACTTTTGACCAGGGTTGGCCAAAAGAAAAAGAAAAAAAAAAGGACTTTTTGCTAAAAAACCAAACAAACCTTTTTTGTTGTTGTTTGTTTAAACCTGGGTTTTTTGGTTTCTTTTAGTATCATTTCCTATTACATACAGATGCATGTTTGTTGATTGTTAGATATTATATAAGTATTATAACTTCATTTCAAAATATTCAAATTAAATAATTACAATCATTTATGTAGATAATTGCAATCATTTGTAATTTAAATATTTTTAGTAACTGCTATGTTCAAAGAATAAACCAAAGAAGTAGAAGAAAAAGAAGAAAGAAAAGAAAAAACATCGATTATATATATATTTTTTTTGTAATAAAAAATAAGTGTAAAGTGTATTATTCCATACAATAGATGAATAAGCTCTTATTTACATTAAATTCAAAGTTTTTCTCATCATTACAACCAAATTATGAAAATGGCTTATAAAAGTAAGTAAACAAATACGAAATATGCATTTTCAGAATATTATTGTAAAAACCAGCTAAAACGAAGGCTGGCCTATTGTTTATTTCACCATTATTAGTGCTATATACTCTTTAAAATTAAAATACAGTTTTAAATTAATTACAAAAAAAGCAGAAATAGTGTTAGCATGGAAAAATAATTAAGTACCTTAGTTTAATAAAATAAAGCCTCTAAATAGAAATTTTGTTCTTACAGAATGTACTAGAATAGTAGATTAACAAGTCTGATAATAGTAATTAATTATTAATATGCACGCTACAATTACTACAATCACTAGATATGTACATAATAATGAGTACTTACTTTCATTGTTAATGTAGGACTTGTCTCTCAGCAATAAATGAGAAAATTAGTATTATGTCATAACTCTTACTTATATTTGCACACCATGACGCCTGTATTGTCTTAATGTCTCAGAAAAAGATACAATAAAAGTATAGAAGAAGGTAAATAAAAAATTTGCAATTTGTTTGCTAACCCTAACAGTATAACTATTTTAGCTCACTTTTTTTTAATTATAAAGACATCGTCATCGATTATATATATATTATTTTGTAATTAAAAATAAGTGTAAAGTGTAATATTCCATACAATAGATGAATAAGCTCTTATTTACATTAAATTCAAAGTTTTTCTCATCATTACAACCAAATTATGAAAATGGCTTATAAAAGTAAGTAAACAAATACGAAATATGCATTTTGAGAATATTATTGTAAAAACCAGCTAAAAAGAAGGCTGCCCTATTGTTTATTTCACCATTATTAGTGCTATATACTCTTTAAAATTAAAATACAGTTAATGTAGGACTTGTCTCTCAGCAATAAATGAGAAAATTAGTATTATGTTATAACTCTTACTTATATTTGCACACCATGACGCCTGTATTGTCTTAATGTCTCAGAAAAAGATACAATAAAAGTATAGAAGAAGGTAAATAAAAAAATTTGCAATTTGTTTGCTAACCCTAACAGTATAACTATTTTAGCTCACTTTTTTTTAATTATAAAGACATCGTCATCGATTATATATATATTATTTTGTAATAAAAAATAAGTGTAAAGTGTAATATTCCATACAATAGATGAATAAGCTCTTATTTACATTAAATTCAAAGTTTTTCTCATCATTACAACCAAATTATGAAAATGGCTTATAAAAGTAAACAAGTACGAAATATGCATTTTGAGAATATTATTGTAAAAACCAGCTAAAAAGAAGGCAAGTCTATTGTTTATTTCACCATTATTAGTGCTATATACTCTTTAAAATTAAAATACAGTTTTAAATTAATTACAAAAAAAGCAGAAATAGTGTTAGCATGGAAAAATAATTAAGTACCTTAGTTTAATAAAATAAAGCCTCTAAATAGAAATTTTGATCTTACAGAATGTACTAGAATAGTAGATTAACAAGTCTGATAATAGTAATTAATTATTAATATGCACGCTACAATTACTACAATCACTAGATATGTACATAATAATGAGTACTTACTTTCATTGTTAATGTAGGACTTGTCTCTCAGCAATAAATGAGAAAATTAGTATTATGTTATAACTCTTACTTATATTTGCACACCATGACGCCTGTATTGTCTTAATGTCTCAGAAAAAGATACAATAAAAGTATAGAAGAAGGTAAATAAAAAAATTTGCAATTTGTTTGCTAACCCTAACAGTATAACTATTTTAGCTCACTTTTTTTTAATTATAAAGACATCGTCATCGATTATATATATATTATTTTGTAATAAAAAATAAGTGTAAAGTGTAATATTCCATACAATAGATGAATAAGCTCGTATTTACATTAAATTCAAAGTTTTTCTCATCATTACAACCAAATTATGAAAATGGCTTATAAAAGTAAACAAGTACGAAATATGCATTTTGAGAATATTATTGTAAAAACCAGCTAAAAAGAAGGCTGCCCTATTGTTTATTTCACCATTATTAGTGCTATATACTCTTTAAAATTAAAATACAGTTAATGTAGGACTTGTCTCTCAGCAATAAATGAGAAAATTAGTATTATGTTATAACTCTTACTTATATTTGCACACCATGACGCCTGTATTGTCTTAATGTCTCAGAAAAAGATACAATAAAAGTATAGAAGAAGGTAAATAAAAAAATTTGCAATTTGTTTGCTAACCCTAACAGTATAACTATTTTAGCTCACTTTTTTTTAATTATAAAGACATCGTCATCGATTATATATATATTATTTTGTAATAAAAAATAAGTGTAAAGTGTAATATTCCATACAATAGATGAATAAGCTCTTATTTACATTAAATTCAAAGTTTTTCTCATCATTACAACCAAATTATGAAAATGGCTTATAAAAGTAAACAAGTACGAAATATGCATTTTGAGAATATTATTGTAAAAACCAGCTAAAAAGAAGGCTGGTCTATTGTTTATTTCACCATTATTAGTGCTATATACTCTTTAAAATTAAAATACAGTTTTAAATTAATTACAAAAAAAGCAGAAATAGTGTTAGCATGGAAAAATAATTAAGTACCTTAGTTTAATAAAATAAAGCCTCTAAATAGAAATTTTGATCTTACAGAATGTACTAGAATAGTAGATTAACAAGTCTGATAATAGTAATTAATTATTAATATGCACGCTACAATTACTACAATCACTAGATATGTACATAATAATGAGTACTTACTTTCATTGTTAATGTAGGACTTGTCTCTCAGCAATAAATGAGAAAATTAGTATTATGTTATAACTCTTACTTATATTTGCACACCATGACGCCTGTATTGTCTTAATGTCTCAGAAAAAGATACAATAAAAGTATAGTAGAAGGTAAATAAAAAAATTTGCAATTTGTTTGCTAACCCTAACAGTATAACTATTTTAGCTCACTTTTTTTTAATTATAAAGACATCGTCATCGATTATATATATATTATTTTGTAATAAAAAATAAGTGTAAAGTGTAATATTCCATACAATAGATGAATAAGCTCGTATTTACATTAAATTCAAAGTTTTTCTCATCATTACAACCAAATTATGAAAATGGCTTATAAAAGTAAACAAGTACGAAATATGCATTTTGAGAATATTATTGTAAAAACCAGCTAAAAAGAAGGCTGCCCTATTGTTTATTTCACCATTATTAGTGCTATATACTCTTTAAAATTAAAATACAGTTAATGTAGGACTTGTCTCTCAGCAATAAATGAGAAAATTAGTATTATGTTATAACTCTTACTTATATTTGCACACCATGACGCCTGTATTGTCTTAATGTCTCAGAAAAAGATACAATAAAAGTATAGATGAGGTAAATAAAAAAATTTGCAATTTGTTTGCTAACCCTAACAGTATAACTATTTTAGCTCACTTTTTTTAAATTATAAAGACATCGTCATCGATTATATATATATTATTTTGTAATAAAAAATAAGTGTAAAGTGTAATATTCCACACAATAGATGAATAAGGTCTTATTTACATTAAATTCAAAGTTTTTCTCATCATTACAACCAAATTATGAAAATGGCTTATAAAAGTAAGTAAACAAGTACGAAATATGCATTTTGAGAATATTATTGTAAAAACCAGCTAAAAAGAAGGCTGCCCTATTGTTTATTTCACCATTATTAGTGCTATATACTCTTTAAAATTAAAATACAGTTAATGTAGGACTTGTCTCTCAGCAATAAATGAGAAAATTAGTATTATGTTTATGTTATAACTCTTACTTATATTTGCACACCATGACGCCTGTATTGTCTTAATGTCTCAGAAAAAGATACAATAAAAGTATAGAAGAAGGTAAATAAAAAAATTTGCAATTTGTTTGCTAACCCTAACAGTATAACTATTTTAGCTCACTTTTTTTTAATTATAAAGACATCGTCATCGATTATATATATATTATTTTGTAATTAAAAATAAGTGTAAAGTGTAATATTCCATACAATAGATGAATAAGCTCTTATTTACATTAAATTCAAAGTTTTTCTCATCATTACAACCAAATTATGAAAATGGCTTATAAAAGTAAGTAAACAAATACGAAATATGCATTTTGAGAATATTATTGTAAAAACCAGCTAAAAAGAAGGCTGCCCTATTGTTTATTTCACCATTATTAGTGCTATATACTCTTTAAAATTAAAATACAGTTAATGTAGGACTTGTCTCTCAGCAATAAATGAGAAAATTAGTATTATGTTATAACTCTTACTTATATTTGCACACCATGACGCCTGTATTGTCTTAATGTCTCAGAAAAAGATACAATAAAAGTATAGAAGAAGGTAAATAAAAAAATTTGCAATTTGTTTGCTAACCCTAACAGTATAACTATTTTAGCTCACTTTTTTTAAATTATAAAGACATCGTCATCGATTATATATATATTATTTTGTAATAAAAAATAAGTGTAAAGTGTAATATTCCACACAATAGATGAATAAGGTCTTATTTACATTAAATTCAAAGTTTTTCTCATCATTACAACCAAATTATGAAAATGGCTTATAAAAGTAAGTAAACAAGTACGAAATATGCATTTTGAGAATATTATTGTAAAAACCAGCTAAAAAGAAGGCTGCCCTATTGTTTATTTCACCATTATTAGTGCTATATACTCTTTAAAATTAAAATACAGTTAATGTAGGACTTGTCTCTCAGCAATAAATGAGAAAATTAGTATTATGTTTATGTTATAACTCTTACTTATATTTGCACACCATGACGCCTGTATTGTCTTAATGTCTCAGAAAAAGATACAATAAAAGTATAGAAGAAGGTAAATAAAAAAATTTGCAATTTGTTTGCTAACCCTAACAGTATAACTATTTTAGCTCACTTTTTTTTAATTATAAAGACATCGTCATCGATTATATATATATTATTTTGTAATTAAAAATAAGTGTAAAGTGTAATATTCCATACAATAGATGAATAAGCTCTTATTTACATTAAATTCAAAGTTTTTCTCATCATTACAACCAAATTATGAAAATGGCTTATAAAAGTAAGTAAACAAATACGAAATATGCATTTTGAGAATATTATTGTAAAAACCAGCTAAAAAGAAGGCTGCCCTATTGTTTATTTCACCATTATTAGTGCTATATACTCTTTAAAATTAAAATACAGTTAATGTAGGACTTGTCTCTCAGCAATAAATGAGAAAATTAGTATTATGTTATAACTCTTACTTATATTTGCACACCATGACGCCTGTATTGTCTTAATGTCTAAGAAAAAGATACAATAAAAGTATAGAAGAAAGTAAATAAAAAAATTTGCAATTTGTTTGCTAACCCTAACAGTATAACTATTTTAGCTCACTTTTTTTTAATTATAAAGACATCGTCATCGATTATATATATATTATTTTGTAATAAAAAATAAGTGTAAAGTGTAATATTCCATACAATAGATGAATAAGCTCTTATTTACATTAAATTCAAAGTTTTTCTCATCATTACAACCAAATTATGAAAATGGCTTATAAAAGTAAACAAGTACGAAATATGCATTTTGAGAATATTGTTGTAAAAACCAGCTAAAAAGAAGGCTGCCCTATTGTTTATTTCACCATTATTAGTGCTATATACTCTTTAAAATTAAAATACAGTTAATGTAGGACTTGTCTCTCAGCAATAAATGAGAAAATTAGTATTATGTTATAACTCTTACTTATATTTGCACACCATGACGCCTGTATTGTCTTAATGTCTAAGAAAAAGATACAATAAAAGTATAGAAGAAAGTAAATAAAAAAATTTGCAATTTGTTTGCTAACCCTAACAGTATAACTATTTTAGCTCACTTTTTTTTAATTATAAAGACATCGTCATCGATTATATATATATTATTTTGTAATAAAAAATAAGTGTAAAGTGTAATATTCCATACAATAGATGAATAAGCTCTTATTTACATTAAATTCAAAGTTTTTCTCATCATTACAACCAAATTATGAAAATGGCTTATAAAAGTAAACAAGTACGAAATATGCATTTTGAGAATATTATTGTAAAAACCAGCTAAAAAGAAGGCTGCCCTATTGTTTATTTCACCATTATTAGTGCTATATACTCTTTAAAATTAAAATACAGTTAATGTAGGACTTGTCTCTCAGCAATAAATGAGAAAATTAGTATTATGTTATAACTCTTACTTATATTTGCACACCATGACGCCTGTATTGTCTTAATGTCTCAGAAAAAGATACAATAAAA
This sequence comes from Maratus speciosus, assembly GCA_963932465.1. Lineage (NCBI taxonomy): Eukaryota > Metazoa > Arthropoda > Arachnida > Araneae > Salticidae > Maratus > Maratus speciosus. The sequence continues at coordinate 38,625,360 of OZ010794.1, forward strand.
GTATAGAAGAAGGTAAATAAAAAAATTTGCAATTTGTTTGCTAACCCTAACAGTATAACTATTTTAGCTCACTTTTTATTAATTATAAAGACATCGTCATCGATTATATATATATTATTTTGTAATAAAAAATTAGTGTAAAGTGTAATATTCCATACAATAGATGAATAAGCTCTTATTTACATTAAATTCAAAGTTTTTCTCATCATTACAACCAAATTATGAAAATGGCTTATAAAAGTACGTAAACAAATACGAAATATGCATTTCGAGAATATTATTGTAAAAACCAGCTAAAAAGAAGGCTGCCCTATTGTTTATTTCACCATTATTAGGGCTATATACTCTTTAAAATTAAAATACAGTTTTAAATTAATAATTACAAAAATAGCAGAAATAGTGTTAGCATGAAAAAATAATTAAGTACCTTAATTTAATAAAATGAAGCCTCTAAATCGAAATTTTATTCTTACAGAATGTACTAGAATAGTAGATTAACAAGTCTGATAATTCAACCGTTAACAATTTAATTTAATAAAATTAATAGGTTGGCTGAAGGACAACGCCGACGCGAGACGCGACGGTTATAATTTTTTAAAAGTATTACTTGCTAACCGTTAGATATACAAACATCGCCGCGTCACGTGACTTTCGAAGCTTACCGTTAGCTATACAAAGGTCGTCGCATTTCTGTCAGGAAAACTGGACCTGAAGAGCCAATCAGAGCAATGCTAACCGCTATATCTAGCCGCCTGTCATAGAAACATGTTGCCAAAAGGCTAAAAAAAATAAAATCACAATCGGAAGCCATTCCCACTAGCACGTTCACGTCACAAGTGAACCAATCACAAGCAACTCCACGAACGGTCGATAGCAGACAAAGGTTTGATAACTGTTAACATGTTTATTTTATGACTGCCAGTAGAAACTGGATGTCTGCCCTGAACTTCTGCTTACAAAAAATTTCAGCAGATAATCTGGGCCGATAGATAATCCACACTTAAAATTTTTGAGGTTTTTTAATAGATAATCCACGGATTATAGGCCGGAAATTACAGTAATACCGTGTAAGCACCCTCTCCGATTTTTTTACAATTTTCCGTCATGTTTGGTGGGCAGATTAATGTATTTTATGATATACACTGCTCAAAACAATTAAAGGATATTGCAGTTTTAGGTGGATTTTGTATCTGGTAAACTGTTTAGCTGATTGATACATGGTCGACAGACATAGTAGGTTATATGAGAATAAATTACACATGTTTGGCAGAAAAAAATGCATTTTATTGCGCATTTGTGTACTAAAGGAAAAAAACACAATTTGTGCATATGAGAAAAAAAGAATAAGAAAAGCTGTTTTCTTCAAAGAAAATCATTTTCAGTAGGGGGTATGGTTTCCACGGGCGGCCAGCAACGTTGAACACCTTTGAGGCATGGACTCAATGAGGCTATTAATGACGAGTTGGGGTATTCTGCCCCACTTTTCCAGAAGAGCTCTTTCCAGTTCTTGGAGAGTTTGTGGGGGTTGTTGGCGGCCAGAAACTCGTCTTCCTAGAGCGTCCCAAACGTGCTCGATTGGATTCATGTCTGGAGAACACGCTGGCCATTCCATTCGAACGATTCCTTCCTCGAAAAGGAAATCCTCCACCAGGTTTGCACGATGTGGCCTGCAGTTATCGTCCATTAAAATGAAGTTATCTCCGATTGCTGCAGCGTAAGGGACTACAATAGGTCTGAGGACCTCATCCCTATATCGGCGACCAGTCAGAGCTCCATCTCGAATGATGTAGAGGTCAGTGCGCCCGTCAATGGAGATGCCACCATACACCAACACTCCTCCACCGCCAAATCTGACACTTTCGTGCACGAACGCAGGATTATTCCTACTGCCACGGTCCCTCCAGATGAAAATACGCCTATTATCCGGATGCACAGAAAAACGGGACTCGTCAGAAAACAGAATATTGCTCCATTCCTTTCTCCTCCATTTGACATGCTCGGTTGCCCACTCCCTGCAGTCGCGACGATGCCTTGATGTTAATCTAACACATACCATCGGTCGGCGAGCATACAGACCTACAGCATGGAGCCGGTTTCGGACAGTCTGAGTTGAAATCGTGGTGCCTGTAGCCGAGCGAAGGTGTTGTTGGAGAAGAGTAGCGTTCATGGTTCGGTGTCTCCAAGCTGTTAACGCTAAATACCGATCTTCATTGGGCGTTGTTGCCCGTCTACGACCTTGCCCTGGTCTTTGGCCTGCACATCCACTCTCCATTAAACGGTTCCAGATCCTGGAAATGACACTTTGTGACACTCCAATGGCTTGCGCTACTTCGGCTTGAGTTTGGCCCCCTTCTAACCTACCAACAATTCTCAAAGCTTCTGAATCTGTCAAATGACTTCACTGAGACATCGTACTTATCGAAACAAAGCAATCACTGAATGCCGATCATCCTTGTCTTCATTCTCTTTTATCCAGTTGAAAGTCAAATTTCATTCGCTGCCGCTGAAGCGACGTTTTTGACGTCGAACTCAAAATTTGCATACTCCACAATTTGAAAACCAGAAAAATTTGCATTTGTGATTCTCTTCTTCTATTTTCGGCAAAAAAAATTCGTTTATATCTTTATTTTATATAAAACTTCAAATATCCTTTAATTGTTTTGAACAGTGTATATCTTAGGATGGATCAGATTTATGTATATCCTCCTTGTCCTTATCACTTAATGACGTACAAACATTACAAAAAGCTTCTCTCTCGCCCTCCCCATCTGCTAATTAACAAAAAATGATCCCAAAAAACAGAACTGATTATTCCCCACGACAGAAGTCAAACCTACCCCTAAATATACTTAACTGCAAAAAAAAGCCACACTAGACGCAAAATCCACAAAAACAAATTTCAACAACATCCATTTTCACTGATGAAACCACACAAAAACTCGCAATAACCACTGTATGTCAAACCATCACTCCACAAAATACATAACAACTAAATACAAAACTCACAGCACACATGCATTTAAAAAAATCCAACCATCTAAGGGACAATAATCAGATCCAAATTCCAGATCAAGACACAGTAGGCATGGAAAGAATTTAAGAAACAAGCTGGAAACAACAAAAGCTCATTTATCACTTTGCCAAGTTCAACGACGCCAAGTGTATCACTTGTTCTAGGATTCAGCCGTAGTTTCTTATCTGTTCTTTTATGTAAATTTACATTAACTTTATAGAAGCTTCATTATGCGATCAATTATTTAAATTTATTTATTTTCAATTGAACAGAATACAATCAAATTTGGTTTATGAGCAACACAAGTCTTACAATTAAATGATAAGAAACTTTCAAACCAATTTGCTGTTTCTAAATTGAAATTTGAATAATATTCACTAAACTACTTAAAAATTACTACTAATAAAAGAAATTATCAGCTATTAATAAAACATTTTAATAATGCTTTAACCTTCCAGCGAGCGCACTATATTTTTTTGCATGAGCTGGCGCGTGTCGTATTTTTTACGACAAAAAGTTTTCCCATATTTGCACTGTTATAAATCCAAGGCATTTCACAATTATAATATAAGTTAAATTAAAAAACAATTTTTGCATATCAATGGATCAAATTAAACTTTTATTATAGTTGGAAATATAAAACAATACACTTTTTTAAGATAAAAGGAAATATTGGCAAAATTTTAACATGAGAAACAATGAGATAAACAATAATACCACATAAAAAGGATGTGAAAATCAAAAAAGGATATAGATTATAAGAGAAATAATTATATTTTATAAGTTTTTAGTCACTAGCATCACTCTCCTGACATTCAAGGCATCGAATTTTTGTAAGAGAATGTTGCTTGCAGGTATATCTGTTGCATATATAGCATTTCATTGATGCTGATGATCTTCTTCTTTCTTTTACACACACACCGCAAGTTCCGCGTTTCTGTACTTGTTGTTCTTGTGTTCTCTCTTCTTCAGTACTTGCTTCAGAAGGTAAAGCATAATTAAGACTTAGAAATGCTGTAATATCACGTGGTAAAGAACGAATTTTGGCTCGAGCTGTAAGGTGTTCTTTCATAAGTCCCAGTGCTAGGTTTTTCAAGAAAATTCTTCGAATTGGAGGATTTTCTGCAGGTTTTGATAGCATATATAAAATTTGTGCATTTATTCCGGCAATATTCATAAGGCTGTAAAAGACTGCACATGGCCATCTCCTTGTAATCCGCGAAACAGAGTATGTAGCGCACATTTTGTCGACAGTGTCTACTCCACCTTTTGTAGAGTTGTAATCCAAGATAATTTCCGGTTTACCTGTATCTTTGTCAATATTTGATGTGTCATGCATTGTAGACAGGAGTATGACAGCTTTGTTCTTTCGAGGGACATAAGAAACAAGAGCTTTATCTTTTTGAAAACCGAATATTGTCGATTTAACCACCTTTTCCTTACATGGCAAAAACTCTGGTGGAATTTCCTTCTTATTTTTCTTTAGGGTACCCACAAGTGTCAGCTTCTTTTGCAGCAAAAAATCTGCCAGAGGAATACTAGTATAGTAATTATCTGTAGTTATATTTCTGCGCGAATTTTCAATTGGAGTAACCAACCTTTTCACAACATCCAGTGGAGAGTTTGAAACTGCATATGGACCATTAGGTTGCAATCCACAATAAATTTCGAGATTGTATGTATAAAAAGTTTTTGAATCACATAGAGCGTACATTTTTATTCCGTATTTTGCAGGTTTACTTGGAATATACTGAATCCATTGGCAACGACCACGAAAGGGATGCAACATTTCATCTATCGTAGCAAATTCACTCATACTATAACAGTTATTGCAATTTCTTAGAAAACAATCAAAAATTGTTCGTAAAGCTGCCAGCTTATCCTCCTTACGTCTGGAAATTCTTGTTGTTCTGTCATCAAATCGAAGACATCTCATTAGAAATAAAAATCTCTTATAGCTCATGACGCTCCTTGCTATTTCTATTCCTGTACCATCATTTGAAAATAATTCTTTCATATTGGCATGATGTCCCTTTTTTATTCCTATCAAATACAATAGTCCAAAATACGCCATCATTTCACATCTTGTTACATCTTGACAGTCTCTTTCTCTGGAGTAGTTATGTTTTGATCTTAACTGATTTATATGTTGGTTTGTACGTTTCAAAATTTCATCTATCATATTTAGATCTATTATTTTCATAAATGATCCAACTTCGTCTTCTATATTTTTCGCAAAAGTTTTGATGCCAGGAAGAACTTTGACAATGTTCAGCTTTTTTGTCTTCGAGCACTTCGTGTATTGTATTTTACGCCATTTGGTAGTTGTGTCTTTACCAATGTAAAATTCTTCATCTTCAAATGCATTTTCTTGTTCGTCCTCAGAAATACTTTGCTCGGATTCACTGCTGATGCAATTTACTTCGATATTTTCATCACTAAGATCACTGTCACTTTCCAGATCTGCTTCCTCATTATTATCTTCTTTTTCCTCATCAGATAGTTCCTGAAGGAGGCGTGGAATATCTTCATACTTTACCCATCTTGAAGCCATATTTTGAAAATTCTACTAAAAATATATTTTTAGACTACATAAAATCAACTGATAAGACAGTGTAATAAACATTAAATATAGAGCTGCCGAAATAAAGCTTCAAAAACAAGAAAAAAATTATTATTATTTCAACTCGCAAGAGCGGACGCGTGTCGTAAACTTTACGAATATAGCACAGCTCTGCATAAAACCTACTGCGAAGCTGAAATTTAACCTTGGAATTGGGTCACACCCATTTCATCACGAAGGGAGGGGACCCATAAAGGAATAGGAATGACCTTGAAGCACTTTCGATACAGTTTGTGAAAGCAGTGTAAGGAATATTCCGTTTGTCGTAAAATTTGCGCAGGCGCTCCCGCTGAAAGGTTAATACATGTATAACAATTGATGTTGAATTCAGAGGGTGGCCCAGGAGGGAATCCTCCTCTTCCCCCCTATAGAAGGTTTCAGATTTATCCCTTTTAATTAACAAAAGTGCAATTTGCCCACCGCATCTCTGAAATACACCCCTCCCCCTCCTGCCTGGAGCCACAGAAATCCCTCCCAGAGAGGTCTGAATTCAACACCGATAACAATATTTAAGTATTTTTTAAACTGTTCTAAAAAAATGATGAATTTTTTGTGCAATCAGCTATTAAGACCAATAGACCCCTGCAAGGCTTTCGCACCGTAATCTTTACTGTACATTAAGTACATTTTTCCTAAATTTATATTTGCAATTTTTTTTTTTAACCAAACAAATTGTACTAATAGGAGTGTACTATGTCAAAAGCTTTTCATATAAAATCCAACTCAACTTTGTGTATTTACCTGAAAAAGGAGGTGTTGAAATCAGAAAAAATGTGTATGATGATATTAATCTAAAAGTATAAAGAAAATTCAGTTTGTTATATTAGATATGGGCAAAGAATCCTATCCAATGATACCCCATTCATCATATGCTACTTATTAGTTGAAAAAAATAGGTGTTTATAACAGAAATAATATATAATTTTTCTCTTGAAATGAACTAGTATTTTCATCGTATTCATTTTTCATGCTTATTTTTAAATATTTTTAGTATAATTTATTTATATTGAAGGATTTGTTATGTTTTTGTTGGTTGCTAAAATCTTACATAACTTTCAACATAATAAATTTAATACTTAATAATAAGACTTGTTACAGAAAACGTAAATAATAAAAAAGAGTAGCTGGATTGCAATTGCAGGTTACATGTTAAAAACAGGACGATACCAATGATCATGAGAGATCACAAGATACAACCGCGAAGCCGGGAAATCTGTAACAACAACCACTAGCTGTTGCCACTAATGTTCACTAAAAGTTTTTCACAATATTGTTGCCACATGCACACAAATAAGTTTTTTTTATAACTTTCACTGCCATCTGGTGGATGATAGAGTTCACCACAGTACTCCCCCCCCCAAGTGCCTGAGGCACTGAGGTCAGAGATACCGTGTGTTAAAACGAACACGACGACCGGAACGAGTTGTCACAACAGTCTCTGGCATTGGGTCACTACAGGAGGTCGAGGCAGTTGTTTCTGGCGTTTGTTGTGGCACGGGCAGTTGCTTGGTAGGTTGTTGTGGCACGGGCAGTTGCTCAGTAGGTTTTGTCAGGAGGTCAGAGGCCTCCATGAAGGCGGGTTTTAGTCTGTCAATGCTGATAACAGCCTGTCTGCCATTCATGTCGATGATGAAAGTCTTTTCGCCTCTTTGCACTACACTAAATGGGCCATCGTAAGGAGTTTGGAGAGATTTCCTTACAGCATCATGCCTCACAAACACGTGAGTGCATGTTGTCAGTGATGGGTGAACAAAAACAGCTGTTTTGACATGTGCAGAAGTTGGAGTTGGTTTGAGGGAAGTCATGGTGTTCCGCAATGTTTGTAGGAAGTCATGAGGTTGAATATCGATTTTTGGATGGTCAATCAGTTCACCTGGGAGTCTAAGTGGTGCACCATAAACAAGCTCAGCACTTGTGCATTTGAGGTCTGCTTTAAAGGAAGATCTAAGTCCAAGCAAGACGATGGGGAGTGATTCAGTCCATTTTGATTCATGGCATCGAAGTGCTTGCTTTAGGGAACGATGGAATCGCTCGACTAAACCGTTGCTCTGTGGGTGGTATGGTGTTGTGCGGGTCTTCTGGATGCCCAACATTTTGTTAAGGATGAGGAATAGATTGCTCTCAAACTGGCGGCCTTGGTCTGAAGTTATGAGAGTGGGGATTCCAAACCGTGAAATCCAATTTGCAACAAAGGCTTTTGCAATCGTTTCGGCACAAATGTCAGCAATAGGAATTGCTTCAGGCCAGCGTGTGAAGCGATCTATGCAGGTAAGCAGGTACTGAAAACCATCTGACGGTGCTAGAGGTCCCACGATGTCAATGTGCACATGGTCAAATCTGCAGTGAGGTAACTGGAAACTTTGAAGTGGGCTGGATGTGTGCCTAAACACTTTTGCCCGTTGACATTTTACGCAACATCGAGTCCAATTGTTGATATCTTTGGACATAGATGGCCAGACAAATCGAGACTGGATGAGTTTTTTGGACGCCCTAGTACCTGGGTGCGATAAGTTATGCAGGGCTGCAAAAATGCTTTTGCGGTAATCTTTGGGTACATAGGGTCGAATGGAATCACAGCTACTGTCACAATAGATACTTAATGTTGGAGTCACTGAAACAGGTTTTAAACGAAGAGAAATTTTGTCATTATTTAGTAGCTCTTGCAGCTCGACATCATGTTGTTGAGCTTCTGCAATCGTAGTCAAATCAATTGGCTGAACATGGACAGAACTTATTCTTGATAAGGTATCTGCCACTACGTTGTCAGAACCAGGGATGTGTCGAATGTCTGTGCAAAACTGGGAAATAAAATCTAGTTGTCTGAGCTGACGTGGAGAAATTGCATCAGAATTTTTTGTAAATGCATTTGTTAAAGGCTTATGGTCAGTAAATATTATGAAATTTCTACCTTCCAGGTAATGCCGAAAGTGCCTGACAGATAAATAGATAGCGAGAAGCTCTCTATCATATGTGCTATATTTAATTTCTGTTGCACTCAGTTTACGGGAGAAAAATGCTAGTGGCTTTGTACCACTTTTAGTTATACAATTTAATGCTGCCCCAACAGCAATGTCGGAAGCATCAACCATTAAGTGGAGTTCATGGTCTGATGCTGGATATGCAAGAGTTGCTGCATTGGCTAAGTCAGATTTACATTGATTGAAAGCGAGAAGTGCCTCGTCTGTCCAAGGGACAGGACGTTTGTCATTTTTCTTGCAGTCACGAAGTAAATTATTAAGGGGTGCTTGTTTTTTAGCGGCATTTGGTAGAAATCGTCGATAAAAGTTCAACATCGCAACAAAACGCTTTAATTGAGAAAGTGTCTCTGGTTTTGGGAAATCATTTATGATGGACACTTTTTCAGGAAGGGGTTGAACTCCTTCCGGTGTCACAAGACAGCCAAGGAATTTTACCGAGGATTGTCCTAGAACACATTTGGTGGGATTGATTTTTAGGCCATGTAACGCCAAACGGTTGCAGACTTGGTCAAGATGTGTAATATGCTCGGCTTCATTAGCAGAAGCAATTAAAATATCGTCATAATAAGGTATACAAAAATCCAAGTCAGATAATACCTCATTTATGTACCTCTGGAATGTTTGTCCAGCATTGCGTAGGCCAAAAGACATGTAAACAAACTCAAATAAACCAAATGGTGTTGTGATAGCAGTTTTTTGAATGTCAGGTGGGTTTACCGGTATTTGGTGATATGCTTTGGTCAAGTCTATGGTAGAAAAAATAGTTTTGCCAAATAAAAGTTGTGTGCAATCATGGATATGCGGTACGGGATACCTGTCGGGTACAGTAACAGAGTTGAGACGGCGATAATCACCACAGGGACGCCATTCCCCATTTGGTTTTTCCACCATATGCAGCGGACTAGCCCACGGGCTTTTTGAGGGTCGAATTATTCCCTGAGACATAAGGTACTCAAATTCCTGCCGTGCTGCGCGTAACATATCAGGAGATAAACGTCTTGGCTTAGAAAATACAGGTGGACCTGTCGTTTCAATATGATGAAACGTTGTCAAATGTGAAGACGATTTGGATGGCGTAGCGTTTATTATTGTTGGATATTTTTTAAGAATTTTTTGAAAAGGAGAATCGCCAAAAGCAAAAGATATGTTAGAAATTTCAGCGCTTAAAGTAGCAGAAGTGGCAGCAGAAGAAATTTGAGTAGTAGCATCAATTAATTTATTGTTTTTGGCATCAACTAAGAGGTTAAAATGCTTTAAAAAATCAATTCCTATAATTGGTTGACGTACATCTGCAATAATAAATGGCCATGTGAAACTACGGCGTAAATTGAGGTCAAGCGTGAGACGTTTAGTGCCATATGTTTTTATCGTTGTACCATTTACAGCATAAAGTACCAAATCATTTGATATTGTAGGCTGAGAGACAGAATTCTTTGGAAGAACTGAAATATCTGCACCAGTATCGATCAAAAAATTCATGTTTGTTTTAGTATCGGCCAGGAGAATACGTTGGAGGTGGCGATCACGATCCTGACTTTCCGGCGATCGCCAATTTAGTTTTCCGTTGATCGGAAAGAACAAGGTGGGGAACATTTTCGAGCGTTCCTGCCAAAATTGGTGTGATAAAAACAATTGCCATCACTTGGCTCTTTATATTTTTGAAAACGATCACGTGATTTACTCCGTCTTCGAAAATGATTGTTTCGCGCTCTGTCATGCGTGGCATCGCGTTTGTTTACTAGATTTGTCAACTCGCTGACTTGTTTTGTTAGTTGCGCGATTTGGAGTTCCAAAGTGTTTGAGGATTCCGGCTTGAGAGAACTTGTAGCATTTATTGCTGGAGTGAAAGTAAATTCGTGAATTTTATCAGCAATTGTTGCTAACTGAGTAAGGTCTTCATTAAGGGCGGCAAGAATAGACTGAGTATTATTTGGGAGTCTCCCTAGCCATAAAGATTTCAGCAGTGGCTCGCCAACAGATGTGCCCGCCAAGGCGCGCATGCGCGTAAGCAATTGAGAAGGTCGTTGATCGCCAAGTTCAAGACCTTGAAGCAAAGTGCGGATTCTCGATGTTTCGCTTTCTGAATGAGAAGCAATTAATCGCTTTTTTAGCTCCGTGTATGGTTCATTCTGTGGCGGGCTGACTATTATGTCGCTGACAGAAGTCAAAACATCGGCATCGATTGACGCAATAACATGGTTAAATTTGGTTATTTCCGATGTTATATTAGCCAAAGTAAAATTCGCTTCTAGCCTAAGAAACCATAAAGTTGGGTTAGATTTCCAAAAAGGTGGGGGTTTTACCGCTACATGAGCTATTTGGTTATTCACTCCGTCAGGTGGGTCCAGCAGGATTAGGCAGTTTAAAAAATTTATGCACAAAGAAAATAAGGATGAAAACATAAAAATTTACAAATTAAATATATATATACGAGTTGAAATTACAAATTGATTGAGTACGTTAAATAATTGATATTCAAAATTTTAAGACATGTGCCGAAAATATTTTGGGGTCGTAGAAACATGAGTGCAACAGAAATAAATATTAGCAGAATGTCAAAAATAACGCGCGAAAAAATATAGTTTACTAAAAAATACAAATAATTTGGAAAGAAAAGCTTACCGATACCACGTTAGAAATCGCATCTTTTAATATGCTAGATACGGCGTGCTCAGCTCAGACACAAGCACTGTCAGCTTATATTCCCTGAATTTTTACTGAAAATATTCATCGATTTCCATATCCAGGACAATAAAAATACATGCCTTAGGAAAACTACAAAGCTTTAGCTTGAATTAGATGGCGATGCAGGAAGATTACTCCGCTCGATCAAGCACTAAATCTGCGAGCATTATTGCTGCGCGTTCAACACGAGGTCACCAGTGTTATGTTTTTTGTTGGTTGCTAAAATCTTACATAACTTTCAACATAATAAATTTAATACTTAATAATAAGACTTGTTACAGAAAACGTAAATAATAAAAAAGAGTAGCTGGATTGCAATTGCAGGTTACATGTTAAAAACAGGACGATACCAATGATCATGAGAGATCACAAGATACAACCGCGAAGCCGGGAAATCTGTAACAACAACCACTAGCTGTTGCCACTAATGTTCACTAAAAGTTTTTCACAATATTGTTGCCACATGCACACAAATAAGTTTTTTTTATAACTTTCACTGCCATCTGGTGGATGATAGAGTTCACCACAGATTCCTATATTTGCGAAAAACAACAAAAATAATCATACAAAAAGAAATCTAATAAAATATTTTTTTTAAATAACATAAATGTAAGATTTTAAAAATCAAAAAATGAGGGGGGTTGCAATTGCCCCACCTGTCCTTTCTAAATGATGCTTTTGATTTTTTATTAATTTTATTGTACACTGTAACATTTCTATTAAAAAATAGTGGTAACCAGGACAACAATTGCCCAGGCTACCACTATTTTTTAATAAAAATCTTTCAGTGTGCCCCGTTGCTCAGTTTAAGATAAAATTAATAGAAATCTGAGGCCTCATTTAGGAAAAACAGGGTGGGGCAATTGCCCTCCCTTCCTATTTATTTTATTTTGTTATATAAAGCGTCCGCTACTGATCCGAAGAGCATCCTATGAATGCTGCATGCCGGACGAGCAGAGGATGCAAATTCTATTCGTTTTATCTGGTCCTATGAGCGTCCTACTGTCATCCTATGAATGGCTGAAAATGACGTCCGGAGGACGTAATTAGGCGTCTCTTTCTGCTCCCCCCCGGACGTCCGCCGGATAACGATGGGATATTGTAAGATGTCCGACGGACGAGGCAATATACTGCATGGGACGTCTTTCGTATGTCCTCAGGACGTGTTTGTGTTGTATGGGTTAGAGATGTCCAGATTAAAGATATTATACTGCATTATTATGTAGATTTTCTTATGCATCTTCAGACATTAAGGAATATTATTTATGATAAAGCTACTTCACTCATGCTTCCAGCTCACTAATACTAATCCTATGAAAGAAATCTTTAAAATATCTCGTTTGCATTTCAAAGAAATCTTTTAAAATATCTCGATTTCATTTCAATATTTCTAAATCTTTTTTTTCTGTTTTTCACTGGTTGAGCTGAAGTCGATCCCTACAAAGTCCTTTTATTACTTTTTCGATTTTGTTTGAAGGTTGTTTTTATGAAGATACTTTTACATTCAGAACTAGGTTTCGAAGTAAAAGCATCCTCATAAAAAAACCTTTTAACAAAATTGAAAAAGTAAATAAACAACCTATGTAGAGATCAACCCCAGCTATCCAGTGAAGAAAATAATCCTTGGAATAAAAAAAATGTAGATCGTAATAAACCCATTGTCTCCGAATCAAACAAATAGAAAAAAATAACCCTAAACATTTCCATTCACTTGATCAACAACAATTTTATTTTTTTAATTCCAATATAATTTAAATCTAAAACAATTTTAATTTTGTTAAAATAAAAAAAGAAGATCATATGTACAAACAATCGATTTAATCAGAAATTTGAAAAGAAAAAAAATACAACATCAATAACAGATTTTTAAAAGAATTCATACATCAATTAAAAATTAACTTCGGTTGCTGGGATTTGAAACTTTTTTTTTAAGTGCTTTCAAATTTAAAAAAAAGCCATTTTTAAGAGGAGAGCAGGGACGTAGCTTTAGGGAGGGGAGGGGGGGGAGCCTCCCCCCCCAATATGTTCAAATATTAGGGCGTCACCAGAAAGTTTATGGGCGCCGTCGGGCGCTCGTAAAAAAAGGTTTATCAGTAGTAAAAAGTAATTATAAATTAATTTTATTTTAAATTTAAAATTACAAAGTGAGTTACTTTTTACATACAAAACTTGTATAAGGTATTCAATTTTAGACTTGTTTCTTCCACTACCCCCCCCCCCCCATCCCGAAGAAAATTTTTACATCCGGAATAAAAAAAAATGAAAGCTGGAATTGTAATCAATTGTAGGATAGAAGTACAATTATTTCCTTCTTATCTCGGTAGTTGTTGGTCACCCTTGGCAGTAGAGAGAAAGTGGAAAGAAGTACCTGGAGGGATTAGAAAAGTTCGCAAATATGTTCAACAGTAGGGCGCCACGAAGCCCAGTGGCATAGTGGCCAAAGCATCTGTCAGCCGCGCTGCAGGTCGAGAGTTCAACTCTCGACTGGACAGGGTTCACTCAGCCTTTCATTCTTTCGGGGTCGATGAAATAAGTACCAAGCTTGCTTCGGAATTAAACACCAAGGGTCCCGCGTTTGGCTGACCACCTGACCTGGACGTTTACTGCATAGCACCTCGGGGCCCAGGGTCAAGAAAACAGGGGTGGGTAGTGTCGACCCAGATCCTTCATGGATTGTATAGTCACAGAGATTAGTTTAGTTCAGTAGGGTGCCTCAGAAGATTTAAGGGCGCCGTCAGACACCCACAAAAAGGGATTATCCATTTCCTAATAAAAACAATTTATATATATGCGGAAGAAAAAATTCCGAAAATAGGAATTGTAATGAACTGCTGGACGGTAAATGTGATTCGATCCTTAAAAAAACTAAATCTGTGACTCTGTACAATCCATGAACGATTAGGGACTACAGTGCCCACTCTGCTTACTTGACCCTGGGCCCCGAGGTGCTAGAATTTGATCCTTAGAAATACAATTATTTCCTTCTCATCTTGGTCACCCTTAGCAGTAGAAAGAAAGTGTGGAAACAACTGAAAATGACTGTAGGTGATCAGCACAGTTTTCCAATATATTCAAGTAGTAGGGCGCCATATGTTTAAGGGTGCTGCCAGGCACCCTCAAAAGAAAGGGTTTGAATCACTACCTCTATTCCCCAACAAAAACAATTTATACATGCAGAAGAGAAAATTATGAAAACAGTAATTGTAATGAACTGCGGGACAGTAAGTGTAATTCGATTCTTATAAGTATAATTATTTCCTTCTTATCTCAGTAGTTGTTTGTCACCATTAGTAGTAAAAAGAAAGTGAAAAGACGTGGGAGTGACTGGAGGAGATTAGAACTGTTCGCAATTATGGTCAAGTAGAAGGGCGCCACACAAGGTTTAATAGCGTCGCCAGGCATCCATAAAGAAAAGATTTAAATAGTAGTTACAATTATTTGTACAAGCACTTTAAATGTTAAATTATAAAGTAAGTTACTTTTAACATACCATATTTGAATGAGAAATTTAATTTTAGAATTGTTACTACCTCTATTCCCTAACAAAAGCAATTTATATATGCGGTAGAGATAATTCTGAAAAAACAGGAATTGTAGTCAATTGCGAGAGAGTAAGTGTAATTAGCTCCTTAGCAGTTCATTTTATACTTATCTCAGTAGTTGTTGGTCACTCTTGTAGTAGAAAGAAAGTGGAAAGAAGTTGAAATGACTAAAGGCGGTTTAGAACAGCTCAGAGAAGGTGGAGGTTGTCTAGAAGACTGCACGGGCCAAAATTTTTAATACAAAACAAAACTATCTTGGTTGGTTTTAAAAACTAAAAGCCTAAACCTGGGGCCTTTAAAAAATTAAAAACCCAGAACGACTCAATTTCTATAAAAAATCCGATTTTTCTTAACGTATAATTAAGATTTTCTTTTAAAGAAAGCTGCATACATATTTATGGGAATTTTTTATAGTAAGGTAAGGTAGTACAAGAGTGCAAGATGTACAAAAGTACGCAGAGCGATTATCTAATCCCAAAGCTGAGTTTTGCATTTACCTACGTTAATGACTGTCATTACATCGTTTACATCGAGATAATTGCTCTGCGTACTTTTGTAAACCGCGCACTCTTGCTCCCCCTTACCTTATATTTCAGACTATAAGTACGCAATCCATAGAATACAGAATAGCAACATTAAGGAACACCTAAACTCTTAGACTTTTACATTCAAATAAAGACTCATTAAAAAAATTTAGTTTATAATATAACAAATGGTTAAAAAAACATACATTTTGAAGCTGTATTGTAAAAAAATAGATTTTTGAAACTATTTCTTCCTAATTCATTAACGTATATTTCCAAAGATTCCATTATCATTATTCTTTTTACAGAAGAAAAATGTCCTGCTCGACACTTCCTAGTAACAATTAAGTCAAAGTCCAGCCCAGCACAAGCATGTAGAAAAAATGTACACCTGAGACTGGCCCGAGTCGACAGGAAAAATAGGCTCGGGCTAAGACACAATGCCGATATCTACATTGGGCATGTTAAATTTCTGTATTGTGCTGTCAAACTAGCATCGGCTCGTGCAACACATTTACAACCTCATTTTGGTCCAACCAAGTCCATTGAAAATTGTTCATATTTCGTCGTCTTAGTCCGATCTTTTTAAATTTGGTATATAATGAACATGCCTTACGCAAGTCACCTCGCCAGTCTAAGCTCTGAGGAGCCCTTATGTGCATAGTGTCAAGAGGACTGGCGTAAGCCAGTGATGCCACCATGACACATTCTACTGGCCAAAGAAGAGCACCGCCGAACCCACATCACTTTCCCTGCTCCCCAAACACCATTGGTCGACATCGTCGCAACGACAGTAAAACCTAAGTACTTGAGGATTAAGCGGCGTAGTTCGGGGATCAAACCCCCGAGTCCCCCGAGAGCATTGAGTGTACCAGACACTTATAGGAGCGCCGGGCCCTCGGTAATAACCACAGGTTTCCAAGATATGCTATTGCTTTACCAATAGCTTCTGAACGTGAATGTCTACAGAGATAGGCACAGGTCCATTTCTTTAAAACTTGGTACATCGAGGTCCTCTTAATTTTTTTTTTATATGCCCGGCCCGTTTGAAACTTTGACTTTATTTCGTCCTGTAACGGACTCCGGCCGTGCAGATACAGACCTTTAAGGTTGTCTTATAGCAATTCTCCTGAAAGAATCCTCTGAATAAAAATTTCCCTAAAGTTTGAATTCTTTGAATCCCCCTCTTGTGCAAAATGTGACAACAGTGCAGTCTTTGAATATAGATCTGTCATTAAAAACATTTTTTAAAAAATTTCAAAATTTATATATTTTTTTTATCTTAAAAAATATTTTACTTGGGATCAAGGAAATTAAAGGTGATTACGTCTTAAAATGAGCTATAAACATACCCAGTTTCATTGAAATTTGTCACAGTGAATTGAATGTCTTAGGCGAACTGACATGGAATGACTCTGCTTGATTTGATTTGAAATACGCCTCAAAATATTTTTAAATAGGAAATACTACTAAAAACACCCAAAATCCCACTATTTTTATTTCATAATCAGGTAAAGGACACCTTTAAGTATATCCCCCACAAAAAATAAATTTAATAAAAATGCCGCCTTTTGTTGATAATGCTATTTTAGTTAATGCATTATTTTTCATAAAAAAATCACGACTTCAAAGATTAAACATTTTTTTAGACACACTTAAAATGTTATAAGCGTAACAGTATTTTTTTTTTCATAAACTGCGTACCCTATATATTATGCATAAATTATTTGAAGATGATTTGTAGAATAGATTTTGAAATATGATCATATTTATGTCATGCTACATTTGAAAATCGAGCAGTCAAGAATGCCAACTGACGGCAGTTTTTCAAAATTTTGACAATTTTCGAATGACAATTTCGACTGAATTCGGCGATGTTTTTTTTTCGGAAAATGAGCGCGAAGCGCTCATACAACTATTGCTGATTGCCACTTTAGCGAGTCTCATTTTTTAGGTATATTTTGCTCTTTTAAGAGTTTTTTACATTGAGATTGCTACAAGACGAGAACTGCTGAATTTTGAGAATGCTATATTGCGAGAAATGCTGAATTCGGCGATGTTTTTTTTCCGTTAAATGTGCGCGAAGCGCTCATACAAGGATTACTGATTTGCCAGTTTAGCGAATTTTGTTTATTATTTACATTTTATTTTCGTTGAGCCAAACATGCGTAGAAACGGGTGCTTGGCGACATTTACTACTTGGCGGAAAAGGGGTTTTCTCGCCAAAAAAATCCAAGATGGCGGAGGGTGGGATAATAACACATCTGTTCCCTACATTTAATCAAGACACATTTTTGTAAATAAATTTTCTGAGTTTATTAAAATAGAAAAAAAAACAACAGAAGATTAAATATTTATATTAAATATATAAATATTTCTGCAATGTAGTCTTTCCTATGGCAGCTATACATTAACTATGCAGTTATAAAGTTTAAAGAAAAAAAAAAGGTTTATTTAATCTGTATTAGTGACATCATTGTCCGTATCGCACACCTTCCTTGCATGGGTAATGTGAAAGTACCATTCTTCCAAATGTATTTAATAGGTGCAACAAAAATAAATGTTTTGATACTTTTACATTAGTTGGACACAAAATATTGTTTTAATCCCCATCATTCTTATTACATATATTTAATTTAAAATACAAATAAAGATGATAATAATAATTATTATAATAAATCAAAACATTTTATTTCAATATCAAAGCAGTATTTCTAATTTGCACACACGAAAAATACAAGATGTTATTATTTGTGAGATTTACGCCTGACTAATGTACAAGTAGTACCACAATTTCTTTTTTTTCCAGCATCGGCACAGAGCTCCTGGCAACCTATCTAACATTATATGAAGCTTCAAAATTTTACTTCATGAGCAATACAATGTTTTAAAATGAAACGCTCCAAGAAAAATACAAATCAGTTTCGTATTTTTAACATAAATTTGAATAATAATCACGAAACTACTTACAAAATAAATAAATAAATGAAATTATCTGCTCCAAAAAACATCATAAATGGTGACACATAAAATTTCGTGCCATTGTATGATCAAATCACAAATTGTAAAATTTTTAGTACAAGAGTTACCGAAGAAACATATTTTAAATCTGGGACTACATTCGTCCCTTAAATATTACCATAAACTTATTTTATTAAATAGGGTAGGTTGGGGTCAAAGAATTTCGATTTCAAAGCCAAGTTTACAATGAGAGCAGTATTAAAGGAGAAGACGCCAATGCAAAGAATGAATCACAGATTCTGAGGAATGAATAATGAATCGACTTAAATTCATCCATTGGTTGGTTGTTCAATGATACATTTACACATGGATTTATAATGAAATATATTTAAATATTTAAACATATTAGCATATCAATTGATGTATCCATACATGAACCTGACAGATCCACGCATCCAACAGGACAATTTTCCGATTTTCTAGGAGTGAAGATTCCATGTGAAAATAAATTTTCTCAGGATTGGTTGGTTGGTTGTGTTTATGTCGGCCAATTATCAACACGAGGGATATGGGCCTTAAGGGTGGGAATGCCCTTCGTGGGGGTCTTTCTAAGGGAACCTAACCCGCATTGGCGCTTGGAAGTCCAAGGTTCGAAGAAAACCACGAAAACTCCGAACGATTAGGCCGACGCGCGCGATTGGGATCGAACCCAGCACCTCCCGTCTACCAGCTTCGAGAGCAGAACCTCTCGGCCACTGGTGGGGCAAATTTTCTCAGGAATGGAACCTATAAATAATTTTTCAAGTTGTGAAAAATAATATGCTCAGCAAGAAAAAATCATAACAGGCATAGAAATATATCTGGTGTGTGTGTGGGGGGGGGGGGGGAATGTCATTTTGAGCATTTCTACCTAACCCCAGCTATGGGCTGATTGGTTGTTTGCACATAAAAGTAAATTTGTTTTATAATTCAAAACTGTTTTAGCAATTAATTTTGGATGAAACAATTTTAGGTGAAATAAATGATTTTAATTCAGGTGTTGCCCTCTATTGCACTGTATTTGTTGTAAAAATGAACAAATCAATCTTTTAATATCTCTTCATTTTTGATTAAGTTTATCGATTAAATTTATTTAAAAGCATTAGAAATCTAAATAAATAATTTCAAAATAATATACGATTATAATCGAGATTATAAGTACTAACGTATATTGTAGGGAGGCATATTTAGAAATATCAGTTCAATAAAAAGAAATTTTATTGAATGACAAACCAGTGAATGATGTTTTTACTTCGATTCATTATTCATTCCCCAGAGACTACGATTCATTCTTAGCATTGGCGTCCTGTCGTAATCGTGATCGTGCTCTCACTGTTATCTTGCGTTTAATATAGAAATTTTTGGACCCCACCCTACCCTCATTAATAAAATAAGTTAATGGGAATATTTAAGTGACGAATTCATCCCAGATTTAAGATATGTTTCTTCGGCAACTTTTGTATTAAAAATTCTACAATTTGTGATTTGATCATATGATGGCACGAAATTTCATGCATTGCCATTTATTAAAATGTTTTATGTAGCAGATAATTTCATTTATTTATTTGTGAGTAGTTTTGTGATTATTATTCAGTTTTTATGTGAAAAATAGGAAATCGGTTTGAAAATTTTTTTGAAGCGTTTCATTTCAAAACATTGTATTATAAACCCACCACGAGATGAGACTTGGGAAACACCCTCTTTTAGATGAGTCTATTTTACGAAGGTGTGCAAGGCGATACTGGAGGGGGAAAATGACCCCGCTGTTTCAGTTTGACCATTCCCCACTAAGAGCTAGGGGTTGCAATGAAATAATTTTCGCGCCAATAACTTGCTCATTCCTTGACATAAACCTGTTTTCCCTCTCTCGATTAGCTGTGTTTTACTGTCTCTCTGTCATTTAGTTTATTTTGCCATTTTTAAACTGTTTTTTTTTTTCAAAAGAATTTTTTTTTAAAATATTAAACAAGTCCTCAAAAGGGAAAACAATTCATTCTAAAGAAAGAATGATTGTACATAAAGTACAGCACAAAATTAAAGAAAAGAAGTTCTGCCATTCTGAAACAGCAAGTTTAAAGTGCATTTCTTAATTTAACTTATTTCATATATATATTCTTCATTTTAAAAAATACGGTCTGGGCTACGGATTTTAGATGCATCTATTTTTTAATATTTCCCTTCGTAGATTCTTTTTTCTGTCCATAGAGCAAAAAATAAACGTAGAAAAGATCAAAACAGGCGTTTTGAACAGAATTTTCGGACGTGACAGCACAAAAAACTGCCATTCTGAAACAGCAAGTCGCTTATAATTTTACACCAGGAGCCCCCCCCCCCCCCCTCCACTCCTTTTTTAAAGTGCATTTCTTAATTTAACTTATTTCATATATATATATATATTCTTCATTTTAAAAAATGTGGTTTGGGCTACGGATTTTAGATGCATCTATTTTTTAATATTTCTCTTCGTAGATTTTTTTTTCTGTCCATAGAGCAAAAAATAAACGTAGAAAAGATCAAAACAGGCGTTTTGAACAGAATTTTCGGACATGACAGCACAGAAATAAAGAAAAAAAAAATACTGCCATTCTGAAACAGCAAGTCGCTTATAATTTTACATCAGGATCCCTGCCCCCCTCCTTTTGTCAAGTGCATTTCTTAATTTAACTTATTTCATATAGATATTCTTCATTTTTTAAAACGGACTACAGATGCATCTATTTTTTAATTTTTCCGCTCGTAGATTTTTTTTTTTTCTGTCCATCGAGCTAAAAATAAATTAAGAAAAATGTCATAGTTGGATCATTAATTTGCCTTAAAATTTTTTAGTTATTATATTATAAATTAAGCTGGTAAATTAAAAATAAAATCTTTAATTAGTATTACTTTATTTTATTTTTTAAGTTTTTCATTGACTATTGTGTTAAATTATATCTTCATTTGTTATTAAAAGTATTTAAAAATACATTGTTTTAAGATAATATAAGTTAAAAGTCCAAAATATGATATTATTACCTTTACTATTAGTACCTATACAAAAATACACAATTCAGTTGATTATTCTTAAAATAAAAGATGTGCTTAAATAAAGTAAATTAGTATTTCGCTATTGCAAAAAGTAAAGATGTAATTCATTCATTAAAAAAGAAAAAATACTATTTTTTAACAAAATTTTTAATAAATTATACTTAAACAAAAATAATTAATTCTCTGTATTATCGTAATAATTAAAAAGTAACATAGTTTATATAAATTTTTAACGCTTTTATGTAATTCCCCTTTAAAGTCAATATTATATATATAAATAGCGCCAAAACCTCGCATATTTGGGAAATATAGCAACCTTTCCTTTTTCCTCTACGGCGCGGCGTAGAGAAGACAAATCCGCGCTCCGATTTGGAAGAAATGGGTTCGTCTTAGACTACGTCACGTATGATTGACAGGTCTCTTCTCGTCGTGGGTCTATAATACCTATTGCTCATAGTGAAGGCTGAATTTGGCTGTGTGCAGTTCAATTCAAAGTAAGCATGTACTTATAATTGATCGCATACTAATGTACCTATATAATGTTTATCGGAATTTACCTAAAATATAAATTAATGTTAGATAGGTAGCCAGAAGGGCTGAGCTTTGCTGGTTGAAAAAAAAAAGTGTCTTATGTTAAAAGTGTCTTTTATGTTAGTCAGACGCAAAACTCACAAATAGCATCTTTTAATTTTAGTGTGTGCAAATTAGAAACATATCGAAATAAAATGTTTTATTTTATTATAATCATTATTATTATCATCATCTTTATTTGTATTTTAAATTAAATATGTGCAATACGAATGTTGGGGATGGTAGCATTATTTAGTGTTATTTTGTGTCTGGCTAACATAAAAGTACCAAAACATTTATTTTATTGTACTTATTAAATGTATTTTGAAGAATGGTACTTTCATATTACCCATGCTAGGAAGATACAGGATATGGACAATAATGTCACTAATACAGATTTAAATAACTTTTGTTTTTTTTTCTTTCAACTGTGTAACTGCGTAAGTTAATCTATAGTTGCCATATGAAAGATTACATTGCAGAAGTATTTATTTATTTATATCTAATATAAGGAAGTCTTCTGGGTTTTTTTCTATATGAATATACTCAGGAAATTTATTTTAAGAATGTGTCTTGATTAAATGTTGTAGTACCGTAATTTCGGGTAGATAAGCCGCGGCTTATACGTGTTTAAAAGTTAAATTTTACCTTTTGCGGCTTATCTGCCGGTGCGGCGTATACGAAGTAATAGCATTTTTTTCCAGAAAAAAAAATAAATCAGATCATGTAATATTATAGAGTGAAAATCTGAAAAAACAATATTAAAAATGCTTCATGGATTAGAAATAACAATAAAAATATATCGGGAAGTTCTTTTTTATTTCATTAAAAAAGAAAAAAAAAAATCTATGCATGGTTTCTTTCAGCATAACGAAACATATTACTTACTCAAAGATAATGATCATCCTGATAACGTTCAATTTCCCATTCCACCGCAGAGTTGAATAAACAAACTGCAGATGGCTCTCTTCCTTTTTATAAACTAGGGGTTTTGGGGAGTGCTGTAATTTTCTAATAATTTATTATATTTTAGTAAAATTTTGTTACACAGCTTAATTTACTGTTATTGCAACTTGCTGAAAATTTGAACAAAATCAGACAATTAATAATGGAGTTTTTTTTTTTAATAGCTAAGAAAAAACGGGTTTTGCTTTTCGTTTTTTTTCTCTTTTAAATTATTTTTTCTGTTTGCTTGCAGCTCAATAATTTCTTTTTACTGCACTTACGCAAAGTGAAGTTGCTGACACATTTAAGGAATCCTTTTTATGCTCAGTTTTGCATAATCGAGGCATTTTAATGGAAAAGAAAGTAGATTCTCTTGTTTTTTTTAAGTGTGCGCATTTGCGAATTTTTTTTTTTTTTTTTTTTTTTTTGTTAGTTTTTCCCAATAACGAATGTATGTAGTTAATTTTTGTTTATTTTAAAACTTTCTTAGAACATTTCATTTTAAATATTTACAGAATATATCAAATCAAGTATCCATTAATTTCTGTTAATAGACATTAATGTTTACAGTTAGTAGTGAAGATATTTAAAAAAAAAATTCTCTTTATACGTCTCTCCCAACTTTTGCCAATAGTTCGTGTTGTCAAAATGATTATTTATCATTAGTTATTTTCGGAATTTTACGTTGTGTTATTTAATTGATGGATTCGAATAAAAAATAGTTTTATTTGTAATTCTAGTATTATGTTTTATATTAAGAATTCCATCAAATATATTTCTACTTGCCGATCCAAGACTGAAATGTGCGATGCAATTGGATAAATTCACAAACCAAAAGTTATTTATTTATTTATTTATTTTCATTATTTGAATTAAATTTAAAATTCTAATTTTTAAGATGGTTTTAAAAAATGCACGAAAATCTTCAATATGGCGTCTATAGTAGTACGTACACCACTTTCAATAAGTGCGGCTTATACGCCGGTGCGGCGTATACGATGGAATTTCAATTTTTTATCACAATTTTCGGATGTAGCGGCGTATACGCCAGGGCGGCTTATCTACCCGAAATTACGGTAATTGATTCCATCTATTAAGTAAAATGTCTTGTTGCAGAAATGGTTATCTAACTTGAATAAAAGTGGAAATTTAGAATCTTTGTACAGTTTGAATATGGATATTTTATATAACTGTAGACTCCCTGAAATCTGTGAATGCCTAAAATCTGCTCAATTTTTCTGGTGTGAAGAGTGAAACTAGCAGTTTAGTTGTGTGAACAAAATTCAAGATGGTATACTCAAATCAGCAGTGATCGCAATGTTTTTCTTTTACTACTAATTTTTTTGTTAATCATGTTCTTTTGGCTATTACATCAGATTAATTCCTTTTCAAAATTATGTTTCTTTTCATTTTGATGTAAATTAGTGTATCTTCTTCAAAAATTCACCCTATTGTAGGTCCTGCACAATATTCTCAAATATAAACTGTAACTGAATTGTTTTTTTTTTTCTTGTATTTGTTTCCTCATGTTTCATTTTTTGTTTTTAATTTATCAATATTACATACACATTTTAATATTAATTCTGGTTAATATATACAAACTCAACCTTTTTTATGAAGAAAATAATTAATTTATTTCCGAAAAATCAAGACGCTGCTAATATCAATGGTGATCATGATCTTTTTCCCCCAAGACAAATCAATCGATCAGGTTCTTTTGTTTATTAAATCAGGATAAATATGACATGAAATTTCCTTATTTTATGTGTATAATGGTATTTAATGCGTTTTATGGTGTAAATTGTATTTTGATCTAAGATAACAATACAGCACAATAGTAGCTTTTGCACTGTAGCTGCATTTCTAACTGTTGAAGTCGTATTGTTTATGCTTAGTTTTTTGCAATTGTTTCAGTTTTAATTTGTAAAGATTTTTATTTTTTCCTGATTTTATATGTAATTCTGACTAAAATGGATGATTCCAATATTTCTATTGAAAAAAGACAGGAAAAGAAAACACGTTAGTTTGACAATAATCCAAAAAGTAGAGATAATAAAAAAACTTGATTCTGCTTTGGAAGTTATATTTTTATTATTTTATGTAATTATTTTAATTTATTGTAAGCATTCATTATAATTTCAATGTTTAACTGCATTCAAATTACTTTTAAAAAAATGTAAACAAAACAGTAACCAGAAATCCGCAAGATTCTAAAATCTGCACTATTCCTGGTTTCAAGATGCGGGGATTTGAGGGAGTCTACTGTATTTTTATGGATATACTGTATATTGTTATAGCCAGGGCTGCGGAGTCAGGGGGAAAAATGGATGACTCCGACTCCAACTCTGGGAATTTTAACAGATCCAACCCCGACTCTTTCGCTCAAAAATGGGCCCGACTCCAACTTTGCAGCCCTGGTTATAGCACATAACATTCTGTCTCACAGTGACGTCTGAAATCTTTGGAAAAACTTGCATTATTTTTGGCATTTCAGATTTTTCCTCAGTGAAATAAGGGTTGTTTAAAAAAAAGTGGTATTTTGTGTTATTGAATTACAAAAAAAAAAAAAAGAAAGAAAAGTTCCTTTGTTCTTACAAAAGTGTACAGCATATAAAATTCAAAATAGTGGTATGCCTCACTTGACATCGCCAAAGATTCTATCTATAGCATTTGTTGAAAGAAATATAAAAAGAAATACCTCTGCTTCTCTGAAAAGCAAGTTTGGGAGTGAAGATTGCTGTAATTAACCAGGGTTGCCAGAAAAGACATTTACGGTTAAATATTGGTGACTAAATAAATTTTCCCATTGAAATACAAAATAATAATCCTTTGAATGGGTCCTGAGGTCTAAGAAAGCATTAATCTATGCACAGAAATGTACAGCATTGGGATTTCAAAGTAATGCTATTCTTCCTGTGATATTGGTGTAAGTTCTAGTGATTTTGTTTAATGCATGTACAAAGAGAAATTTCTCTGCTTCTCTGAAAAGTGAGCATTAGGAGAAAATATTGCTGTATTTACTAGGTTTATCTAGTGTCGATAGAAATGGCATCTATTGCGGGGTTTTTTACGACTTTTTAACACTTTCCAACAAAGTTGAAAAGTGTTTATGAATTCTGTCTGTCTGTCCATCAGTGCTCTAACTTGTGTAAATAGAGTCTGATTTCCATGAAATTTATAAATGGTATCACTATGGCATGTTCGGTATGGAAAATGAAGTGTATAGCATGGATGATTCATTTACAGTAACTTCAAACAATTCCGTTACATGGCGGTCTATGGAGAAAAATCATTTGTGGTGCATTTTAATAATATTACACTATTTTAAACAGATGGAAATTTATAGATGATTACTGAGATGTGTTACACGGTGCTTACAGTAGAGTAGAGTAGTACATAGAATTTATCATCCATTGACAGGCATGCACAAAATAATTTTAATTTGGCTACAGAAGAAATTGTACTATTGACACCTGTGAGTGAACAGTAACTGTTGGAAGTGCGTTTTGAGTTGTGGTACACATTTTAAAATTAAACTCTTTTTTTTTTTTTTAAATATTACTTGGTGTTTATAAATTTTATAGATCTCAAGTACATTTCTGTTTATTCACTGAAATGGCTGCATGGAAATTTTCAACTGTGCTATTCGTTTAACTCAACTAACTAACCTTTAGTATACATGCAAATCCATAGTTCCTAAACAGAACGAAAAAAATACTTTTTTTTTTATTATTGATTGGGAACAGCTGCTGTATATTCCCTCCGCCACCATCTTGGATTTTTTTCTTGGCTTGAAAATCCCTTTCCGCCAAGTAGTAAATGTCGCCAAGCAGCGATTTATGCGCATGTTAGGCTTAACATGGTTACCAGGACCAGCATTGTCTTATCGATAAACAACGTGGCACAGATGTAATATACGCCACATACTGGCACGATTTTTTTTCTTACGCCAATGTCATAGACACAATGGGTACTTAACTGGCACCAAAGTGTCATTATTTTACTTGATATGGTAACCCGGATATTGCTGTATATGCTGTTGATGTTTTTGCCAAATTTGCATCGGAAAAAAATCGCGCCAATATATGACATCTGTGCCAACAAGGCCAATAAAAAGTCGCTAAGAAATCTAAGGTGGTGGCTGAAGGAATATACAGCATCTTAGCGATTGATTGTAATAGCAGAAGTTTTCAAATTGTTTATTTAGACGTCATACTTCATCTTAATAAAATGTGAAGTTTTTTTACAGTATTCTGAATGTGTTGGAAAGTGTTACATAATCTATGCTGGGTGCATGATTTTTTCTTCTTGTTTATTCTTTTATTTGCAGACCACAAACACCTTATTTAGAATTTTATTTTATTGTTATATTGGATAGATTTGTGAGAATATGCATTACTCTTTTTCATAACGCAGTGATAAAATCTTGAAATATTAATTTCTTTCAGCCACATTCTGAAAATATTTTTATAAAGGGACATTTTACCAGCAAAGCCTATTGAATCACCCACTTCCTGATGAGGTCTTTTTTAACATCACCAAATTATTCCTCCTCTTCACAGAAAAAAAGTAAGTTGCCATTCTAAATTTTGCAATAATTGACTGATACGAATAATTGCTACTTTTATACTTTCATGTCAATCATTTTCTGTAAAAACTGTCTGTCGCCAACAGTGTATCTTAGCAGTAATAACACTGGACAACAATGCTTCTGCGACAGAATTAAAAATTAGTTGATTCTACGATGGAAAGTCAGTAAGTAGGTCACAAACTGATATGAGAGGTCGGAAATTAGTAGTAAATTGTTTCTAAATATGCCAATAGGTGGCAGCATAATCCAACTATAAGATGTTAATTTTGAATTTATGATACAGCTGTTGTACAAGATGAGCTGGGTTGTTCAAAAGTTGTTGACAATGAGTGAAGTGGTCGTCCAGTTCAGATTGCGACAGAAGAATCAGTGCGGAAGGTTGAGGAAATGGATAGAGCTGACAGCATAGCAACCATTTCCTCAACCTTCCGCACTGATTCTTCCGTCGCAATCTCAACTGGACGACCACTTCACTCTTTGTCAACAACTTTTGAATGACCTTGCTCATCTTGTACAACTGCTGTCTCATAAATTCAAAATTAACATCTTATAGTTGGTTTATGCTGCCACCTATTTGCATATTTGGAAACAATTTACTACTATTTTTTGACCTCTCATAAGTCAGTTTGTGACCTACTTACTGACTTTCCCTCGTAGATCAGTTTCTTGCGCTGATTCCGAAATCTAATCATTTTAGATTTTCTCTAGCATGTTTAATTAAAGAGGTTATACAGTAGACTCCCTCAAATCCATAAAATTACCTTTATCATTGCAGATTTGAAGGAGTGTGCTTTATAAATATGCACAGCTTGGGACCAGAGGTTGTGCAGATTTTAGATTTTTGCAGATTTCTGGTCATTGCTTTATTTACATGTTTTAAACAGTCATTTGAATGTAATAATGCAACCAAAATTATAATGAATACTTGCAATATAATAAAATATTAAAATAATTAAGTAAAACAACTAAAATGATAAAAAAGTAAGATAATTTAAAAATTATTAAATTATTAAAAGTAAAGGTCAAGTAAATAATTAATAATGCATAATAAAGATGACATACATTTCCCTTGAATTATTCAATGAAACTTTCCTTATAAAGGTATATTAATTCTCGTAAAAATCATAAATTAAGGAAGTTTTATTTCCGGTTTAGCCAATCTTAATAACCAAAAATGCTTGATTAATACACAAATATATTTGGTAAAAAGATTATGATTACCAGTGATATCAGCAATATTTTTTATTCGTAAATAAATATTTATACTTCCTTTATGAAAAACCACGAGTTCAGTCATATTATCAAGAATTACATGTTAAATATATACTGAATGATATCAAACTAAAAAATTTTGTAATTTTGCCTCTACATCTGAACTGAAAGTTTCATTGTTTACATGTGTGATGATGTCTGCATTTTAGGCATTTTCAGATTTTAGGGCTGTGGATTTGAGAGAGTCTACTGTAATTGAATATTAATTCATAAGTGGAATCACATGTTAAAAATAAATTAGCGTTATTTTATAATCTGCTGACAGAATATAATTTTATTGTTTATTAATAGTACAAATTATCTTATTTGAATATAGTCTAATACATTTATATATTAATGAATGTAAACTGTACAAAATATATTTGTTACTTAAAAAAAGGGAAGAGATAAATTTTAATGCTAAAAAACTCCTAATTTCATTGAAATCATTGCAGTCAGCTGTTCTATTAATAGCATATCAGATCTGAAGGGCTTAAAAACGAAATTCTGATACTTTAAAACACTTGATGATGCTAATATTTTAAAATCGTTAATTTGAATTTTAACACTTTACACATGCCTACTGGTTTTTCCTATGTTGTGCCACACTCTGGGACATTCACAACAATTATGGATAGTGATAGATTTTCACATTGCACTCGCATGAGAGATAACTTTTTACTGGCTGACTTTTTAAGTTTATGGCTTGGCGACATCATTTACAATGAATTTACTTTTCAAATTTAGTGAAAACTGTTTTGGCCAGCAATCGAACCCAAGACCTTTGATTTAAATTGTCAACTCTCCGCTTATTGAGCTATCTAGTCCAACGCAATTCACGGAGTTAATTTTATTGGAAGTGGCATCTGGTCTGCAATGCATACAGATCAACATCCTGTTACGGAACTCAGTTAAATATTTAGATTTCTTGTTATTTTTAACTCTATCATACTGATTGGTAAAGATATACAAACTGATATTTTTCAATTCTATGAAAAAGTGTCAACCCAAGACCTTTGGTGTAAATAGTCAATACTGTGCCTGTTGCACTATATAGGCCGACAACCAGTCAACATAGTTCATTTAGAAAACTTTATTGACAATAGCATCTGGCGGAACAATCAGTATGAGTGATTAAAAAATATAAAAGTGTATTTACAATTCATTCGTTTTATGGAGCTTCTTTACATGCAATATATTCTGTTGTGCTGTCTACATGGCAGACCAGATGCTATTGCTAAATATGTTGTCTAAGTGAATTGCATCAGCTGGTTTTCACTCCAGGTAGCTCAACATGCAGGACATTGGCAATTTGTACTTGATGTTTATTGAGGTTAATAATGCTAATTTAAAAATAATTTTGCAACCAGTTTGACATGTGGGGCAATTCACAGAATTACAGGCTGTTGCACATTTTGAAAGTAAAAAAAAAAAAAAAAAAATCACTCCTACTGTGCTTTTAAACTAACCTGGGATTATAAAATTCATGAAGGATCATGTCATGGCTTACAGTGTCCAGTCCTGCTTTATTGAATCTGGGCCCTGAGGTGCTATACAGCATATGTCCCAGTCAGTTGGTCAAACTAACATGGAAATTTTGGTGTTTAGTTTCCAAGACAGCTTGGTACTCATTTTATCGACCCCGGAGTGATGAAATGTTTGAGTGAAACTTACCTAACCAGTTAGTTGAACTCTCAACTTTTATGTAGTGTGGCAGTCAGATGTTCTGACCACTATGCCACCGGGCTTCCCTGTGGTACTTCAGAAGAAAAGGAAAAGATGTATTCCTAAAAAGGTTCCTATTTGTTTTTATAATACTATCAGCATTCAGCAAAAGATCTAATGAGTTATTTTAATCTTATTAATTCTTTATTTTCATTGGTGTAATTGATGTTTTTCACAGTGAGTGCGGAGAAGGGTGGGGGGGGGGGGGGGAGAGGACATTCTGTATTCCCACACATTAAATTTAGACATTTTTGTTATATTTAGTAATACTCAAAAGAAATTCGTCATTATAATGGAAGATCTCAAAAGCAAAACTGTCGATAGTAAATATTACATATGGATAAAAAATATGTATATTGATATTCAGAAAATGTAAATTTACATAGATAATTCTTTTAGATAAAATTATCAGAAACATGTGGGAACATTTTAATTTAATACAACTTTTGACAATTGAAGGTAAAAAGTTACTTAGTTTATTTTAGCCACTGTTTACACTTTTGATTGTTCGTTTTGCAATGAATTGGTTTCTTTTTCTCCATTATGTTAAATGAAAAATATCTTAATCTTTGAAAAGATAACAAATATAGAAAAGTGATTTTTAAAGGAAAAGAAAAATTCTTCAAGTGATTGGTGTGAATGTTATTATACTCATGTATTTATTCCATACCAGTTGGTATAATTTAGGTAGAGTGGTTTTGACACAATGGAGTGTTTATTTGAGTAACTTTTTAATTCTGACCAAATTCATTTTTAATCCCATTGTTGATTATATCGTTCATTCAAGCATGTAATTGCCAAACACATATTATTAATGATATTAAAACATATCAGTACAACTGTTTAACTTAAGAACAAAATCAAATTGCAATACACAATTTTTCAAAAACTATAGCCTACAAAATAAAAAACGAGAAAAATGAATAAAGTAAGCTTACAACTTTTGTATTATGCCTGTATTTATCCTGATGATATTTTACAAGACCACCACTAAAATCAGCGTATTCTGACAAAAAAGATTTATCAAAATTAGTACATCAGTTCAAAAAGTATGCCTAAACACACATTGATATAAATATAGATAAATAAATATCTATGTAACAAACAACTTATATAAATTTTCCTTTTTGGAAGTGTACTAAAAAATTAATTTTGCCATAGTAAATTGTTATTTCTATTTTATTTTTCTAAATATGTCATTTAACAACTAGCTTTTAATTATTTAAGCCTCAGATTCTTATGTTTGCAATTGTAATAACTATCAACG
Source organism: Maratus speciosus (assembly GCA_963932465.1). Classification (NCBI taxonomy): domain Eukaryota; kingdom Metazoa; phylum Arthropoda; class Arachnida; order Araneae; family Salticidae; genus Maratus; species Maratus speciosus. The sequence continues at coordinate 38,657,098 of OZ010794.1, forward strand.
CGCTTAAATGTAGATTCTGATAAAATTTTGAATATTTACTGTTATAATGTAGACAATGGAACTACAAAGGTAAGAATCCCAGATTTAAAGTAATCATATTAAAAATTTAAAAACATATTTTTGCAGATCATGAAATATTCAGATAATGAAACAAAATTTAAATATATTATAGAATTGTGGCATATATTTATTTGTTTTTTTATAAAAAATAATTTATTCATATAAATAATTTTAAATAGCAGCAAAATTTCTGGCATATAGAAATACTAGTTGCCTACTTTTATTTTCCTTTTCATTAAATATTTAAACATGTAAAATTCCTTAGTTAAAACTGTACTTAAATATGGAAATTTATTTATATATATTCATAAATTTCAATAATTACTATACATATTTTTTCATTGTTCGAAATGACAGAGTGTGATCAAGATTGAAATTCAAACAAAAAATTTAGAAATCAAGCATGCTGCCAATGATAAAATGAGGTACTTACCAAAAGAATTAATTTATCTGATTATAAGCTATAACGTAAACTTTCAGACATATTTTCTCAGGACTTCCTGAACTCAGGAAATCCTGCTGAACTCAAAAAGGCAATTCTTTCAATCTTAGGTATTGTATTTTCAGAGATATCATTGAAAATGTAGTGCAAACTTATGTCCCCCCCCCTCTATTTCCGAATCTACTGAAACTAAAATTATGAAGAAATTAAAAGTAAGTAGATGTTAATTTAAACCTTGCTGGAAAACTATTAGGTCACATAGTTTTTGAGAAAGGTGCATTTTTCCGTTACACACAAATTTCGATTTGTGGGCAATCAGCAAAGGTGTTGAGGAGTGCTTGAGGTACCTATCGTAGCAGAAGTGTAAAAGCATTGTTGATAATGATTTAAAAAAAAATCGTCTGTAATAAGCCATGATATTAATTCTTAAATGCACGGGAGGTTTGGACTTGCATAATGACAGGGGCAGCGTACTGTGTGTACTATTGGCGCTCAAAGCCTAGATAACAACTTTTAATGATATGTGTAATGCAATGCCTAGTAGCAGTATAAAATCAATAAACGTCAAATTGTTAAAAACAGACTTAATTTAATTAGAGTTAATCACATACATACTTATGGGATTCCAGAGTAGTTTGTATTGAGTGCATCTCTCAATACGCATACCATGTCTTTAAAAGTTAATAAAAACCTATCTGGAAAAATGAGGCACGGTCAACGGCGGAGTTGCAAATTAGTGATCTCCTTTCGGAGCGCGCTTAGAACAATGTCAAATTTAAATTTTGAACAAGGGTTTTGTTTTAGATACACTGTAAAAAGAAAAGATTATTACTTTGCTGAATTTAGTTTTATGAAATGCCAAATGAATTTTAAATATGCATTACTTTTATTGTCACTACCGAATTAAGTTCATCATAAACATATTAGGATAAAATTAAAAAAAAAGAGTTATATAGAATAGCAATATTTGATATTATTTAGGCTTCATATCTATTTGAATTTTATGGTATACCTATTCATATTTTTGTAGTATATACAGCTATACCCAATCCCATGCTGTATAGTTTCTTTCAAAGTCATATTATTCTTTTAGTAACAATATTTTTAATAATACAGTTACTAATTCATATATTTATTCTACAGAACCCTCTGAACACGAGTATTACTCGCACTTGACCATTTATTATATATTCAATTTAACTTGAGATAAGTGTAAAATTTTATTCTTTTCAGTTAATTTTATTTTTAAAACCTTAATTAAAAAAAAACTCTAATATGTTTCTTTTTTTTATTAATAATATTTCTTCATTGCATGTCTTAATTTTGTACTATCATTAAACTTTGAAATGAATTGTGCTTAAAAGGATTTTTTTCCCCAATCAAGACTTTCGGGGTGTATTATATTTAATATTATTGAACTGTTTGAATTTTCTACACATGTAATTTATTTAGTTTAAAATGTCAGTTCAGAAAGATTTTACATTTTTTAATATGCTTGTTTTTTACTATGAAAATCTGTACAGAAAAAAAGTCTGAATTATTAATAAAAATAGGAATATATTTTCATTAATAATTCTTTGTAAATAATTGGATTTGATTATTTATATAATAAGAATGGTTATTAAGTGAAAAATTGTCTCATTTTAAAAAGATAATTGTAATTTATTATTTCATGTTATTAAGCACTGCATGCAAAGAATCGCGTAAAAGGAATGTGCCATAATAATTATATATTAAAATAGTAGTAGAATTCTGAATATTAAAAAGTATAGATTATGGTATACATGATGTCCCAGAGTTTTGCATCACACCAAGCTTTGAATAGCTTTCTTTCTATGTACTCCAACGGGGCGTAATTTTTTTCCGGAAACATGAAGTAGACCTTAACCTATTTTTTTTCTCTCAAAGCCTATTGGGCTGATTTTTTTTTTTTTTTTTTTGTAAAAGTAATTGTGATATTGTACATTTGTTAACAGAATCTTTAACAAATGACTGTCATTTATTAAATTACGGAGAAATATCTTTTAAAAAATATATTTTTTTTAAAGTATAGAACTTCAAAATTCATGAATTTTTAACGTTTTCTTTTTAGTTTACTGCATTACATTTTTTAAGTGAGTACTTTTACGCAATTGTCAAAGTTTATAAGTAATTATCATTTTTGCTATTCTGTATTTCATGCCTTTTGTGTAGATAGTTTTAATTATGCTATAAAATTTTTCACAAATGTGTGAAAAAGTCTTAAGAGTGCTAGTCACTCAGCTTCTAAATTCCCCTCAGTAATGTTAAGTCTAAGGGTGTTTGATGCATTCTTATATTTAAAATATCGCGCCAAGGAATTAATGTTTTAAACTTTTCTTTTCAGTGTTCTCTTCTTAAAGAATGTCACTTTTTTCCTGTCAAAATATTTCTAAAATCTATGCTTAATGTTATGTTTTTAAAACTGACGAACTGAGAGTAAAATGTTAACACTTCATATAAAATTAAGCATAGATTTTAGAAGTATTTTGACAACTAAGGAAAAAAGAGACATCCTTTAAGAAGCGAACACTGAAAAAAGAATTTAAAAATATTAATTTCCTGAGTGGATATTTTAAATATACGAACACATCAAATGCCCATAGACTTAACATTGCCGAGGGGAATTCGGAAGTTAAGTGACTAGCAGCCTTAAAGTTGAATAGTGGCTCTTTTACGTTTAAGTCTTCCATTTTATCCATATTTATGAATCGGTTACCGCAAAACAGTAAAAGAAAATTCTAAAATTCAAGTTCAAATCAAAATCCATCTTCATGCAGAATAAAAAAGGTAGTTCTTACCATCCATTTCCAGGTTTGTGCCTCCTAAAGATGATTATATTGCTATGTGTAGTTTTTGATCGTATAAAACTTTTTTGACTGATTTCAACATTGAATAGCTCTTAAAATAATATCTTTATTTAAAATCTGTCTCCTTCAGTGGGTTTATCTTACATTTAGCCATCATTTTTCATGTTTTTGTATGTAATAGTTTTTTATGAGTCGGAATAAATTCAATAACTGTGGCGACAGTAGCAGCAGTATTTACTTGCTTTTTTGTAACATAACGATAAAGAGATTCAATTTCAATTGAATAAAGCTTGAAATTTTCTTTTTTTCAGTTTTAAATATTTTTATAACTTTATAATACCAAAAAAGAACCCAGAATTCCTTATGTGTTTTGTTCCGTTTAATAATCGGTATTCATTGAAGATTTTAGTTTTCTACTGTGATAAAAATTTAAAAGATTTATTATTTATCCAATTAGTATTGTACTCTTTAGAATGCTATTTTTAATAATCTCAATTTTTTCATGCGTAATTTATTTAGATTTAATTTGCAGTTAAAAAAAAATAACATTTTGTAATATACATTTTATTTTGAAAATCAATTATTTTATTAAGAATCTCTAAATTAAAACAGATTGTCTGGATTAATTATGAAAATAGAAATAGATTACAAGTGTAAATTTCATTAATAAGTATTTTAAAACAATTTGTTTTGCTTGTTTATAAGGAAAATGATATAAAGTGTAAATTAATGCCTTCTTGTAAACATGTATTATAATTCTTTATATCTTGTTATTAGGTACCATGTATAAAGTTTCTTATAAAAAAAAACCTGCTGTCGCAATTGTATATGAAAATTGGATAGTAAGTACAGAACTACATTATAAAAACAAAAAATATTTTGTTGTTCATGGAGTGAGATGATTTATTTTTTGACTGAGTAAATGGATTCTAATCGTAGTTTTTGACAGAAAAGTTGTATGTACATCTAATGCTTTGGAATTTCACGTAACACATGGAATTTCAGTGCACCTTGTTGATGGACTGAAAGTGAAGTTTTGGAAGTTCTTTTGAGTTTTTTATCCTATGATGACAAGAAAATTTCATAAATGATCTCTGTTGTTGTATGTTGTATGGGAAATAACAATTCACAAAGTAATCAATTTTGTCTACCATAGTTTATAGTTCTTTATTTTTGGTATATAGTGCAGGAGGCAGCAATATTTTTTATTTAAGGACTTCGTACAATATCATCTTGAAATATGTTGTAGTGTTAGAAATTCTTGAAATATATATATATATATATGTAATGATAAAAATTTTCGCCTCTTTTTCTTAGTAAAACTATTCCAAATTCTTAATATTTCTCCTTTTTTACCTATCTTTATTAATATCTTACTATCTTTTGTCTTTTATTTCATGCATTTAAAGTTGCGTATTTTTTTATTATTCTAAAAAAACCTTAATCCATTCACCTAATCTTATAAAACCCATTAAATTACTTTTTCATTTTATTCTAAAACTAAATTCTCTTTCTTTCGAATGTTTTAATATCATTTATTCTTTCAAGTTCTATACCCACAATTCCATGCGTCCGCCAGCGCTATTTGCACTTTAATTCTGACGCCGTATAAAGAGTTCTTTATCGACGTCATCTTTCCCATCGAATCGTAATCTGTTTTATGTCCCATCCTCCCCTCCTCTATTTTAGCATTGGTCTGTTACCTTTCTGTAACCGTCCACGCGCTGTTGTTCGGAGTACAAATATCGTTACATCGGCGATGGAGAGAAGATTTTTACGTTTTTCTGGTTGTCTAGTTAAGCTGCGTCGCTTAGAGTGAACGTTCTAATGTGTAGACTCTATTCTTATAACATCTAACGTTTTATGAAGTGATGATCGATTTTTGAGAGTGGATGGAATAACTACTGGAAGTATTTTACTATGTTTTTGTCAATAAAAACAGTTTAAAAAGTGACGATGACTCTCTATATTCATTACGTAAGGGAAATTATCAATGTTTTTCGAGCCTGTTTTTTCTCGCCACCCTGACTGCAATCCGGTATTTTCAATATAACGGATGGATGGTTTTGATTGCCCTACTACATTTTATGTCAAGGTGTACTGGTGTCGCGTAAATATCTGAAAGTCGGTAGCAAAATGCTATATATATATATATATATATATATATATATATATTATAGCAGTTACAAATCAAAACTCTTAATTTTTTTACACATTTACAAAGTCAATTTTAAGCTTACATATGAAATTGCTCAGGTACGCATGCTGAAAATATTAGAAATTGAATTGCATTTTTCATTTGTATTAAGCAAAAAGATCTTTCAAAAACGGTGTGAACGTTGACATTTTGAAAATTGTCATCATGAGGCAACAATAGCTTATAATCAAAAACAACAAATGCTACTCATTTCTAAACTATTAAAAGGCATGCTTTGTTTGGACTCGCGAAGCATTATTTAATAAGATAAATATTTGAAAGTAACAATATTTTTGCATATTTACTAAGCAAAAACTTTATTTTATGTTTTGGCGCATTTTTTTTTCTTATGTAAATTCAGCCAAATAACTAAGAATTTCCTCGGAATTTTTTATTTATGATATAACGAATTTAACAATTGATTTTATTTATTTACAATTGTTTTGTTGCCACTTCACAAAAAAACCATAATATAATTCTTTTAAAATGCGTAAGTATTGTCTGCGTAAAGGATTTCACATAATAAGAATAAATTGTGTATTTGAATTCTTAGCACTGAAAAATACTTTTATAATTGAATATAAATAATTAAAGTTTCACAAATTTTAATTCATTGAGAATATGCTATAATATTCATAAAAAAAGTATTGTGAAAATTTCCTAAAAGTACTCGTGAAACTGTTTAATTAATCACGATTCTATCTATAATATTTCATGGTTTAATTTTGCTTCTGAAAATATACGTGTTTCATTTTTTATTTGAAAAAATGCACCCGTAATGGAAAAACATGTAAAAATAAATTAATTAAAATAGTACATTTTTTAAGGTTATTCTGTAAATATATATATATATATATATATATATATATATATTGTGCAAATCTACAGATAATAATTTATTGTTATGATATAAATAATTGAAGTTTCACAAATTTTAATTCATTGAGAATATGCTATAATATTCATAAAAAAGGGTATTTTAAAAATTTCCTAAAAGTACTCGTGAAACTGTTTAATTAATCATGTTTCTATCTCTAATTATTTCATGTTTTAATTTTTCTTCTGAAAATATACGTGTTTCATTTTTTATTTACAAAAATGCATCCGTAATGGAAAAACATGTAAAAATAAATTAATTAAAATAGTACATTTTTTAAGGTTATTCTGTAAAATATATATATATATATATATATTGTGCAAATCTACAGATAATAATTTATTGTTATGTTTAATTTCAAGTCAAAATACTGAATAGATTTTTGTAAAGTGTACGACAAAATGTAATTTGTGTAGCCTAGTACAGGATTCGCTTCACTCATCCTAATAATTTCAATAGTCATGCATATTAGTTTCTTATTTCACATTAAAGAAAATATACATGAATGCATCAGAAAGTTTCGCATAGAAAAACACTTTTTTTTTTAAATGTGTCTTAAATGTAAGAATTTAATTTTAAATAATTAAGAATTTTAAAAATATCATAGAAACTCGACAGAGTTTCTCGCCAAGCAAAAGAAACAACAGTGCAATGAACCGTAAATGAAAGGAATTTCCGCCAATTAATGCCAAACGATTTTGTAAAATTTTTTTAGTACTCTGTCTAGTTTATATTTTCCGGACTGACCAAAACGGGATTTTGACACATCTATAGCTCGAGAACTATTTATGATAGAAACAAAATTCTTGTTCCTATGGAATGGGGCGTGCCACGTGACTCAGAAAACGAAAGTAAAGTTGAATCCGGCGAATAGGTTTTTAGTAAATGCGATTTTAAAAGTGCTGTTTTTTGCACTTTTTAAATTCTTGTTCCGACCAAATCTGTTGACAGGGCTACAACAATGTGTAATTATTGGATTTTTACGCGCTTTACGGCATTTGAACTGTTTTTATGAGTAGTTCAAACCTTTGAAAGTTTCGTGTAAAAATATTAATTAGTTTTTGATTTATATCAGTTTAAAGTAATTTACTCCTATATTTCAGCGTGGCGTACGTAATAATATCACTACTTATATTTCCATGTGAGCTCAGCGTGGCGTACGTAATATGTAAGGTCATTGTGGCTAAATGAGACGCGATTCCCCATAGTTTTGTCGCATTTAGGGTATACAGTGAAACCTCTCTGTGCGACCACCTCCCTGAACGACCATTTTTTCATGGAACGGATTATATATCCATAGGCTCAATACTAATTTTACCTCCATTCAGAGACCATCCAAGTAGAACCCCCTCCACGTACGACCCATTTCTTTGAAGAAAATAAAACAAATTCCACTTTTTCCTGGCGGTTTGAAGAAGGTTTTATTAGAAAAATAATTCCGGAGAGCGCATTATTCATCAAATTTCTAAACTAAGTTTAGAATTTTTTTTTTTTTTTGTTACAATAACATTTAAGTGTTTAAACACCTTTGTGCCTTTTTCGGCAATGAATTTAACTCTGATGACAAATTAAGAATGACGGTCCATAAACTCCCCTGCCCTATTCTGTCAGGAAACTCTCAAAGAAATAGATAAATTAATAAAATTGTCATTATTTGTTCCTGTCCAAAAAAAAAAAAACATTTATTTACGGAACTTTGAAAGGACTTGGTAATAAAAGTTATAAAAGATAAAACGGTAAAATCAAAGCAAATGTATTCATTTTTTAAACTCTGCAGTAGTTAATTTATCTAATTAACATTTGTTCTTATACTTAAATTTGCATATTTTTCCCTAATGCAGGGCTCCCAAATGGTCCGCCAACTGAATACCAATATTTTTTTAGAAAAATTTTCTTTTTAGATTTTTCTTACAAACCGCCCCGAAATCACATTTGAAAATTAATTCTAGCTCAAACCTACCCTAAAATTTTCTGTTAAAATTTATTGATATTCAATTGGCGGACCCTTTGGGGCCCCTGCTACTGTGAAAAATAAATTTTAGTAACATTAGTTGTTACCTTTTTTCAACAGTTAAAATCTATATTTAAACATGACCTCCATTAAGAGAACGTGGTCTCTTTAGGGAGGTTTTACTGTATTTGGGATTTTATTACATAAACATACATTTTATTAGGCAGCAAATTACTGAATACTGTAGCTATAGTTCAAAACTAACTTGTTTTGTATAAATTTAATAATTATCTGTAGTCACCACAATATACGATTGTCGGTCGCATTTAGGTTATTTTTGTCGCATTTACGGCAGTTAAAACTTGAATAAGATGTCCATAGTCCTAAATGTAATAATGCATTTTACACATGAGAATTCATCTGAAAAAGTTCATTTAACCCTTAACTGCTGTTGCAGAAAATTGCCACATAACAATTCAGAAAGGTTTGCGAAACCATTCGATTGAAAGATGAATAAAAGTCGCAATTAATCATAAAATACTGTTTTTGCACTAAACTGTTTGTATGGTAATATTTCTAATAAAATCTTGCTTTTTCAAACATTTCAAACAATTGTACTTGGACTGCAAATGAAGCAAAATTTTACTGTATTGATAATTAAACTGGAAATTAGAAGTTAAACTGAGAAAAATAAAAAAAGCAGCACTAACAGCAGACGGGGGTTAATTGCAATTATTTTTTGGAATTACTTAACCATTAACTGCTGTGACAGGAATTGTCGCATAACTACTGCGTGTGTTCTCCGAGATCGTTTAAGTAATGAATGAATGAAAGGCTCTATTAACTCACAAGTTCTGTTTCCAGGACTATTATAATTAAACTTCAAACATTCAGAATGTCTAGCAATAGTTCTAGAGCTCAGAATGAAAGAAAATTTCACCGGTATTCATAGCTTAACTGGAAATTACAAGCTTAACTGTGAAAATTGAAAAATATAGTGGTCTGCGAGATCGCTAACAGCAGTTAAGAGTTAATAAAGAGTTGATATACATAAAATTGAAAGATAAGTAACTTATTATTGAACTACTAAATAAATTTTATTTAATACTAATTTAAATCAAAAAACATTAACTGAGATGCATAATCTTAAATAAATTATAATTAAACATATCACATTTCAATATTCATACTTTGCAACAGATCCATCAAGTTTGAATTGTTTATCGCGGGCGGCGCAGCACCGTTCTGTTTGCCAATTTTACACTGCTATATCAGCCAAGAAATGATGTAAGATGTATGACTTACCATTACGGACCAGCTACTTGGTTTTTAACAATAAGTCCGAGTGAATGGAACTGGAATGATCTTGCTACTTTTATTATAGAAATGAATCCTTTAGTGAAAAATATACATAAAAAAAGTACAAGTGAGTTAGTTGCATTTGATCTGGTTTCCGCATCGCGATTCATTGACAACAAATTTCAATCAATCATAGATTTTATATTATCACCAGATGCTCCATAATGGTTTTGAATTAAAATGTTATCCGTTTGAAGAGAAATAATTTCCATTTTACTAAATGGATTGTTTTAAACTTCATATAATTATTAAAGGAAAAAACAAATAAAAATATTTTATAATATTTTATTTGACCTTTAATGTTCTCTTCAATTGTAAAATGGAAATCTTTTTTTAAAGTTTCAAATATTGGACTTCACAAAGGGAACAAGCAAAAAATATTGCTTGTTATTATTATAAAAATATTGCACATTTTATCATCTCTAAAAAATAAATGATTTCTTCTAAGATTTGTAAGGATCGATAAAATGGTTCTGAATTATTTTTAAAAAGTCCATCATTATGTCTTACTAGATATATTACACTTTTGAAAAGTTTATAGCATCACTATTTGATTATTTTTTTTACTTCTATGATCTTTTGTTTATCTTTTCTTTTCTGAATTAAAATGGAATATGTATAATGCAAATGAAATACCTTACAAAAAGAAGTGATATCTAATCAAAAACAGCTCGTTGTAAATGATCCCGCCAAGCCACAAACCTAAAACGTCAGTCATAAAAAGAAGTGATATCACATAAAAAGAAGCGATATAGAAGTGCCTACTACGAGTGCCGTGTAAAAATCTATCACTACTCATAATGTTTCCAAAGGACTCGGAGTGAGGTACAGTATGTGAAAACTGCAGGCGTATATTTAATATATGCAGTACCTACATCAATTTCGAAAAATTGTGAAAGTCGAAAAAATTAATTTTAAATTTTCATTATATAAGTCTTATAAATATTTGTTTGAAGAAGATCTGTAATAAATCAGAAAAATTTGTAAGACAAGCAGAAAATAGTATGTAATTTGTGATTATCATCGATTTTTACAATTATACTTTTCAATATTTTAAACATAATGTTTAATTACATAAATACGTTTAATAATACACTGTTTCAAAATTAAAGGGAAAACTGGTAAAATGAATCCTGTTTATGACACAATTATTTCTTAAACGTAAAATGTCATGTTTCCGACATAAGGAATATTATGTAATACTATTGTAACAAAGCCTTACTAGAACAGATTTTTCCCCTGTCATGTGCAATTCCGTTAACGCAGGCTTTACTGCAATATAACTTAGTTTAGTTAACGTCTATTATTAGGTGCATTGTTAGTAATATTCATATGATCATTATTTTTTATTATTATTTCAGAAACTCAAAATGTTTATTAAATTTTTACTTAGAAAATCCTCCGCGTAAAAGTGGTCTTTCTTGTTCAAATGATGGTAAATAAAATAAACAAATCGATCCTATGATGTTAAATAAGAATGGGCATGTAAACACCAAAAGCTTCAACTTTTCACAGTTTAATGGGATCAGTAATTAAAGAAAACAATTGTTAAACAAGTAGTCATTTGTAAGTGCAGGAAGAACAAACATTATAAAAGCCTGCAGGTCGCCAAGCAGTTTTCACATACTGTACCTCACTCCAAATCCTTTGGAAACATTATGAGTAGTGATAGATTTTTACACGGCACTCGTAGTAGGCACTTCTATATCGCTTCTTTTTATGTGATATCACATCTTTTTATGACTGACGTTTTAGGTTTGTGGCTTGGCGGGATCATTTACAACGAGTTGTTTTTGATTAGATATTTTTTACTAGCCTTTTAGACCCTCTTTCTAATGCATGTGCTACAAAGTAGATTAGATGAGAATCTTTTGAATTTTGACTAATTTCTGCTTTCACTAAAAAAATTATGGATCCCCTTCTTCCCTCGAAAATTTTTCTTCTGCCTTTCCATTGCCAGCACACAAAATTTAACACTTTGATTTTTCTCCTCTATTTGTTGTTCTAATTTGTAGTAATGATGAATAAATAATCAATTGTCTGAAATTTCTCTTTACCCTTTGCCCATCTCCTACACCCTGCACAAACAAATGGTGGATCTCTAAATATGCGAAGCGGACATAAAGGAAAAAATTTGCCCCTTATTTTGCCAGTTCCATTGTTTGTATGCTAGCATTATTGGAGAATAATAATTGCATTGACTAATGAATGTCTATAACTAGAGTTGATGTATCAATAGTTAACAAAGGTAAATTGAGAAGACATGTTTTTAAAATGTATATTTATGATATTTCGATATATTGTCTAGTCTTTGCTTAGGGTGTCTACGATTTTAATCAAATGATTTAAATTAATGATTAAATCGGGATTTTAATCAACTGATTTTTTTAAAACAATCATTGATTAAAATCATAAATTTTCTAAATGTTTAAAATTACATAAAAAATTATTGAAATCTAACATTAACGTAATTTGGAAAGTTTCTATAGGTATTTTGCCTTATGAATAAACAAAAAAAAATCTTTAGGGTCACCCGGGGTAATTCCTTGTCACAGTCCTTTATATGTTTTAAGAACGCTTCACCAAAATGAAAAAAATCATAGAGGTACTCTGAACTATCCTCATTGGAATTTATTACTTAATTGTGAGTTTTTATTAGCCCCGGTACGGTATGCTATTTCTTTCTCCCAGCTTATTTTGTGTCCAAAAAATAACGTTAGCTTACAGACGCTAGCAATAAACAAAGTCGTTATATCATTGTACAATTAAATGCTCTATAGCATTTTTTTTTAATTTCTAAACATCGCAGATTTTCAGTTTTTATACCATCATATTTGGAAAAAAATATTTTTTAATGCAATTCGTTTGAAAACTGCATCTCTATTTGTTTTTGAAATATTAATTTTTTTGTAGTTTTTAGCGACATTTGTTTCATTTTGGCAACTCAAGTACGCCATTTCTGTAGAAAGTAAAGAAAAAATGGCTGGAAAATAGCAATTATATCTTTTTGTTGCCATTTTCTCATAAAATGGAAAAAAAAATTAGTTAAAAAAATTAAATTGAATAAAAAAAATTAATTAAAATACGTGCTACTTTGAGAAAAATATAAATGAAGGATTTATGATAAAACAGGGAGCTATTATAAACTATATTTAATTTTAAGTTTCTATATTAATGCAAATGACGTCATTTTACATAAAGTGTGTGCTTCAAGTCTTAAAACTGAAATATGTTTTGCAGTACAGTCCCGATTATCCGAGTCACGCTTAACCGAGTTATTTTCTTCTGATGGACTGGTGGCTTCTATTATTATGAAACAGCCATTATAAATGAAGCATTAGGTGAAGATTAAAGAGCTGCCGTAAAAAGTTAAAACTCTGATTTTCTGGTCAGAATGGGAAAAAAAATGGCCATAATTTTTTTTAACGCTTCATTTATAACGCCTGTTTCATAATAATAGAAGCCACCAGTCCACCAGAAGAAAATGAAGTAATGGAAATGCCGGGGTGATACTAAATTCTGAAAAAGCAGAATTCCTGTTCTCTAGTTATTTATTTATTTTGAAAAAAAAATTGAAATGGCTTGTTAAATTTCTGTAAAATAACATTGGCCTTAGTTATGATACATTTTTACAAAGTTCTTTGTCACAACTCAAATTTTAAATATTTTTCTTTTCTTTCTTTTTGGTTCAATTACCAACTACTTTAGCTGTTAAAAAGTAGTCTTGAAATTTTTTATACTATTTTAAATAGTTTACAGAAGTTGGTCAGATATTGCCCCATGTATCTAGGCTAAATCTTGGGGTTTGGGGTAATTCCCGATCAATGTTTTTATCATTATTTAATTCTTTTTTATTGTCATATTTAGTGATTTTAATTGTCACAAACCCTTTGAAAATTAACTGCAACCACACTGTTCACAACATTTTAGTTAATTGTAGTTCTTTATAAAGTAGAGTCACCCGTGGTAATTCCTGGGGTTTGGGGTAATTCCCGATCAATGTTTTTATCATTATTTAATTCTTTTTTATTGTCATTTTTAGTGATTTTAATTGTCACAAACCCTTTGAAAATTAACTGCAACCACACTGTTCACAACATTTTAGTTAATTGTAGTTCTTAATAAAGTAGAGTCACCCGTGGTAATTCCTGGTCACTGAGTTTCTGAGATAATTCTTGATCATTTTCGCTTTTGTTATAAAAATAACAATTTATGAAACTGTAAAAAATCTCAAATGTATTAATTATTCATTTAGTTGAAATTAAATGTTCTAAAAAAAATTATATTCAAAACTGCTACTTAAATTTCTGCAAAACATCGATCTTGATTTTTACACATTTTACACCAGATCACTGTCATTCTTGAAGTTATAATTATTTTATTTCAACTAATGTCATATCACAGTCTTTGAAAAAGATTATAAAATTTTCCTCTACTATATTAAACACTTTTAAAAGAAGAAAACAGCAAGTGCTCAGAGAATAAGACACACTCTGTGACTGAACAATTTAAGTAGAAATACTATCTCATTGCAAAATGCCAAAATGATGCAATAAAATATACATAATGCAACAAAGGAACCTAATTATTATGCTTTGTATCATATTAAAGGTCTATTGAAAATTTCTTGAAAAGGGAGCCGAAAACTTCAGATGGCATGAGCAAAATAAAATTTGTAACAAACATTCAGTTATATTTTTTATGGACCAGTAAATTTGAAAGTTATTAATAAATCCATTCACAATGGATACTAATGAAGTAATAAATACTGCTTATAAATGTTGTAAAAATGCATAAAAATTCTTTGGCTAATTAAAGTTTTGTAAAATGTACAAGAGTCTTTTGCACATCAAATAACTTTGTATTTACTCCCAAAACACAGTCTATGCTTTATTATTTTACAATTATGAGATGAACAAGCTTTTGAACTTTTAGAAGATTGATTCTACTTATTTTATTACTCAGTCATAAGAAAATTAACTGTACTACTTCATTTACATGAAAAAGGATTCTGACTGGTAATTACCTCAGAAGTGACCAAGAATTACCCCATTTCCGGGGTAATTCTTGGTCATTTAAAAATTATAATTATTTTAATTATAAGTGCATATATATTTAAGTAAGCATTTTATAATATAGCCAGCAAAGGGATCTTTTTCCACAAAAAAATTGGGAACAATACCTTTAATAGTTTTTATAATAATTAGATGTTGATGCTTTTTGACCCGGAATTACCTCGGGTGACCCTAAATATTTTTACTGAGCTTAGACTATTTCCTTAGACTTTGTAAAAAATTAAATACAAAGTTTGTAAAAAGCAAGTTTTTTTCTATCATAAAAAGCATTTTCAAAAATGATACTTAAATCTAATATGATTTGAAATATCATAATTTCCTTGAACCAATCAAATTATTCATTCTTTTATATAAAATAAACATAGCAAACATATTAAGTAAATGAATAAGTAGCCAGCATGTTATTTTCTCATTCTAATTTTTCAATAATAAATTTATGGAAAATTGGAGCTACAGAAGAATGAAAAAAAAATGACATTCTGAAAAACTGTTATAAAATTAAGGTAAGAGAAAAAGAAATAATTGGTATAAAAATGTTAAACTCAAAAAGAGCTTCTTCGGTAGAGGTTGAATAAATGTTTTTATTTTTTTGCTTTTGAACTCATGAACACCAAATAAAGAGATTAGTGTGGGATTGAAAAAGTTGCAAAACTCTACTTTTTTAATTTGAAATGGTAATACTACTGAATGATAATGCTACTATTTAATATTTTGAGGATTTTAGATATAGAATATTATATATAGAATAGATTAGATATAGTTCTTATATTTACTGTGCATGTGTGTATGATTCATGTAACTGATTTCCATAATTTTTATATGTGTAAGTTTAGATTTAGACAGTTAACAGTTATTTATGCAAATGCAAAGCGAGCTGCAAATGATATTTCCTTGTTTTGTTAATTGTGCTACTAACTAGCGAAATTATACTTATTTGCAGTTTTTGTTATTTCTGTAATTTCTTACTGTTCCATCTAGGCCATTTTTTAAAGTCACAGTACCCTGCATAGCTTTTTAAAATTAACAAAATGTACCCTGCTTTTTTTCCAAAAAAAAAAAAAAAAAGAATCCACCTTTAGTTTTACACAGAGATTTCTTGTAAAAAAACCTCCTCATACCACAGAATTTCTAAATCCATGCGCCCAATACATTGCAAAAATTATAGAACTTTATTTCTTTAAAAAAATGGTATCTCTCTATTCTAAAAAAAAGTAACTACCGCTGTCACCGCCGCCGCCGCCGCCGCCGCCGGTTTTGAATTTTTTGTGACCGGAGGTCTTTCTTCGTTATTATTAAAAAAACTGTTGCATACAAAAATATGAAAATCGGTAGTATTATAGAAAAATGTTTGATAAACACGCTGATGTAGACAGTTTTCAAATCGAAGGATTATTTTAAGAGATATTTAATGCCAAAGTTGGACAAAATCGTTCCATTAAAAAAGTTTTATAGGAGCAAAAACTGTACATAGGAATTTAATCATTTTTAGATCATTTTATGCGTCAAAATTTCCCGGTGTGCAGATTGCAGTTAGTTTTTTAATTTGAATAATTTTTCGAGGTTTTATTTCTATTTTAAATTCAAATTTTCAGCATTTCGAGAGATATTTTTTACAAATTTTAAAAAATTGTATTAATTTAAACTGTTGCCAACAGTATAAAAAGCGAAACAGTAATGTTTGCTTCAAATTAAAAATTTATTTTACACGTGACTATTATAAACAAAAAATATAAAAAGCAGGAACTCATTGAAAATTACGTCATAAAAACTATAGTTACACGTGAATTTTAAATGAGAAAGACTATTGTGAAATAATAAATTCAGTAACATACGTTAGAAGTCCTAAATAGGAGAATTTACGTCATATTACACTTATTACGTAAAATGAACAAAAAATAATGTTGCAAAACAGTTTTAATTTAAAAATTGCGCGAGACATTTACTTGACATTTTAAGATGATCATAATATTTCATTTCTAATAAAAGTATTTTGACGTGAATATTAAAAAGAGAAAGAAAAGTTTGGTGAAAATTACGTCAGATTATAATTGTAAGATTCAAATTGTAATTCAATCTTCCGAAATCTTTTTAAAGGCGGTCAAATTAGCGTGCTGTTAGAGTCTGCGGTGTCTGAACGGGGGTTGACGAGCGTAGCTCGTAGGGGGCAGAGCCCCCTAGTATTATTAAATCATGTCATTATTTAATTGTATTTTTCAATTTGTAATTCATAAGATCCTTAAAAATTGTCACTTTATTTATTAAATTAACAAATTATACATATTTTTTTCATATTGTTACTACATTACTGATATATATATAAAGTAATGCTCTTTTTTTACTGAAATAGTGCCTTTTTTGGGGAACTAGCACCTTGCCCCTTTTTCTTTATAGAATGAATATTAAATTATTAATTATCATTTTAGGCATTAAAGCATACAAATATATTATTTTTTCTAATTAGAGAGTTATAGTTAATTGTTTATTTAACAATTATTAATATTAATTTTAAACAGTGTTAACAATTTAATATGAAATGCAGTTATTAATAATTTTAATAACTGTAAATATCAGTAATAGTTAACATTGTTTTACATAATCCTTAAAAAATATTATGTATATAATGTTATTGTATACTACTAATGAAAATAAATGCAGTTTTTATAATTATTCTGTTTACTAACTAATAATTAAAATTAATTAAAGCTTAAAAACTTAGATTATGTTAGAAATTATAGGTTTAATTGTTTTGGAAACCTAAAATTATTGGTATCTACTCCGTATTTAACACATGGGAAAAAAAATCATGAAAATCTGATTTAATTTTTAAAAAATCTGATTGTTTTTATAAAAAAATTTTAAAACATGATTTTTTACACCCTACCTTTGTTGTAATAGCTGATGGCAGTTTTTGGTTGACTAAGTAAAGTCAATTGCACGCCTCCTATCTTTCACTACAAATAAGAATTTTTCTCTAAGAATTTAAGAGCTTGGATGAATGAAACTAGCGCTGCAGTTCGCAGCCAAGTCCAACAAATAAGAGTGAATTATGTCAGCCAGGTATCGTGCGGATAGCCTAACAGGTAAGGCATTGGCACGGCACGCCAAGTATCCAGGTTCAATTCCTGGTCTGGGCATTTTTCGCTCTGTTGGAATAAACGTCAACTGTGCTACTCCAACTTTGAATATGATTTAATCCAGTTGGAAAAAATATTCGTCCCCTTCATTATGGCATAATTACATGGTATACAGGAGTTTCCGTGTTAAAAACACGCTTTCATTATGTAAATGCTATAGTTATAGCTCGGATGAATGAAACTAGCACTGCAGTTCGCAGCCAAGTCCAACAAATAAGAGTGAATTGTATCAGCCATGTATCGTCCGGATAGCCTAACAGGTAAGGCATTGGCACGGCACGCCAAGTATCCAGGTTCGATTCCTGGTCTGGACATTTTTCGCTCTGTTGGAATAAACGTCAACTGTGCTACTCCAACTTTGAATATGAATAAGAATTTTTTAACTACTCCAAATTTTTTCGAACAACTGCACACTTGCTATGAGTCATATGGTCTTTCTATAGCCCATTGTAGTTAATTTTGTTGTGATTGCACGTGCATCCAGTTGAAATTAATCTTTTGCAATGCACTGCAACGTGGTTTATGCTTTGTTTGTATCGTAAGTCAATAAATGGATCTTCAGCGAGGCAATGCAAGCCGAGCTTTACTGGCACTCGTTCGTAACGTTCTCTATCGCCTGGCAAGTATAAAGTTCCACCAAAATCGTCTGTCCTTTTCAGAATATCTTTTTCAAGGTATAAATATTATTCTGTCTCAATCGCAGCATGCCTCAAATACTTTTTTTCGATAGTTAAAAAATACCACTTGAAACCGACTGGCACAGTTTTAGACTCGACTAAATAATCTCCTTTTTTTATTTCATTAAATACTAAATTTGAAGGTATTAAAATATCAAAATGCCTCAAGGATTTTTTTTGGAATTGAAATTTTGGAAATTTAAAAATTCACGGTCTGCTAAGTGCCACGATCCTTCACCCAGGTCTTCGATTTTGTATTCAGACATTACAAAGGAAGTGTTACAGAAATTTTCAGGGTGCCTCAAATACTTACACTAAAATGTTTAACTGGTAAAAATAATATCAGATATATTAAATATATTAAGTTTTAATTATTCGTAGAAATATAAGAACGTAATTTACTATTAGTTTTTTATTTTATAACAAATCATTTCACTTATAAATTACCGTTAACGTTCAGTGGCCACAAATGTGGACGATATATTTGTGATTTTTTATTGTTTTCCTCATTTTTTTTCTTTTTGAATTCCTATTAATATAAAATGAATAAATTGTAAAAAAAATAATTAACTCTTTTTTTTCCTCAAAATTAAAAATTGTCCTTGAAGAGGTTAAACTAAAAAACAAAGTTTGTGTTTTGATTTTTTTTTTTATCCATTACCATTTTGACTTTAGTATCCTGTATTGCGGACTCCAAGCAGATGTCTATTCTTTAAGTGTGATGTTATACAACACTTGTCTCTCATTAATAACAGGTAGGTAATATATGAGGGGCTCACAACCATAGTAGACCACCAAGTCCATGAAAAATTGAGATAGTCCATTTCGAAGGTGCATAAAGTCAGTTTTATTCACTCCCACACTAAACCAAGCCTGTAAATAGCTTCCATATATGCGAAAGTATGTGAAAACAAGCTTGGTTCACTGTGGGAGTACATAAAACATTATTTATGCACCTTCTGAATAGATCACCTCATTTTTTTCACAATGTGCGTCTAAAAAAGTAAGATTTTTTTATTGGGTACAATAAATTTAATAAATTGGTTTTTAAAGTATTAGTAGAAAAATTAAGTTTAACTCATTAAGTTTTTTATATGATTCCTATTTAAATCGCTTTTTTGTAGAATTGTTTTTCATATCCACTTTAATTAAATAATAAATGTGCATCAAAGTAGTGAATTATGTATGGAAATTGCAATTATTATAATACTCACCTGAAAAAAAGAGGGAATTTTAACGTAAGATATTTGAGACCAACCTGTTTGTTTGAATGCTTCGAAGTTAGCATAATATATTAGTTATTCCATATCTAATATTTCTGCACTTTCATAGTGAATTCTACAACGTTGCACTTAGACAGGCATTTTTAGAGGTTTTTTGTAGATGGTGCATTATAAACGTAACTGCCTTATATTAAATCTGTACCTTGGAACAATAAGGGCCAATGTCCAAAATTGAGAAATTTGAGTTAAATGCACGACTGAATTCAGAATGCGATATAAAGTAATTGGTAAAAGGGCGAAAGCCCTCCCAAATTTAGATCATAGAAAACAAAATATTTTATCGAGGCCAATGTCCTTACTGTTAATGTGATGTATCAAACTTAAATATGGTTTTCTGCCATTTGAGAAAAATGGGCATTGGCTCTTATTGTTCCAAGGTACAGAAATATTGCTGTATTGATAAATTTTATTTAACATGTCTAAAGTTTTATTGATGAATTTCTTTTTGAATAAATTATTGCTATTTGTGTGTTTTTATCCTCCCATCTGTAGTTCTATTCTATCTATTATACTCTGTGCAGACTATAATATAAGATGTTCTATTATAACTCTGTTCAATGACACTCTTCAAACATTTCATCATCCAATTTGCATGGACACGTCTAAGAATGTTTGTAGTTTTATTCCTAAATTGCAGAAGAAAATACATTTTTTATACCTGCAAACAATTATATGGAGCTTTAAACATGGTAAAAATTCTAATCAAAGATTAAAATGTTGTTATATTATTTATTTACAGTGTAAATTATATTAAATAATGCAGAATGTTTTAGCAATAATCATTAATATTAGATAAAAAAATTCTAAAATCTGGAGAATTTCTGACTAAACACATCTTAGTATTAGAATTCCATTTTCACAAAAATAATTTCTTTTCTTTCCCTTCCTTATAAAATGTATCACTCTCTTTGTAGATGATATCAAATTATAGAATTGTCTCCTTAAATTTGCTTTATTTTTTATTTTTAATAAATTATTCATTTTAAAATTGTTGCTATTTTTTTATTTATAATTTAATCTTTACATTTAGGAAAGTAATCTGATACACTTTCGGATAAGTTAACGTCATATAATAGGTAGTCTACGGTAGAAAACTACAGTATGGTGGTACTATGGTAGAAATCTTATTTCAGTTTATTTTCTACATTGATTTTAATTTTTCAAGTAAGTTTATTTACTTGATAATTACTTTTTGATGAATCATAAAAAGTGATTAATTAATTTATTTTTATTGCAGATGAATAAAGCCATTGGTGTAGATACACATCTCCTTACTCAAACCACTCGTTAAAGTGTTAAACATGCAAGAAAATATTTCTTTGCAAGAGCTTTTTGGAAAAGCAACTTCTAGCTCACAGCAAGAAAAATCGTTTATTTGTGAGTTATGCAAGAAACATTTCTCTCAAAAGGGTAATTTGTATACTCATCTATTAATGCATACGGTTGAAAAACCTTTTGTATGTGGGATATGTAACAAGAAATTCTCACAAATGAACCATTTTACCCAGCATCTCTTAGTTCATACTGGTGAGAAACCTTTTGTATGTGAGATATGCAGTAAGAAATTCTCTGAAAAGAATAATTTAAGCAGGCATCTCTTAATTCATACTGGTGAAAAACCTTTTGTATGTGGGAAATGTAACAAGAAATTCTCACAAATTGGCCATTTTACCCAGCATCTCTTAGTTCATACTGGTGAGAAACCTTTTGTATGTGAGATATGCAACAAAAAATTCTCACGCAAGAGCTATTTAAGCAAACATATGTTTATTCATACTGGTGAGAAACCTTTTGTATGTGAGATATGCAATAAGAAATTTTCTCAAAACAGTATTGTAAGGAGACATCTGTTAATTCATACTGGTGAAAAACCTTTTGTATGTGAGATATGCAACAAGAAATTCTCTGAAAGGGTTATTCTAAACAGACATTTGCTAATTCATACTGGTGAGAAACCTTTTGTATGTGAGGTATGCAACAAAAAATTCTCACGTAAGAGCTATTTAAGCAAACATATGTTTATTCATACTGGTGAGAAACCTTTTGTGTGTGAGGTATGCAACAAGAAATACTCATGTAAGAACCATTTAAGCCGCCATCTGTTATTTCATACTGGTGAGAAACCTTTTGTATGTGAGGCATGCAACAAGAAATTCTCACATAAGAGTCATTTAAGCAAACATATGTTAATTCATACTGGTGAGAAGCCATTTGTATATGAAATATGAAACGAGATTTTCTCAAAACATTGATTTAAGCAGGCAACTGTTATTTCATACTCGTGAGAAACATTTTGTATAAGATAAATAAAAAAATTTCTTTTCAAAGTTATAATCTAAGAGATATACAGGGTTAGCGAAATTAAACTTCCGCTACTCAAAGGGTCCTGTAGACCGTTCTACTACTCCGAATAGAAAAATATTTGCACAACAGACCATTTGGAAGATGCGCTCGAGATTTCCGAAATAAAAAAAAATTAGTTTAAAAAATTGCTACCAGGTGGCGCAGCGGGCCGCCACTTTGCAGGAACGTATGCAAATGTCACGCACGATAAAAGGAAGAAGTATCAGTACCCAATCCGATGAGCATTCCAAAATGCCGACGTTGCCGGAGAGAGCACTGCTAGTCAAACTGCACTACTGCAAGTGTGAGAATGCAGAGGCAGTTGAGAAGGAGTTCCGCCGTCTCAAGAAACAACGACGTGGACCGATATGGGAGCGTGCTCTTAAAGACATGATAATGAAATTCGAGCGAACAGGAGAGTTAGGCGATCTGCCGGTAAGTGGAAGTAAACGGGTACCACAGCAGTCGTAGCGGATACTGTTACAGCAGTCGTGGAAGCAAGCATTGAATCGCCTCATGGAACTTTCAGTGTACCGACGATTTCACGTACTCTTAATATGCCCTACTCCACTGTCCGACAATGCGTAGAATTCTGAACTTCTACCCGTATAAGATTCAAGCGGTTCAGCAACTGGAAAGGCAAGACCCGGACGCTCGCAAAACATTCGCGCTACAATTTCTCGTAAGAAAGGTGATTTATGATTCTTGGCCAAGAAAATTCCGTACACACTTATTGTCCTTATTCTGCTTCTTATGTGTAAGACCACTGGTCCTTCAGTGCTTCGGGATCTCAGTTTGCCCTTTCTTCCCACGATAACTCACAGTGCCATCTAGTGACGATTTTTATAACCATTTTTTTATTTCGGAAATCTCGAGCGCATTTTTTGAAGTGTCTGTTGTCCAAATATTTTGCTCTTCGGACTAGTAGAACGGCCTGCAGAGCCCTTTGAGTAGCGGAAGTTTAATTTCGCTAACCCTGTACATAAATAACGTTATCAACTTTCGGTGGTTTGAACTCCCTCCCCCCCACCTAAAAACATCATATATTATCATTCCTTGAACCTTCCCCCCCTCTTGATGATATCGTTATCAATGTCTGGCGATTCCTTTTATTTTTACTTTTATTTCTAAGTTTGCAGTTATAAAGGTATATTAGGTGTAAATTTCCAACTGGGCGAAAAATGTCCGGACCAGGATTCGAACCCGGGACCTCCTGGCTAAAGCCGCCACTGTTCTGCCATCTAAGCTATCCCGGACGATTCTGGTTGAACTTTTTCACCCAGCTAACCTTGATGATTACAGCATCTGGTCTGAAACCTGGTTCAGCTCAACAGAATAAATCACAAGTAATGGAACTCCAGAGATCGCTGGATACGAATTTACACTAGATTAATTTTAACACAATTATTCTAATTGGTAAACAAATCATATTAGATGTAAGAGAATGGGTTCGAATCCTGGTCCGGACATTTTTCGCCCAGTTGGAAATTTACATCTAATATGATTTGTTTACCAATTAGAATAATTGTGTGAAAATTAATCTAGTGTAATTTAGTATCCAGCGATTTCTGGAGTTAAATTACCTGAGATTTATTCTGTTGAGCTGAACCAGGTTTCAGACCAGATGCTGTAATCTTCAAGGTTAGCTGGGTGAAAAAGTTCGACCAGAATCGTCCGGGATAGGTCTGATGGCAGAGCACTGGCGGCTTCAGCCAGGAGGTCCCGGGTTCGAATCCTGGTCCGGACATTTTTCGCCCAGTTGGAAATTTACATCTAATATGACTTGTTTACCAATTAGAACAATTGTGTGAAAATTAATCTAGTGTAATTTCGTATCCAGCGATTTCTGCAAATCACATTTGATGTAAATTTCCAACTGGGCGAAAAATGTCCGGACCAGGATTCGAACCCGGGACCTCCTGGCTGAATTTAATAAATCCTAATAATAAGTAATAATAATAATAATAAAATATTATAATAACTTTGTGTAATTTAATAAGAACTTTGTATTTTCATGAAAATAGATAACTGAATTAAAAAAATAACATTATTTTGATGTAAAGAAAAGGAAGAAAAAAGTTTGTTAGGTTTAAAAATGATAACGATATCAAAAGACAAACCCGTACTCCCCTTAAAGCTATCTTACGATATCAAGTGCGAGACACCCCCTCCCCTCTACAATGATAATGCTATATGTGCACAGTCCTAAGTGTTGTTGTGCTATTTGCTGTTAACTAATTTTTTTTAATAGGAGCTACGTCATATTCTAGTACTATGAAAGTGGTATATCATGTCAAATATTCCAGTCACTAAAATGAAACACTGATCAACCAAAGTATTTTAAATTTAAAGTAATAAATCTGAAAATTAGAAGTGTCACCATCAGCTATGGCTAACGCATTTTTATTTTGATCCTGCTTTATAGTTTTTCAAAAATCTTAGTTCTCTTTTTATCCTTTACATAATATAGATTTAAAGGTTTATAATATTCTCTCATGATTGAGAATATTTTTAATTAGACTCATGTTAAACAGGATTTCACATAATGAATCCTTTGACTGTAAAATTGACTTTTTCACAAACTGAAAAATATTTTTCTTTAAAGGGTTGCAACAGCCGACTCCTCTGAAATGTTAAAAATAAAACAAAATTAACTATAAAGATACTTCTGTGTTTGATACACTGAATTTTATTTCATAAAGGAATAAGTATTAAAAAGTGTTTTAATATGGCAATAAATACCAGTAAAATGTGTTTGAAAATTTTGTTTTATCCAATTCCATCCAAAACTTCCTGACATACTTGAAAAGTATGTAGGACTTTGATTAAATTGTCTCCCGTATGTCTTTGCTGTAACTCTTGTGAATTACTTGGACTTCCATGTAATTGGTATATGTCACTGAGGGTTACTATTGCACATTCATTATTGAAAATCAATTGTGTAGTTTTTATAGTTTGTTCAGAGCGACATTCAAAGTAATTATATTCTATTACAGTCTGTGTGGTAAAATCCTTTGTGGTATATTTTACGCTATTCCTGGAATTTATCGAATGAAATTAATGTGGATTTTTGAAGTGCACTAAAATAAGATTTCTGTATAATATGTAGTGTAAACTATTTATTATTCATTTACATACTCAACGTCCTGCCCAAGACACAATGATTAATTCCTGATTTTGAAAATCTGTGATGTGCAGAAAAGATATTGAAGACCTTCATTATTGTTTTATATATTTTTATGGTCTGGACAAGACCTCATTTAAATATATGTTTAAATATCATAATTATTATTTACTCAGCCAAATGATTTTTTTTTTTACATGAAATCCTATTTATGTTGCACTTCTGTATATATTTTTAAATTAATCATTATGTAAAATTAAATAAATTTTTTTTCTGTATTTTTAGATTTCAAGATAAAAATAATAATTTTGTGACATTTTTATTTCCACTAGACTTCTGTTTTAGCATACTTCAGAGACATTCTGATTAACTTGCCAGATTCAGATAGGGAAATGGCGAGAAAATGGTCATCATTTGCACATGTTTGTTTTCAACTATTTCATTTCTCTTACTACATAAGTGGGATTTGAATGTATTATTTTTAATTTTTAAATGACGAAACTGATATTTGCTTCTCCAAAGAATTCCAAAAATACCCGTATAAAAATAGCCTGTCGCATTTCCATACTATAACTTTTTTCTCTCAAAACTTTTAAGCTGACGTCTGTTTCATAAATTTTAAATATTATTTAAAATAGATATTTTTAAAAGAAAAATACATTATTTATAGCAAAATTGCATTGTTACTTATAAATTAACTATTTACGTTCAAAAGAAGATATATATATAATAATAAAAAAAAATTGCCATTTTTTCCTTTACTAACCCGAGATTGCTCGCGCAGGGTATGTCATACCCAGGCTGGGCACGGTTATTACATTTCTCACCACTAATTTTCGAAAAGTAATCGTCAAATTATTTTTGTGAGCAATGTCAACGATAAAATGACGATTTTTGTTTGAATTTTTTGGTGGCAAAGTGTTAATCGTTTATATCCTGTATATACGCGAGCATTCCCGGGTTAAATTTTCCCAAATTGTTACAATATCTACCTTTTTCTCTGTCTTTAGTAACATCTTAAATGTCAATTATATTTCAATCCCATGCTTTAATCAGTGCATTCTTTTATTTCTTATTCTAAAAACCGTAATCTGTTGAAAGTGACGCTTCTCTTTAAAACCCCCTCTAATCAAGGCATACTCTGCCAATTTGCCGAGTAGTTGTAAGAATTTCATTTTTGAAGCGTTATTATCATTATTGAAGACAAAGGAATTTATAACTGATCTGTAAAAGTTATGTGAATATAAATGTATAATATATGCAATTATTCATAAAAACTATATACTTAGTATATAAAAATGCCTACAAAATATAGAAAAGTTAAGTCCAGTGCAGTTCAAAATTTAGTTTTAATATAAAAATAGGTCTTTTTTAAAACTAAGAAAAAACCTATTATTTTCGATACAGAAACATTTTCTAAAAACAGAAAATGTAACGAATAAAAAAATATATTTTAATAATTAAATGTGTTATATCTAGGGATGGGCATTATTTAACGTATTAGGATAAAAAAAACCTGTTACTATGCTGGAACCTAATATTGAATAAATATGTTACCGAAAAGTCCCTGTTAATTAAATAACATATGGTTTTAAATGGATTCATTTGCCTTAATCAAGAATTCAATTTCGTGCCTCTAAAATAGAACAATATTCACTAACAACGTCCTCAATCGTTTCTTCTCAGATGTGCGCCCCTAGTTTGGCCCATCTTCACCCTCTAGTTATGGGCAACTCGGTTAGGTGTGTGGTGTAAAAATTTATTTTGCATTTCGTCAATCTCTAATGCATGAATAGTAATGCCTTGCTGCACTATTAAATGCTTTTTTGGCTTGGTGCCTGGTGCTGGGTTATCAGCATCACTATCACATACTTTCAGCGATTTTGATGGCGCAAAGTAGATCATAAAAGAAATACTGGCACAAATAGTAAATCAGGAAAACCTCTGAAAATTTCTAAGGAAAAAGCTCATGGGTGACATGTTTTGTACTCATAAATCGTATATATTGCCTTCATTTAGCATTTCCATAACAATAAGTCAAGTTCGACTTATAAAACCCAGCAAAGTTTTGTCTAATTTTTGATCTGAACAATTTTTTTTCAACTAAAATTATATTTTCGTGTTTTTTTGGCTTGCTTCTAATTTTGAACGAGTGATTTTTGTTCAATTTTGCAGTATATTTCATTTATGTTATGTAAAGGAAAAAGCATTGATTCCCTCCCCCCCCCCTTAAAATAATGCAGCGAAACACGAGTTCAGGTTAATTAAATTTATAAAAAGTACCATTTTGCAACATTTAAGTAATATACATTTATTCAGAATTTTATCTTTTAAAATTTTTAATTCTCGATTTTGAATAGAAAATCTATTTCCAAAAATAAGAAAACATTGTTTTGATACATTCAAATAAAATCCATGAATTTATAATTTTTTATTTCATTAGAGCATTTAAAACGGGTACATTAAAACTTCAATTCATTTCAATTGAAAGCAGGTGCAACAATTGAAACAAACCACAAATAATTAATTCATTCTGAATCACGCCATCAGGAAATCTAGTTCTTAGCATATAAAATGTTCCTTTATTGTTCAATAAGCTTCTGAATAAACAGAAATAATATAACATCTTTGCAGTTATTTATCTGTTAAAATTTTCTGCGGTCAATATAACATTTGCTTCTTTTGAAACATTTGTGACGAATGTGTTTAAAATTTAAAAGATACGCTAAAGGATAAAGGGTCTAGCCGGATAAGCATAGCGAAATGGCCCCCACGGCCGATGTTTGAAATAATATGTGTGGTAATAAGGCTCACCATGATAATATGGCTCACCATGAGAATACATTATAGAGTGTTTTTAGCCCCTGACCTTGAACTGCCCTTGAGATAATCGGCGAAGTTTGCGCCGACGCTACTATTTTTCAAATACGTTTTTCTTAAAAAGTACAAAAGTTAAAAAAAATGAAACCAACGCCAATTATTGAATAGTATATTAGTTCACATCATATATTTTTTTCATGTTTTTACGCAAATTTTAACACACAAAAATAAACAAAAATATTTTTTGAAAAACTAATTAAAGTAGTAATTTTATATTTACACCAACCAAAAAATTACAGAATAATACTCAAAGTACGTACTTTTAAGAAAAAAAATTTCGTTAAAATCGAAGATGCACTTTTTGAGTTATAAAAAAAAAAGCTAGCAACTCACTAAAATATTAGTAACGTTCCCTGTTTGCATTTGCGGAAATACACTACTACCAATGCACTGGTCGATTATTTTTTGTCGACATTTGCATTCGGGCAGGATGCACAGTGCGCCAAAATAAGAGAATGTTTCCATACATACCACTTCACTATAGGTTTGTTTCGCGTTTGTAAATATTCTGTTATTTTGGCGCACTGCGTATCCTTCGCGCGTTATAATATCAAGAAATGACAAATAAAATGGTAACATTTACCTACCATGGTTTTCACGTAGAAGAAGGCTATGGGGCTGTACAGTATACATATATAACATATAACTTTAGGGGAGAGTGTATGTGTGTGGGGGGGGGGAGGGGGAGGTCTGGCACTTGACATCGGAAGATACCTGTAGGGGGAGGTGGTGTTGTGATTTGATATCGTTATCATTTTTTATCAAACCAAAATTTACTTTTTTGGTATCTTTTTCTTTACATTTGTAATCTTAATTTTTTAAAGTCTGTTTTCTTCTTTTTAGGAAAATACAAAGTTATTATTAAAACCATATTCAATGTTTATAAAACATTTCATTCCAAAATATCGAATAACCCAACGTTCACCATTAATATTCTCCTGTCATATTGCTGTGTAAATCGTTGTTAGAGAAAACATATTCGAAATAATACTTGATTTTTTTGCTAGTAAAAGATGGGAAAGAATTTGGTCCACCTGTTTTGTTTATAAAAAGTTCTGTTTAGCACCGTGCAAGGGCGAAGTGCAAGAAGACAATACTACTGCTCAATGCATTATAATGTAACAAAGAGCTATTTTTAAAACTTTTAAACAATAAGTATTTCTTTAAAATGTTATTTGATGTAGAGTTATTTCTTATGTAAAAGTGATATTTGATGAATTTCTTCTCATTTAAATTAATAAAATATGCGAATAAAAAATGCACAACCATACCTATATATCGCATTGAAACGTTTAAAAAGAAAAAAAAGGAAAAACAATTGTAAAAAAAAAAAAAAAAGTTTAGGCACATAACAATATTATTAGGAGGAGGGGGTTTCGAGGAAAGATAACTTCTGATATCGGAAGGTTGATAGGGAGTCGGAAATTGCCAAAAAGTTGATAACTTAATATATTTACAGACCTATTCAGCTTCACTCGCACAATCGACTAGACCATTGACTTGATATTATTACGCGAGAAGGAGGCATTGTACGCCAAAATAACAGAATATTTACAAACACGAAACAAACCTACAGGGAAGTGGTATGTATTGAAACATTCTCTTATTTTGGAGCGCTGCGCATCCTGCCCGATTGGAAATGTCACGAATAGACCAATGCATTGATAGTAGCGTATTTCTGCAAATACAAACACACTGCAAACGCTTACGCACAAAAATAAACACATTAAACAACACTATTTGTCCTCAAATTCACAACACTTTATGGTGTTGTCAGACAGAACACTTCATAAGAAACACAAATACAACACTTTATTGTGTTGCGATAGTGTTCAGAATATGTATGAAAAGTGTTGCTATTCAGAAATGTGTTCTAAAAATAGTGTTGTAAATAGTGTTGTGAGGAAAATGTATTCTTACGATAGTGTTGTGCAGTGCAACACTTTGTCCCCAAATTAACAACACATTTCAAGCATCACACGCAATTTACAACACAATAAATAGAACACTATATTAACACATTTAACACACTTTTTGAGATCAGATTTTTTTTTTTTTTTTAAACACAGAAATAAAAGTGCTGAGTTAATGTTCTAGTGTATTAATGTATGTTAAATAGTATTAGGCATTATTTTTGCAAGCAGTTATATTACAATATAGGGCGCTTCTTAAGAAAAATGTGTGGGAAAAAAATAGTATATTACTGACAAAACAGCAAAATCCCATTAGAACAAACTTCAGGGATCAAAAAAGTTACTTCACTGTACAGGATTTTCATAACAGAATTTCAGTAATGAAATAACCTCAATACATACATCTCATTATTTTCAGTATATATTATATGCTAGATCCTTTTATTATTAGTAAAAAGAATTATCTGTTTTAAATTGAGGGTACTCACGGAATGTGAAAATAAATTCTGCAAGAATGCCATTTACAGTTTCATGTGACAAAATAAACTGATTAAATCTTTCAATGCCTATGTCGTTGGTCAATTGTCTGAATCTAAACTTCTACTGATTAGCTTGAATCAAATGTAGATGTTTTTGCAGCCACATTTAACAATAGTTCCCTTTTTCTAACATATATGCATGTTTTATTTTTGGCATATAAACATTTTGATAGGCATATACCACAGCTGTGCTAACTGCCAAAAAGCCATTCTCTTACCTCCCCCCCCCTCTCTATATAAAGATAAAACCTTCATTTTAACCATAATATGGGAGGGGTGTCTGGCAATTTCTTCCAAGAAAAGGAGTTGTCATTCAATCAGCAATGTGAGAATTCAATTTTTTTTTCTCTCTCTTTAGATCACTTTTCTTTCATTCTAAAGAAAAATCATAAGTCGGTAATTGTATTACATTGCAATAAAACATACATTATGTAAATGGCTTGCTGAGGAACAATAGTTATTTTGTTACATCAGATTTTTTGTAAAACTCAATTTTCTTGATATGTTAAAAAATATCTTTTACTAGCAACTCAAGAGAATTGGTAAATTATTTGGAAAGGCATTGTAAAAGTTGACACTGTTAGATTTCACTCCATTCCTTGGCTGAATAATTTAAAGATTTTTGTATTGAAGATACAAGAAAGTTTGGTCCCTTTTCCACATTTATTTTAGGTAAATAATAATATTCACAAACACAATTCACATAAATACATTTTATTTATAGCATATATTTAAAATATTTTTGAACATAAAAAATTTCAAAATTGTTAATTGAATAATCTTATCATTTGAATGGCACGTTGGCCTAATTTATAGTATTTATGGTCAAGTATTACATTGGCCAAAGCCCCCATCGCCTGCATATGGCGTTTTGGATAATTTATTTCCAGTATATAATAGACAGCAACA
Organism: Maratus speciosus; assembly: GCA_963932465.1. Classification (NCBI taxonomy): domain Eukaryota; kingdom Metazoa; phylum Arthropoda; class Arachnida; order Araneae; family Salticidae; genus Maratus; species Maratus speciosus. The sequence goes on from OZ010794.1 coordinate 38,688,689, forward strand.
AGCAAAGTCAATAACGAAAGGATGTTTAATTGGCTGCATTGTATGAAATGGCTTCCGTACACCAGTGCACAGTCTTTGATCTCATTGCCATGTAAGAAAGAGAACACCGGCAGGAAAATCATACTCTTTGGATAACTTGTTGTTATAATCAGCATGATCCTAAATGGTGAAAAAAAGAAACAGAATTACAAATCAGAATTGACAATTATTGATTTCATATTGCTGCTCTTTTAATTATTATTAAATTCTTAAATAACAAATTACGGAAGTATTTTACATTTATGAATACACTTACCAAGACAACTTCAACAATCGGTGCTGATTTTTCATTTTTCGTACAAAAAATTCCGCACTTTTTTTCAAACCATAACCAGTTTGACAACATGGCATCACCCTAAATAAAAACAGAGTAATTAGAAATTACATAATTATAAATATATCATTAATACATTTACATCGGATCAGTAAATATTCAACAGACACTTTTGGCTCATCCAGCCATTACAACTATAGCACTGTTTGGTATAATACGAGGGTTGCTATTTCATAAAACATTTATGATCGACATTGGATTTGTTGTTTTTCAAAGTTTCCTCCATGAAGATCAATGCACTTTTGCATATATTTGAACCAATTTTCGAAACACTGTTTCGACTCCAATGGAGGTAACTCCAAAACATGTATTTTGAATGCATCAACTGCTTCTTCAGGTGTTGAAAATCGTTGTCCACGTAATTTATTTTTGATGTGTGGGAATAAAAAAAGTCATTAGGTGCTAAATCAGAGCTGTACGGTGGATGACCCATCAATGTGATGTTTTGGCCTTTCAGAAATTCCTTTGTTTGAGCCAATGTGTGAGAGCTCGCATTGTCATGATGAAGAATTATTCTCCTGTTCTTCTGCTTTTTAAAAATTTCTCCAAAGACTTCTGGCAAACAAATGGTCATGTACTGTTCAGAACTGACTGCCATGCGTTGCTCTAATACCACTGCCGCCACGTGACCGGTAATGCCAAAGAAACAGCCAACCATTTGCTTCGATGTGCTTATTCGTCGAACAACTTTAGTTGGATTTGGCTCATCTCGGAAGACCCATACAGTCAGTTGCTGTTTTGTTTCAGGCTCATATGCATACATGTTATACATTAGTCTTTGATGAACCTTGAACGTATTTCTTCAACATTTCCTTGTATCAATCGACACGAGCCTTCTTTTGAGCATTTGTTAGATTATTCAGGATCCAACACAAACAAATTTTCTTACTCCCAAATGTTCATGGAATATCTTATTGATGATTGCAATGCTAATGTCCAAAGATCCCTCAATCTCTCGGTATGTCACATGAAAATCTTGCTTTACCAGTTCACACACAGCATCGATATTTTCGGAAACAACAACCGATTTTGGACGACCTTCACAGAATGCATCCTCGAGCGAACATCGACCATGATTGAATTCGTTATACCAGTTTTTATCGGTGTATAAAGAATTAAGTTCATGAAAGCACTTGTCTTGGCAATCCACATCAAAAGTTATGCAAAATAATCGCATGAAAATGTTGATGAGTCAATTCCATTTTTTGCACAAGATGAATATTTCAATTTATTGTAAATAACACAAATCAAGCTAAAATGGCAAATCATTCTGAAGAATTTATGGTTAAAAATATCAAACTTTCAATTGAAATCATCTGCAGTCACCTAGTATCACCTCCTGTTGCCAAGGCCAGAAATATAAATAGCAACCCTCGTAATACATAAATAAACATTAAGGTAAATTAAAATTTAGGAAATTACCTCAGTCGATCCAGATTTGTTGAAACTTCTGAGTTTTTCAAAAAACTCCTTCATATTATTGCTTAAGTCTACTATTTTATTTCGCCCCAGCAAAATAGAAAATTCATATAAAACCTACAAAACATCAAATAGAGAATTTCAATATGCAATACTTATTAAACATTCTAATACTTTTAAGGAAGTTTAAAGTTATATAAATCCTACAATTCTTTTTGGTTTTATATAAATATATATACATATCTACACAGGGGTTAGACAAATATTTGGAAACACATAAAAATAAACATATTATCATGCCTGATATGCTGTCCCTGAATGGTTTCCAACAATACAGTCAGGTTCAGGTAATGATGATGGTGGATAGCGAACACGCACCTTTCTCTCCAAAGTAGACCATAAAAGGTCAATAATATTGAGACCTAGTGACTGTAGTGGTAGGGAGATGTGACTCACAAAACCAGTCCTGGACAATCCAAAAGACATATAAAAAGGGGGTTGTCATCTTGGAACACAACAACACCATTGGGAAACAAACACTGTACCATGGGATGGGCATGATCAACCAAAATGCTTCACATAATTCTTGCCAGTAATATGACCTTGCAGAGGATTTATGGAATACCATGATATGGCTGCACAAATAACAAATGACCCTCTACCATGTTTTTAGGAAGCAGTCTGCATCGTAGGTTTGGAATGGCATTTGCCAGGTGTAAACTCAGCCAGAAGTTGGAAACAGTTTGAAATAAGGATCATCCGACCAAATGACTGCCTTCTTTTATGGCTTCGGCATCACGTTTTCCTCTTACAGGCATTTGGATCACTGATGAGTAGTTTTGAAATTGCAGTTCGTCCTGAAAATCCCTGCTTCTGGAGTTCCCTTCAAATTGTTTTAGTGCTGACAAATTTTGTGAAGCCAACATTCTGTTCAGTAGTGACTTATGCAGACTTATAATTTTCTTGTTTTTTATCACAATCCTCTTCAATGACTGTCTGTCACAATCATCTAACACACACTTTCATTTGCTTTGCGACTTAGCAGATATGTTCTTCTGCTTTTCCTGTATGCAGTACAAATTTTCAATATGGTGCCTTTTGAAACATGAAACAATTGGGCTACCTCGGTAACAGAAGCATGCACCATACGAATACCAAGAATTTGTCCAGAGATCAGGCGTAATGCGCTCACAACTACACAGAACAAAGTTCTGACAATGACTGACACTTGCAACATATTGAGGACATTGTACAGGTGGCGTTAGAGGGCAAATACAACAGCACCACCTTCAGGCTTTGCTAGAATCAACATTTACATTCAAGCATGCATTTCAGGAAGTGTTTCAATATTTTCGTCCAACACCTGTATGAGTACGTGAGTTTCAAAACTTACCTTATCCAAAATTTTTAAAAATTATTTTTCTCTATTAATCTATTTTATATTGGTGAACCTGCATCGAAAAAACACTACAAAATTGTCTATCTCTGGCATTGTAAAGTCTTGATTTACAATGAAAAACAATGGATGCAGCCAGAGGTTTTTCGCGGTTTCCCAAAATTTGATGATTTTCTGTATAAGGTGAGTTTTGAAACTCACGTTCTCATATATAATATATATTTTATTGGCCAAACCTGATTTCAGGCCTAACTAGTTTATCCTAACGTCCATAGGATAAACTAGTTTTTCCTAGGCCAAACAAGTTTGACCTAATGCTCATAGGATAAGCTAGTTTAGCCTGCTATAAATTGGTCCAAACTAGTTTATCCTGGGACAATTTGATTTGATGTGATTTTATTGATCCCAAAGACTGCTCCGGGTGTCAACCATCTAGTTTATCCTAGGCCAATGCAATTTTGATGTGTTTTTATTGATCCCATATACTGCTCCGGCGCCAACCTTGTGCAAAGTAGTATTGCCATCACCCCAGCATAATGTATTTTATTCCATGGAGAGTGGGATACTGTCCCACTATCTTCTCCATTTCACCACCGTCAGTAGTTACAATGTGCTGGAGGACAAAAGAATGGGATGAGATGTTATAAAATTTAGTAGAGAAAGAATTTAGAGGATTGATTAATAATGTATAGTATAACCTCAAAAATCGGGCATCGCCGGGACTTTGCTGGATTTTTGAAAATTCCAGATTTCTGAAAGAATATCAAATGTACTCTTATGTTCTGGTATTCTTAATGGTGTGTTTATTCATAAGTAATTCAAAGCCAAGTGATATTTATGTGAGAAAAAATAAATAAAAAAAAGTTTGATTTTTTTTAAAGATTTCTTAACAAAAAAAAAAGATTTTTGCTTTAAATTTTTTTCCCCCTTACATAAATATTACTTGACTCTGAATTAAATATGAATAAATACACCATTAAGAATATCAGAAGTACATTTGATATTCTTTCAGAAATCTGGAATTTTCAAAAATTCGGTGAAGTCCCAGTCCCTGTTTGGCCTAAAATATAAGTATTTTTAAGCTACAATTATTCCACAATTAAATTTCTCTTAAAAGAATATTACATATACATTTATACAGATGGGGATACAGTACTGTAAAACCTGTTAAAAGAATCTGTATGATGAAATCCTGTTATAAAAATAATTTCTTTTATAATTGGTGCAAATTGGATATAATAATCCATTTGAAAAAAACATAATATATTTGCTAGAGACGACGGACCTGCTAAAAAGGAACTTAAGATGAAGTTTTTTTCTCTCCTATGTCATCTTCTTCTATGTAGAATTTTTCAGATTTTCAAGTCTCCAAGCCGTGTAAAAAAAATTAATGGTATTACTAATTATTCAGGTATTCACATACAAATAGAGATTCATTAAAAATCAATATAGTTTACAATAGAATCATTAATATTGTTAATCCACATTCTATGTCTTTGATATTTAAGAATTAAAAAACAAAACCTATACAATAAAATCTTCTAAGACAGACTTTCATGGGAAAGAATAAAAATCTGTTATAGGGGCATTCCACGTCAAATCAGGCAGTAAAATATCAATATGTAACCCACCATCACAGATTTTAATGAAACTGCGTGTGTTTGTTCTTACTATTAAGATATGATCACCAGTAATTTTTTTTGCTCCTTGGTGAAATAGTTTCTGAGAAAAAAATTGTCAAAATTTTGAAAAACTGCCGTCAGTTGGCATTCTTGATAGCTTGGTTTTCAAATGTAGCATGTCATATATATAATCATATTTCAATATCTACTCTACAAATCATCTTCAAATAATTTATGCACACTATTTAGGGTACGCAGCTTATGAAAAAAATATATTGTTACGCTTATAACATTTTAAGTGTGTCTAAAAAAATATTTAAACTTTGAAGGCGTGAATTTTTTATGAAAAATAATGTATTAACAAAAAAAGCATTATCAACAAAAGGCGGTATTTTTATTAAATTTATTTTTTATGGGAGATATACTTAAAGGTGTCCTTTACCTGATTCCGAAATAAAAATAGTGGGATTTTGGGTGTTTTTGGTAGTATTTCCTATTTAAAAATATTTTGAGGTGCATTTCATATCAAATCAAGCAGAGTCATTCCATGTCAGTTCCCCTAAGCCATTTAATCACTGTCACAAATTTAAATGAAATTGGGTTTGTTTATAGCTTATTTTAAGACGTAATCACCTTTAATTTTCTTGATCCTAAGTAAAATATTTTTTAAGATAAAAAATATCAAAATTTTGAAAAATTGTTTTAAATTTTTTTAATGACAGTTCGATATTCAAAGACTGCATTAAAAAAAAAAAAAAAAGTCATTTCAATATAAAATCACTAAATAGGTTTCATATAATGTATATGTGACAAATAATGTAGGCTGATTATTATTTCTTGTTTTCTATCATGTTTAAACACTAAGAGTGTCTTTTATCTTATGAATTTCTAAAATCAAGAATTTTGTTAAAAATAATGTGTTAATCAAAAATTTATTATTAACCGAAGGCAGGGTGTTATTGCTTTTTTTTAATTGTCCGTAAAAATATCTTTTAAATGGTTATAAAATAAAAATAGTGAACATATGAGAAAAAATTATAAAAATTTTGGAAAAATGCCACGAGTTGCCATTAATGATTGTTCAATTTTCAAAGGCCTTATTTTATATATAAAATCATATTTCAATAATTAATAAAGAAATCGTCTTCGAATAATTTAAGCAAGGTAAATAAAGTATGTAAATTATGAAAAAAATATTGCTGTAATGTTAAAAAATATTTAAATGTGTCTAAAAAATTGTATAATCTTTGAAATCAAAAATATTTTACAAAAAATAATGAAATTATTAAAAAATCTTTATCAATCAGAGGCGGAGTTTCTATGACTAATTTTTTAATTTTAAATTGTACATAATACTACATTATAACTGGATCTGAAATAAAAATAGTGGGATTTTGGTTGGTTTTAGTAGTATTTAAATCATATTTAAAATTATCAATATTTTCAAATGTAAAACCTATCCAATGTATCATCCCTGGAAATATTTTTATTTATACATTTATTTTATTTTTCAAATTATCTTTTATGTTCGTTTCTTAAGGAAAAAATATACAATATTGTTTTTTAGTAAAACTTCTAGGGCGAAGAGCAATTATCCCTTTCCAAAAAAGAGAAAAATCACTAGCTCCTCACCGCCCAATAGAAATTTTCAAAATGACAGTCCTAATCTTTAAACTCATATTTGGCTGTTAATATTGAAAATTTAGCATTGAGCTGCTAATATTGAAAAAAATACCAAATTTCACTCTTTTGAAGAAAATTTTGACGTATTGTGCTTTAAATATATGCAAAAAATGCATAATCCATTATATTTATATCTTTCAAATAACTATATCTAAAAAAATATTTAAAACTTAATGAGTTGCACTTTTGTAACTTTATTCAGTTTCTAATGATATGTACCGTAATTTCGGGTGTATAGCCTGCAGATCAAACAATTCAGTTTGGACCCAGAAATTTTATTCAGTATTTGAAAACCAATATTTACTGTGATCTAAAAAGTTACATTTTATTTTTAAAAATTTCTGGGTCGAAACACGATTGTTTGATCCGCGGGCTATACACCGGAAATTACGGTAATTTGATTTATTTCATCACAATATTGCTGAAAGATGGGTTTTCAACATATATATGTGTGTATATATATCCCTGTTCTCAAACAAATTATTTAAAAATTGTTCATTTATGTTTAATAAAGCATATATATATTGTTTATACACTTATAGAAAATACATATAGTAAATTTTATGATATTATGTCAATAATGTCTAAAAGTAAAGAACTTATCTAATAGTATGTAACGAAAAATTTAACATCTGGTGTAATGACAACAAAATTTTATAATTGTTTTACTTAATTTGGATGAATGAAAAAAGCTTACATGTTTATATTTTATTGAAGTACAGGTGAAAATGTCACAAAGACATTCCTACCTCAACAACCACTGAGTATGTCACATTCACACTACAGATGATTTTTTTTTCTTTTTGATCTTTCGGGTTTGATTTCAGATGGTAATGAATTAATTAGTTTTGTTAGAAGTGTCATTGCAGTCAGCATATTAGGCTCACTATTTTTTTTATATAATTTATTTTGATTGACTCGACGAACAACAATATTTAAAGGGACCATTTCATGACTTTTCAATTAAAAGCTGATTTATAAATTCATCATGTTGTTTAGTTATTATTATCGTCTTAAGATAATAAGTTGATATTAAAATTTTTAAATGCAGTTTATTTATTATTTGAAGAGTTGAAAGTATTTTTCAATAAGAGTGGGCTGTTGATTTTAAGTCGGCTGTTGAGCAATGTAGTGTTGGTAAAGGAACTGGTACTATTTAATTTAATTTTTATTGCTGTAAATAATATTTGTTATTTTATTATTGTATGTATTATATTTAAGCAAGAGTAGAAATACACGATATCGTAGTCATTTTAGTACATCTTAGCATGAAAAGCTTCAATATTTATCATTAAACATTCACATTTTATGAAAATTTTGTTAAAATTGCTCATATTTTCACTATTTTTATTTTCTAACTATTGAAAAGATATTTTTACGTACAATTAAAAAAAGTAATAACAGCCTGCTTTCGGTTAATAATAAATTTTTGATTAACACATTATTTTTCACAAAATTCTTGATTTTAAGAATTCACAAGATTAAACACACTCTTAGCATTTAAACATGACAAACAACAATAAATAATAATCTGCCTACATTATTTGTCACATATACATTATTTGAAACTTATTTAGTGATTTTATATTGAAATGACTTTTTTTTATGCAGTCTTTGAATATAGATCTGTCATTAAAAACATTTTTAAAAAATTTCAAAATTTAGATATTTTTTTTATCTTAAAAAATATTTTACTTGTAATCACCTTTAATTTCCTTGATCCTGTCTTAAAATGAGCTATAAACATACCCAGTTTCATTGAAATTTGTGACAGTGAATTAAATGTCTTAGGCGAAATGACATGGAATGACTCTGCTTGATTTGATTTGAAATACGCCTCAAAATATTTTTAAATATGAAATACTACTAAAAACACCCAAAATCCCACTACTTTTATTTCAGAATCAGGTAAAGGACACCTTTAAGTATATCCCCCACAAAAAATAAATTTAATAAAAATACCGCCTTTTGTTAATAATGCTATTTTAGTTAATGCATTATTTTTCATAAAAAAATCACGACTTCAAAGATTAAACATTTTTTTAGACACACTTAAAATGTTATATAAGCGTAACAGTATTTTTTTTTCATAAAATACGTACCCTATATATTATGCGTAAATTATTTGAAGATGATTTGTGGAATAGATATTGAAATATGATCATATTTATGTCATGCTACATTTGAAAATCGAGCAGTCAAGAATGCCAACTGATGGCAGTTTTTCAAAATTTTGACAATTTTTTTCTCAGAAACTATTTGGCCAAGGAGTAAAAAAAAAATACTGGGAATCATATCTTAATAAAAGGAACAAACACACGCAGTTTCATCAAAATCTGTGATGGTGGGTTACATGCCTGCCTGAACTGACATGGAATGACCCTATAGGCAGGCTCCCTTATCAGAAGGTTCATCGTCTGTTATAAATGCATTATATTCTTTTTACAAGTATTAATATCTTCATTTTACATAGATCAACATTTTTTTGTTGTTGTTGTTAAACATGGGATTCCGACATACGCAAGTTATTTTTCTCAGTTTTAACCATACTTTAATATTATTACCTAAAAATGCATCTACTCATCTTAAAAAAAGTCACAAAAAAGAATAAATATATAAACCAGTAGGCCAGAAAGAAAATTTAATATCCTATGTTATAGTACAATAATACAGTCTCTAAATTTTAATATGATTAATTCATCTCATAATACCTTTTAGTAATTTAAAATCCAAATATAAATTAACATTGCAAAATTCTTTAGTTGGAAATTTAGTTAGAAACATATTTTATCATTACTTTTTTTTATTACTTTCCTAAAGTTTTTTAAGTGAATATATATATATATTTAAACTTTCCTAAAGTTTTTTAAGTGAATATAAAGCAAAACAAGATATAAGCATTCATAATATGACTATATAATGATCCTTACATAGTTATCATCTTTGAAGCACGGATAATTTTGTAAAAATACATCAAATGATGCCCCATTTTTCAAAATATTACTTCTATCAGCAGTGGCGTACCCAGGATTTTATTTCGGGGGCGGGGGGCTGACTTAAATTTTCATAATGTTCTAAATCCTACGAAACACGTTGCACTGTGTTATAAACAGAAATCATTTTTGTCAATAAGGCCGTAGCCAGAGGGGGGTGGGGGGGTGCAAGGGTGACTTTGTTCCGAATTTTCCGAAAAGTTGAAAAATTTGGTCATCAGTCCGAAAATTTGAACTTAAAAAATTATCGCGATTTTTGACAAATGGTCGCCGAAAAAAATCAATTTCGTCAATCGTTCGCAAAAAAAATCTCCAATTTCTTTAAAGGATCAAGGAAAAAACCGGAATTATGTCATACGGCCGCAGATAAAATGCGAAGTTTGTCAAAGGATCGCGAAAAAAAAGTCAAATTTCGTCAAATGATAGCGGAGAAAACGTGAATTTCGTCAAATTATTCCAGAGGAAACGCTAATTTCGTCAAAATGAGCACAGAAAAAACCCGAATTTCGTCAGAAGGCCGCAGAAAAAACGCGAATTTCATCAAAAGGTCACGGAAAAAACGCGAATTTCGAAAAAAAGATCGCTAAAAACACGCATTCCGTCAAAGGGCTGCGAAAAAGAAGCTAATTTCGTAAAGGATCGCAAGAAACGCGAATTTCGTCAAAAGGCCACAGAAAAACGCAAATTTCATCAAAAAGACGAGAAAAAGCGCGAATTTCGACAAAAAGCCGCGAAAAAACGCCAATTTCGAGGAAGGATTGCGCAAAAACGCGAATTTTGTCAAATGACCACAGAAAAAACGCGAATTTCGTCAAAGGACCACAGAAAACTGCAAATTTCGACAAAGCATCGCTAAAAAAACACGCATTCCGTCAAAGGGAAGCTGAAAAAACATGAATTTCGTCAAAGGGACACAGAAAAACGCAAATTTCATCAAAAAAGACGAAAAAAAAGCAAATTTCGTCAAAGAGCCGCGGAAAAAACGCAAATTTCGACGAAGGATTGCATTAAAAAACACGAAATTCGGCAAATGACCACAGAAAAAAACGCGAATTTCAACAAAGGATCGCTAGAAAAAACGCATTTCGTCAAAGGGAAGCTGAAACAACGCGAATTTCGTTAAAGGATCGCAAAAAAAAGAAAAAGCAGGGTCACAAAGAAGGGCCACAGAAAAATGTGAATTTCGTCAAAAGGCTGCGGAAAAACCACTAATTTTGTCAAAACCCCGCGGAAAAAAGCAAATTTCGAAAAAAGGATCTGGAAAAAACGTGAATTTCTTCAAAAGGCCGCAGAAAAAAAGAGAATTTCATCAAAAGGCTGCGGAAAAACGTGAATTTCGACGAAGGACTGCGTAAAAAACGTGAATTTCGGCAAATGACCTCAGAAAAAACGCAAATTTCCTCAAAGGGCCGCAGAAAAAACGCAAATTTCCTCAAAGGGCTGCAGAAAAAACTCAAATTTTGGCAAAGGATTGCTAAAAAAATATGCATTCCGTCAAAGGGAAGCGGAAAAAACGCGAATTTCGTTAAAGGATCGCAAAAAAAAGCATGGTCACAAAGAAGGGCCACATAGAAACGTGACTTTCGGCAAGAGACTGCGGAAAGAAGAGAATTTCGTCAAACAGCAGCGAAAAAACAAAAAAACACGACCATTTCCATAGAAAAAAACGCGAATTTCGTCAAAGAGCCGCAAAATTCATCAAAAAGACGAGAAAAAAGCGAATTTCGTCAAAAAAGCCGCGAAAAAAAACGCAAATTTCGACAAAGGGTTTCGTAAAAAACGCGAATTTCGGCAAAAGTTCACGAAAAAAACTCGAATTTCATCAAAAACTCGCGGAAAAAACGCAAATTTTGACAAAGGATCACGAAAAAAACGCGAATTTCGTCAACGGGTCGTGGAAAAAAGCTAATTTTGTCATAAGTTTGGGGAAAATGTAAATTTCGTCAAAGCGTCGTGATAAAAACCTGTATTTCATCAAAGGATCGCGTTAAAAACACATACAAATATCTGTATTTATTATTATATGTATAGTTTTTAAACTGAAATAATATGCTGAACTTTTTAGAAATCTGGTTAACCCGAACCCACTCAGCCTGAAATTGACCTGAATATAAACAGAGTTAACCCAAACTACAACAAAAATAATTAGCAGCAGGAAGGGATTACCTCTCCTTTCCCCCTCTGCTGTAACCTTTCAGAAAATTTGCTGAGAATTTCAATTTTTTTTTTTTAACTCAGACTCAAATCTGAGGGGAAGGGGGGAGGGCACGTGTCCGATCCTGAGACCGTCCCACGTCGAAATCTGTTGAAAAGTGTTACTGGTTTTTTTTATATATATATATACTTTCATTTAAAAGAAAGTCATTATAACTTAAAATCTATAAAATTGTTCTTCCAATCCCCGAAACTAAATTCTGGCTACGGTTCTTGTTTAACAATAAATTAATATTGTAACAAACACAAAATATTTTTTCTATACACAAAATATTTTCATACACATATATAAAATAAAGACTTTGTTTATTATTTGTGCATTGCACAAGTAATACGAAGGACTTTAAACCGTTCCAAATGAAAAATACTGGCCGCAAAGTTAAGACAGAATAGGAAGATAAGTGGGGGGAGGGGACATTACCGAACTCCAAAGATGTGTTTGCAGTCAAACAAGAAATCACTGTGTATCTTACAGATACGAGGAAGTAATCGAGTGTTAAAAACAAAAGTTAATGAATATCATTCACAGTCAGCTCTTCCGCACATATATAGTGTGCCTGACTTCCGACTTAGCCAAAATTCTGAAGGGATTAGCTAAGGTGTCATTATGCACTAATATGGGACTAACAAGAAAGACAAGTGCGAGGCATGACAAATATATATATACAGTCGGACCTCTATTTAACGAACCACTATTTTGCGAATTTATTTTGCGAACTTTTCCTTGGAACCAAGAACATTTTGCGAATTTCTCCGTAAAATAATCTCCAAATAGCGAAGTGCATTCTCTATTTAACGAACTTTTTCTTGTGATCCAAATTTTTTTCTTCTCCCCATTTCTCAAAATATTTCTGGACATTTCAAACTTATTCTTTCTTTAAACACATTTTATGATGTTCAATGGTCTTGAACTGGTTTTACCAGGCACCTTCTTTGTCAGCAGTGAGAATTTGGTAAGTACGGAGGACGAAGACGATAATCCCTTAGTGTAACTTAAAAAAAATGTGGATTCAATGAGAAATTAACCATGATGTGCTGATTGATGATTGTATTTCACTTAATTCTTAAATTGAGGTCTCGGAAACACTATCCGAATTGGATATTTTCGACAGTGTGAAAAATAAAAACAATACAGCAATGATGAAGACGAATATGATGATGATGGAAATGATCATTATGCAAGAATTAACAAAACTTCATATAATGAAATGCTAAAATCATTTTAAACAACCGACGCGGATTATAGTTAGAAGAAAATACGTATGAAGGTGGTTTTGGTGCATTGTAAAGATGCGACACGTATTATGAGATAAAGCACATTTATGAGATAATTATGAGATATGATGGCACGATTATGAGATAAAACAAAATTAACAGAGTTTTTCAGAAATCAAATTTAAGGACGCATATGTTAATGTATAATTAAAATTATTTTTTATAATAATAATAAATGCGATAATGTCATTAAAATTCGTTAATTTTAATGTAAAACTATTTACTTTAAACAGAAAATACAGTGTATTCCCGGATAATGTTTTGTTTTCCTTGCCGATTTCAAAGATTTAAACACATAGAAAAAATAAATTGATGATGGATATTGGTGGGTAAAATAACTAAAACAAATCGATTTAATTTATTTTAAAAAATGTGATTAATTACTTTTAGTAAAAATATTTAGTGTTTATGAATTTAAAATCTGTTTTATGTAGTTTAAAGTATTTTAAAAGGTAAATCTCTATTTAACGAATTTTCCATATAACGAACTTTTATCCGGGATTTAGCGACTTCGTTAAATAGAGGTTCGACTGTAATTGAATTGATCTAAAAAGTAAGAAGTAAACTTTTTTTACCATTTAATCTGACCGTTTTGGCAGGTAAAAGAAGTTTAGTTCCTTCAACCCTCCGCACACCCATATTTCGGTGTGGCATGGAGATGCGACTGAAAAATGAAAGTTAATAAGCTACTTTTACAGTCAACTCTTCCGCACCGGATTTCCGATTTAGACGAAAGCGACTTGAGATTAGCTGTGGTGTTACTGTGCATTAATATACCCCCGCATTGACAATCTTGGCGGCCTCCGACTATGGGAAAAATTAAAAAAAAATCCTTAAATTAAAATACTTTTAGATTTGTCGAATTTATTTGTAGGTCTCTTGAACTGAGTATATATGTTTTCATTTATCGAGTAAAACAGTGATTTCAGTCATTTGAAAATGGATTTTGTGGTCTCAAGTAAATTTGGTCGCAGGACTGAGGAGGATATTGGATTAACAGGAAAAACAAATTCGTGGCATGCCAGAAAATAAAACAAATTTATCTGAAAAAGAAGGAATATCAGCCCTTTTTTCATTTCACTGCGATCTCTTCAGAGGTGGAATGGAGCTGTAACGTCATAACCCCCGTCCCCATCGAATCCTTTGGTGTATGCTGGGGCATCACTGTGCACTAATATATGGGACTAACCAGAATAGCTGCGTCGCAGAAAAAAATTAAAAATTAATATCAAAAGAAAGAAAAAAAACTGGAATTTTTTTTCATTTCATATTTGATTATTTCGGAAGAGTAAGTAACCCCATCAGCCCCTTCCCCTCATTGGGTATACTGTGGTGTAACTGTGCGTTGATGTGAGACTAGCCAGAACGTGTAGTTCGTTGTATTGCAGAAAACAAGTGCATTACAAATTCATCTCGAACAAAAAGAAAAATATCAGACCTTTTTTCATTTCCTTTTCGACTATTTTGGGAAGGGGCTGTAACCCATCACCCCCTTTCTACTTCTTTGGGTATAATGTGGTGTCACTGTGCACTAATATGGAACTAAAGAGAAGAGAGTGGCTAGTCTGTTGAATGATAGGAGAAAAAAATACAAATTTATCTCAAACAGAAAGAAAAAAAGCAATATTTTTTTATTTCATTTTCGACTATTTCGGGAGGAGGGGGCTGTAATTCCATCAGCCCCCTCCCCATCTTTGGGTATGCTGTGATGTCAATGTGGACTAATATGGTGTTAACGAGAATGGCTATTTCGCTGTGTGGTAGAAGAAAAATTACAAATTTATCTCAAACAAGAAGAAAAAACAGCCTTTTTTTTCCATTTCATTTTCAACTATTTAAGAAGGGGACGCCCCATTAGCCCCTTCCACCTCTTTGGGTATAATGTGGTATCACTGTGCACTAGTATGGAACTAAAGGGAAGAGAGCGGCTAGTCTGTTGAATGATAGAGGAAAAATACAAATTTATCTCAAACAAAAAGGAAAATATCAGAACTTTTTCATTTCATGTTCGAATTTTTGGGAGAGGGCTGTAAATCCATTAACCCCCTTCTATCTTTTCGGGTATAATGTGATTTCACTGTACACTAATATGGAACTACAGCGAAGGGAGCGGCTAGTCTGTTAAATGATAGGGGAGAAAATGCAAATTTATCTCAAATAAACAGAAAAAAATCAGCTCTACTTTTTCATTTCATTTTCGACTATTTCCAGAGGAGGAGGTTGTAATTCCATCAGCCCCCTCCCCATCTTAGGGTATGCTGTGATGTCAATGTGGACTAATATGGTGTTAACGAGAATGGCTATTTTACTGTATGACAGAAGAAAAAAATTACAGATTTATCTTTAAAAAGTAAAGAAAAAGCACTTTTTCATTTAATTTTTCGCGATTTCTGGTTGGGGGGGGGGGGGTGTAACCCCATCAACCCCCTTTCTCTTCTTTGGTGTCAATATGGACTAATATGGAACTAAAGCGAAGGAAGCGCATAGTCTGTTGAACGATAGGGGAAAAATGCAAATTTATCTTAAACAGACAGAAAAAATTCAGCACTGTTTTTTCATTTCATTTTCGACCATTTCGAGAGGAGGGGACTGAAATTCCATCAGCCCCCTAACTAATATAACCTAGACTAATATGGTGTTAACGAGAATGGCTATTTTGCTGTATGACAGAAGAAAAAATTACAGATTTATCTTTAAAAAGTAAGAAAAAAAACACTTTTTCATTTAATTTTTTGACTATTTCAGGAGGAGTAGGGGGGGGGAGCTATAACCCCGTCAGCCCCCCTTTCTCTTCTTTGTTGTCAATGTAGACTAATATGGGACTAATGAGAATGGCTTGTCCGCTGTATAATGGAAAAAAATTAAAAAAATTTCCATAAAAGAAAGACGAAAAATCAGCACCTTTCTATATCACTTTCGAAAATTTCGGGGGGGGGCTGTAGCCCCATCAGCCCCCCCCCCTTGGGTACGCCACTGTCTATCAGTGAAGGTATTTCTTAGGAGAGACTTGATAATACTCCTTTCCGGCTTTTCTTTTGACCACTCAGTTGCAATCTTTTCCCGTGCCTGTGTTATTTCCGCTTCTGAAGACAGCTGAGCGGATAGATTTGCCTCAGATCGGAAAAATCTGGAGAGTAAAACAATAAGAAATTAAATGAAACAGATATAGTGACAGACTCAATATTAGAGATGTATCAAATACTGAATACTCAGTATATAAGTAAACCTAATACTAAATACTTTATTGAATATTCTTATTTCAGGGTTTAAAGGTATCAAAGCATTACATTTAAAACCATATTACATGATATTTAAGACAAATACAGTCAAATCTCAATTTAACAATTGCAAACAGTTCCTTGAAAATCATCATTAAATTGGGGAATGCATTAGAAAAAGTAAATCTGCAGAAATTTTTTTATTAAACATTCAGTTACCAGTATTAAATATTAGATAGCACTGGTATTTAATTGCATTTTCCTTTCTGCACATTAAACATACTTCTCTGAAAGTGAAAAAACTATCAACAACAGCTTTGTTTTTCCTTGTACATAAAAGGTGACATTCATTTTGCAGTTGTTACAAAAGCATTAAATAATTTTATATGTATAAATATTTAACCGTAATAAACATCATTTTTTAAAATATATACAGTAGAATCTCTAAAATCCGCAATCTTCTGAAATCCGCTTGCATTTCAAAATGTAAACAATAAAATTCCCAGTTAAGAAGTATTATTTACAATTTTTATTCCAAATATTAGCGAATGAAAATAAAATTATTTTGAATGTAAATTTATGAGAAAATAGTAATTACATTGGATATTACGGAAATAAAATGCTTTTATTTCACAGAAACCTACACACAACAAAATGTAAAACAATAGAAATTGATGTGAAGCGTAAACAAACAAGCCCACAAAGGTTTTAGTAATGGCACAATCTATCGATCACTATAGAAAGTGAGTTAATTTATTTTATATTTGATGTGAGGTTGGCAACACTCATATCATTATTATTTTGCATTTGCTTTGAGTTGTATAGACCAACAGCAAATAACGACTGTTTACAGAATTCAAAAGAAACTTCATCAAGAGAAAATGAAAGTTCTCAAGCAAAGAACTATACAAGAAATGTTTAAAAATTGTAATAAAAAATAATTTTGGGTGTTAAAATTATAATGTACTGGTAAATAAAAGGGATTCAAGTTTTGATTTGCTTAAATTGAATTATTACAAGCTCTTCTTGTAAATGGATACAGGTAAGTTAAAAAAATAAATCATTTAATCCAGAATCTGCAAAACTCTAAAATCCGCACAGCCTCCGGTCCCAAGCTGTGCAGATTTGAGACTCTACTGTATACAGGGTGATTCAGCTCGTCGGTGACAAACTTTAAGGATCGATAGAGCACACCTAGACGAACATTTTTGAATAGGGAATGTAGGGTCCCTGACGCGATGGTAAGGCGCTAGGCGCTTTCGAAAATTTGGGTGCCGAAATTCGAAACGTCATAAAAACTAGGGAAATGGTTAGATTTTCTTGCTTGTTGCGTCGAAATGATTCTGTTTGTTTAGACTTTCTTCAGTACCAATTTGATAAGCGTATCTCTTAAAACATGGATAGGGGGCGCTGCAGACTTTGGAGAGCTAGACAACAACTTTAAGCCCGTTATTTTGATAATTTAACACATGCTCGCCAAAGTTTATACTCTAACTTAAAGTTTGAACCCAAAAGTAGAGCCCTGCAAAAAGCGTAAGAGCCGGAATAAAATGTCAAAGTACAGGGTGGTCGAAACTCGAAGGCTCCTAAGAGATAAACAAACAGATTTCTTGACTTATGGCATGCATTTTCATGATTCTGTTTGCTGGGGCTCTCTGAAACTCAGTTGAACGGTACAAAAAGAAACATCGATAGGGGGCGCTTTGGGCAAAAAACATAATTCGTTGACATTTCGGACGCTAACTGGAAACGGGGCGCTACGATCAGTTAGTAATAATGAAAACACATTTTCTACCTCTGCTCAACACTTCTGAATAAATTTAGACCAAAAACATCAATGATACTGGAAATTTATTTACAAAAAATAACACTACAGAAGATGCTCGAAATTTCGACCTTGGGCCATGATGCAGGCTTCGCACCTCCGTCGCATTGAGGAGTGTGTGTTTCCAACAATGCCAGGAGTATCTCTGATCTGCCCTGCAGCTGCCACAATGCGCGCCACAAGTTCTTCAGCACTGCTGACAGGTGTATGGTATACCTCGGCCTTCAGGTAACCCCAAAGGAAGAAATCCAAGCAGGTGAGGTCTGGTGATCGGGCAGGCCAGTGAACTGGACCCCCACGCCCGATCCACCGCTGGCCATACCTTGCGTTTAGATGGAGACGCACGTCGTTCGTGTAATGGGCCGGAACTCCATCGTGCTGGAATCACATCTGGCGACGCGAACCTTCGGGTACGTGCGCCTCATCCAGAAGCTGCGGCAGCACTTGATCCAGGAAAATCAGGTAATTTCCACCTGTCAGCCGTTCAGGTAACAAATAAGGGCCAATGAGGCAATCCCCCAGAATGCCGGCCCACACATTTACTGAGAAACGCTCCTGGGCTGCTCGGCTTCTGGTTTCATGTGGATTTTCATCACACCACACATGACTGTTGTGGGCGTTCCACATTCCCTCCCGGCTGAAGGTGGACTCGTCCGTAAACAAAATGCTGTTTACAAAACGGGGATCCCTGGATCTCATCGCCAAGTACCATCTTGAGAATTCCACTCGAGGGCCAAAATCCTGCTCTCTGAGCAACTGCACCCGCTGGATGTGGTAGGGGTGCAGATTCCGGGAACGTAAGATGCGCCACGCAGTTGCTTGCGAAATGCCAACATGTCTGGCGATATCTCTCGTGCTAAGACCTGGGTTGTCCTCAACCAGGTTAAGCACAGCCTCTTCGTTGTCGGGGGTGCTCACTGATCGCTCCCGTTCAGGCCTGCCTCCGTCGAAAGATCCCGTTGTGGACAACCTCTGGTGTACTCGAGCGAAGAAGGCATGGCAGGGGATTTGCCTGTTGGGGTAACGCTCGGCGTACAACCGCTGAGCGGCTCGTCCATTACAACCAGCAGCGCCATACGCCAAATGCATGTCAGCCAATTCAGAGTTTGTGTACCGTTCCATCCTACTACCGATCTGCAGACAAGTAACCCGAAGCTTAAGTAGGTACCGCACGTTCAAAAGACGTGTCTGCGCATACAACTACGTCATCTCGCGTTGTCGTCTACGCATTACGTATCTTTTGCATATCGATATGGTACGATATCTTTTGCATAAATCAGCAAAAAGCACCTTATGTAAATTTTATTGCGCGCATTGTGCATGATTGAAACCAGCTATGTTTGTTAAAAAAAACAAACAAACTGCAGTTTTAATAGCTTCTTATGATAAGTAAATTACTCTCTTGTTTTGTTTCTAACTGATCGTAGCGCCCCGTTTCCAGTTAGCGTCCGAAATGTCAACGAATTATGTTTTTTGCCCAAAGCGCCCCCTATCGATGTTTCTTTTTGTACCGTTCAACTGAGTTTCAGAGAGCCCCAGCAAACAGAATCATGAAAATGCATGCCATAAGTCAAGAAATCTGTTTGTTTATCTCTTAGGAGCCTTCGAGTTTCGACCACCCTGTACTTTGACATTTTATTCCGGCTCTTACGCTTTTTGCAGGGCTCTACTTTTGGGTTCAAACTTTAAGTTAGAGTATAAACTTTGGCGAGCATGTGTTAAATTATCAAAATAACGGGCTTAAAGTTGTTGTCTAGCTCTCCAAAGTCTGCAGCGCCCCCTATCCATGTTTTAAGAGATACGCTTATCAAATTGGTACTGAAGAAAGTCTAAACAAACAGAATCATTTCGACGCAACAAGCAAGAAAATCTAACCATTTCCCTAGTTTTTATGACGTTTCGAATTTCGGCACCCAAATTTTCGAAAGCGCCTAGCGCCTTACCATCGCGTCAGGGACCCTACATTCCCTATTCAAAAATGTTCGTCTAGGTGTGCTCTATCGATCCTTAAAGTTTGTCACCGACGAGCTGAATCACCCTGTATATAATTCAGCTAATTTCCTTCAATTGCAATAACTTTCATGATATCATCATGTTCTGCATCAAAATCAAAAAGATTTTACTTCTTTTCGCCATAAAATTCTTGTATAATCTTATTGCACAAATGGGAACATAAGTCATAGTTCACATAATCTTTAATTGAAAATTTCTGGCCAGAAATGACATATCAAATTAATGTTTTAAAATTATTTTCATTAAATTCTTTACAATCGTATTTCATCAATAGATAAAGAACAGAGAGAGAAAAATAATAAATTTTGTAATATTTGAAATTTTTTAAAATTATTGTTAAAATAAGGACAGCTATCATAAAAGCAGGAATTCTTCAACATATAACTGAATTTGGATCATTAAAATGTCTTTAATTGTGGAAATCATTAAATTGAGGTTATGGTACTTTTCTAATTAGATGAACCACTTTTTGCAAGTAAACATTACACTGGGGAGAAAAAAAATGTATACTTTGAAGAGGATAGTCTTGAAACTTTTTTAATTAATAAAATTTTCAGAATATTAAATAGCACAGCCAAATACATAAACAAATTCAGTGCATCCCTACTTGATATCTCAAGTCAACATACACCTGAAAAAATTTTGATATTTGAATTTTCTTGATAACACGGATAAAATCAGAATATCAATTTCTTTTCACAAAAAATAGAAACCCGAGAAAAATACTAGACCTTCTTATTTTTCACAGCATTTTATTCTCTGATTACTTACGTTCTTTTTTCTGCAGAAGCCTGTTTTCTGTGTGATTTCCCATTCAAATCATTATTTGTAAGGGTATCAAAATGCTTTTTTTCTACTGACATCTTAAATCCTTTTATTTTCAAGCGTTCTGTTCTTATCTTCTGGCTCAAGCATTTTGTAAAAGCAGACTACACGAAAAATATTTCAGATATTAAACACTTTGCAAAATAACTACAATTATTTAAACTTCATTTTAACAAAAATGCTAAATTTACCACTTGGTACAACCTATTGCTAAATCTAGATATGTATATATATTCTAAAGTTGATACCTTCAGAAAAACTGACAAACTATAAACTATCAAATCAAAAGATTTCAACTGTTTGGATTTTGTATTCAATATTCTTAATGGATAACACAAATTGACATATTTTGAAATAGTAGTAAACAGAATTCCTAAATTAACTAATTTAGCAATGGCCTTACCCATGGTTTAGGACCTGGCCCTTCAATGCATGGATACTTATCAAACATGCTCCGCTCTACTAGTTCATAATGTGTTTTGGTTTTCATTACATCAAATTTAGTGTAGTAAGCTGCGCACTGCATGATCATATTAGACCAAAGTGATCCATGAATACTTGCGTTCGCCAGAGCGTTTTCAACGCATTTTGAGAACTGTGGAAGTTCAGGAAGCTGCAAAAAAGAAAACAAGCACAATCTATGTTGCAAAATTAGAAGCACAAAATTAAAGAAATATAGTTAGATTTGTATAATTAATGAACATTTCTTAAAATAATTCATAGCTCACCACTAAGGGATTAATGCTTTCTGTTTCCTTCTCTTTTTGTGAAACATCATCTATTTCATGGATTTCAGCTTTATTGGAAACAGACACAGTATCAGATACTGTATCTGGAACATCATAAAGTTTTATTGCTTCTGCAACACCAGAATCATCAATCTCTACGCCTAGAAAGTACAACAAGTTATTATTATAAGGTTAAATAAACTGCACTTAAAATTTATTTCTTTAACAAGCAATATAACTTTTCTTTACTGAAATAAAAAGGCCTAAGTTTTTATGATTTAAATATTGATGTACTGAGGAAATGCTGTTTTGCTGATGCATGTGAACCTGAATATGCACAGAATATTAAATTACAAATATGTAAATTATTTAAAATAAGCAAATATGTAAATTACAATATAAGTAGAAATTATTTTGGGCATAGCATGCAACGAACAAATGCACATAACCCTTTTATGGTGTACAAAGCGAGAATTCTTACGACGATTCATATTCACTCATACTGCTTTATATTGCATCTGCTGCTAAAAAAAAAAAAAAAAAAATTATTTTTTTTTTTGGTCAGAGGTACCATTTTGATTGATCGTTATTTTGTTTACTTTATTTTTTTTTAGCAGGCCCATTTTGAAGTACTTTATTTTTTATTTAGGCTTATTTAATCTTATTCAATGCTGATTTGTCATCATGCATGCATGAGTGCATTTTGTATGCTATTAATGTTGGATTACGACAGTCATGGACAATTTATCAGTGTGGATCAAAAATGGAAAACTGCTCTCATGAGCTTGGTGAGTGTGCGCACAATAATCATTTTAGAAGTGTTCTTCTAAGTGTGTGAGAAAAGGTTTTCTATGCCTTAGAATACCAATAAGAATATATATATGTGTATACACAGGGTGGGCCGAAAAAAACTTTTTTTTTATTTTCGATGATGGGTAGTGCGGAAAAGTGGCCACTAGTGGCACCAAGTTCACGCAAAAAATTTGGGATTTTTAGGACAATTTCTATATTTGCCGCTTTTGGCTTGAAGTTTTGCTAAAAGGCTGATTTTTTAACATTTTTAGCAAAAATTTTAAAAATGTTAAATTAAACTTATTTTAATCGTATTTACTTGAAAAGGCATATTTAATGTTCCAAATGTATAAATAAGCTCTGATAATGTATTATTTAATTGCTATGTGTATTTTAAATTAGACGATTTTTATAGCCTTTTCGCGTTTAAGGGAGCAATAGTTGCCTGTATTGTTTGAATCTTTCAATGGTTTCTCTCTTTTGTCTTGTTTATGTCCCTTGGTCTTCCTTATTTCTTTTCGATGCTTTAAGGGTCATATATTTGGGTGACGGACAGCAGAATCCCTCAGAAACAGATCTGGAAGGAGAGAAGGGGGTGAGGCGAGAACTTAAGCGAATGCAGTGACTCATCGCGATGTTGAGGGAGTGAAGGAGGAATTACAAGAAGGGAGAAAGTGCGATAAGGGATGCTTATTATTTTCATAGCTCAGTTTCCCTGAGACATGGCGGACGCTGTGTGAGACACGACTATGCATTTAGGAGTGTTTGGGTTTGAAGATGCCTGGTTCAAATTCAGATTCAGTAGAACTGCTTGTTTGAAAGCTCCCACTACTTGAATCTTCCAACAATATAACTGTCTTCCATCTGGATCTAAATCCACTCGTTGAAGGCTTTGTCGCAGAACCACTATTCCTCGTTGAAATTGTATCCCTTTTCATTTTCCGCGATATTTTCTTTGCAAGAGTTTTGCTTGTTTTTAAATCAATATCCCCAATAAACATTTTTCGAACAGTTCTTTGATCCTTCAAGAAGTTCACCTCCCGATGTGGAACTTTACGTCTGATGTCGCCGCTACAATTGTTCAAGCCTCTACACTTACAAGCTGCAATGTCAAAGAGAGCGGTTTCCGCAATTCATACGAAATCTTCGCGGATCGCCTTGCCTTTAATGCCCGCATGATTACAAGATTTCTCCAATGATCTACACTCATTGTAATAGTTTTGAATATTTCCGTTAATTGTTTGTTGGGAAACCACTGGTATAGAAGATTTTATCCAGATTTCGGAAACTTTTTCCCCTACCATTTTAATATCATCCACTGGTTGAAGATAAGTATCTCTGTTTTCTTCTATATTGCTTCGCAACCAATAGTAGTGGCGCATGATGTCAGCAATAGTTGGCAATTGCAAGTCTTTTAATTTGTACGGTGCCCCAAAATGACTACTTTTCATGCTATCACATGTCTTTACATGATCATGAACTTTCGCACTATCCATTTCTAAACTCGTCGTAATAAAAAGCACAAAACATAGTAAAGGCACGTTAAACGATCCAAAATGCAATGTATTGCACGAGGAAAAGGTTTTACTTTTACACTGAACAAATGTCACAGGGAAACCGAGCACAGAAAAATAATAAGCATCCCTTATCGCACTTTCTCCCCTCTTGTATTTCTTCCTTCACTCCCCCAACATCACGATGAGTCACTGTGTTCGGTTAAGTTCTCGCCCCACCCCCTTCTCTCCTTCCAGATCTGTTTCTGAGGGATTCTGCTGTCCGTCACCCAAATATATGACCCTTAAAGCATCGAAAAAAAATAAGGAAGACCAAGGGACATAAACAAGACAAAAGAGAGAAACCGTTGAAAGATTCAAACAATACATGCAACTTTTGCTCACTTAAACGCGAAAAGGCTATAAAAATCGTCTAATTTAAAATACACATAGCAATTAAATAATACATTATCAGAGCTTATTTATACATTTGGAACATTAAATATGCCTTTTCAAGTACATACGATTAAAATAAGTTTAATTTAACATTTTTAAAATTTTTGCTAAAAAAGTTCAAAAATCAGCATTTTAGCAAAACTTCAAGCCAAAAGCGGCAAATATAGGAATTGTCCTAAAAATCTCAAATTTTTTGTAAGAACTTGGTGCCACTAGTGACCACTTTTCCGCACTGCCCATCATCGAAAATCAAAAAATAGTTTTTTTCGGCCCACCCTAGATACAGTGGAACTTCATTTATATGTTACCTGAGTTGTACGTTTCAGCTCAGCAATCCCAGTCGTTTGCCATTAAAAAATAACTGACTTATATGTTTCCCTCAGTTATACGTTAGGTTTCTGCTTTTCCGGATGAAATTTTGTGTCACTTTTACGTTTTGCTGAAAATAATTTCAGAATTTTTGCTACGCCTTTCCTTCAGTCTTTGCCAACTGACAACGTGTCTGATTGTGATGATCCCACTCAGAACAATCTTTCGATGCAGAGCTGCTCTGAGGGCTTTTGACATAGTAAAGCAGTTCTTCAGGAGTACAAGCAATAACTATAGAGTGGCTACATTATTATCAGAAATGAAAAGTTTACAGTTCAGTGTCGTTTCTGGTGAAAAGAAACAATACAAGATCAGTGATTATTTCAATAAAATTTAGGAAACTGCTGAAATGTCTTTCAATAAATGATTTACATGCCAAAGCGATTCTGGTGATTTCTTTTGAGTTACTCTACATGTGTAACATGTGTAAAAAATGTTTTTAATACAGATTTTACGATAAAATAACTTCATTTGTACTTTTCTTATGTAGCTTTGTTTTACTCTGTTACATTTCCATGAATTTACGTCATGGGTACATACATAACATACAAAATTTCAGTTTTCGATATAGAAGGTAAATTTTCATGATATATTTTTTTAAATGGTTCCGGTGGACCATTATTTGAGTTGTAAGTTTTGATGTCCGGTCCTGAGCAAAACGTATAACTGGAGATCCACTGTATATAGTATTCACATATATTTAAAAAAAGAGTCAGGGTCGATTTATTGCAAAGTGTATTTTTGCCTGGTAAAAAAGCACTTATGTTAAGTAAAGAGGCACATTCTGTTGAATGAAAGGACACTTTCACTATACTTTACATCTGATTCAACTAAGCCACACTTTGAATTCATCACTGTTATACATTATCAAGGTAAGCTGAAATCATGTGATATTTTTTAGAATCTCATAAAAGAATCCCATTAAAATATTTCAATTTTTTAATATTCCATTTACAGAAACATGTATTTTGAAAAAAAAAAGAAGATAGTGGGTAAAGGGGCAGGGTACATCGGAATTTTAAGCAAAAAGGGCAGAGTGCAGCAGCACCCTTTGAAAAATATCAATTGGGAACACAATACATATAAATACATGTTTATATAATTATATTTTTGATTTCAACACCAAAAGTACAATTTATGGATTATATTCAATACTTGTCAAAATATTACAAGAAATAGTAGTGAATTGCATTGCTGAGTGAAGAAAACTTTTTTTTTTAGAACTGCCTTTTCTTTTTTTTACTTTCAAACATTGATTATACATTTAATAACTCAATTTAAATTATAATTTTCATTAAGAATTATAATGTTTAATCAATTAATAAAGATGGTATAAGAACTTTTCATATATTTATATTTACTGGAATCGAAAATAACAGCAACCAATTCGCTGAGCCCATAAACAAGTATATTTAAATGTTTGGCCTAATTTCACATGCATATATATGTCTAAACATACTTGAATTTAAAGCAATTAATTTGAGATACAAATGAACACTTACGTTTGTGCTTTATTGGTGGACATCCACAGTATCCACAAAATGGTGTCTTCTCGCTTTTTTCAAATTCTTGACAATTTTCATCTCCACTGCATTCAGTGCAGAAGCTCCGTTTTATCCCTCTTTGATCATGCATTTTTTTTTCTTTAATTATAAAATCTGAATTCTTGATGTAAGAAATTTATCTTTAAGAATATACAATGTAATATATATATATATTTTCCAATAATGGAAAGTTGTAGAATTGGAAGCAAAACTGTATTTAAATCTATCATTCCCCTAGTGCAGGGATGGTGAACCTATGGCATGCGTGCCGAACTTGGCACGGAATAAAACTTCTCTGGCACGCGAAAAAAAATTATAGATTATATTCAGTTTATGGAGAACAATCCATTTTATGCTTTTTTTTTTTTTTTTTTTTTTACAAAAAGTATAGTTTTCTGTAATAGGTATATAATTTACTTTAAAATAATCCGTTACTTTTGAATGAATTAAGGTATTATAAATTTTAATGAAAGCACCCTGTAGCATTCAACATATAAGTGTTTTCCAAATCATTTCGCTTCTCTATCAAATTTCAAAGGTTTTATTTTTGAAATTTGAATTTTAAGAGATAGTTTGCATAGTAATATACCTAACTGACATGCTTTCTACTTCAGATTAGGTTTTATTTTATTTAGGTTTTAATTTTGAAAATAGAATTTTAACTGTTAATGCAAATAATTATGTATCTATTGAATCTGCTTCTACCTGAACATCTAAAAATGATCGGATTCGGATATATATAATAATTGGAAAACAAAACTCATTATAGAAGATTAATACGGAATGCGACATGGCTATATTATTGAGTATATACAACATAATAAATAAGTTAGGAATCAAATTTAGTATAAGCGTAAAAATTCTATAAAAAATATTGAATTTTATCCAAGTTAAAATGTTTCTGGCACGTTAGAATGTTTGTACACAATCATTTTGAAAATTTTGGCACACATACTCAAAAAGGTTCGCCCTCCCTGCCCTAGTGACTTAAAATAAGGCTTGGTTTTTCAAACATATCAATTAAAATACAGTTTCTAATTTAAAGTTTTTTCATCAAGCAGTCACTCAGTAGTAAAAAAAAATTATTGTGAAAGAAACACATAAAAACAACAGTGTTTATATTGGGGGGGGGGGAGAGAAACTAAACAAAAAACTCAAGAATTCGAAGTGAAAAATAATTTATTTAACATATATACAGCAGAACACTGATTAAATACATAAATACATTTGGTAAAAAGATTGTGATATCAATAATATCTTGAATTTTTTCAGAAATAAAATTTTTACTTCCTTCATAAAAAACCAAGAGTTCAATCATATTATCGAGAATTACATATTTAAATACATACAGAGTGATATAAAGCTAAAAAATTCTGCAAATTTGCCCTTACATCTGAACTGAAAATGCCATTGTTTACATCTGTGATGATGTGCAGATTTTAGGCATTTGTGGATTTGAGGGAGTCTACTGTACATAATAATAAAACACAAATTTAATATATAGATATGCATACTCTTCCAAAGAGTAAAAAAAATTTGTACTTCTAAATAGAATTTGTTTGAAAACTATATCTCAAATTACTGATGGTTTATGGTTTTTAAAATATTTGTCAACCATAGATTATTTGCAAATCTATCTACTATTTTAAGTATTAAAGATTAATCTATTTCATTTGTACTAAAACAATGTAAACAGGTCAGCATTTGTTTCCAACTAACATTTTAGAATAAAATTAATACATTATTAAATAAAATATTAATAAAAAGTTTTTATTGCAACTGGTAAATATCTCAGAATTATACAGGAGAATCTGTGAATTTGAATTAAAAAATACATAAAAAAGTGGAAATCAGCTGTTCGGTGGAAAAAGGACATCCCTATAAAATACACGATGGCTCAAATACCAAAAGTTAGTAATCAAAGCAAAAGATTTAGTTGCAACATGGCAACTATATATCTACACACATAACACATAATAATAAAACACAATACACACATAACACATAATAATAAACACAAATATGTAACTGTCTCAATTTACTGATGGTTTATAGTTTAAAATAATTTTCAACCATTGATTGTTTTCAAATCCATCTTTATTTTAAGTATTCCCAGATTATAAAAGAATAATTGAACTTCATTATTAAATAAAATATTAATAAAGGAGTTTTTATTGCAACTTGTAAATATCCCAGAATTATGGAAGAGAATCCATAGATTTTAGAAAAAAAAGTAAAAATCACACCTGTCAGGTGTAAAAAAGGCACCCCCTTATAAAACACATATGACTTAGCAAAAAATTAGTTGCCACATTGTGACCATGAATCTGGATATATAATACATAATAATAAAACAAAAAATTTAATATACAGATATGCATAAATTGCCAAATAGTAAAAAAAATGTGTACTTTTGCATATAATGTGTCTGAAAACTGTATCTTAATTTACCGATGGTTTATGGTTTTTAAAATAATTTTCAACCATGGATTATTTTCAAATCTCTCTATTTTAAGTATTCCATATTATGAAAGATTAGTAATACATTTATATTTAAAACAATATAAACAGGCCCTTTTGTTTCTAGCTAATATTTCTCAGGGGCCACAGTCACTCAAAAAATAATTTGTAGCAGTTTTTGGAGCAGCAAAACACGAATTTTAGAGCATGTAAAAAAACAGTTTTTGTACCTGCATTCATTCGGATAAAAAATGTTTTTGCAAGGGGAAAAACATTTTATAGCAAGCTAAAATAAGCAACACAAGAAAAACATTTACATTTTGTAGCAGAAAAAGGTAATTTGTCTTAAGATAAAATAAAAATTTTGCAGAAAAAGCGTGAATGGATAAAACATCAAATCAGATTAAAGAAAAGAAGAAAAAAGATCACCATCGCCATTTTATTCAGCCCTATCTTATTATATTGAATGTGATGCATTCTGTCAGTTGTTTTCGGAGAATTTAACGGTCAAAAGTCTGCATTCACATTGACTCACACCAGTTTTTCTTAACTTTCTGCAACAGAACAACGTTTGACCATTTCATACGAAACACATAGAAAACGAAAACGTGAGTGAACCCAGAGGTGATTCAGAGTTTAAAAAAAATTTCTGAAATTCACAGCAAGAGACCACTGCATTATTTCCACCATCCACTGACAAAATTCGCATTTTTTTTCAGCGATCTTTTGATGAAACTCACATTTTTTTTGCAGTTCTTTGATGAAATTTCACTTTTTTTCCGCAGCCCTTTGACGAAATTTGCATTTTTTTCGAAATTTACACTTTTTGTTAGTGACTTTGTGATGAAATTTCCATTCTTTTCCACGTTTTTTTAAAGAAATTTGCATGTTTTCAATGATTCTTTGACAATTTTCGCATTTTATCAGCGATCCTTTGATGAGATTCACGTTTTTTTCTGCGATCTTTTGACAAATCTCGTTTTTTTGCAATCCTTTGATGAAACTTGCTTTTTATCACGGCCCTTTGACGAAATCCGCATTTTGTTTTGCAATCTTGTGATGAAATCTCTGCTTTTAGGCTTGAAGAAATTTGAGTATTTTCAGCGATCGTTCGACCAATTTCGTGTTTTATTCGCGATCTTTTGACGAAATTCGTATTTTTTTGACGAAATTTCAGTTTTTTCTGCAGCCCTTTCATGAAATTAGTTTTTTTTTCGATATTCCTGTTTTGTTTATGATGTTTTGCGTGTGTTCTTATCCCCATTATTTTAAAAGAAATTTGAGCATTTTCCATGATCCTTCAACGATTTTCGCGTTTTATCTGCGATCCTTTGACAAATTTCGCATTTTTTCTGTGATCGTTTGACGAGATTTGTGTTTTTTTTTCTGTGATCTTGAAGAAATTTGAGTATTTTCTGTGATCGTTCGACCAATTCCGTGTTTTATCCGCGATCTTTTGACAAAAATCACATTTTTTGAAGCAATTTCAGTTTTTTTTCTGCAGCCCTTTCATGAAATTATTTTATTTATTTTTTTTATATTCATGTTTCGTTTGTGATGTTTTGTGTGTTCTTTCCCCCATTTTTTAAAGGAAATTTGAGCGTTTTCCATGATCCTTCAACGATTTTCGCGTTTTATCTGCGATCCTTTGACAAATTTCGCATTTTTTCTGTGATCGTTTGACGAGATTTGTGTTTTTTTCTGTGATCTTGAAGAAATTCGAGTATTTCCTGTGATCGTTCGACCAATTCCGTGTCTTATCCGGGATCTTTTGACAAAATTCGCATTTTTTTTATGCAATTTCAGTTTTTTTCTGCAGCCCTTTCATGAAATTATTTTATTTATTTTTTTTTATATTCATGTTTCGTTTGTGATGTTTTGTGTGTGTTCTTTCCCCCATTTTTTTAAAGGAAATTTGAGCGTTTTCCATGATCCTTCAACGATTTTCGCGTTTTATCTGCGATCCTTTGACAAATTTCGCATTTTTTCTGTGATCGTTTGACGAGATTTGTGTTTTTTTCTGTGATCTTGAAGAAATTTGAGTATTTCCTGTGATCGTTTGACCAATTTCGTGTTTTATCCGCGATCCAGCGGTAGAATTGATTAAAAAAAAAGTTACTGGTCCCAAGGACCAGTAAACATCAGAGTTTACTGGTCCGCAGACATCGTCACTGGCCCGCTACATAAAATTATATTAAGTACCTTTAACCCTTTGAGTGACATACTCCCCCCCCCCTCTCCTCCTCCGAGAATATAAACCAAACTTCCTTTCAGTTACCCAAAATTTTCGGCATAATAAAATGTAAAATTATAATTCGCTAAAAATTTAAGTTTTTATGCAAATTTTATGCTTATTGTAATGTTTGGTTGCAGTTTTCTCAGGGAAAGGAAAATTTACGTTTACCTGTCATAGAGGGAAAAAAGTTACTGTTAGTTACTGGTCCTTCGGACCACTAAATTTTTTAAATTAGTGGCCCGATTGAATTTTTAGTGGTCCCGGACCAGCGAACCACCAAGGATTTCGAACGCTGGCGATCTTTTGACAAAATTCGCATTTTTTGACGAAATTTCAGTTTTTTCTGCAGCCCTTTCATGAAATTATTTTATTTATTTTTTTATATTCATGTTTCGTTTGTGGTGTTTTGTGTGTGTTCTTTCCCCCATTTTTTTAAAGGAAATTTGAGCATTTTCCATGATCCTTCAACGATTTTCACGTTTTATCTGCGATCCTTTGACAAATTTCACATTTTTTCTGTGATCGTTTGACGAGATTTGTGTTTTTTTCTGTGATCTTGAAGAAATTTGAGTATTTCCTGTGATCGTTCGACCAATTTCGTGTCTTATCCGCGATCTTTTGACAAAATTCGCATTTTTTTGACGAAATTTCAGTTTTTTCCGCAGCCCTTTCATGAAATTATTTTATTTATTTTTTTTGATATTCATGTTTCATTTGTAATGTTTTGTGTGTGTTCTTTCCCCCATTTTTTTAAAGGAAATTTGAGCGTTTTCTATGATCCTTCAACGATTTTCGCGTTTTATCTGCGATCCTTTATCAGATTTCGCATTTTTTCTATGATTGTTTGACGAGATTTGTATTTTTTTCCACGAGATCTTGAAGAAATTTGAGTATTTTCTGCGATCGTTCGACCAATTTCGTGTTTTATTCGCGATCTTTTGACGAAATTCGTATTTTTTTGACGAAATTTCAGTTTTTTCTGCAGCCCTTTCATGAAATTAGTTTTTTTTTTCGATATTCATGTTTCGTTTGTGATGTTTTGTTTGTGTTCTTTTCCCCATTTTTTTAAAAGAAATTTGAGCGTTTTCCATGATCCTTCGATGATTTTCGCGTTTTATCTGCGATCCTTTATCAAATTTCGCATTTTTTCTGTGATTGTTTGACGAGATTTGTATTTTCCCCATTTTTTAAAAAGAAATTTGAGCGTTTTCCATGATCCTTCGATGATTTTCGCGTTTTATCTGCGATCCTTTATCAAATTTCGCATTTTTTCTGTGATTGTTTGACGAGATTTGTATTTTTTCCGTGATCTTGAAGAAATTTGAGTATTTTCTGCGATCGTTCGACCAATTTCGTGTTTTATCCGCGATCTTTTGACAAAATTCGCATTTTTTTGACGAAATTTCAGTTTTTTCCGCAGCCCTTTCATGAAATTATTTTATTTTTTTTTATATTCATGTTTCATTTGTGATGTTTTGTGTGTGTTCTTTCCTCCATTTTTTTTAAAGGAAATTTGAGCGTTTTCCATGATCCTCCGATGATTTTCGCGTTTTATCTGCGATCCTTTATCAAATTTCGCATTTTTTCTGTGATTGTTTGACGAGATTTGTATTTTCCCCATTTTTTAAAAAGAAATTTGAGCGTTTTCCATGATCCTTCAACGATTTTCGCGTTTTATCTGCGATCCTTTATTAGATTTCGCATTATTTCTATGATTGTTTGACGAGATTTGTATTTTTTTCCACGAGATCTTGAAGAAATTTGAGTATTTTCTGCGATCGTTCGACCAATTTCGTGTTTTATTCGCGATCTTTTGACGAAATTCGTATTTTTTTGACGAAATTTCAGTTTTTTCTGCAGTTCTTTCATGAAATTAGTTTTTTTTCGATATTCATGTTTCGTTTGTGATGTTTTGTGTGTGTTCTTTTCCCCATTTTTTTAAAAGAAATTTGAGCGTTTTCCATGATCCTTCGGTGATTTTCGCGTTTTATCTGCGATCCTTTATCAAATTTCGCATTTTTCTGTGATTGTTTGACGAGATTTGTATTTTTTCTACGATTTTGAAGAAATTTGAGTATTTTCTGCGATCGTTCGACAAATTTCGTGTTTTATCCACGATCTTTTGACAAAATTCGTATTTTTTTGACGAAATTTCAGTTTTTTCCGCAGCCCTTTCATGAAATTATGAATTTTTTTTTTTTCGAAATTCGTGTTTCGTTTGCGATGTTTTGTGTGTGTTCTTTTCACCATTTTTTAAAAAAAAAGAAATTTGAGCATTTTCCATGATCCTTCGACGATTTTCGCGTTTTATCTGCGATCCTTTATCAAATTTCTCATTTTTTCTCTGATCGTTTGACGAGATTTTTTTTCCGTGATCTTTTGACAAATTTCTCGGTTTTTTTTATCAATCCTTTGACGAGAATTGCTTTTTATCACGGCCCTTTGACGAAATCCGCTTTTTTTTTTTTTTTTTTTTTTTTTTTTTTGCAATTTTGTGATGAAATCTCTCCGCTTTTAGGCTTGAAGAAATTTGAGTATTTTCTGCGATCGTTCAACCAATTTCGTGTCTTATCCGCAATCCTCTGACGAATCCCACATTTTATCCGCGATCTTTTGAAAAAATTCGCATTTTTTTGACGAAATTTCAGTATTTTATGCAGCCCTTTGATGAAATTAGTGGGTTTTTTTCGAAATTCATGTTTTGTTTGTGATGAAATTTCCGTGTTTTTCCCCATTTTTTAAAAAGAAATTCGAGTGTTTTCCATGATCATTCGACGATTTTCATGTTTTATCTGTGATCTTTTGACAAAATTCGCATTTTTTTGCAGCTCTTTTTCAAAATTTTAGTTTTTCCGCAGCCCTTTCATGAAACTAGTGGTTTTTTTCAAAATTCGTGTTTTGTTTGTGATGAAATTTCCGTTCTTTTTCACGTGTTTTCCATTACCCTTCGACGATTTTCGAGTTTTATCTGCGATCCTTTGGCGAATTTTGCATTTTTTCCGAGATCCTTTGACGAAATTCTGTGATCTTTTGATGATATTCGTGTTTTTTTCTGTGATCTTTTGACAAATTTCTCATTTTTTTTGCAATCCTTTGAAGAAAGTTGCTTTTTTTCATGGCCCTTTGACGAAATCTGTAGGTTTTTTTTGGAGATCTTGTGATGCAGTTTTGGTTTTTAGGGTTGACGAAATTCGAGTAATTTCTGCGATTGTTCCACCAATTTCGTTATTTTATCTGCGATCCTGTGACGAAAATTGCGTTTTTTCACGAATCTTTGACGAAACTTGAGTTTTTTCCAGAGCTTTTTAATGAAAGCACGTTTTCTCCGCGATTATTTGACAAAAAAGCGTTTTTTTGTTTTTTTTACAATCTATTGACAAAATTTGCATTTTTTTTTCATGAATCTTTGACGAAATTCTCACTTTTTTTGCGATGTTTTATAAAATTGGCAATTTTTTCTGCCAACGATAGACAAAATTGATTTTTTTCAACAATTTGAAAAGATTCATATAATACATAATATCATAAATACACAATAATAAAACACAAATAATATATAATGAAACACAAACAATACATAATAATTATACAAATATACAGAAAGGCATACATTGTCAAATTGGGGAAAAAATGTACTTGTAAATATAATTTGTTTATGGTTTTTTAAATAATTTTACAAATGGATTATAGCCAATGGCATAGATACCTGAAATTTTTACTAATGGTATAAATGCAATGTGGTTCAAAAATAAGTTGGTTTTTACTTCCCCCCCCCCTTTTTAAAAAAAAATCAACTATATAGGAACTCAAAAATCCTCATACATCACAAAAATGTTATTTTAAGTCCAATAGGCATGTTCTCCAGAGTTTTTATGCCTCCTGAAAAAAAAAAAAAAAAATTAGACGATCCAACCTGGGCTTCTTAGGTTATAGAATATATGTGAAAACTATTTTTTTTTATGTAAAAGTTTTGTAAGATCACCCATCAACAACACCAAAAAAACATTTAGACATTAGATTATAGACAATGGTGCAGATAGCTGAAGATATTTTTAAATCTATCTCTATTCCATTATTTTAGATTAGGGTTTAATCTAGGGCTAGCCAAATAGCCAAAAAACTAACTGGAAGTGCTTTTTGCCCCCAAAGCATTTAGTAAATTAGCCAAATAGCGACAGCCAAAGAAATATGCTATACTATTTCCATTTTATTGTTCCGCATTTCATAAACCTGCTGCCGTTGCACTAAAACAGAAAAAAAAATCTCATATTGCATCCGTGCAGCGGCAACACTTCAAAATTTGTGTTGTGATTTGATGGAGTCTAATGTATAATTTTTTCAGTAAAAGAACTCTCAAAACTACATTTTTTGAGATAGCATATTAAATTATTTGATTTCATATTTATTGTATGTTATACTGAATATGGTATTAAAATGTTGACATAAAAAAATGACTTGGAATCCAGACAATAATCTGCAATATTATTTATTCTGTTATCTGCTCAATCTTTGGTCACAACTTGGGCGGGTTAAAGGACTTGTATTAATAAAACAATTTTTATTACTACTTCCACTGCAACTGGTAAATATCCCAGAATTATGGAGAAGAATCTGTGGATTTGATAAAGAAACTAAAAAAATTAGCAGAAATCAGCTGTTAGGCAGAAAAGAACATCCCTATAAAACACATGACGATTTAGATAACAAAAAGTTAGTAGCCAAAGCAAAAAGTTTAGTTGCGACTGGTAACCATGAATCTACATACATAATAATAATAGAACACAAATTTAATACAGAGTAGTCTACCACAAATATGCAATGCTTGGGATCAGAGGTTATGCAAATTTTAGAATTTTGTGATTTCTATTTCTGATCATTGATTTGTTTACATTTTTAAAAAATATAATCTGAATGGATACTTCTTAGTTATCCCATCGACCAATTTCGCCAAATTATACACATTGACATAATTTTTATTATAAATAACGAAAGAACAAATAAATTAGTAAAATACTAATAAAAATACAAATAAAACGTCAAATTAATGGTTTTATTGGCCATTATTGGCATTTAATCTTACAATTAATTAATCAATGGCAAACCATTATTGGAATTTAATCTTACAATTTGGCGACAGTAATTTGGTTGATGGGATAACTAAGAAGTACCTTTGAATGTAATAATACAATCAAAATTATAATGAATATACTTACAATATAGTAGAATATTAAAATAAGTAAGTAAAGTAATAAACTAAAAAAATAAAAATTGAGATGATTTAAAAAAAAATCATTGTAAGTAAATGTCAAGTAATTAATAATGTATAATTAAGTATGCACCATAAAGATTACACTTTTCTTGAATAATTCAATACGACTTGCCCCATAAAAGTACCAATTCAAAGAAAAATCATAAAATAAGGAAGTTTTATTTCTTAATTTAGCCAGATTTAATAATAAAAAAACTTGAATACATAAATATATTTGGTAAAAAGATTACGTGATTACCAAATATATCAGCAATTATCTTGATTTTTTTATAGAAATAAACTTAATAACTTTTAACTTCATGAAAAAGCATGAATTCAGCCATATTATTGAGAATTACATTTAAAATACATACAGAATGATATAAAAATAAAAAAAATCTGTAATTTTGGCCCTACATCTGAACTACATCGCTGTTTACATCTGTGATGATGTGCAGATTTCAGGGAGTCTACTGTATATAGATATGCATATGCTGCCAAATAGAAAAAAAATGTGTAACTTTTAAATATAATTTGTTTGAAAACTGTATCTTAAATTACCAATGGTTTATAAAATAATTTTCAACCATGGATTATTTTCAAATCGCTCTACTTTAAGTACTATTCCATATGATGAAAGATTAGCAATACATTTATACTTTAAACAATATAAACAGGTCAGCATTTGTTTCCAGCTAATATTTCAGAATAAAATTTAAACTTCATTATTAAATAAAATATCGAATTAATGAAACAAATTTAACAGATTTGATTTCTTCAGTTATAACTCCTGACATCAGGATAATTACAATAGTGTTGCTTTTAATAAATTTTAAAAATTTATTTGAATACATATATTTTTTATACATAAATGATTTTTGGGTGTTGTTGATGGGTAATCTAAAAAAAAAATTTGCAGTTAAAATGGATTGCCTAGTATTTTTAAAAGGCGCCACAAAAATACGAGAAAATGTAAAGATGATTGAAACAGTCACCTATCAGACTTAAAATAACATTTTTGTGATGTATAATGATTTTAGTATTCATATATAGTTGATTAAATAAAATAAAATGGGGAAAAAAGTAAAAACAAACTTACTTTTGAGCTACATTGCAATTATGCCATTAGTAAAAATTTCAGGTATCTGTACCATCAGCTATAGCTGAAACTATTGCCTTTATTACTATTCACCATAAACTCTTGATATGTAAGGATTAACTACATACTTTTTTGAAGCATATGTATAAACTTTCAATGGAAATTTTCTACTTAGTGAATTAAGTTCAATACATATTCTAGTAGGATGGAATTGCACTTCAAATGAATTTAAATTGTTCACAAAATTGGAAGAAATTGATCGTTTTACAAGAAAATATATTATGTCATCTTGAACAAGAATAACATCAATGAACAAGAAACCATTTCCTTCAGTAAGTATCAAACCAGCATTGTATGTACAGCCATGATAAATAACTTGCTTGGCCCTCCATATATCTTTATGTACATCAACAAAAGTACTTATAGAATTTTGCACATCTTGGGTGAAAGAAATGACATCTATCTTTTCTGTAATTTCAAAGATATGACCTTTGTAAAGATAATTTGGGTTTCTTTGGCCCAATACGCCAAGCTGGTGATAGCACATCCACTGTTGGTGATGCCATGCCATACTGAATGCAATGTTTTTATAACTTCCCCATTTTAGGCCTTTAAATATAGAAAAGTGCGCTTCCCAACGCATGCACCACTGATGTCGCAAAGGACCAAAGTTTTTAAGCTGTCTGGGGAAATGTGTCAAATAGTGGAATTTCGGCGTTAATGAAATATCAATGCAAAAACCCTTGACGTGTTAAAAGTTTCTGACGCAGCACTTTATCTTATGCTCTAAGAATTTTAAATATGGGACTTAAAAATACTGATATCAAATTTTGAGTGACGTTATGCTATTTCTAAAAAATATATTTGTATTTATTTCACCATTTTATTTTTGTTTTATTTATAATCGCATGTGCAAAAGTTATGTTCAACATGAAAAGCTGCATAAAATTTTATTCGCTGTTGCTTTATCATTTACATCTCTCATAAATTCAAAATATGTGTTTTAAAAGATATGATATAAAATTTAAGTGACGCCTTGATGTGACTTTAAAAGGTTTGTTTTTTAAAATTCAATTTAAATTATTTTTGACTTGGTTAAAATATTTTTTTTTACATCTACACAATACTTTTAATTTTCCAATTCACTGTTAGATATATCACTTTCATTGAATCTATACTATGCATTGAAATGTATTTATTTCAATAAATTGATTTATTTTTTGTGTCACGCTATTCAAAATTGTGAGTAAGATTTATGTAAATGGTTTATTTGCGTCAAACTATCCTTTTTCATACATTTCATGTAGTTTGGACACAATGACGCAAAGAAACCATTTACATAAATCTTACTCACAATTTTGAATAGCGTGACACAAAAGATAAATCAATTTATTGAAATAAATACATTTCAATGCATAGTATAGATTCAATGAAAGTGATATATTTAACAGTGAATTGGAAAATTACAAGTATTGTGTAGATGTAAAAAAAATATTTTAACCAAGTCAAAAATAATTTAAATTGAATTTTAAAAAACAAACCTTTTAAAGTCACATCAAGGCGTCACTTAAATTTTATATCATATCTTTTAAAACACATATTTTGAATTTATGAGAGATGTAAATGATAAAGCAACAGCGAATAAAATTTTATGCAGCTTTTCATGTTGAACATAACTTTTGCACATGCGATTATAAATAAAACAAAAATAAAATGGTGAAATAAATACAAATATATTTTTTAAGAAATAGCATAACGTCACTCAAAATTTGATATCAGTATTTTTAAGTTCCATATTTAAAATTCTTAGAGCATAAGATAAAGTGCTGCGTCAGAAACTTTTAACCCGTCAAGGGTTTTTGCATTGATATCATTACTTTTTTGAGGTTAGTGATAAAATGATTAAAAAAAAAGATACTTATGGAATTTAATGCAGATTTAATTTTTATTATTTTATTACAATTTTCCTTATAGCAGTTTGTATATAAAAACAACTGGGTAAGTATAATCGCAGATCGCACAGAGGGTTTCATTTGATATTCCTTTAAAAACACTTTATCCTTAAATTAATAAATCCAAAATGTTAATTTATAATTATTAAATCCTTACATAGATGTAGCACCAATAGTTCC
Source organism: Maratus speciosus (assembly GCA_963932465.1). NCBI lineage: Eukaryota > Metazoa > Arthropoda > Arachnida > Araneae > Salticidae > Maratus > Maratus speciosus. The sequence goes on from OZ010794.1 coordinate 38,728,102, forward strand.
AATTTTCATGGGGCAGGGAACGCACTCTTTTAAACAAACCACCTTCCAATTGAAGTCATCAAAAACCAAGTTGAATAAGCCAGAGCCCGTTGTGTTGTTTGACAAACAGCAGTCTCATGTCCCCTCCTTCCCCCCTTTTTCAAAATTTTTCAGACCAGTACCTAAGAATGGAACCGAAATAATTTTTTCTCTTCAGAAATTACGATAAAAAAATAGTATGCAGTACTCATAAATTTACTTTAATGCTATATAGGGTGATTATTAAGTTAATTATAACGTTTGGAATCTGTTGCATTGATGTCCGAAAGGTAGTTTCTGAGTTATGGAAGCTGGACCCATAAGGCGCCATAGAGGGGCGAAGCCCGCTAGTGTCTATCATAATTATATCTGCCATGTAGACTAATTGCGATATTTAATCAAAATAGCCCCACCCCTCCTCATCCCCGGAAATATAACAAATACAAAATGTGTCTTTATAAACCTATCGTCAAATAGGTTTTTATTTCTTTTTCCCTAAAAAAAACATGATTTTTATATCCGTAACGTAAATAGCGGACGAAGCCCGCTAGTTCCTATCATAATATATATTTTTAATAATTTTATATAGTCTATAATAAAAATCAGACTTAAAATAGTCTAGTTCCATGAGTACTTGTAGTGTCAGTTACATGCTACGATTTTTGGATACCAGTATTTTAGAACGGGAAAATGTGACTTATTTTATCGGAGATATCTCATTAATTGAATAAGGTGAAGCAAACTTTTTGAAAAAAATGTGGCCAACAAGCATGGCAGTTATCAGCTATGTGACTTTGTGCTAAAGTCCATTAATTTGATCTGCTTTAAAAAGATTACGGAAGATTGAATTATAGTAGAACCTGGATTAACCGAGCTCCGATTAATCGAGTTTTCTGTTAACCGAGCCGATAACAAAGTCTGATTTTTTCCTTTTGAATGAGCCTTAAAAATAACCACACTCTTTAGCTCACTGTCCGTGCTATGCAGGACCTTCTGCCCCCAAAAGCCCTCAACTCCAAAGAAACCTGGACCCTGAGAAGTCAATAGCGAACAATGCTTTGTTTCCAGTGGCTGTGTGAACTTTCGTAAATTTTTCAATTTGCATTTTAAAATTTACTACTGGTAGTTGATTTTCTTTTTAAATTTGTTAAGCTGTGAAACAGAACTTTACATATATTTACTTTTATTATTTAAAAAACGTTCTATATATTTTTTAAAAAGAGATGTTAAATTCGCAAGCACGGCGAGTTTTTACACACAGTTTCTATTAACCGAGATTTCCGATTCCGATTTACTAACAGTCCCAATTAGCTCGGATAATCGAGGCTGCTCTGTATAATTAAAAAATCAATGGCGATCTTACTGTAAACGGGTTTCCCTTTTACTGAGGGATTTCAAAACCGAATCAGCTGATGTTAGTTGCTGTTTCCCTGCTTGATTAAATAAGATTAGTTAAACATTTGAAAATTACCAAATATAAAAGGAACTAAGTCAACAGAGTCTTTGCTTTATGGTATTTTTTAACAACGCTATAAGAAAATGATTTTAAATAAGAGATTTTAAATGTAACGTTTTAAATCTGACATAATTTTCACCAAACTTTCCTTTCTCTTTGTAACATTCAACTGAAAATATTTTTATTATTAGAAAGATAATATTATTATTTGCGCTACCTTAAAATTAGCAACTATAGTTAAAAATATCATCTCGAAATTTGAAATAAATCTCTCATATAAATATATTTTTTTATTTTACACTGTTTTGCAATATGTTTTGCAATGTGTTTTGTAAACTGTTTTGGCCACTTTGGCCAATATGATGTAATTTCCTCCATTTACGACTTTTAACACATATCAATGAATTTATTATTTAAAAATTTTCTTTTTCTTTTAATATTCACGTGTAAATATAATTTTTATGACGTAATTTTCAATGTTTTCCTTCTTTTAATGCGTAATCATTTAATTCTAATTTGAAAATAATTGATTATTTTATAATTTTCTTTCATTTTAAGTAAGCATGTGTAAAAACAATTTTAATGACGTAATGTTTAATATTTTCCTGCTTTTAACACGTTATCATTTAATTCTAATTTAAAAGGATTTTTTTCTGTTTATAATAGTCACGTGTGAATAAATTTTTAATTTAAAGGATATATTATTCTTTGCGCTGTTTTAACATTTGGCAACAATTTAAAATAACTTTTTCTAAAATATGTAAAAAATATCTCTGGAAATTCTGAAAATTTTAATTTAAAATTGAAATAAACCGTCAAAAAATTAGGCAAGTTAAGAATAATAAATGCACTCTGCAAACTTCGAGTTTCTATTGAATGGTTAAATTGAATGAAAATGATTAAATTCCCATGTATATTTTTTTTCCTATGAGACTTTTTTAATGAGACAATTTTATCCAGATTTAACATTAAATATCTCTTAAAATAATTCTTCGATTTAAAAACTGTCTGCTTCAAAGTTTTTATCAAACATTTCTCTATAATACTACGCAATTGCGTCAAAAGATGGCGACACCAGAATTCTGATATGCTTATTATGTAAACTGTAAATATTGCAAAGTTAAATAAAAAGAATTGTCTCGGGGTTATCAAACTTCATTGATATTTATAAATAAAACATTTCAACTAAATTATTTACTATAAAAGAATTATTACATCACAATAGCTTTTATGCAAGGAAAATAATAATTATAATAATAATAATATTATGGATGTCAGTGATTATATATTGATTGACCGTCATAATAATAAAAAATGATATTATAAAAAGAAGAGCTGAAATGAATAATTTTTTTCCGTTTCTGATCGTGTGATTTATATTCAAATAATAATTATTAATGTATTTTTTTGTAAAGTGATTGAAATTAAATATATTTATAAAATTTATGGTAATATTTTTATTGTTGAAAAATTGCCAAGAAATAATCATCATCAAATTGGCGTCATTATAATTGTAATTTTATTTAACTTAATAGCAATTAAAAAAATTACAAAGGGACTGAGAATAATGGTCAACTAGCAGACTTAAAAAAAAAAAAAACATTCACATGTGAAAACACGTACCACAGTGTATCGAACTGCCTATCCTAAGGTCAGTAAACGATGGCCCTTAGCCACTCAGCCAGTGGGAAGACAAAATTTTTCTCCCCAAAAGTGGTTAAAAAGAAAGCATGTGTATGAATACAGTGTCATGCATTTTCGGTGAAATTTCCATAGAATGGCGAAGAAATATAGTCCGATTTATCATGCGCATTATAAAACGAACAAGAGTCTTGATGGAAACAAGTAAATTGTTATTTGGTTCATCTGAAACATATTTATTTGATTTTTAAAAAATCGCCCGTGTCATTTTCGAGAGAAAAAAAAATCGAATTATTTAACGGACGAGAGTTTTCCCAGAAAAAAGAAAAGTGTTATTCACCTCGCCTTAATCACATTTATATTATGTATCAATTTAAAAATAATCGTTAGAACCGTTTTCGAGATTTTCAAATTAGGAACTTCCTCGATATTATACCAACGTTTTCACTTTAAAAATGGCTATTTAGATCTCAAAATATACTGCACGTAGAAATGCAAAAATTTCAGTATACGATTAGACTGCAGATATAAGACTGTTCTACAAAATTCAGAACAATAAGACATATATCTGCTGAGTTATTAAAAGGCGGCTTTTCGCGTTTTCTTTGATGTCGAGTTAGCTGTATATATGAGTTCCGCCATCTACGAATTCTATGATACGATACGATTTTAACGATACGATACGATACGATTTTAGGCTTTAGGCTTAAAATTCCCAGTAGCAGTAGTTACATTTTGCGTATGTAAATTAAAAATAATTCTTTGATTTTAATTATGGCATTATTTCCTGTTATTGTTTATCTTTTCAGTTTTCTAAATGAAATTAGTGTAAGCCATGCATTTTAAATGAAATGAGTGAAAGGTTTGTGTTTTAAATTAAAATAATAAAATGGTATGAAAACAATCTTTATTGATTTATTACCTGCGCCCGGCTAACATATAAGTATCACAAAAGCCACATATTTACTTTTCTTTGGGTAGTTGCTCATGAGAATCCAAGTTAACCTTCCGTAATAGGATACTTCAAATATTGGTGTATTAGCTATAATGTTGAAAGCATCGTTTATGTTTGAAGCGAAAATTTTACGATAAATTCTATTACACAAAATCGCATCATCATCATCTACTATATATTTACAACGGAAATTTGCATTTCATTCCGATTGTTTATAATACTTTCGTAGGATATACCACAATTAGTTAGGTAATAACTTTGGAAAGGTTTTAGTGTATTACATATTTTTAAAGGGTACTTAGTTATAGAGCAACAGTAAAAGTTCAAAAAGTAAGTGAACCTGATTATGAAAGTTTAGACTTTTTAAAAAAATCTACAGAACATATTTTGTTACAAGTGGCCCTGTTACATGACTTTTTAGGAATGGTGTTAGTATATCAGATTTCATTATATGTTGATTATTTATAGAGCTATTAATTCCTGTTGTCATAACGGTCTCATTACCCTACCAAAAGTGCGCGGTTTATAATCAACTAAAAGAATTACATCTTAATAGCTAAATTTTGTCCAACGCTTAAGATAACATTATATCGCAATGGCGTTCGCATCGTTTTCAGTAATGAGCAAGGTCAGCTGAAGGTCCATATTGTTTAAAATACAAGTTCAAATTCACCATTTAGTTTAATCCAAGGTTCATTTGAAAATATTGACCAGCGCAGCGGGCATAGCCTGCTAGTTAAAGATAAAATTGGTATTAGAGAAAATTTTAGATTACTGAATTCATAATCAATGCAAAAACCCTTGACGGGTTAAAAGTTTCTGACGCAGCACTTTATCTTATGCTCTAAGAATTTTAAATATGGAACTTAAAAATACTGATATCAAATTTTGAGTGACGTTATGCTATTTCTAAAAAATATATTTGTATTTATTTCACCATTTTATTTTTGTTTTATTTATAATCGCATGTGCAAAAGTTATGTTCAACATGAAAAGCTGCATAAAATTTTATTCGCTGTTGCTTTATCATTTACATCTCTCATAAATTCAAAATATGTGTTTTAAAAGATATGATATAAAATTTAAGTGACGCCTTGATGTGACTTTAAAAGGTTTGTTTTTTAAAATTCAATTTAAATTATTTTTGACTTGGTTAAAATATTTTTTTTTACATCTACACAATACTTTTAATTTTCCAATTCACTGTTAGATATATCACTTTCATTGAATCTATACTATGCATTGAAATGTATTTATTTCAATAAATTGATTTATTTTTTGTGTCACGCTATTCAAAATTGTGAGTAAGATTTATGTAAATGGTTTATTTGCGTCAAACTATCCTTTTTCATACATTTCATGCAGTTTGGACACAATGACGCAAAGAAACCATTTACATAAATCTTACTCACAATTTTGAATAGCGTGACACAAAAGATAAATCAATTTATTGAAATAAATACATTTCAATGCATAGTATAGATTCAATGAAAGTGATATATTTAACAGTGAATTGGAAAATTACAAGTATTGTGTAGATGTAAAAAAAATATTTTAACCAAGTCAAAAATAATTTAAATTGAATTTTAAAAAACAAACCATTTAAAGTCACATCAAGGCGTCACTTAAATTTTATATCATATCTTTTAAAACACATATTTTGAATTTATGAGAGATGTAAATGATAAAGCAACAGCGAATAAAATTTTATGCAGCTTTTCATGTTGAACATAACTTTTGCACATGCGATTATAAATAAAACAAAAATAAAATGGTGAAATAAATACAAATATATTTTTTAAGAAATAGCATAACGTCACTCAAAATTTGATATCAGTATTTTTAAGTTCCATATTTAAAATTCTTAGAGCATAAGATAAAGTGCTGCGTCAGAAACTTTTAACCCGTCAAGGGTTTTTGCATTTATATCATTACTTTTTTGAGGTTAGTGATAAAATGATTAAAAAAAAAGATACTTATGGAATTTAATGCAGATTTAATTTTTATTATTTTATTACAATTTTCCTTATAGCAGTTTGTATATAAAAACAACTGGGTAGGTATAATCGCAGATCGCACAGAGGGTTTCATTTGATATTCCTTTAAAAACACTTTATCCTTAAATTAATAAATCCAAAATGTTAATTTATAATTATTAAATCCTTACATAGATGTAGCACCAATAGTTCCAATTTTCATGGGGCAGGGAACGCACTCTTTTAAACAACCCACCTTTCAATTGAAGTCATCAAAAACCAAGTTGAATAAGCCAGAGCCCGTTGTGTTGTTTGACAAACAGCAGTCTCATGTCCCCTCCTTCCCCCCTTTTTCAAAATTTTTCAGACCAGTACCTAAGAATGGAACAGAAATAATTTTTTCTCTTCAGAAATTACGATAAAAAATAGTATGCAGTACTCATAAATTTACTTTAATGCTATATAGGGTGATTATTAAGTTAATTATAACGTTTGGAATCTGTTGCATTGATGTCCGAAAGGTAGTTTCTGAGTTATGGAAGCTGGACCCATAAGGCGCCATAGAGGGGCGAAGCCCGCTAGTGTCTATCATAATTATATCTGCCATGTAGACTAATTGCGATATTTAATCAAAATAGCCCCACCCCTTCTCATCCCCGGAAATATAACAAATACAAAATGTGTCTTTATAAACCTATCGTCAAATAGGTTTTTATTTCTTTTTCCCTAAAAAAAACATGATTTTTATATCCGTAACGTAAATAGCGGACGAAGCCCGCTAGTTCCTATCATAATATATATTTTTAATAATTTTATATAGTCTATAATAAAAATCAGACTTAAAATAGTCTAGTTCCATGAGTACTTGTAGTGTCAGTTACATGCTACGATTTTTGGATAGCAGTATTTTAGAACGGGAAAATGTGACTTATTTTATCAGAGATATCTCATTAATTGAATAAGGTGAAGCAAACTTTTTGAAAAAAATGTGGCCAACAAGCATGGCAGTTATCAGCTATGTGACTTTGTGCTAAAGTCCATTAATTTGATCTGCTTTAAAAAGATTACGGAAGATTGAATTATAGTAGAACCTGGATTAACCGAGCTCCGATTAATCGAGTTTTCTGTTAACCGAGCCGATAACAAAGTCTGATTTTTTCCTTTTGAATGAGCCTTAAAAATAACCACACTCTTTAGCTCACTGTCCGTGCTATACAGGACCTTCTGCCCCCAAAAGCTCTCAACTCCAAAGAAACCTGGACCCTGAGAAGTCAATAGCGAACAATGCTTTGTTTCCAGTGGCTGTGTGAACTTTCGTAAATTTTTCAATTTGCATTTTAAAATTTACTACTGGTAGTTGATTTTCTTTTTAAATTTGTTAAGCTGTGAAACAGAACTTTACATATATTTACTTTTATTATTTAAAAAACGTTCTATATATTTTTTAAAAAGAGATGTTAAATTCGCAAGCACGGCGAGTTTTTACACACAGTTTCTATTAACCGAGATTTCCGATTCCGATTTACTAACAGTCCCAATTAGCTCGGATAATCGAGGCTGCTCTGTATAATTAAAAAATCAATGGCGATCTTACTGTAAACGGGTTTCCCTTTTACTGAGGGATTTCAAAACCGAATCAGCTGATGTTAGTTGCTGTTTCCCTGCTTGATTAAATAAGATTAGTTAAACATTTGAAAATTAACAAATATAAAAGGAACTAAGTCAACAGAGTCTTTGCTTTATGGTATTTTTTAACAACGCTATAAGAAAATGATTTTAAATAAGAGATTTTAAATGTAACGTTTTAAATCTGACATAATTTTCACCAAACTTTCCTTTCTCTTTGTAACATTCAACTGAAAATATTTTTATTATTAGAAAGATAATATTATTATTTGCGCTACCTTAAAATTAGCAACTATAGTTAAAAATATCATCTCGAAATTTGAAATAAATCTCTCATATAAATATATTTTTTTATTTTACACTGTTTTGCAATATGTTTTGCAATGTGTTTTGTAAACTGTTTTGGCCACTTTGGCCAATATGATGTAATTTCCTCCATTTACGACTTTTAACACATATCAATGAATTTATTATTTAAAAATTTTCTTTTTCTTTTAATATTCACGTGTAAATATAATTTTTATGACGTAATTTTCAATGTTTTCCTTCTTTTAATGCGTAATCATTTAATTCTAATTTGAAAATAATTGATTATTTTATAATTTTCTTTCATTTTAAGTAAGCATGTGTAAAAACAATTTTAATGACGTAATGTTTAATATTTTCCTGCTTTTAACACGTTATCATTTAATTCTAATTTAAAAGGATTTTTTTCTGTTTATAATAGTCACGTGTGAATAAATTTTTAATTTAAAGGATATATTATTCTTTGCGCTGTTTTAACATTTGGCAACAATTTAAAATAACTTTTTCTAAAATATGTAAAAAATATCTCTGGAAATTCTGAAAATTTTAATTTAAAATTGAAATAAACCGTCAAAAAATTAGGCAAGTTAAGAATAATAAATGCACTCTGCAAACTTCGAGTTTCTATTGAATGGTTAAATTGAATGAAAATGATTAAATTCCCATGTATATTTTTTTTCCTATGAGACTTTTTTAATGAGACAATTTTATCCAGATTTAACATTAAATATCTCTTAAAATAATTCTTCGATTTAAAAACTGTCTGCTTCAAAGTTTTTATCAAACATTTCTCTATAATACTACGCAATTGCGTCAAAAGATGGCGACACCAGAATTCTGATATGCTTATTATGTAAACTGTAAATATTGCAAAGTTAAATAAAAAGAATTGTCTCGGGGTTATCAAACTTCATTGATATTTATAAATAAAACATTTCAACTAAATTATTTACTATAAAAGAATTATTACATCACAATAGCTTTTATGCAAGGAAAATAATAATTATAATAATAATAATATTATGGATGTCAGTGATTATATATTGATTGACCGTCATAATAATAAAAAATGATATTATAAAAAGAAGAGCTGAAATGAATAATTTTTTTCCGTTTCTGATCGTGTGATTTATATTCAAATAATAATTATTAATGTATTTTTTTGTAAAGTGATTGAAATTAAATATATTTATAAAATTTATGGTAATATTTTTATTGTTGAAAAATTGCCAAGAAATAATCATCATCAAATTGGCGTCATTATAATTGTAATTTTATTTAACTTAATAGCAATTAAAAAAATTACAAAGGGACTGAGAATAATGGTCAACTAGCAGACTTAAAAAAAAAAAAAACATTCACATGTGAAAACACGTACCACAGTGTATCGAACTGCCTATCCTAAGGTCAGTAAACGATGGCCCTTAGCCACTCAGCCAGTGGGAAGACAAAATTTTTCTCCCCAAAAGTGGTTAAAAAGAAAGCATGTGTATGAATACAGTGTCATGCATTTTCGGTGAAATTTCCATAGAATGGCGAAGAAATATAGTCCGATTTATCATGCGCATTATAAAACGAACAAGAGTCTTGCTGGAAAGAAGTAAATTGTTATTTGGTTCATCTGAAACATATTTATTTGATTTTTAAAAAATCGCCCGTGTCATTTTCGAGAGAAAAAAAAATCGAATTATTTAACGGACGAGAGTTTTCCCAGAAAAAAGAAAAGTGTTATTCACCTCGCCTTAATCACATTTATATTATGTATCAATTTAAAAATAATCGTTAGAACCGTTTTCGAGATTTTCAAATTAGGAACTTCCTCGATATTATACCAACGTTTTCACTTTAAAAATGGCTATTTAGATCTCAAAATATACTGCACGTAGAAATGCAAAAATTTCAGTATACGATTAGACTGCAGATATAAGACTGTTCTACAAAATTCAGAACAATAAGACATATATCTGCTGAGTTATTAAAAGGCGGCTTTTCGCGTTTTCTTTGATGTCGAGTTAGCTGTATATATGAGTTCCGCCATCTACGAATTCTATGATACGATACGATTTTAACGATACGATACGATACGATTTTAGGCTTTAGGCTTAAAATTCCCAGTAGCAGTAGTTACATTTTGCGTATGTAAATTAAAAATAATTCTTTGATTTTAATTATGGCATTATTTCCTGTTATTGTTTATCTTTTCAGTTTTCTAAATGAAATTAGTGTAAGCCATGCATTTTAAATGAAATGAGTGAAAGGTTTGTGTTTTAAATTAAAATAATAAAATGGTATGAAAACAATCTTTATTGATTTATTACCTGCGCCCGGCTAACATATAAGTATCACAAAAGCCACATATTTACTTTTCTTTGGGTAGTTGCTCATGAGAATCCAAGTTAACCTTCCGTAATAGGATACTTCAAATATTGGTGTATTAGCTATAATGTTGAAAGCATCGTTTATGTTTGAAGCGAAAATTTTACGATAAATTCTATTACACAAATCGCATCATCATCATCTACTATATATTTACAACGGAAATTTGCATTTCATTCCGATTGTTTATAATACTTTCGTAGGATATACCACAATTAGTTAGGTAATAACTTTGGAAAGGTTTTAGTGTATTACATATTTTTAAAGGGTACTTAGTTATAGAGCAACAGTAAAAGTTCAAAAAGTAAGTGAACCTGATTATGAAAGTTTAGACTTTTTAAAAAAATCTACAGAACATATTTTGTTACAAGTGGCCCTGTTACATGACTTTTTAGGAATGGTGTTAGTATATCAGATTTCATTATATGTTGATTATTTATAGAGCTATTAATTCCTGTTGTCATAACGGTCTCATTACCCTACCAAAAGTGCGCGGTTTATAATCAACTAAAAGAATTACATCTTAATAGCTAAATTTTGTCCAACGCTTAAGATAACATTATATCGCAATGGCGTTCGCATCGTTTTCAGTAATGAGCAAGGTCAGCTGAAGGTCCATATTGTTTAAAATACAAGTTCAAATTCACCATTTAGTTTAATCCAAGGTTCATTTGAAAATATTGACCAGCGCAGCGGGCATAGCCTGCTAGTTAAAGATAAAATTGGTATTAGAGAAAATTTTAGATTACTGTATTCATAATCAATGCAAAAACCCTTGACGGGTTAAAAGTTTCTGACGCAGCACTTTATCTTATGCTCTAAGAATTTTAAATATGGAACTTAAAAATACTGATATCAAATTTTGAGTGACGTTATGCTATTTCTTAAAAAATATATTTGTATTTATTTCACCATTTTATTTTTGTTTTATTTATAATCGCATGTGCAAAAGTTATGTTCAACATGAAAAGCTACATAAAATTTTATTCGCTGTTGCTTTATCATTTACATCTCTCATAAATTCAAAATATGTGTTTTAAAAGATATGATATAAAATTTAAGTGACGCCTTGATGTGACTTTAAAAGGTTTGTTTTTTAAAATTCAATTTAAATTATTTTTGACTTGGTTAAAATATTTTTTTTACATCTGCACAATACTTTTAATTTTCCAATTCACTGTTAAATATATCACTTTCATTGAATCTATACTATGCATTGAAATGTATTTATTTCAATAAATTGATTTATCTTTTGTGTCACGCTATTCAAAATTGTGAGTAAGATTTATGTAAATGGTTTATTTGCGTCAAACTATCCTTTTTCATACATTTCATGTAGTTTGGACACAATGACGCAAAGAAACCATTTACATAAATCTTACTCACAATTTTGAATAGCGTGACACAAAAGATAAATCAATTTATTGAAATAAATACATTTCAATGCATAGTATAGATTCAATGAAAGTGATATATTTAACAGTGAATTGGAAAATTAAAAGTATTGTGTAGATGTAAAAAAAATATTTTAACCAAGTCAAAAATAATTTAAATTGAATTTTAAAAAACAAACCTTTTAAAGTCACATCAAGGCGTCACTTAAATTTTATATCATATCTTTTAAAACACATATTTTGAATTTATGAGAAATGTAAATGATAAAGCAACAGCGAATAAAATTTTATGCAGCTTTTCATGTTGAACATAACTTTTGCACATGCGATTATAAATAAAACAAAAATAAAATTATGAAATAAATACAAATATATTTTTTAAGAAATAGCATAACGTCACTCAAAATTTGATATCAGTATTTTTAAGTTCCATATTTAAAATTCTTAGAGCATAAGATAAAGTGCTGCGTCAGAAACTTTTAACCCGTCAAGGGTTTTTGCATTGATATCATTACTTTTTTGAGGTTAGTGATAAAATGATTAAAAAAAAGATTCTTATGGAATTTAATGCAGATTTAATTTTTACTATTTTATTACAATTTTCCTTATAGCAGTTTGTATGTAAAAACAACTGGGTAAGTATAATCGCAGATCGCACAGTGGGTTTCATTTGATGTTCCTTTAAAAACACTTTATCCTTAAATTAATAAATCCAAAATGTTAATTTATAATTATTAAATCCTTACATAGATGTAGCACCAATAGTTCCAATTTTCATGGGGCAGGGAACGCACTCTTTTAAACAAACCACATTCCAATTGAAGTCATCAAAAACCAAGTTGAATAAGCCAGAGCCCGTTGTGTTGTTTGACAAACAGCAGTCTCATGTCCCCTCCTTCCCCCCTTTTTCAAAATTTTTCAGACCAGTACCTAAGAATGGAACCGAAATCATTTTTTCTCTTCAGAAATTACGATAAAAAAGTAGTATGCAGTACTCATAAATTTACTTTAATGCTATATAGGGTGATTATTAAGTTAATTATAACGTTTGGAATCTGTTGCATTGATGTCCGAAAGGTAGTTTCTGAGTTATGGAAGCTGGACCCATAAGGCGCCACAGAGCGGCGAAGCCCGCTAGTGTCTATCATAATTATATCTGCCATGTAGACTAATTGCGATATTTAATCAAAATAGCCCCCGCCCTCCTCATCCCCGGAAATATAACAAATACAAAATGTGTCTTTATAAACCTATCGTCAAATAGGTTTTTATTTCTTTTTCCCTAAAAAAACATGATTTTTATATCCGTAACGTAAATAGCGGACGAAGCCCGCTAGTTCCTATCATAATATATATTTTTATTAATTTTATATAGTCTATAATAAAAATCAGACTTAAAATAGTCTAGTTCCATGAGTACTTGTAGTGTCAGTTACATGCTACGATTTTTGGATACCAGTATTTTAGAACGGGAAAATGTGACTTATTTTATCGGAGATATCTCATTAATTGAATAAGGTGAAGCAAACTTTTTGAAAAAAAGGTGGCCAACAAGCATGGCAGTTATCAGCTATGTGACTTTGTGCTAAAGTCCATTAATTTGATCTGCTTTAAAAAGATTACGGAAGATTGAATTATAGTAGAACCTGGATTAACCGAGCTTCGATTAATCGAGGTTTCTGTTAACCGAGCCGATAACAAAGTCTGATTTTTTTTCCTTTTGAATGAGCCTTAAAAATAACCACACTCTTTAGCTCACTGTCCGTGCTATACAGGCCCTTCTGCACCCAAAAGCCCTCAACTCCAGAGAAACATTGGACCCTGAGAAGTCAATAGCGAACAATGCTTTGTTTCCAGTGGCTGTGTGAACTTTCGTAAATTTTTCAATTTGTATTTTAAAATTTACTACTGGTAGTTGATTTTCTTTTTAAATTTGTTAAGCTGTGAAACAGAACTTTACATATATTTACTTTTATTATTTAAAAAACGTTCTATATATTTTTTAAAAAGAGATGTTAAATTCGCAAGCACGGCGAGTTTTTACACACAGTTTCTATTAACCGAGATTTCCGATTTCGATTTACTAACAGACCCAATTAGCTCGGATAATCGAGGCTGCTCTTTATAATTAAAAAATCAATGGCGATCTTACTGTAAACGGGTTTCCCTTTTACTGAGGGATTTCAAAACCGAATCAGCTGATGTTAGTTGCTGTTTCCCTGCTTGATTAAATAAGATTAGTTAAACATTTGATTAGTTAAGATTACTTAAGATTAGTTAAACAAACCAAATATAAAAGGAACTAAGTCAACAGAGTCTTTGCTTTATGGTATTTTTTAACAACGCTATATGAAAATGATTTTAAATAAGAGATTTTAAATGTAACGTTTTAAATCTGACATAATTTTCACCAAACTTTCCTTTCTCTTTGTAACATTCAACTGAAAATATTTTTATTATTAGAAAGATAATATTATTATTTGCGCTACCTTAAAATTAGCAACTATAGTTAAAAATATCATCTCGAAATTTGAAATAAATCTCTCATATAAATATATTTTTTTAATTTACACTGTTTTGCAATATGTTTTGCAATGTGTTTTGTAAACTGTTTTGGCCACTTTGGCCAATATGACGTAATTTCCTCCATTTACGACTTTTAACACATATCAATGAATTTATTATTTAAAAATTTTCTTTTACTTTTAATATTCACGTGTAAATATAATTTTTATGACGTAATTTTCAATGTTTTCCTTCTTTTAATGCGTAATCATTTAATTCTAATTTGAAAATAATTGATTATTTTATAAATTTCTTTCATTTTAAGTAAGCATGTGTAAAAACAATTTTAATGACGTAATGTTTAATATTTTCCTGCTTTTAACACGTTATCATTTAATTCTAATTTAAAAGGATTTTTTTCTGTTTATAATAGTCACGTGTGAATAAATTTTTAATTTAAAGGATATATTATTCTTTGCGCTGTTTTAACATTTGGCAACAATTTAAAATAACCTTTTCTAAAATATGTAAAAAATATCTCTGGAAATTCTGAAAATTTTAATTTAAAATTGAAATAAACCGTCAAAAAATTAGGCAAGTTAAGAATAATAAATGCACTCTGCAAACTTCGAGTTTCTATTGAATGGTTAAATTGAATGAAAATGATTAAATTCCCATGTATATTTTTTTTCCTATGAGACTTTTTTAATGAGACAATTTTATCCAGATTTAACATTAAATATCTCTTAAAATAATTCTTCGATTTAAAAACTGTCTGCTTCAACGTTTTTATCAAACATTTCTCTATAATACTACGCAATTGCGTCAAAAGATAGCGACACCAGAATTCTGATATGCTTATTATGTAAACTGTAAATATTGCAAAGTTAAATAAAAAGAATTGTCTCGGGGTTATCAAACTTCATTGATATTTATAAATAAAACATTTCAACTAAATTATTTATTATAAAAGAATTATTACATCACAATAGCTTTTATGCAAGGAAAATAATAATTATAATAATAATAATATTATGGATGTCAGTGATTATATATTGATTGACCGTCATAATAATAAAAAATGATATTATAAAAAGAAGTGCTGAAATGAATAATTTTTTTCCGTTTCTGATCGTGTGATTTATATTCAAATAATAATTATTAATGTATATTTTTTGTAAAGTGATTGAAATTAAATATATTTATAAAATTTTTGGTAATATTTTTATTGTTGAAAAATTGCCAAGAAATAATCATCATCAAATTGGCGTCATTATAATTGTAATTTTATTTAACTTAATAGCAATTAAAAAAATTACAAAGGGACTGAGAATAATGGTCAACTAGCAGACTTAAAAAAAAAAAAAAAAAAAAAAAAAACATTCACATGTGAAAACACGTACCACAGTGTATCGAACTGCCTATCCTAAGGTCAGTAAACGATGGCCCTTAGCCACTCAGCCAGTGGGAAGACAAAATTTTTCTCCCCAAAAGTGGTTAAAAAGAAAGCATGTGTATGAATACAGTGTCATGCATTTTCGGTGAAATTTCCATAGAATGGCGAAGAAATATAGTCCGATTTATCATGCGCATTATAAAACGAACAAGAGTCTTGCTGGAAACAAGTAAATTGTTATTTGGTTCATCTGAAACATATTTATTTGATTTTTAAAAAATCGCCCGTGTCATTTTCGAGAGAAAAAAAAATCGAATTATTTAACGGACGAGAGTTTTCCCAGAAAAAAGAAAAGTGTTATTCACCTCGCCTTAATCACATTTATATTATGTATCAATTTAAAAATAATCGTTAGAACCGTTTTCGAGATTTTCAAATTAGGAACTTCCTCGATATTATACCAACGTTTTCACTTTAAAAATGGCTATTTAGATCTCAAAATATACTGCACGTAGAAATGCAAAAATTTCAGTATACGATTAGACTGCAGATATAAGACTGTTCTACAAAATTCAGAACAATAAGACATATATCTGCTGAGTTATTAAAAGGCGGCTTTTCGCGTTTTCTTTGATGTCGAGTTAGCTGTATATATGAGTTCCGCCATCTACGAATTCTATGATACGATACGATTTTAACGATACGATACGATACGATTTTAGGCTTAAGGCTGCGTCACTCGAAATACTACCGTCTTCCATGATCTGGATACTCTACTAGAAAAACTTCATGGTGTTTGCATATCAGTGAAGATAACGCTGATGCAGTTGCTAAGTCTGCATATGGTGATGTGCATATATGTGTAATTTTTATGATTCTAAGAAAGTTCAGGAACTTTGCATTGTTCACAGAAACTTTCTTGGACAATATAAAAGGTAAAACTAGTAAGAGAGACATAACAGCTGATGCAGTTAATGTTAGTTTTCCTTTTTCTTTCAAACTTTCCATTTGAAATGCAGGAGGCTTATTACTAATGTCTGTGAAATTCCAGCACGAAATTTCTGCATTTAGCCATTCCAGGCTAAATAATTTCTCAATAAATATGAAATTATGAAGTGCAGCTTTAAGCTCCAACAATACAATCCCCTCTAGCAATACATGCATTGGATCATGAATAGCTGCATCAAGAGTTACTCCACTGATATCGAATAAAACTGATCTACTCTTTATTCCATATTTTTTACAAAGATCAGCTTTGACAGCTGGCGATCATTTCGCATTGTTCCAGATGTTCGTCTGTGCTTCGAAGAGAAAATGAATCTTCAGTAAAATGGGTAAAAATTCTGGGTCTTGTACCATCACAAGTTCTGCAGCATCTGTACGCTTTTGCAACTCCTTCCTTGAACCCCCACAGTTGATTTGCAGCGGGGGTATCAGCAGGTGTAGCAACTAGGATGGCCTTAAATGACACATTTTCCCCATTGATCTTGAATATACAGCCACCCTTTAATGCATTCATGCATTGTACAAAGTCCAACAGTAGATTTTTCATGCCACTCTTTCTAATAAATTTAGTCTTACAAAGGGCAATAAGTTGTTTGGCATGCAGAGAAGAGCGAAACTGAGCGGGAATGTTTGCTAGTTCATAGCTCACAACAGTATGTCGTCCACATTTAAAATAACTAATAATGTATTGGCTAAATTTTCATTTCTGAGGAATTCGCCATCACACCAATCCCTAAATGTGTCGTCATTACTTTGATGACCATGCATCACCCAATATGGCACTTCTGGCATCTCCAGCAGTGCTTGTTAGCTTGATAAAAATGGAATATAATAGCCATAGTTGTTTATGCGGGTGATCCTATTATTAATGCGCTTTACTTCTGTGTTAATAAACACTGACTGTGGAATGACCATTTTAAAATTGTTCTCATAAAACTTTTTTCTTTTACTAGCAGAATTAAATTTGTTTGAAATATTATCAATGTTGAAATCATCAAACAATTCTGCTGAATCGACATTTCCGATTTCTTTCTCTCTTAATACTTTACAAAATTTATCTGAAACTTTATCTTTCACATCTGTGAGCAGGGCCTCCAACTCTTCTACAATAACGTTGACACAACTTTGAGATAGTCCATGCTTTGTTTCTAACTTTAAGAAGAATGAAGCAAGGACGAAATCAAAGGAATCATTTTCAGTTGACCGGCCAGGATGATACTCAAAATCGTCATCAGAAGAACAATCATCACTGACATCAGAAGCACAATCATCATTGACAATCATTATAAACTTCTTCTTTGAACTCGCATCTCGTACGATGCTTCCTCCAGGCACCCCAACTTCTAGATTGATATCTGCAAGCTTTGCAAGCAGCCCTAAAACTTGGATCATGCCTGTGGTAACGATTTATATGTTTTGCTAATTTATCTTCACAGTTTGTCGCAAAATGGCACATAGCACAGTTACGAATAGAATGATTGTTACTGGACATTTTAAATATTAATTTCAAACGTAATAATTGTTAAAATAAATGTTGCATTGCTATAAATGAATAGAACACCGTAACATGGAACTCCGATAGATTTAAAGAATTATGATAATAATAATTATGATACAAATAAAATAAAGATATTTACAATAAAATTTAACCACCAAAAGAAGGATACATGCGTAAGCAAAATAACAGCTAAAAAAATTCTAAATTATAATCGTAGTTTTACTTTTGCAAGAGAAGATTGTGGAATTAGCGCGTATCCTATCAAAGACGTAAACACAAGTTTCGTTTCGGCGGGAAGCGAGAAGTTGAGTGGTAGTTACTGAATCCTCTTGACAAACCATTGAGAAAGTAAATAAGAATGCGATCGCTTAGTTCGGACTGTGTTAAAGCTTTATAAAATTTGTTTAATGAGATCTTAAATTTTTGATTTAACTCAGGAAGCTTTAAATCTCATTATTTACTGTTTACATTTTTAAAGAAACATTTCTTTTTTTTTTTTTTTCGAAAATTCAAGAAATCGGGCTTCGACAATCACTGTTAAAATTATACGAATTATATACAAAATTCGATGCTATAAAACTGAAAAGAGCAATGTTTAAGGTTATTAATATTACTTTATTTAGAATAAATGCCGATGATTAAACCATAAAGTCTAAAATCCCTCATTTTATTTCCAATTAAAAGTGTGCATAAAAATGCATTGCTTTCCAATTTAACTTTTAAAATTTTAAATTAGGCTTTTAAACTTGGCCTTTAAATTAGAATTAAACTTACCCTTTAAATTAGACTTTTTAACTTACCCTTTAAATGATATTTTTATACTGACTCTTTAAATGATATTTTAAACTGACCTTTTAAATGAGACTTTTAAACATACCTTTTAAAAATCGATTTTTAACCTGACCCTTTGAATAGGACTTTTAAACTTACCTTTTAAGTTAGATTTTTAAACTGGCCCTTTAAATGAAACTTTAAAACTGGCGCTTTAAATGAGACTTTTAAACTGACTCTTTAAACGACATTTTAACTTGTCTTTTAATGAGGCTTTTAAACTGGCTCTTTAAATGAGATTTTTAAGACTGGACCTTTAAATGAAATTTTTAAGACTGCCTTTTAAATACGGATTTCAAACTGGCCTTTTACATAAGACTTTTTAGTTAGATCTGTAAACTGGCCTTTTACTGACCTTTTAAAATAAATTTAAAAGTGCGTTTTTAAACAATTTCAGGTTTTTAAATTGAAATTTTAAACTTCATTTTTAACAGCGAAATTAAAAAGAAATTTTCTACGCAGGTATTTTATATCAGATCCAGTGTTTATCACCAAAGGTTTAATTTAAAATGTCAGTAATAGATCAAAAATATACAATACGCCTTGCAGGAGTTGGTCATATATGTCAATAGATATATATCTTGATATCTTGAACTTTGATATTTCAGTACATTTGATATTTATTTTCAAAATATTGTGTATGATATTTTAAGTCACAACAAGTTGAAATGGAAGCCTAGAATGATGACACTGCGTTTACATTATGATGTAATCGTTTCTCCAGGTCTACGAGGAATGCGGGGTGCGAGGAACAAGTTTCTCAACCAATCTGCGTGTATAATGGTTGTTTATGTCACCACTTATTGGTTGCGTCTTATGATTTAACGTCTGGAAGGATAAAGATATGATGTAACACCAACGCCTAGAATGATCATTGTGTACGATACTAATATTGTGTATCATATTTTCAGTCAAAACAAGTTGAAATGGAAGCCTAGAATGATAATACTGCGTTCACATTATGGCGCCAGCCGCCTCCCCATGATCTGCGAATATAATGGTCTGCGTCACCAGTTATTGGTTGGTCTTATGTAGGGCTCCTATAACATATTGAAACCTATAACATATGATTATAGGAGCCTTAGTCTTATGATTTGCAGGAGAGGTGCGGCGGTAAGGATCGAACCAGAAAACCCACGATCAGAAAGCGAGATCTTTCCTGCCGAGCAAAAAGCTAGCTCTATCGCTTCCTGCGAGATACTCTTTTTACTGGCAGCGCAAGATGGCGTCGCCATAGTACTCCACCCCCATTGAGAAGAACATCTCGTTGATGTTGTACGAGCGATGTGCACTCGTGTTGTGATGGCGGTTGCCAGAGTGATGCTGTCGTGCTGCCGTGCGCATGTGTGTGCCTCCGGAGATGTGCGGCGTGACAGGCTTTGTGCTATGAGAGTTGTCATAGGCTTTTGCGTGCTGTAAGCGTTTCACAGGCTTTGATTGCTGGTTGCGTGCTGTGAGTGCTTCACAGGTTTTGGTTGCTTGGGGGTGTTTTCAGTGCTGCCGTCTGTTGGTATCCAGCGGAGATGGTAAAGTGCGTGTTCGTTTGTCCAAGGTCACCAATGCAGGAGAGCTGCGGCGTTAAGGATCGAACCAGAGAACCCACGGTCGGAAAGCGAGATTTTCCTGCCGAGCAAAAAGCTAGCTCGATCGCTTCCTGCGAGATACTCGTTTTACTGACCGCGCAAGATGGCGTCGACACAGATTTAATACATGGAACGATATCACTATGATGTAACGCCAACGCCTAAGACAATAATGCTGCGTTTACATTATGGCGTAACCCCAGGTCTATGAGGCACAGGTTTACCAAACAATCTGCGTGTTCAATGGCTGTTTACGTCTCCAATTATTGTTTGAGTCTTATGATTTAATGACTGGGCCGATACCACCATGCTGTAACACCAACGCTTAGGACGATAATGCTACGTTTACATTATGGTGTAATCGTCTCTTCAGGTCTACGAGATCTGTGAGGCACAGGTTTCTCAACCAATCTGCATATTCATTGGTTGTTATGATTTAATACCTGAAATGCTAACGGCATGATTTAAGCGTATCTTTACAAGTGTAAATGGGATATAATGTTACCCACAAAGTAATTTGTTGAATAAGAAGTAGATAATTTTAAAAGAAAAACATAAGAAGTTCCTGTTAAACATATCTTAGTCAATCATTAGCAATTCGTTTTGATTCATAAACATTTATCATTTCAAAAAGTAATTAATAATAATTGTAATTTTTAACTTAGTCTTCACGTAAGGGGAATTTGAATTTAACGTCAATTCTTCAAAATCTAACACAGTGTTGAATTATGGGGTGGCCCGGGAGGGACATTCCCCCCCCCCGGAGCATTGAAATGTACCCCCCCGGAAGATTTGAGATTTTACACTTTTAATGGTCAAAAAGTGCAATCCCCCCAGAACTCTATAATGTCCCCCCCCCCCGGAGCCACAGAAATCTTTCCCGGAGAAAAATCTCTGAACTCAACATTGAAGCACGACAAAAGGAATTTAAGTGTAAAAGAAGGTTTTACATTTCTGGCGCATCGAGAATTTTTTTGGAAGAGGGGATGACATTTAGAAAAACCATTATTTTTTATTAAAAAAAATGTTTTTTTTTCAGTTTAAAATGTTTCAAAAGACATCTTAAGTTGTTATTGTTTCTCCTTTTGCCCACGTTTTGTGCAGCCCTATCATCTACCTCCTAGATACACCACTCTTCTGAACAATAACAAAAGTCTGCGCAAAACAAAAGTCTTCACAAAACAAAAGCCTGCACAAAACAAAATTCTACACATTACTTCATGCGAGGCGGTATAATGTTTAAAAAGTGTTTCAAAAGTGTTGTAACATTAAAGCTGCATGTGTTTTATAAGTGTTGTATAAAGCGTTTAGAATCTGAATGTGTTGTTAAATTTTGATCGAAACACTATATGAACACATTTCCTGCCTATGTAATTTTCAACAACACTTTATAACACAATATTTTACCTCACACAACACAATCGCAACACATTTGAAATACAATCAAAACGCTTTTGGTTAGAAGTGTTCATTATTATGTTCACTTAGCGTTGCAAAAGTGTTTGATGCATTTGCAGTGCAGGGAAAGTTACGAATATTTTAGAAAGCTGCTGGCATTGTTTTTTTTATAACTCAAAAAGCGTATCTTCGATTTTAAGAAATTTTTTTTTCTTAAAGTACATATTTTGAGGATTATTCTGTAATTTTTTGGTTGGTGTAAGTATAAAATTACTACATTAATAATTTTTTCAAAAAATATTTTTGATTATTTTTCTATGTTAAAATTTGCGTAAAAATCTGAAAAAAATATATGATGTGAACTAATATATTATTCAACAATTGGCGTTGGTTTCATTTTTTTAACTTTCGTACTTTTTGAGAAAAACATATTTGAAAAATAGTAGCGCAGCCGCATACTTTGTCGATTATCTCAAGGACAGTTCAAGATCAGGGGCTTAAAACACTCTATATTGTATTCTCAAGGTGAGCCTTATTACCACACATTTTATTTCAGACATCGGCCGTGGGGGCCATTTCGCTATGCTTATCCGGCTATACCCTTTGTCTCAGTGATTACATTTGATTAAATGTGTTTATTTACGCCATGTTTTTTGGAATGAATAGAGCGTTTTGCGTCGGGCGGTTTATTTGAACATTTAAAAGAGTTTTTACTACGTACTCATAGAGGTTTTTTAGGGGGTGGGGTGGGGGCGAGGAGGATTCTCGCCCTATAAATTTTGTTTTTTGGCCAAGTTTTTTTTTCATTGTTTTATTTTGCTGAAAAACAGAAAGAAAGTAGCCTTCTATAATTTGTGAGAAAATTTAATTTTAGTACAGTTGTAATTAATTTGAAAAAACATATTTGTACGAACGAAATTTGTTTGGATGAATTGCATTTGATTAAAAGTATATAAATAAAATTGTTGTGTTATTGTGAAATTAGCTTTGAATGTGCGTTGATAGATGTGACTGCTATGAAGTCGGGGATCAAATTTCTCTTTTTTAATACTTTCCAACGTTGTTGAAAAGTGTTTATGATTTCAGTTTGTCTGTCCATCTGTCTGTCCTTGCTTTAACTCGCGTAAATATAGTCCGATTGCCATGAAATGGATATATCTAACTTGGGTTTAGTATAGCATATTCGATATTGTAAAGGAAGTGCGTATAGCATATTTGGTTCATGTACAGGGCCACTTAAAAGAATTCCGTTACATTACGGTCTATGGGGAAAAATCGCTTGCTGTGTGTTTTAATGTAATTATTACAGTATTTAAAACATATTGAAATTGATATAAATCACTGAGGCGTACTACAAGGTTCTTGCTATAGAATAGGTATAATGCATATAGGTAGGTATGCATAGAACTTATCGTTTATTTACAGGAACACACAAAAGTATTTAAATATAGAAGAAAATGAGCAATAATTGAACTATTGAAGCCACGAAGAATAACATCTGGAAGAGCGTTTTCAATTGTGGTATGCATTTTTAAATTTAACTATTTTTTTTAAATTACTTGATGAGTATAAATTCTAGATCATGTACAAGGTAAAAAAAAGTTCTCAACAACATTCGTTTATTGGCTGAAATTGCTCAGCGGAAATTTTAAAATGTATTTTGCGTTTAACTGAACTCCCTTTTTGCCTACTATATACTATGCATACCTATCTGTAGATCATATACAGAGCTGCAAAAAAATCGTATATTTTAACGACTTTTCATGGTAATGGGAGGAATCGTGTTTTCAAATGCATTATGCGATTTCTAAATTGTTCATTAAGACGTCATCTTCCACCTTTGTAAATTGTGATGTTTTGTTATGGTATTCTGAATGTGTTGGAAAGTGATTTATTTCATAATCTATGCTGTATCATGTTTTTTTTGGGGGGGGGGGGGATTAGAAATCGTGTTGTTAAAACTGTGTTAATTATTATACAGAGTGTCTCTTATCGTTTACCAATAACTAATTTCTAAACCGTTAGGTTTAGAGGTATAGTTCCAATTGCAAAAATGTTTATCGATTTACATTACAATAATTACTTTTTAAATAGATAAGAAATTACAAATTTTATACAATGCTTGGGTCCTATAAATTTTATTTAGAAAAAGTTTTTCCATATTCTAACAAGTAAAACAGCAAAAAGTTATTCTTTCATGGTCAAAACTTACTGAGTTAAGATACTTAGAATTTTTTGAAAATTTTTATGTTTTAATCACCCTAAATGGAAAAACACGTTTTTAGTGTCAGAAAATGCTAAAAATGCATGAAATTCAAAGTATCATAACTAGGTAAGTTTTTGTCTTGCAAAAATTAAGTTTTTAATCACGAACTAATTTTGATTCATCTCATTAGAAAACAGCATTTATAATTATGTCAAAAAACTATTCCAAACATTTTGTTTAAAAGGCCTTCTAATTAAAATATCCGTTGACCATTAGTTATATGTTATAAAAATAACAGGTTGTTGGAACCTGTTACTCGTACAAGTGTGGAACGATGTAACCTGTTAACCAAAAGTAACTATACTTCCCATCTCTAGTTATATCATAAATTATGCTGCAAAGACAGCAATTTATTTTATATTTTCAAGACATAAGAAATTTTTTTTTATTCTTGTAAATTCGGCATGCATCAGAACAAATGCATTTGCTGTAAGCACTACTTGAAGTGCGAATAAGAATTTTGTTGTAAGCTTGCACGTAAAGGGAAAAGTTTTACTATATTTTTTCTCCATGTTAATAGACCGTCCGTTTTACCCAGTAACTCTTCTGCTGACAAAATCCATCTCTTTTTTAACTATTTCATCATACTTATTTCCGACCTAGTGTTAGTGTCATAATTATTATCCTATTCATTTGCAATCTCATCAAAAATAGACTTTTCTGTTGTCCTTTCATTTGGATCATCTACATTGACATCGGTAGTAGTGTTTTCATGTATTTTCCTTTTTTTAAGGTGAATTTTGAAGATTGATTTTCAGGCAAGATGGCTACAGATATTGTGAAAAAAATTTCTCCTGATTTTTCCATGACTATATTTATCAGATTTCTCTGATTTCCTTTATTAACGATACACATATGGTATTTTTTAATGTATGCTGCTTCTTTGTATAACACACTTATCCAGCTTGCAAATATAGAGCATTTCCTCTAATCTAATCCGCAACTCTATAATCCACAAACGCCTATAGTCCGCACAGAGATGATGTAAACAGATTCAGATGTAAACAAATAGTTAATTTTTTTAAAGCAAGATAATGTACACTTTGACCGTAATAAAAGTTGGCTGATCTGATAAATTTATTAAGAAAATTTTAGTGAATTTCTGCCTTTATTAAAAGGAAATGGTCTGTTTATTTTTTAAATAACTATTAGATTGCTATATTCTGAATGCATTTGTTGACTATATAAAAGATAAAATTGCTTTCGAAGATGTGCTAGCTCTTGATGTTAAATATCTTAGTTTCTTAGAAAAACAAACTTTTGTTACTGATCAAGAAATCTTGACTCTCAAAAGGCTTCAAGGTTAAATTGCAGAGCGTAAATTAAAAGCTATAAATCGAACCACTGATACTGTAATGTTTGATAGATTAAAAAAATAAGTAGAAATGTTTTCTATTAATTTAGCATTATTATACCATTTGAATGTACTATTTCTAATACTGAATATATTTTTTTATATATATGTAAAACATTTTCTTTCATTTCAGTGTTATTTATTTACAGTGTGATTACTATATTTGTTGGTAAATTCTAAATATTAGAATCCCATCAAAAACATCTCATGTAAAAAAAGCCAAGTCTCCTGACTCTTTGACCATAAAAAGTTCTGAGATCATGTGTAGAGCCAAGCTTAACTCTCTTATTAACTCTGATATTTTAATTCACAAATTACTCCTAGTCTCTACACCTTTATTAAATGATTATTTTGTGACCTGGCAATTACGCAGCACAGGAAAGTTATTACGTAAACACTTCACTTATGTTTTGAATTGGGATTAGATTATTTGATTAAGGCTGAATATTAACGCGAGGGATAGAAGCCTGAAAGAGGGATGCACCGATTGGGGGTCTTTGTAAAAGAGGGGTCTGGCTCGTATTCACGTTACAAAGGAAGAAAATCATCCAAAACTCCGGACATCAAGTTTGACCAGTAGTGAGTTTTCGCATCCGGGCTCAGAATGTAATGTAAAATTATTTTCATGCTACAAATAAATATACGTTCAGTGCTCTTATAGAAACTATTTTATGCAAAACTTTATAAATAAACGTTAATATTAAAATGTAAACAACAGCCTTTACATTCTCGTGCTGCGTCATTGCCAAGTCACAAAATAATCATTTACTAAAGGTGTAGAGACTAGGGGTAATTTGTGAATTAAAATATCAGAGTTAATAAGAGAGCTAAGCTTGCCTCTACACATGATCTCAGAACTTTTTACGGTCAAAGAGTCAGGAGACTTGGCTTTTTTTACATGAGATGTTTTTGATGGGATTTCACTTCTTTTTGTAAGGAGGAAGCCAAAGAAAGCTTTTCCAGTAGCGTCGATTTCTATTACACTATCTTTAACTTCATAGACTTTATGGCTCCTGATTGCTTCGATGTTCCGCTTTTCCCAGAAAAGCGAATTTGTCCTCTGTGCTACTGTTTGAAAGCCATTGATTCAATTTTTATAGTAACTATATTAGTTTTTGTTTCAATTTATCAGCTGTTCAATGAAAGCCCTCCAAAGCTAATTCTACTGTGCAGAGTCCATTTTATAACTTGGTCTGTTTTCAGTCTATTTCCCATTTTTTTAGTTATAGCTCTTGTAATGTTTTCTAAAGTGTTTATTTTAAACTGCAGCTTACCTCTAGACCTTTTTCGTCAGTAAGCTCCAATATTCATACCAGGGTGGGCAACAGAACAGCGCGCGACTTCTTAGCGAGCTACGTCTTCCTATTTCAGGGTGTGAATCGCTGTAACGTTTTAATGTGTGTTTTTGTTTTCGAAGATGGTTTTGACGATAGAGAGCTCTAGCTTCTTGAAGCTGTTGAGAACGTGATTTCTTGGAACGATTAGGCCTTTCCCTTTTGACCTCCGTAGGTCTTCTAATTTTTTTCTCTACCTGATTTCTCTCTGTGATATGTATTCATTTGGAAAAATAATAGATTATTGCTAGCTGTTAAGAAGAGGAAGTAGAACGTCAGTGACCTTCTAAGAAACTAATCCCAGTGCGCAACCACATACTCAACTATAGCACATCTGATATCATACGACTTGGCTATGTTACCTAGCACAGAAAAGAAAATATAGATGAAACAGATACGAACGATCTCCAGATGTAGAAACTACTCGATGAGGGCTTTCTTCGCTGTGATCAAAATATAAAATTTCCGTTTTTTCCTTTCAAACTTTCTTCGATCAATAATGTCTTTCGTTGGAATATCATACAATTTCACGTTTCCCTCCGTCACCGCGTCTTTTCAGCATTTTGCATATGCACACTGACATCTAGAATTCAAATTTTACACAATAAAAAACTATGTCGCCAAAATTTGAAATTCAGTTATTCCTCTTTTCGATATGTAACACTTACAACCAAGTTATTTTTAGAAACAAGTCGGTGAAAGAATTTTACACTAAAGATTCAAACCTTCATATTTTCGAATTTAAAGCAAATCGTAATAATTTTTTTATTTAAATGATTTTAGCACACAGTAGACCAAACATAGCTCGGTAGTTTTTTTTTTAATATTTATTTTGTTTTAGTAAATGTAGAAATGTGATAGATGCTATCCGCAAAACATCAATAAGTTGCGGAGAATATAGCGGAATTTTCGTTAATTGCGTCTCCTCTTAAGACGTATCTCCGGTTAATGCGGACACCCAGGTAGCACAGCAATATTGGTCCGATACTGCCCAATATCGGCCAATCTTGGTGTGCATCGGCAAAGACCGGTCATGTTTACCGACATTGGCCAATATTGATCGATGTTGTCCGATGTTGGATTTGTAACATTAAAACTTCTGGAATCATGAATATTTTAATTTTTTATTCACAAATTGCACTTTTTGTGGGAAGGTAGAAAACAGGAAACAATTATAATGACATTTTAAGTTCTGTAAATCCATGTAGAAAAACTCACATTGGCCAATGTCGGGCAACATCGGTCGACATCGACACAAGGATGTGCCAGCCAACCAACCAATCAGGTACCAGACAATTACCCAACATGGCCGCCGTCTTTCTGGTATGCTGTTGCAGATTTGTTGTCCCATTTTATAGAAAAAAAACGAGAATATTTATATGTTGATGGTAGTATGGAAAAAATGAGGTGTGTCATTCTTGAAATCCGAAAGTTACATCTTTATGTGAAACGGGTAAGTGCTCTTTATATTTCATATAATGTTTGTTTATTGAATACATATAATCAGACTCATTTCATATATTCAAACTTATTTTTGAAATATTGTTTTTTGTTCACATTGGTATTATTACTTGATTAGTTATCCATATTCTTGTGTAGTGTGTATTTTCTGTTCATATCATATTTATACTTGTAAATGTATATATACTTGTCGGAATGTATATTATGCTTAAAGATTTTCGTCACTAATGATTGTAAACAAATGCATATGAATTTTTGCTAGTGGTTGAGTCAGTATATTATTTAACCGTGTAAGTAACACCAAAACACTTTTTCGTTGTTTATATATTAATTAAATTGTCCGTTTACTTTATTCTTGAAGTAATTATTTATATTAAAACGTGATTTTTTTTTTTTTTTTTTTTTTTTTTTTTTTTTTTTTGTACGTAACTGAAACGATTTACTTACTTAAATGGCACAAGTACAATTAAAGATGTGAGCAATTTATATAACCTTGGGGTCCTTTTTATGAGAATTTGGAATAAACAGTTCAGATATCCTAATTTAAAAATGCGAGAATTTTTTTTCTTCTTCCCTTATAAGGGGGAGGGGAAGGGAGAGTATAGAATTTTTTTTTTAATGTCATATTTGCTACTTTGAACATAATTTTCAAAATATAAAAATCGTTAAAAGACTCAAAATCAGTCATCAAACAATTACAATCAAAGGTTATTTATTCTTTTTATATCACTTTGTTATTTATTTATTTATTGGTTTATTTTTTACTCCATCCAAAAATAAAAATTTGATACATTGTTAAAGCTGATTCCTCTTATTTAAGTTTAATCATTTGAGATTTTTTTTAAAGATTTCTACTGATAAATTATCTGGTGAGGAGGGAAGGGGGGGGGGGCTTAAGATTTCAAGATTCTGTATAATGCTTCTTCCTACCACCAATACAGTTAAAAATCTTTAAACTCCTTATTTTGTTTAATTTGCATAATGTGTTCTTAATTAAGTCATATACAGAAATTTAATCATTTGGGAAGAGTTCCCTATCTTGTGCCACTTGGCGCGACTGGCAAAAAAGTAAGCAATGTTGTCAAAAGGGCACAGATGTCATATTCGCCCCATATTGGCGCGATTTTTTTCTGTCGCCAATATCATATAGGCAACAGGTACTTAACCTGCACGAAAGTGTCGTTATTTTGCTTGATGTAGTAACCCGGATTATGTTGTTTATGCTGTTGATGTTTTCGCCAAATTGGCAACCGAAAAAAATCGCGCCAATATGGGGCGAATATGACATCTGTACTGTCAAAGTCTGTTTTAGCTTCTTACCAAATTTTTATTTTAATTACATTTTATTAATATTATATTTATATTATTTGTAATATTTTATTTTTAAATTTACTAAATTATCTTACCAAGCGCCAAAAGATTGCAACAACAACATCCTAAGCATTTATCGCCCAAGCTAACTTTCCAAGTTTTCTGGCACATCACACATGCTATGAAATTCTTGTCATGAATTTTATAATGGCTATGTTAAAGCACTATTATTTATCTGATGTCTATTAAGAAACCATTAATAAATGCAAATTTCCCAAAAATTTAAGGGTACTTTTTGGTTAGGCGGGCATCAGTGTTAAATATACGTATATATACATATATTTATGTGTGTATATATATAATATAGGTATATATATATATTTACATATATGCATGTATATAAATATGTATATATATCACTGGCGCCTGGCTAACCGAAAAGTACCAATTTAACTTTTATGAATAAGCAGTTTCTACCTGTTAAATTCTTCTTGGGCAAGATTCTGTATAATCCTAAACCTTGCATTTTAAAAATGATCTATTTTTTCAACCTCCAATTTTAGTGATTAAGTAATATTTACAAGGAGAAAAAATTTGTCGACTGGTATTGAAGAATTAAAAGTGTATAAGATGCTTTTTGTGTAAAAATAAAGTTTGAAATACAGTAGACTCCCTCAAATTGAATAATTGAAGGAAAATGATCTAATTTTTTTTTGTGCATATTCAAATATGCATTATTAATTATTTACTTGAACTTTGCTTTTAATATTTTAATCAGTTTTTAAATTATCTTACTTTTTATCCTTTTAGTTCATTACTTTACTTAATTATTTTAATATTTTACAATATTACAATCATTCATTATAATTTTGATTGCATTAAAATTACTGTTTAAAAAATGTAAACAAAGCAATGACCAGAAATCTGCACAACATCTGGTCCCAAGCTGTGCGGATTTGAAGGAGTCTACTGTATTATATTGAAACATGTCAGTTTTTTAATCAATCATACATATATTTCCTGGCTTGTGTGGGCCCATAGGGACAGAGGGGCTTCTGCCTCTGTGCTGTGTGCTGGAGATGCCCTCAAAAATGGTGCAAGATTGAGTTTAACACACACAGCATGAGTCTCTATATTGCAGTCAATGTTGTATTTTTACACTCTTTTATTTAACTTTGTTTTTATATGTAAAGAAAGAATTTTGTAATTGATTTTTCACTCTTTTCTTGATATTCTAGAATGATTAAAATTATGCTTGTGTATTTCCAATGACAATATGCCATTTTAATATTTTTAGAACTTCATTATAAGTTGATTCTAAGGCATTTTTGTTCTACCTAGCCGCAGGTGATAAATCTCTAAATAATCTTTGTTATTACAACTATGTATGAATTACAAAAACAATGCAGTTAATATGCACCAAGCCATTTACGTCAAAATATGTTTAGTGGCTGTGAAACTGCAACAATGAAATATTTGAACAATAAAAAATATATGTATATGAATAGAAAAAATCTTTTTATTTTTTAAGTTTCCTAATTTTTATTGATTATTTTTAATTATTAATGATAATTTATTTTATTTAATTTTAATATTTCTTTAAAAAAATTTTTTTTATAATTTATTACCATATATACTCTCATTAGTCAACCCCAAAATTTGAGAGATATAACATGTCCATCCATTTGAATAACAATATTTAATAATAGATATAACAGTAGTAATATTGGTCTTAATTTAATTTTAATCAAGGAAGATTAATATGAATTCTGCAATCAAATAGGGCTGGAAAAAAAAAAGTTTTTTTTTTTTTTTTTTAAAGCCCAACCCGTGTGGGTTTTTCGGGTTTTTGTAGTTTTTTGCTGCAGGTTTCTTTGAACAATGCCAACTATGTTTAATTACTTACTTGTTATGATTCTATTATTTATGTAAGATAAAATTTGAATTAAATTTAGATTTTCAGACATCTTTGCATAAAAATTAAAAATGATTTGAAAGAACTGCAAGACCCAACCCTCATCAAATTAATATAATCCAAAGAACTTGCATTTTTAATTTTTTATGACTACATAGGAAAAATGACTATAGTGTATAGGTTATAATTCATTTTTTTAATAGTACATAGAAAATGTGTTCATAATGTATTATGTATTTTTGCAGTTGTGGCTGTATTTAATATTTCAATTTTACTTATGATTTGTATAGAATTACAGACGGACAAATTTTCATTTTTACATAATTAGATAATGAATGATAAAAAATAGTCATTTTTCCTTTTGGATAATTTTAATTTGCTGAGGTTTGGGTTTTGCGGTTCCTTCAAATCATTTTTATCTTTTTATACAAAGATGTCTGAAAACCTAAATTTAATTAAATTTTTATCTTACATGTATAACAGAATCATAACAAATAAGTAGTAATTGAAAATAAATGATACTGTGCAGCAAAAAACTCGTATAAACCAATAAAACCCACTTTTATGTGGGTTTTTTTTTAAAAGCACACCCAGGTTTTTTTGGGCGGGTAGGTGGGCAGACAGCCCTGATGAAAACTATTCCAAAATACTGATAATAAAATGGAATTACTTTCATTCCTTTAAAATTTTGGTGTTTATTTACACATGAGTACCTATAGTAATTAATTTATGATTATATGTTATAAAAAATAGTTTAGAAATCCTGTATAACAGTTTAAATAATATTTTCCCCTGTTACTATATTTTAAAAGATAAGTAGAACAAATATTATATATATTTTAAATAAATTCACATATTCATGCTATTTATCAAGTAATACATCAAATCAGTGATTTTTCAATAGTTGGGGTCTTTGTAAAATTAATGCATTGTAACAGATTTTTTTTTTTTTTTTTTTTTTTTTAAGACATAAATTGTAGTTGTGAAATTAGGTGTGATTCTAAAGATAAACACTAAATGCTTATAAAAGTACTTTTTTAGAAACTATTTTTACTTTTATTATTTTCATAAGGAATTTTAGTTTTGAAAATTCACTTTAATTCGAAAATGCCCTTTTGAATATTATGTTTAAATTTTGTAAGAGAAAAAAAAAACTGAAGTGAAATTTTAAGTAAGTTTTTAGTTTGTAAGTTAAGTAGTTGGTTTGCAATTTTGTTTTCCCATTTATAAAACCATTAAACAATAAAGTTGTGAGTACTGTGTGATTTTAGCACTAACTATTAGGTACAGTAGACTTCTTCAAATCCGCACATCATCGAATATGTAAACAATAGAACTTTCAGTTCAGATGTAGGGACAAAATTACAGACTTTTATATTTTTATATAATTCCATGTGTATTTTAATATGTAACTCTTGTTAATGTGACTGAACTGTTCCTTGTTCATGAAGGAAATAGTATAAATTTATTTCTGAAAAATTCTAGATATTGCTGATATCACTGGTAATTGCAATCTTCTTACCAAATATATTTATGTATTAATCAAGCTTTTTTGGTTATTAAGTTTGGCTAAACCTGAAATAAAACTTTTTTATTTTATGATTTTGATATGCATTAGTAGGGTACCTTTGTGAGGCAAGTTTGGTTGAATAATTCAAGAAAAATGTATTATAATCTTTATTATGTATATTTAATTATGCATTATTATTTACTTGACGTTTACTTTTAATAATATAATTATTTTTTAAATTATCTTAATTTATATTATTTCAATTTATTATTTTACTTAATTATTTTAATATTTTACTATAAGTAAGCATTCATTATAATTTCGATTGCATTATTACCTTCAAATTACTGTTTAAAAAATATAAACAGAGAAAGCAATGACCAAAAATCCGCTCAAATTCTGGTCCCAAGCTGTGCAGATTTGAGGGAGTCTATTGTATTAATATAATAAAGTAAAAATATTTCATTTTCAAGCTGAAATTTTGGTGAATAAATTCAAATCTCCCATTTAAAATTTGTTTGTGAAATAAAAAAAAAGAAAAAAAAAGCTATAGCAAATTATAAATTGTTATAGCAAAAATGTACTTGGTCTGATTGTGATTTTGTTCATTGTACTTTTCTAGCTAGTGTGGAAATGAAGTTTGAAGGAACAGAAACCACTGCTATCTCTAGCTGCATTGGAAAGGTGCTTGCAGAATTTGACGACAGGGATAGAGACATTTTTCAAATGAGAAGAAGATGACTAACAAGAAATAGATGATTTGTCGAAAAAATTTTTGTTAAATAATAAATATGATTAATAATAGTTTGTAAATAAAAAAAACATTTAATTCTTTTTTGTGATTAATAAATTTTATTTGTTATACATGGTAAGTTTTATTTAAATTCTAAGAATTGACTTCTAATTTTTGTATTATCATTTTTAAAACTAGTATCCAATGTTTAAGATATTTCAATAAAATGCAATTTATAAAATAAATTTACAAACTTTTAAAATCACCTTGTAAATTTTATCTTAGAGAAAAACAGTTGATAAAAATTGACTCATATAAAATCTATCTAAAATTAGAATTTTTAACGAAATATAAATTATGATGATATTTAAATGCTAAGTTTTTAGATTTCTAATTATTTCAAATGCCTTACTTATGTGCCCTTGGAGAATCTATCAATTTGAATTTCTAAAATGTATTTTATATCTCCCCCCCCCCTCCCTGACTCAAAAGAGAAAACATATAAAGAAAATTAGCTATTTTGTCCTTTGTATAATTTCTGATATTTTCAAAGTATTTTTTATCTATTAATTTTTTTTGAGGGCTGGGGAATGACCTGAAATATATTTTAAAAAATTTCTACCTTCTATCAGTCACAATTTCTTTCTGCTTACATAAACTTAAGTAGGTATTGTAAATTCTGAAATGGAATTTAGATAGCCTTAATGTCATGTTAGTCTACTTTTTGTAGGGATGTATAATTTTTAGAAAGATTCAAGTGTTGGGGGAAAAAAAAAACATTTTTCTGTAAAAATTGATTTTTTTTTCTTTTTACAAATAAGAGCTTTTTTGTTGCTAAATTTTCTTTGAAAATATAAAATAATATAAATTTTTTTGAATATACGTACGTACATTAAAAATAGAAAGATTTTATTTTTACTTCATATGAATACATTACAAATAGAAATAATAAACTTACTATTAAAAATTTTAGTTCCAGAACAGATTTTCTCGCTTAGTTTGACATTGTTTGTAACATATTTTTTTAAATGGTCATTTCAGTTGCACTTTCAATTTTATACTGCCATTAAAACTTATAATATAAATATTTGTCTCAGTATTTGCTGGCAATTGTGTTTATTTAATTAAAAAATCCCATCGAAGTGTTTATCCCCCAGTAGTATAGTCAGACTCTCATTCAGAATGAAGGGAGTATAAAGATAAAATATAAATTAATGTTTTACTAATTTTTAATGTAGGAGTAACTAAAATAAAGTTGGTTAAATAAATAAAAAAACAACAGGTGGATTACTTTTTTTTCAACCAAATTTTGCTTGCATTTTTCGGTTAGCCGGGCACCAGTGTTAGATTTACATACATATATATGTACACACGCACACACATATATGTACAGATATGTGTATGTAAATATAACACTGGCGCCCGGCTAACCAAAAAGTACCAATTTTTTTTTTTTTTGAGGTGTGGTGGAGAGAGGGGGTAACATTTCATTTATACAGTAGAAGATCTTTATAATCCTATATTATGCACAGCTTTTGAGATGTAAGCAATGTATTTTGTACTTAAGAAGCACCTGTAATCCGTATTGCAAAAATATTGCACCTTTTAGAGGATTAAATTTCAAACATTATTTCATCTTTATCTCCTTAATTCAGATTTTTTTTTAATGAAAATATTGCTGTTATTAAATGTAAAAATTTTGGGATTAAGCAATGTGTTGATTTTGTCCCAGCATGTTTCGATAATTTTATAGGCGATTTAACAATATGTGAAATAATCAAAATTATGCAAAAATTTTTTAACCTGCACAACTTTTGGTCCTAAGGAATGCAATATAAATATCTACTACGATTGTTTGCCATATTTACAAGGTAAGTTTTAATGTTGTGTGAAATGACCTATATAACGCAAAATGTTGCATGTTTTGGTTTGCATTATAAAGATCTTCTACTGCATATAAATACTATGTTAACGTTTATTGTAAAGACATTAAAAAAAAATCATTTCAGCTACGTTATTTTTATTAATTTTTTTTATAATGGTTGAGTGTTTATTGATTATGTGAAAATAAAATATGGAAATCTGCTTATGATAAATTGATTTTTTTTAAATATTCAATTTTTCAACCTCACTATAACCACAAATTGGTATTACGGACATAATTTTACATATGAATTTTTGATGAGGAAAGTAGCATTTACTTATGAGTTTTTCAAAAAGTTAATGTTTCATTGTAGAACGTTGAACATTGGTAAGAAAAAAAAAGAGAAACCACCAGAATGTAGAGTGAACATAAGAAAGAGAGTATTCATCTTCCAACACTATAGAATCGGTAAGTCTCTGATTCAGGATGATGGCCATACAGATAAAATATAAATTTTTTTCTGAGTTAATTGGGTTGGAATAATAAATAAAAGTTAAGTTCAGTGGTGTAGTCGTAAAAAAAAAGTGGGTATACGTTCTAAGCAGAGAGTATACGCTCAAGGCAGAGAGTATTCCCTCGTGCATATATACTATAGCTTTCTTAAGAAACAGAGGGTATACGGTGTTCTTTAAAAAAATCCAGAGGGTATACGACGTATACCCTCCACTACATCCCTGGTTAAGTTTGAAAAAACAACAAAGGTAGAATTTTGCATATGCAACTTAAGAGGACACAGTACCTTTTAAACTATTTTTTAGTTTTCAATAGTATTGTAATATCTGTGGTGGCATTCTGTTTAATACTATAATGGAAATATATATATATATATATTTAATCTTACAGAAATGCCTATTTAATTAAAATTAAAAAATTTTGAATAATTTTTAACTTTTTAAAAATCTCTACTACTTTTTTAAATATGAATATTTTTTGCTTCAGAAATTTCTGTAATTTCAATGATGAGTTTGTTGAATTTCCTTGATTTTTTATTATACAAAAGAGAAAATGATTTATATTAAATGTAATATCCCATACATCTAAAAATCCATGGCACAGTTTTATGTAGTATAATCTAAGGAATGTGGGGGGAAAAATTTGAAACGAAAAATATTGATATTTAAAAAATCAGTTGGGATTAAAAAAAATTTTTTTTTTAATTTAAATTATAGTTAATAGAAATAAGCAAGATTTTTCTTTTTTTTTTAAATTATATGAAATTTAATTTTCTTTATAGTATTAAATATAATGTCACTACAGATATTACGGTATTATTCAAAATTGAAAAAGTATAAAGGGTACTGTGTCCCCTTAACATAGTTTTTGACTAACTTTTACTAGTTTTTTTTTTTTTCCTTGCAAAGTTTATACATCAATACAGTTAAACAAATTTGAACATGTATATTTATGGTAAAGGCAGAAAAGAATAAATCATTTCAGTTAAATATTTTTTTTAATTTTAATATGTTGAATATTTTTATTGATTATATGGAAAAAAATTATCAGAATTGCTTATATGGTAATAAAAGTTATTTTATTCAAATAATACAATATAACACTTTTCAACTTTACCATTTCCATAAATTGGTATTATAGATATAATTTTGCATATGACACTTATAATGAGAGAAGTATAATTATTAATTTTACACAATATTTTTACGTACAATACTGAGCATGAAAAGAAAAAATTAAAAAAACATCAGAATGTATAAAATATTTGAATAAATTATTGTATTAATGGTATTTGAATTTTCGTAAAAAGCTACCTTTTAATAAAAGAAAAAAAAAATTCCCCAAAATTTTTGGGTTATTTCAGAGCAATCACTTTCAACATAATCATGAAAAATTTCCCTTTTAAATATTTTTTACATTATCATGGCAGTGAACTTAGCTATGATTTTCCATATAAACAATATATAAATATATATTTCTATCATAGCAAAAAAAAAAAAAATATTTGAAATAGTTAAAAAAATATGTATTTATATGCATGTTTTCAAACCTGGATTCATCAATATAAAGTGGCAAACTTTTTTTCACTAATATAAAGAGATATTTATTACCAATACTATGTCAATACAGGTAATCAATATCTCTCTATATTGAAAAAAGAAAGCTTTGCTATTTTATAGTGTCGAATCCAGTTTTAACCAATATCGGCCGGTATTGGGTCCCGATATTGGCCGGTCCGGCGTTCGCCGATATCGGCCGGTATTGGGTCCCGATATCGGTCGGTATTGGGTGCCAATATAGGCCAATATTGGAAAAAAAGTTTGCCATGCAATATCGGCCAATATCGGTATACCGTGCGAAATCGCTGTTCCCGATATTGCTGTGCTACCTGGGCAGTTTCATTTCCCCATCATATTTTAATTAATGTTAAAGGCATCGTTTATTGCGGATTTCGGTTAGTACAGATGAAAAATGGAACTTTGGAAGTCCACTAACTGTTGTTCACTGAATATTCATATCTACCACTCGTAGTCTTAGCACGGTTGAAAGTAAAAAGTCGGAGAAAATGACATATTAGTGGTGCAAAAGTGATGATGTTTAAGTTTTAAATATAAAAATAATTGATTTGTTTTCAATATGTCATTTTTTCTGGGAAGAGGAGAGGGGAATGTAGAATTTTGATTTTGAATTCCAAAACGATAATTTGAGTACCTAAAAGACATATTAAAAAAATTATACATCGCAGGACAGTTTGTGTTTCCATTAAACAAAATACACTTTTTTTTACGTATGCGATTATGTTAGTCATATCCTGAGTGCTACTCTCCATGTTTTATAAAAATTGAATTTATTGTTCTTCATATTGTTGTCTACGTCAATAGTTTGGCAGCAAATGTGAACTATTTTGTAAATATGAGGTAAGTTTGACAGCAAAATTATCTTGCTTTTAAAACTGTTGCTAATTTTGCGCCATGGTCTATTGCCATTGCATCAAACTATAGCAATATGTAAAATAATATGGTAGTGATGCTAAATATAGCAAAAGTATAAGAGAGCTATCTATCAAGAAATGCTAGCATATTTGCAGAATATTTATAAAATATTTAAATTCACCAAATTAACATTTGGTAAAATAAATTAATTTTATTTGGGTTCTATTTGATTATCCCGTCGATCAATTTCGCCAAATTATACAAATTGCCGTAATTTTTATTTTAAATAACGAAAAAACAAATAAATTAATAAAACCTTAATGAAACAACAAGTAAAAAGTCGAATTAAAAATAATTTTATGACGTAACAAACACGTGTATGGTGTTTAATGTCAAGTGAATGCGACATTTACGATCATCCATTATTGGCATTTAATCTTATAGTTTGGCGATAGTTCTTCGGTCGACGGGATAATCAAGTAGTACCTATATTTGTTCTAGTCAATTAAAACGAATTTTACTGTATTCAGGACCCAGCTATTCCGTGCTCGATTTAGTATAGTTGACAAACTGCGTTTTATCGGGTTGATAATCAGTGAGCAACAGTATTGGCAAGAATTCTGATTACGGAAGATAAAAAATTTTCGATTTTTTTTTTCGAATTTTCCGAATTTTTTAATTTTTCCTTTCTTTGTATCCCAAATACTACCTTCTTACCAAATTTCAAATTTCTAGGGCTACAGGATGTACCTCAGATTTTTGATGATCGGTGAGTCAGTCAGTGTCGAAAAAGTGAATCTTTGATTTCATATATTTTCTGAACTAGAAAAGATAGAAACGCTGAAATTTAAACATTTGCTTCCGCTTGAATAGTACTTTTAGAAAAACAAAGTTTCAAGTTCCTGGGAAATTCCAGCGCAGGCATATGGGAGTGTCAAAACTCAAAAGTACCCTCAGTTGCTTCCAGAAAAGGATGCTTATGGCTGTGCTTTCTCGACTTGACAGGGGCACTACTGTGCCCCCAGATGTAGACAAAGAAATGACCTATAATCTGCAAAACTCTATAATCCGAAAAAGCTTGGTCCTGAACTGTGTGGATTAGAGGGAGTGTAACTGTATCTCATTTGGGAGAAAAAAACATAAAAAATGCACAATCGCGTCCTATTATTGTCTTAAATATCGCGTGTTTGTTGGTGAATCAGTCTCACTGGCAAGGCGAAAACACATTTATTTTCACGTATAGACAAATTTTCCTGATTTTAAAGTATTTTTACGAAATTCCCTGATTTTTCCAGATTGATAAACTCCTTGATTTTTTGCTGATTTCCAGAATTTGTAGCCACTCTGTCATGTATCAGTTCTACAGCTTTATTTTTTAAACCTTTTTTTTATTCCACATTTATATTTTTCAGTGAAAAATGACAATTTAAATTGTGGATCAATAGCCGTTGTGATAAAATAATGAAAATGTTCTTGGATTTCGATTTCAATAGTATCCTACTGATTCTCAGTTGCCTTGTTTTCATTTTTCACAAATGTAAATTCTTTTTCCGGATCACTTTTTAATACGACTTTCATTGTACCACAACCAAAATAATTGGTACTTTCTTTTCACAAAAAATGTAGCAGTGTTTTAATTGATTGTATTACTTCTAATATGATCTATTTATTTCAGCTCATCATATTATGATTACTCTGAATGGCAATTACAATTTCATAACACTTCCCAGTAATTGCCACTGAACTGTGGTTAAATTTTTAATTTTACTTTCAGCAGCATTAAGGCCAAGAGGCCGCTTTAATTCATGCAATCTTTTCAACATATATTTTGAGTTCCATCTTATGATTAATTACTCTAATGATTATTTTTTTTGGATTCAGACAAATGCAGCTGAACCTTTCCAAATTCTGAGCATGCAGCTATGGAGTGGTTAAAATGTCCCACAATGTTTTTAGTTGTAGCTAACATGTCAGAAATAACATGTTGGGATGATAAATCCGATATTATTATAAGTTGCACATTGTGAATAGTGCTAGCTACTTTTTTAACATCTGCTTTTTGCATGATTCAAAATTACAGCAACTAATAACCATATTTAATAGACAGATTTTAGGTATCAGAATGAGTTAGATAAATTGAAGAATCAGTTTTAATTTCACACTGGTTAATTTTACTTTTTATGTATCCATTTCTTTTCCATTTTTAAAAATTAATGCTATTTTTTTTTTTAATTTTCAAAAATTGGGTTTAAAAGATGCATAATTAAATTTCAAATTTAGTTAATTAATTTGAAAATTATTTAAAAGTTAATTAAATACATGATTATATCCTTAAGAAGTATGTTTATATATCACATACAGAAACATGTTAATGTTAAGCTCACTTCATGTTCGCATCGATAGTTCTTTCTCATACACAACTACTCGGCCAAAAAGTGCTACTCGGTACATCCCTACTTACTTCCCAACAACATCTTGCAATGAGAGGTTAAAAAAATAAGCGAAAATGGTTAATTTTAAAATAAAAATACCCATGTCAGGTATAGGCATTTATATGTAAGCGCAGGGAGCCAACTTTGATGGGAGTGTCAGCTTTAGGGGAATTTTGAATTTTTTTTTTATCAAAATATTGAAACATATGAATTTTACAAGAAAGGTGAAATATATGTGCAAGATCATAAGAAAAACAATTGTACTTTACTGAAATCATTTTTTTAAGACACCTTACTTAGCTAGAATACTGAACAGTATCCTTAAAGTGTCAGCTTTAGGGCACTTTACCTTACTTTATAATTTTACTTAATTATTTTAACTTATTGTAAGCATTCATTATCATTTCGAGTGCATTATTACATTCAAATTACTGTTGAAAAAATATAAACAAAATGGTGACCAGAAATCAACAAAATTCTAAAATCTGCACAACCCCTGGTTTCAAACTATGCGTAATTAAAGGTATATACTGTATATAGAAAACAATATGTATATATGTACCGTACATGATAATATACTTATATATAAATATCTTATTTATATAAGTACATCATATATAAACAAGCATAAAGTTCATTAGGTTTGTTTACCTAGCTGTTTATATCATTTGGCAACAAATGTCACTTCCTGGAGCTGAGTTGCGTCAACCTCTTTTAAAAAATGCCAAGGCCTTTATAGTGAAAAAAAGTACCATAATTTTATTAAATTAATCAATAATATATATAGAAAACTATATGTAAGAGAAACGACACATTCACCTTAATACTTTAAGTTAAAACATGAATACATTAAAATGATTCTCAGTTTTTATTACTAAAATAGGTGCTAAAAATACAATTAACAGGTTTTAAAACATTAAAACCAATAATCAGATTTCTCATTTTTCACCCCATTGATGATGACCAGGGCTTGGTCGAAAGCGCTCGGGAAGTTTTTACCATCTGATTATTGGTTTTAATGTTTTAAAACCTGTTAATTGTATTTTTAGCACCTATTTTGGTAATAAAAACTGAGAATCATTTTAATGTATTCATGTTTTAATTTAATCAATAATAATTCAACTATAAAAAAAAGATAAAACAAGGAAAAAGTTATGACATATCGATAAACAGTTTAGGGGAGAGTGGGGAGGAATGAGACACTTTTTTACAAAAATAAGAAAAAAAACTTTGACACAAAAAGAAAAATTTCGATTTATAGAATACAAAATGAAACACTTTGTAATGTTCTTGAACAATATAGAAACATAATTTGCAGAAGCAATTTTATAATTAATAAAATTGTAAATTTCAAAATGTGTCCCATACCTTCCCACTAACAAGGAGCTATGGGACAACAATAAAACAATGTATGATAAGACACAAATAGTCTACTGTCGGATATATACAGTCTAACAAAGATTGTAGGCTGATATAATGTCTGTGTTATAATATCAAATTCCACTACCTTCATCACTGGAAGGAAAGATTAGGATTGTCAGTCAGAGATGACATTAAAAAATCATCAGTTCATATTATTTACATTTTGAAATAAATGAATATATTTTCAATGTTATAATTAATATATT
Organism: Maratus speciosus; assembly: GCA_963932465.1. NCBI lineage: Eukaryota > Metazoa > Arthropoda > Arachnida > Araneae > Salticidae > Maratus > Maratus speciosus. The sequence goes on from OZ010794.1 coordinate 38,770,819, forward strand.
ACCTTCTAAAAATATTTGCATACTAGCAATTTTCATTAATCTTATTAAAAAGAAGGAATTAGACTTGTCCCATTCCTCCCTTTGCTGGCATGTCCCATTCCTTCCTCTACCTTCTTTTATGTTAAACTTCTTGTATAAACAAAAATGCTGCTTTTAGGCAGAGTTTAAATTATGGATAATATACAGTATAATGTTCCATAAATAAGGAAACTTTTACATATATGTGTAAACAAATCATTAATATACAGAAAGCATAAAATTATATGAAGCAAATTTACTTTTGATTCTTGAAATAATATTTCTCTTTATACGATTGCAAGCTTATGCAGATCAGCAACTTTTTTTAACTGAAAATTGGGTTACCATTACTTCATCCAATGTGTAATTGATGAAATGTTTAGAATGATACATAAAGAGAAAAACCTACTGTCCCATTCCACCCCTCTCTCCTCCACGTCTTACAACAGAATGCATAAACTCTACTGCTGAACACAGATGATTCTAGAAATTATCAACATTAGAAAGTAACTTTGACTTTTCCTTCTGAAAAAAATATATGTTTGTTTGTTTTGACTCAGTAAGCATTAGGCTTGTAATAGATTTAGATAAGGGCAATTGGCTTGGTTATTTGGTGATAAATTGTAAATATGTTTACTCTTGATGCTATTTTATAACAGTGTGATACATCGGAATACAAAGTGTTCATTCCTTAAATTTGAAGGACCTATTTCGAATGTTTCTATGATTTAGTTTGAAAGTTATCCAAATTTTTAGGCTTTATTCAGTTGTCACATATAGAAGTTAATTAGATCATCAAAACACTCAATGTAAGTCAGGTTCGGTTTAACCTGATTTTTGAAAAGGAATACTTTTGCAATTTAAAACAAAAATTATATTTGTATATAAAGGATTATAGATATGTTCTTTTACTACAAGCATAAAACTTCAATTACAGATTATTAAAATATCACGATTACTTTTTAAAAAAAGCCAACTTGGTAAGGCATTTCTTTCAAAAATTGTTAGATGAGAAACAGGCATGAGAATAAATAATTGTTCAAACTCATTATGAAGTATCATTACAACAAAATGAATATTTTAATTGTTTTTTAAACAAGATTTAATATATATCGAAAATTGTAGTTACAATAACCAAGATTTAATATATATCGAAAATTGTAGTTACAATAATCAAACTTCAATATAACTCCTCACCCCCCCCCCCCAATCTTTTCTTTCAAAAACGACAGACAAAAAAAAAAAAAAAAAAAAAGAGGTGTGGGGAATACAAATACTTCAAAACAAAGAGATTTTTTTCTTCTTTTTCCATTACAGTTATAATTGAAAAGCTTTCTAAACTGTAACACTTTTAATGACTTCTTTTTTGTTCGTTAGTTTGCTTCAATGAAAAAAATTTTTGTGAAAAAATATTTTTGAAAATAACTTTTTAATATTGTGTTAATAATCTGTTAAATTACATATTCAGTACGAATATAAGCCGACACTATACAAGGAATAACATAAAAATATTATTATCGACACTAACCTGCTATTTGGGGTTAAATAATATACAAGATAAAGTAAAAAAACTAAAACCCAACTACGACAAAAAACTACGCTGAAAAAGTATAAAAGTACCCCATGAATAGCATATAAATACTGGTGAAGCTCTTTCAAGTAATACCAAACACATTACATATATTTTTATTTTATACTTTTTGTCCGCTAGAGGGCATAATAGTAAATTTGGTGACAAACTTTATAGCTCACAACCAACAGAATATCAAGATCAAGACCCTTCTAATGGCACTGCAGTGGTCTTATTCTGATTACTAAGTACCAAAGAAATTAAGAACGAAAAGATGTGAATTATATGCAATTAGCCCATAAATGCAAGTAAAGTCACAAGCAAATGCTAGTAATATATATATATTCGAAATGTACAAGTGAAGCGCTTTAAAATGATACCAAACACGGCATATCTAGCTTAACTTTATTTTTTTACTCTGTATATTTTGTCCGCTAGAAGGCGCCACATTGAATTTGGTGAAAATCTATATAGCCTATAACCAGCGGACAATTAAGACGCTTCTAATGATATGTCATTTGTCGAATTCTGATTAGTGGTTTAGAAGTTACGAGGGAACAGATGAACATACATACATACATACATACATACATACATACATACATACATACATAGCCTGTCAAAATCATAACCCTCCTTTGGCTTTGCCGTAGTCGGGTAAAAAACTAAACATAGCACGCCAACAACATTCAAGGCAACTACGATAAATTCAGGAAGTTTCCGTGGCGAGTTATAAATTCCGTGATAAGTATGCCAAACTAGCAACCCACCGCTTTAAATAAGGACGAATCATAATTCAGGGATTTATGGAAACCTCCTGAGATTAATTTGGCGTTTACGTCAACGATATCAACCTTAGAGAAGTAGTTATATTAGAAGTCAATAATATCAACAAAAACCTACAATCAAGGATTCGATTGAATAATAGAATTCCATTAAACGTATCGATTAAAGCTCGATTATTCAGAAACGAGCACCATCTACTGGCTACTCCTCTAAAATAACATACTGTAGGATTCTTGAAATTAATTTTACATTTCTTTTTACTTCTTAAAAATGAATTACAAATATTATTCATTGTATTAATATTGTTAATAATAAAAAATTATAATATATTCTGTATGTGCCCATAAAATTTCCCCTTTGTGATATGACATCATAAGAGTAAATTTGAAATAAAATTTTTTTTAAGCAAAAAGGGAGAGAGAGAGAGAGAGAGAGAGGTGTGTGTGTGTGGGAGGGGGATATATTTTAATACCAAATATTTAATTTATATGTTTGAACGTTGAAGTTATATTTAAGTATATATGTGTGTAAATGTACTGCAATATATGTATTTAATTTTCTTTCCTGAAAATCTCCAAAAAAAAAAAAAAAAGAAAAAAAAAATCCTTTGCACTTCATCTTGAGTTAGGACTAGCATCTATTAATATTAGCATGTTTTATTTTATTTATTTATTTATTATTATTATTTTTACTTTAAAAAATTATTTCAGATTTATTAGTTTATAGTGTCATGCAGTATAATGAAAAATTTACTGCTAGTCATAGAAAAATAATATTTAATTATTATTATTTAAGAATTCAAACAAGAATTTTTTTTTAAATTCATTATTTTTCCATCTTGTTAACAAACAAGAAAAGTTTAATTTGAAGAACCCCTTAGGCAGATCCCCTTTGTAGAAGCCCCCTAATTCATATTTAATTTTTCATAATAAGATTTTGAATTTATGCTTAATAAAAAAGAAAGGCAGAGAAAAAAATAAAATATTGATAATATTAATTATTTTCTAATATTTTTGCTATCAGTTACATTCCGATACTTTTAGCTATATCTTATTTAAATTCTGTACTACTTATTGAATAAAATTATTGAATTAATTTATAATATTTAAAAAGGGTTGTAAATGTAAAATTTGGATTAAAATTTTTAAATATATTTTTTAAAAACATTGTTATTATTATTTTTTAAGTCCACATGTAAGAGAAATGTTTATACTTATATAAAAGAGAAAGGGGAAAAATATTATTAACAATTACTTTCTAATACCTTTAGTTAAATCTTAATTAAATATGTTAATATTTTTTTTAATAAAAATGGAAAAATTTATACAAAAGAATTCTCATATCCATTCATACTAAGTTTTTAATAATTTAGTAGAGAAAGTAAATTATCTTTAATTTAAAAAACAACAGCAAAAAAAAAAAAAAAAAAGGCACCCTTTATTTAAGTTATTTTCGATAAATAATTATTTAAAAGTGTGTTAGATTTTTAAAAAAAAGTAATATACTTTTACATTTGGACTTAGAAAATAGTAATAAGATATGTAATCCAAATTTAGCGTTTACAACTTTTTTAAAACCCTATAAATTTATTCAATAAGTATAGTAGAAGATTTAAGTAAGATTTAGCTAAAAGTACTGGAAAGTAATTGATAGCTACAATTATTAGAAAGTAATTGTTAATATTATCTTTTTTTCTCCTCCTTTCTCTGTTATTAAGTATAAATTCAAAATTTTACAATCCAAAATAAGATGCTAGGAGGGAGTTCTTCATATTAAACTTTTCTTGTTTCTTAACAAGATGCAAAAATAATGAATAAACAAAAAAACTCTTCGTTAAATTCTTAAACAATAATAGTAATTAAATATGATTTTTCTATGACTATCTGTAATTTTTTCAATTTACTGCATGACATCATAAACTAGCAAATCTGAAATAAATATTCTTTAAAGTAAAAATAAATAAAAAACAAATAACAAATAAATAAAAACATGCTAATATTAACAGATGCTAGTCCAAAGTCAAGATAAAGATTAAGAAGAAAAAAGAAATGTAAAATTAATTTCTAGAAACCTCTAAGATGTTATTTTGAAATATTAGCCAGTAGATGGCGCTCGTTTGTAGTGTGGGAGGAGCCTTCAGTTAGTATAGTAGAAGTTCAGTTCATATAATAATATTCATAGATGTACAAATTTTAGAATAGTTTTAGAGACATTTGTTAAAATACAAAATGGTGACTATTTTTTTAACCGCATCAGACAAATTATGAGGAATTTGAATCAATAGTTCTAGAACCAACCAAAATTCTAAAATGTTTGCTAGAAAGTGAAGAAATCAGTTTAAGTTTATAAGCAAAATAGATAATTATTACATTTTATTATTATTAGAGATCAACCGAAAATTCGGCTTCGTTTCATTTTCGGCCCAAAAACAGAGTTTTGCTGAAAAAGAATTTTCGGTGAAAATGCAGTTGAAAATTCGGCCAGACCAAAACTATCCAAAAATCTTGTTTCTTCTTTTGAAATTTTCAACATAATTCATTGATTTGAACTCATCGATTGCTCAACTGAGACACCCTTTTTAGGTAGATTTCGTAATGAAAACTACCTATTGCAATCTCCCCTACGTTGGAACGTAGCTTTGTGATCAACTCGATAAACCAATACATTCTCGACAGGTTGCCAAATTTGGTGACATTGTTTCATTTGATGCCAAGCATGCGTTTTGGCGTAGGGAATCTTGAAATTTGATTTCCATGCCAAATCTAGTGAAATGTTGCCAGCTTTGTGACTTCGTTTACTGCCAACTTTTCAACAACTTAATAACTGTTTGGTCGCCTGGTGGCGTGGTCAGTAAGCGGAGGCTGCTGTCATCCCGAGGGCCCGGGTTCGAGTCCCTGGGTAAGACATGGATGTAATTGTGAATGTCCCATTATAGTTATATAATATATGTAATGAAAAAAAAAATTTTGTGACTTGTTGTTGTTTCTATGTATAATAAGGATCATTTGTGGCGACAGTCATTGTAGCTATAGGCCCCAAAACATTCTCCACTTCGGTGGACTTCAAATGTCAAGTAACTGTTTTAACCTTCATTCCCATTAAAATACAATGACCCACAGTGACTCCAAAATGACCCTTTCATTGAATTTTCTCAACCATGTGACATATTCCAATGGTCTTCTTGTACCTCAAAATGGTACAATACAAAATTTAGTCAAGATCATGAGAGATATTTTTTAGATAAAATTTCTAAACACACAAGATTTGCTCCTAATATAATATATGATGAGAGGAGAGAATATCGCCGTGCCACAAAATTTTCTATATTCGATGATACAAGACACAAACAGTAAGCAAAAAAAAAAAAAAGGTTTTAGAAACAAAGTGCATAGCTGATTAGCCTAATAGAGCCATTATTTATGAATCAAGTAAACATGCCGAATAAATATTGAATTAATTATTTATATATTAAAAAAATGCTAAGCTTATGACGGTACGAAAAATACATGAGAATAATCAGGAGTGGGTAATTTCTAGAAGATCTTACCAGCCAATGATTTATTTTACCAACCAGCAAAATGCCATGTATACAGTTGGTTTCAAAGACTACCTAAAAATTTATTCACCAGTGGCAAGTAAAATGAGGTATTTCCCCACCGTTGACAATGAGATATGTTTCATTTAAATCGTTGGAAAATTTTTTGAGAGGAAAATTTATCAAATCAGTAAGATTTTTTTTTGTATACAAACATATTTTTAGCACACTCTTCATATTTTTTCAAAAGTACAGTAGAGTCTCCAGAGCCTGTGCTGATTTTAGAATTATGCAGATTTTAGAGATTTGCAGATTCTGATTTAAATGATTTATTTTTTCAACTTACCTGTATCCATTTAGAATAACAGCATGTAATAATTCAATTTAAGCAAATTGAACTTTAGTCCCTTTTATTTACCAGTACATTATCATTTTAATACACCAAATTATTTTTATTACTTTTAAACATTTCTTGTACTGTCCGTTGTTTGAGAACTTTCGTTTTATCTTGATGAAGTTTCTTTTGAATTTTGTAAACAGCCATTATTTCCTATTGATTTATTAGAGCATTAATATGCTGCTATAAAAAAATTGACTTGTACTGACATTTTACACTATGGATCCATACCCTGATCCACAAAGCTTTTAATTTTTTAAATATCCTCTGTCATTACTGTTTTCTCATAAATTTATGTTAAAAAAACTTTATTATAGTTCACTGATATCACTGGGCAAGAATTTTTAACGAAATTCATGTATCAAAATTAAAAACACCCAATTCTTAACGAATTGAATAGGCTGAACACGAATATTACCATGAAAACTGTGTTTGGCTCTAGTTTCTGAGATTAAGGGGTGCAAAGTTATAATGTACCTTATGCTTAAATGTCACTTTTGTTAAATTTTTTTAAAGAATAAACTGATTTATTGCACATTATAATAAGTAATCTTTCATTTTTAGATGTTCTTGTGCATAGATGAATAAAACGTGTAGTAAAATAAACATTAAAAAAAAAATAATAATTGCAAAAAATATAATTTCATTTTTCCATTTGCCATTGTAATACTGCACAAAAAGTACTACACAAATCTTTGCAATCCGTTAAATTAACATCTAGCGCATTACGTATCAGTCTGAGTCTTTTCTGATAAAAAGAGTACAGGTGTTCGCTCGCTCATCAGTTCGGTATTTGACTTCGTTGAAGACTGAGCTTTTATATTTACGTGTAGTCATTTTATAATTTCATTTGCAGCAATGTCGCGAAAACACATTAATGATGCCAATAATTTTTGTTACATTTGCGGCATCGAAACATTTGAATCACAGAAAAAGCGCATTACTAATGCAATCAGAAAGGTATATTTCCTCTATTTTGGTTGTAAAATAGGCGACCAAGATAAAAAAATGGGTGCCCCACGTATGCTGTATCACCTGTGCAACAACACTTTCTCTGTGGGTGACTGGTAAAACAAAAAGTATGCCATTTGCTGTTCCCATGATTTGGAGAGAGCAGAGCAATCACGTAAACGATTGTTACAATTGTATGGTCTAACCAATTCATGGATGTCTTACGAAGAAATAAAGAATACTGTTCATTATTCACAAATATGTTCTGTCTTGCGACCAGTTCTGCATTGTGAGAAACTTCCAGCTCCTAAACCGTTGACTGATTTTGCAATTAATTCTGACAACTACGAGGGATGTATTGAACCTGTAGGTGTAGTACCTAGCAGGTCATAATTTCATGGACATAGTGATGAAGAATATTGAAATCCCTCTGATTCTGCAATACATAAAATCACAGTGAATGATCTCAATCATCTTGTTCGTGATTTAGATCTGTCAAAAGCCAAAGCAGAACAACTCGCATCAAGACTACGACAGTGGAATCTTTCAGATGAACATGTCAGAATGTCTTCATTTCGTAACCGTCATATAAAATTTCTACATTACTTTCAGAAAAATGATAGTTTCAGTTCTGCTCGGATATTAAAGGCTTGATGAATGAATGAATTTGGATTAACACTTGATGTAAATAAGTGGCGTCTATTTATAGATGTGTCCAAAATAAGCTTAAGGATGATTTTGCTTCATAATGGTAATGAACTGCCATCCATTCCTATTGCATATTCTGTGCACATGAAAGAGACTTATGAACACCTGCAGCAGCTCTTACACCTAATTAAATACACTGAAAATTAATGGTGTGTAGTGCTGACTTGAAAGTAGTTGCGCTTTTTATTGGCCTTCAACTGGGATTTACAAAATTTTGTTGCTTCCTGTGTGAATGTAGCAGTCGTGCTACAGATTTATACTTTATTCAGAGAGACTGGCTTCTGAGACTATGTTTGACACCTGGAAAAATGAATGTCAAGAACACACTGCTTCTTTCTCCAGAGAAAATCATCTTACCTGCTCTACACATAAAATTGGGTATTGTGAAATAGTTGGTTAAAGCTATGGATACAAATAAACAAGCTTTTGCACACAAAATTTCTCAGACTGTTTGAGGCAAAAATTAAAGAGGGAATTTTTGTGGGTCCACAGATTAGAGATATTTTGAAGGATTCAAAATTTGAAAAATGGTTAAATCACGATAAAAAATAAGTATGGGATTCAGTCTGTCAAATTTGTACTAATTTCCTTGTTAATGTCCGATCCGAATAGATCAAAGATCTAGGTAAATTCAAAGATCAAGATCTTGTTAACGACATGCTGGCTTTATATCAGAAATTTGGATGTTGAGTGTCCTTAAAGCTACATTTCTTTCATTCCCACCTGGATTTCTTCCCTGCTAATTCCGGAAAATTCAACGACAAGCATGGTGAACATTTCCACCAAAATATGTTGGTGATTGAGTAAGGTTATCAAGGAAAATGATCTGCGACTATGCTTGCAGACTATTGTTGGATGATTTTTAGAGATTATCAGAACGTCAATTACAGTACAGGACCCATTATCCGGAATTCCAAAATCCGGAAGGACCCGAAATCCGGAAATTTTTTTTTTGTAAATTTTCTAAATTTGTAAATTTTTACTAAAATTTTGCAAATTTTGAAATTTTTTGAAAATTTTACAGATTTCTAATTTTTTTTTGGTATATTGTGTTGCAATGTGTAACCACTAAAATATATTACATCAGTAATGGGGAAACACTGTTGCCCCCCCCCCCCGAAATTAGAAAAAAATCATTTTGTCAAATTTTAGTTTAAAATTTATATTACGATTCGTTTTTTAAAAAAATCGTCAGATATTTCACATCACTTCGACAAAATATTATTTCTACACAATTGTGTTACTTGAATCAAGGGTGATTCTGAGTTTAAAAAAAAAAAATCTGAAATTCACAGCAAAATTTTTTTTTTAAGTATACAGAAGAGGGGAGGGAACTCCTCGGCACTAATTATGAGTTTTTTCCGCGATCTTTTAACGAAATTCTCATTTGTACACGATCTTTTGACGAAATTAAAGGGTTTTTTTTTGTGATCCTTTGAAGAATTTTTTTTCGCTATCTTTTGACGAAATTTGCGTTTTTTTGCGAGATTTTGACGAAATTTGCGATTTTTTCACGTGATCATTGACTAAATTTGCGTTCGTGTTTTTTGTGATTCTTTGACGAAATTTTTTTTTCGCTATCTTTTGACGAAATTTGCATTTTTTTCGCGAGATTTTGACGAAATTTCCGGTTTTATTCGCAATCTTTTGACAAATTTGCAGTTTTTTCGCGACCTTATGACGAAATTTGCGGACTTTTTTGCGATCTTCTGACGAAATTGCGGAGGCTTTTTCGATCCTTTGAAGAAATTTGTGTTTTTTCGCGATTCTTTGATGAAATTTGCGTTTTTCCCGCGACTTTTTTGACGAAATTCCGGGGGACCCGAAATCCGGAAAATTCCAAAATCCGGAAAGCCTTCGGTCCCGAGGATTCTGGATAATAGGTCCTGTACTGTATAAGCGAAAGAGCAATTGATTTTGTCAATAAAATTGGTAAGACTGTACTTTATGTTGTCACTTTTATTATGTACTATATGTATTTGTAAGACTGTACTTTATGTTGTCACTTTTATTATGTACTGTATGTATTTGTAAGACTATACTTTATGTCATCACCTTTATTTCTTTATAAATTAAATTGTAAATACGAAATACAATGCATTTTGATTAATGTGTTCTTTTCCCTATCATACAAAGTCAAATCTCAACATAATAAAATAACTAGAGCCGAATTCCATTTTTTATTACCATATTCATATTTAGCAAGTTAAATTAATAAATATTTTGACACTTTCCTTCAAGATACGTTTTCATTCTTGTCCAGTGAAGATGATAAAGAATGCTTCTTAACTGCTATTTTCACTGTTTACATTCTGAAATGCATGTGAATTTCAGAAGATTGCGGATTTTAGAAGTGTAGATTTTAGAGACTCTACTGTATTACTTCAATAAAACCATTCCTATCACATGAGTGTAAGTTATTGAAGTACAATTTAACCTTTCAGGTCAGATTAATTTTCTATATTATGGGAAAATTATTTTACAGTGAAATAAAAAAAATAAAAGCAACCACCAAAAAGTTCTTACTGTAATCTAATGAATATATCGATAGTTATTTGTTTATTATTTAAAAAGACACAAACTAAGCCATGGAAGAAGTGTAACTTTTTTATATTTTATTACTAAATGCTAAAACATAAAAAGTGATAACAGTAAATTTAATGATATATAAAGATTTATACTGAATTTTAAAAATAAAAATATAGGAGAATTTAAGGAATTATTTATTTGATACAAGACAAATGTTTTCTTAAATAATGGTTATCAGGTAACCCTTTGTAACATAATTTACAAAGATAAGGTTTACAATTCTCTAATATGAGTCAAGTGAATGGCGTTTAGATGATCACTCAATCTGAGAAAATCCTTTGCAACATGTTTCACAAACAAAAATATTTTCTCCTGCATGCATCAAGAGATGGGTTCTTAGATTACCATTCTGAAAAAATCCTTTGGAACATATTTCTCAAACAAAAGGTTTTTCTCTTGTATGGGTCAAGAGATGGGCTCTTAGATGAACAGTCTGAGAAAACCCTTTGGAACATGTTTCACAAACGAAAGGATTTTATCCTGTATGTGTTAACAGATGTTTTCTTAGGTTACTATTATCAGAAAATCCTTTGGAACATGTTTCACAAACAAACGGCTTTTCTCCTGTATGTGTCAAGAGATGGGTCCTTAGATTACTATTCTGAGAAAATCCTTTTAAACATATTTCACAAACATAAGGTTTTTCTCCTGTATGAATGAAGAGATGTTTTCTTAGAGTACTCTTAAGATTAAATCCTTTGGAACATATTTCACAAACAAAAGTTTTTTCTGCTTTATGAACGAAGAGATGTTGTCTTAGAGTACTCTTATTAAATCCTTTGGAACATAATTCACAAACAAAAGGTTTTTCTCCTGTATGTGTCAAGAGATGTTTTCTTAGGTTACTATTATTAGAAAATCCTTTGGAACATGTTTCACAAACAAAAGGTTTTTCTACTGTATGGATCAAGAGATGGGCTCTTAGATTACTCTTATCATTAAATCCTTTTGAACATATTTCACACACAAAGAGTTTTTCTCCTGTATGCATCAAGAGATGAGCTTCTAGATGATTATTCCAAGAAAAGCCTTTGGAACATGTTTCACAAACAAAGGTTTTCTCCTGTATGCGTCAAGAAATGGGCTTTTAGATGACTATTCCGAGAAAATCCTATGGTACATGTTTCACAAACAAAAGGTTTCTCTCCTGTATGCATCAAGAAATGGGCTTTTAGATGACTCTTCTGAGAAAATCCTTTGGAACATGTTTCACAAACAAAAGGATTTTCTCTTGTATGCGTCAACAGATGTTTTCTTAGGTTACTATTATTAAAAAATCCTTTAGAACATGTTTCACAAACAAAAGGGTTTTCTCCTCTATGGAGCAACAGATGTTTTCTTAGGTTACTATTATTAGAAAATCCTTTGGAACATGTTTCGCAAACAAAAGGTTTTTCTCCTGTATGGATCAACAGATGTTTTCTTAGGTTACTAATATCAGAAAATCCTTTGGAACATGTTTCACAAACAAAGGGTTTTTCTCCTGTATGCATCCTGAGATGTTTTCTTAGAGCACCCATATCATTAAATCCTTTGAAACATATTTCACAAACAAAAGGTTTTTCTCCTGTATGTGTCAAGAGATGGGCTTTTAGATGACTATTCCGAGAAAATCCTTTGGTACATATTTCACAAACAAGGGTTTTTCTCCTGTATGCGTCAAGTGATGACTTTTTAGTACACTATTATGAGAAAATCCTTTGGAACATATTTCACAAATAAAGGATTTCTCTCCAGTGTGAGTTGAGAGATGTTTTTTTAGATTACCATTATTAGAGTAATTTTTAGAACATACTTCACAAATAAAAACTTTTCCTCCTGTACTAAATGAGGAATGGTTTCCTTTATCAGTATTTTGAGGGACCAAGTGCTGTTCACTAAAGGATGAATTTTCTTCTGTAGACATTTTCTTAAGTGAAAAAGTTTTCTTTTGGATGATAATAGAAACTTCTTCAAAGTATCAGTATGAAGAGATTGTTGTTGTTTTCATCCATCGAAATGACTTATTGAACTTCAGCAATTTTTTTTTTTTTGCTTTGAATCTTAAAACAGAAAGAAAAACAATAAACAACAAATTTGTTATTAAACTGCACTAAATTTTAATTTTGAATTAAGTATCATATTTGATAAGTTTCATTTCTTTAAACAGTGCAAAAATCCATATATAAAATTATCAAAGATATTCTTAGATAAAAAAGAACTTTAGTATTTTATCATAGATACAGATACATATGTGTAGGTGTGCCTGCAATACAATAGACACTCTCATATACAGACTCTCACATATCTGTAATGTATTTAATATGTTTGCACTTGATGGCAGCTCATACTATGTACTTCTTTAACTTGGTTGTCTTGTGTGTTCCAATAAAATTTATTAGTATGATATTTCATGTTGTCAGAAGTACAGTGACCCATGTATTTTTGTTAAATAAAACAAAAAATTGAAGCAATATAGCAGGATGTTTACCTACTATGGCAGCATTTGAACCGGGCTCAAATCCATCAAGTCATGGCAGTATTGCAGGCAAGAATTTGATGATTACATAGAAGCTCTTTGAAATATGCAGGTGAATCGGAGAAAACAAAAACAGCGATCTTTTGGCATGTCGCCGATGATGAGTTAAAAAAGCAATTTCATGCATTTGATATGATGCCAGAAGGAGGAGACAGTGAAATAACATTGAAACAAATTTTGGACGAATTTGATAAATATTTTTAGGACTATGTGAATGAGATATGTGCTTCATTTAAACTTTTAGTAATCAAGCAAGAACGTGACAAAAAATTTGCAGACTTTTATTCACGTTTATGTAGAGCCGTTGTTGAACGCGATTATGCCGATCTTGCGGATCAGATGCTTCGTGATAAAATCATTCAAGGGTTGGCTGATAAATCACTACAAGAGCGATTAATTCACAAAACTAGTGGAAAGAAGAAGACGTTACAAAAAAATGTTGCAGAATGTAAAACGGCCGAGCATAGTAAAGTGCAGGCCGTGGAAATGTGCGATAAAATCAGCAGATTGAATGTCGATGCAATGAAGTGGAAGGATAGCCGTGCACGATATCTTAAAAGAGAAATATTGTGTAAATACTGTGGCAGATCTCACGAACTAAAGAAATGTCCAGCATTTGATACAAAATGCAGAAACTGTGAAGGAAAAAATCACTGGTAAAAAATATGTTGGAATACAGTAAACAATAGCCAAAAATTGTGTCGACTAAATGCGGTGGAACAGAATAATGACATTGATACATAGTTAGTTTATTTGGGTGAACAAAAATATATAAATTAACTTGAGAGTAAAAAATCAAATTCTGTATAGCTACAAAATTTTAAAGTAAATGGAAATTATGTTATATTTAAGCTAGATACAGGTTCTAAAGTTAATGTTATTCCAAAGAGTCAAATATTAAAATGGAGTAAAAAGCCAATGGTGAGAAAATGCAAGCAACCTATACTGGATTACTGTGACAACGTTGTGCCAATTCTAGGTGAGTGTTTTCTTAATTGTAAAACTTTAAAGAATGATATGACATGCAAATTTTTAGTAACCTCTTTGAATGCTAGTTCAATATTAGGGCTTGAAGCCTGTGAGAAATTATAACTTATTCAAAGACTTAATAATGTTATAAAACACATGTGTAATTTTTTCCACCAACACCCGAAGATATTGTCCAGCAGTTTTCTGATGTATTTACAGGAATTGGTCACTTGGACCATGTTGTAAAAATAAAATTAAAAGATCACACTGTATTCCTCACATAGCGGCCCCACGTAAGATACCACTAGCTCTACATGACAAAGTAAAGAACGAGTTGCAGAATATGGTAGAATCTGGAATAATTGCAAAAGTGGATGAACCAGCAGAATGGGTAAATAATATGGTTGTGTTATTAACTGCCTAAAAAATTGTGCATCTGCTTAGATCCAAAACCACTAAATGAAGTAATTCGTCGACCACACTACCCTATACCAACAGCTGATAGTTTTGCACAATTTCAAGGATGTAAAATATTTACTATCCTTGATGCAAAAAATGGTTTTTGGCAATTGCCATTAGATACAAAATCTTCATATTTAACTGCATTAACAACAACTTGGGGATGGTTCAGATATTTATTTAATTCTGCCTTTTGGGTTTAATAATACTGCAGAAGAGTTCAGATGGCAATGGAGGACACGTTTGAAGATATGCCCTACTTTGATGATCTAGCCCTTGAACATCCTCTATTGAAAATCACTGCCAGTTACTACATAAAGTTTTAATGCATGCTAGAGAAGCAAATCTTAATCTTGCCAAGACCCAGTTGTTGAAATCTTCTGTGAATTACTTAGGTAACATATTATCTGACAAAGGAATAGAACCAGATCCTAAAAGGATAAAGGCTATAACTGAATTTCCTACTCCAAAGATTTGAGAGGACTTGCAAAGGTTTCTTGGCATGGTAACATACTTAGCTAAGTTTACGCCTCATTTCTCAAATCGGTACTTTTTGGTTAGCCGGGTGCGAGTGTTATATATACATATTTATATACATACATATATGTAAATATACATATAAATAAATATACACATATTGTATATATACACACATATATATGTAAATATATATGTATATATACATATATGTATGTATATAAATATGTATGTATAACACTGGCGCTCGGCTAACCGAAAAGTACCCTCAAATCTAACCCATTCATTGAGACAGCTTTTGAAACAGGTTACACAATGGCTGTGGGATGAAAATGTTCAATGGGACTTTGAACTAATAAAAGGAACTTTAGTACAAGCTCCACGTTTACATTATTTTGATAAAGACAAAGCTGTAACCGTTTCAGTGGATGCCAGCCGTTATAGATTGGGAGCTGTTTTGCTGCAAGATAATAAACCAGTTGCATATGGTTCAACATCATTAAATGAAATGCAGCAACGGTATGCTCACATCGAGAAAGAGTTACTCGCTGTAATTTTTGGCCTTGAACATTTCAATTATTACAGATATGGAAGACCAGTTGAAGTGCAGACAGACCACACGCCATTGCTGGGATTAAGCAAAAAGCAGTATGATGCCATATCACAGAGACTTCAGCGTATGCTTCTCAGACTTAATAGGTATGTCCCCGGAAAACTTCTTCTGATAGCCAATACACTTTCTTGTGCTCAGTTAGTCAAAGAATATTTTGTTGATGAGGAAGAATAAGACACAAGTGTTAATATAAATCTACTATCTCATGCATCAGTAAACAAATGGAAATAGTATGCAACATTTATGACCAATGACAATGAATTTCAAGATGTTTTACACCACATACAAAATGGTTGGCCTGAAAAAAAACATACACAAAATTTCGCTAAGCCTTATTGGCATTGCAAAGTATTGTACTGTACAGATGAAGCTATAATTTGTTGAGGTAAAAGACTTGTTGTGCCAAAGGTCGCGAGAGCAGAAATACTACAAAAGTTGCATTTAACACACAGGGTACAATGGCTTGTAAAACGAAAGCAAGAGAATATTTTTAGTGGCCGTCAATGAACTGTGACATTGAAACTTTTATTGAGAAATATAAAACTTGCCAACAGCATCAGCGTAACAATCAAAAGGAAATTCTATTTGATCAAGATGTTCCAGAAAAGCCCTGGCAAAAGGTTTGTTGTGATATTTTTTATCAAAAAAGTCAGCAATATCTGTTATTAACTGATTATTTCTCAAAATACGCTGAAGTCCAAGTAGCTAAAAATAATAATGCACCAAATGTCATAATTGCCTTCAAATCTATTTTTGAAAGACATGGAATTCCAGGAGTTGGACAGCGATGAAGGACCACCTTTCAATTCAGAGAATGTGTAAAAATTTTTTAAAGAATGGAATGTGGAACATAACCTTACATCACCATACTTTCCTAGAGCTAACGGTCAAGCTGAAAGAGCCAAGCAAACAATAAAAAATCTCCAATTAAGGCATTACAGGATGGAAAAGATCTATATATGGTCATTTTAGACTATTGTATTCAACCATCTCAAGATCTCACCTCTCTAGCTGAACTATTAATGGGCAGACGACTGAGGTCTCTTTTGCCATGTCATCCTGAAAAACTTAGGCCAATTTTTTCGTTAGCTGAAACAAAAGAGTCTTTAGAGAAGCGACAGATGATTCAAAATAAATACGATAACAAACATAGTACACAACTCTCAAATTTGAAAGATAAGGCAAGAGTTTGGTTCTGCCAAAAGATGAATGAACCATGGAAGCAAGGAACAGTTGAATTCAGGTTGGTCCTCAACCTCTATCCTACATTATTAAAGGGATAGATGGTAATATTTACAGAAGACACAGATTTCACATCCGCCCGGATAAATTTGAATTAAGTCAATTTGTAAGGCCTGTGAGATCAGTAGAAGAATTTTATTCAGTAACTACTGATTCAGCAAGTATTCCTATGCAGATTTCAAATACAATAGATAATAAAACAGGTAAGTTACAAACGGCGTTACCTCATGGGCCTGTACGGAAATCTTCCAGAACAAATGTAAAACCTCAACGCTATAGAGATATTTGAACTAAACTAAACTATGTTAAATTTAGAACTTTAAACGATTTCTAATTTTAATACTTTTTAAATATTCATTGCTTACATAAATAACTTGTTTGATAAAAAAAAGGGGGGGGGGGCATGTAATGTATTTAATATGTTTGCACACTGGCAGCACATACTATGTACTTCTACTTTAACTTGGTTGTCTCGTGTGTTCCAGTAAAATTTATTAGTAAGATATTTCAGTCATACTTATTTAAGTTGTTTTTATATTTTAGGTAAATTCCGATAAACGTTGTGTAGGTTTAGTATGGGATAAATTATAAACATAAAATACTTACTTTCAATTGAGCTGCACGCAGACAAGTTCAGCCTGTATGAGCAATACAATGTTTTAAAATTAAACGCTTCGAGAAAAATGCAAATCAATTTCCTATTTTTAACATAAATCTGAATAATAATCACCAAACTACTTACAAAACAAATAAATAAATGATATTATTTGCTACAAAAAAAAAACTTACTAAATGGGAATGACGATACATAAAATTCCGTGCCATCCTATAATAAATTACAAATCGCAGAATTTTTAATACAAAAATTACTGAAGAAACATATCTTAAATCTGGGACTACATTCGTCACTTAAATATTTTCATTGGCTTTTTTTATTAAATAGCGTGGTGTGGGGTCAAAAAGTTTCGATTTCAAAACGAAAATTACAACGAGAGCAGGATTAAAGAACAAGACGCCAATATAAAGAATGAATCATAAGCTTTAAGGAATGAATAATGAATCGTACTGAAAATTCATTCATTGGTTGGTCGTTCAATGATACATTTACACATGGATGTATAATGAAATATATTTAAACATATTAATATATTAATTGATACATCCATACATTAATCTGTCAGATCTATGCATCCAACAGGGCAATTTTCCAATTTTCTAGGAGCTATCTCCCATTATAATTACAAGAAGTGTGGATTCCATATTAAAATAAATCTTTTGAGGAACGGAACCTATAAATAATTTTTCAAGTTGTGAAAACAATATGCTCAGCAAGAAAAAAGGCATAGCAATAGATCTTGAAAAAAAAAAATGTCATTTTCGGCATTAAAAACAAATTTACTTTTATATGCAACCAACCAATCAGGCAATGTCTGGGATGGCACACAAATTAGGAACTGACTGCATTACTCTATTCCAGAAATCACTTTATTCATGCAAGATGCAAAGTACAAAATGAATACATTTTGTTTTATTTGTTTTTATGATATATGGTAGTTTCGTATAGGCCGGTTAATCTTTATAGATATCTACTAAGAGTTATATACTTCTACATATACCACATAGTACTCATAGACATACAGTAGTCTAAAAGTAAAACGCTGATATTTACTATTTTACCTATTATGATGTGATTTATAATTAAAAAGATCATTTATACTTTATATGGTTTTATATTTTTATGTTGTTTGAATTTTGTTTTTCTAATTGGTTCTCTGCTAGACATGGAATTATGAAAACGTTAAAGTTTTGCTTTTTATAATCCGTAAAAGTAAGAAAATCTTCACTAATAATTTCTGTTCCGATAGTTATTTTTAAAAAGCTTAAGTTCATTCATGTTTATAGAGCTTGCACGTTTTTCATTCATTTTTATTATTAAACGTTCAGTTTAAATAATGCAACATATGCCTGTATGAATATGTTATATGTTTGAATTACTTTTAAAGCTTATTGTACCACAAAAGTACCTGCAATTTAATGTTTGTTGTTTTACTTAATAACATTTCTTAGTTGAAGGTGCTTCGTTTTTGTGTTATCACAAAACTTTGAAATGAATAATGTTTTAAATTTTTTATTATTTTGCAATTCTTATTCTCTTTGAGGCTATATTATATTTAGAAATTTTTAATTATTTGAATTTGTTTCACATATGATTTATGTAGTTGACAATTTAAAAATATTTTCGTTTTTAGGGTTCCGTACTTAAAAAGTAAAAACGGAATCATTATAAGATCACTCCTGTGTCTGTCCATCTGTCTGTCACAGGCATTTTACTCATAAACTATGGAACGTGGAAATTTCAAATTCGTGGAAGTAATAAAGACTATTGACCCACATATTTTCAGATCATTAAACATTCAAAAATATATTTAGTAAAAATGTATAGGGGCTAATTAAGCTACTTGAAAAAAAACTTTTTTCTTTTTATATCATGTGGGGTGTTGTGTGAAAGCTTTCGTAACGCTGAACTCAAAAATACATTCCTTTTAATTTTAGGTATTATATTTTCAAAGACATCATACAAAATGTAGCGCAAAAAAATGTTCTCCCCCCCCCCCAATCTAATTCTGAATCTACTGAAACTAAAATTATGAAAATATTAGAGGTAGTACACGCTAACTTAAACCTTGAAGGAAAATTATAGCGATTACCCTAAATCACATAGTTTTTGAGAAAATTGCATTTTTCTGTTACACACAAATTTCGATTTACGGGCATTCAGCAAAATTGTTGAGCAGTGCTGAAGGTACCTATTGTAGCAGAAGTATAAAAGCATTGTTGATAATGATTTTTGAAAAAAATTATTAGCAATTAGCCGAGATATTAACCCTTAAAGATACGGATACTTTGGACATACATAATGACAGGGGCGGCATAATCTATGCCTAGTTAACAACTTTTAATGATATATAAGTGTAATGTAATGTCCAGTAGTAGTATAAAAGCAATAAACATCAAATTGTTAAAAACAGAATAATTTAAGGCGTCTTGGGACTCTTAAAATTGGAAAAAAAGAAGAAAAAAGACCATTTGCAACATTTAATGTCTTAAAATGCATATGATTTAAAAACACAATTTTTATTGTGATGAAAGGTATAAATATGTTCTTTCATTTCATGTATTTAAAAAATTGCAAGATGCAGATTTAGTATTTATAAGGGGCTCGAAACTGTTGGACATTTGTCGAGCAGAAAATTGGCAAAAGAACTTACGCGCAGGATTACAAAATAAATATTTCAACTAGAATGAAAATTTTGATGCTTCCTTATACTTCAGATTATAGTAATTACCCTGAACTTAAATACATTTGTATTTAAAGCTTTTTTATATTTTTAATGCAAAGTTGTAGTTAGCTAATACAAAATTTTGAAAACTTCAACAGTATAATGACCTAAAAATATATTTTTTTGAACAATAAAAAGGAAATTTTAGGTTCAGTTTATACAGACTAACATGAAATATATGTTTTGAAAATTTCATGAAAAAGTATTCAGAAGATTTTGAGGTACCCTGCGCATTATGCACAAAAACTTATTTTGCAGAAAAATGACTTCAAAGTTTCGGAAACGCCGCTTCAGCTAGTGAGCGGGTACCATTCTAAAAGCCATAACTTCTGTTCTAATAATAATTTCAAGGAAACAATTATATAAAAATGTTCAGTAAAGATAGGAGTTTAACATCTAATAAAATTTAATTTTCAAATATTTTGAAGAGTCCTGAGACCACTTAATTAGAATGAATCTCATAAATACTATGAGATTCGCGACTAGTTTGCATTGAGTGCATCTCTCAATACGTCTCAAGTGACTTTAAAAGTTAATTAAAAACCTATCTGGAAATACGCGGCACGGACCAAGGCGTCCTTGAAACTTTGCGACCTCCTTTTGAAGCGCACTTAGCAAAATGCCAAATTTAAACTTTGAACAAAGATTTTGTTTTAGATTCATTCTAGAAAGAAAAGTTATTACTACGCTGAATTTAGTTTTATGAAATGCCAAATGAAATTTAAGTATGCCCTGTTTTATTGTCAGTGCCGAATTAAGCTCATCATAAACAGATTAGGATAATATTAAAAAAGGAGTTGCACAAAATAGTTATATTTGATATTATTTATGTTCTATATCTCTTTGAACTTTCATGGTACTAGTATATACAGTTATACCCAACACTACGTTGTATAGTTTTTTACAAAGTCTTCTTTTAACAACAATTACAAATTCATATATTTATTCTACGGAAACCTCTGTGCATGAGTAATACTCGCACTTGACTGTTTATTATTTTTTTAAATTGCAAAATATTTTTAAACTTTCAACTACTTAAATCATATGTGAATCAAATTTCACAATTCAAAATTTCTATATATAATATTAATGCCTGAAAGAGCTAATTATTAAAAAATTAAAATTCTTAAAGAAAGCAATTTCTCTGAATCAGTAATGAAAATATAAATGCATTTTAAGTGTAAATTTCATTGACATTTCTCTGAATTAATCATAGTGCAAATTAATTTTAAATGAGTTATTATTATATAGTCTATTTCTTTTCATTAGGTTATACTGTATGTACAGCTTCACATAAAAAGAATGTGCCATTGCAGTTATATATAAAAATTGATAATAAGTATAGTATTTTAAAATTTAGTGAGTATAATTCACAATAATTTTTCCATTTAAAAGATTAGTGAGCTATTTTCATAAATTTTATAAACTCATTCTTTAAGAAATATTATAAAAGCGGAGGATCTTTTATTGTCTGATTTGTGATGTCTGTTACAATCCAAATTCCTTAGAAGGGGGAGGCGACTCCCACTTAGCTCTGTCACGTGTCACCCCAGTGCTAAAAACATAAACCAATATATTTTTTAATGACACAGTGTTAAAAAGTTTCTGAGATAGAACAGAAGCAGATTGAATGATGAATTTAGTCCTTCATTTACAATTATCATGATAAAAAAAGTTCAGTAAAAAGAAAGATATATGAGAAATGCGGTGCAATTTTTTTTTTTCCTTTGGATATTTAGATTATAATAAACTTTGTTTAACATAAATTATAACAGTCATAAAGTAGATAGAGAAGAATTGAAAGTGTGTGCATCAGAGCACTCATTTTCTGAAATTGCTAATTTTTTTGTGACCACTGGCAATCTGTCAGATTAGTAATAAAATATATCTATTTGTGATCATCAGAAACAACAAAAAAAGCCGGTAATTGCAGATGTGGGAAAAATTCTTGTAAATAACCCCCAACCCCACTTTCATTAAACTGTAAAAATATTGTTACCCAAACCAATACAGAGCTCTTTTTAAGAGTATTTTTAATTAAGTACAAAATAATAGTTAATTAAAACTAAAATTTTTAACATTACTCAAACATATGAAAATTAACTTTTCATTCAAAGAATGCATAAAAATATAAAATGAAATTAGATGAATTTGGATTTTAAATATAAAACTTTATTATTTTTTTCAACCATAAATACTGAATTAATCTAAAAAAAATATATATATTTTCAATTGTAAAACGTTTGTAAAATTGTTTTTATATATAAAAAAAAAAAAAGAAAAAAAAAAAAAGGAAAGAAATCCATGCTGTTTTTATCCAAATCAGAGTATACAAGTCGATGCAGGACTCTGTTTCAAATTATTATAAAATAATAGAAAATAAAACAAAAATATTCAAGTGTTACCCAAATATTTGACAAATTATTTCAACATCTAAAGACTGCATTAGCATATAAACTGAAATTCAATGAATTGGGATTTTAAGTTTTGAACTTTACTTTTTATTTTCGACTTTCACCTATATAAGTATTTAATGAATTTCCAGAAAATATTATCACTTAAAAAACAACAAAATCAAAAATTTATTTGCCAGTCTTTACTTAAATCATCATCTTTTAAAAAATCTGATTCTTCTTAAATCAAAAAAGGTTGACTGGATAACATTGCAGTTTGTAGTGCTTGCTTAAATCAGATATTGCTATATCAGTTTGACCCATTTATTGCCATGTGTGTGGGAAATACATCGATGTAGCTAAATCGTTTTTCTAATCTTAGCTTTGAATTGTTATTTTACTTTAAATCAATTTATGGCTAATAAATAAATTAGTTTTTGGATGTTACCTTTAAATCGTTATTATTTTTAAAATCGATTAAAAGCCAATACCATTAATCTCCCCCCCCCCTCCCCCCAAACACGACGGAAAATCGTAAAAAAATCGGAGGGGACGCTTACACGGTATTAAAATTGTAGTAATGATATTTATGGGTGGTGGGAGTGGGGGATGGTTATGGCCTACGTCGCAAAATACGCATTATTTTAATAAAGTGAGAAAAGAAAAGCATTTTGAAAAAAAAAAATTATATACAAAATAGAAAAACAGTATAACTTCGCGATTAACAGCGATTTCAAATTATAGAAAATTCTGGATTTCAAAAGCTTCGAAACTGGAATGCATTTAGATAAATAATAACACTAATATCTGTCATAAGATAAATAACAACACTAATATTTGTCATTAATATGGTAACAGAAAATTAAAAGGAACTTAATAATTTAAAATAATTAAAAACACTAAGATATTGTGTTTGAAAATGTCCTAAAATTCTTTCTAAAACTAGTAGTAACATTTTATGTGGTGTCGCCATCTGTTGTGAATTAGGGACATTAAATAACCATATATATTTTTTTAAATCATCATTTCTTATCTATAAAGGCTAAATAAATAATACAAATCACAATAATAACATAAACTAGTTGGATGTGCCAATCCCAAAACTTTCTTCTATCTTATACATCTTAACATTTCAAAACCTAGTTACACATGTTAATACTTCAATATTATTAGTTCAATACTATACCAACTTTAATTTTCATCTTAAATTTCTGCTCAAGTCAATTAAACGGACTAAAAACGAGTTAATCTATATCATGATATTTGTTAAAATTATTAATCTTTCCTTATTCTGTCGTTATCAGCTGTTTGCGAATAGCCGGCATAGCAGGAAGCGAGTTCCCGCCGCTGCATGAACCGCCGATGCACAATAGAACTACGAAAAATCAAGAAAAGTATACAAAAATCGCTAGCACGGAGCCCCTTTACCGCGCAATATTTCCAAATTCAAGGAGAACCTGTCGGCCAAAGCCAAAAACAAGCACATACATTTTGGTTCAATTGTATGCATAATTTTATACGCTGTTCGATGGTACAGTAATGAAAATGGCACAGAGATCGGAATTATAGCGCCCCCTTCTTTCGGAATTTTTTCATGTTCAGGGAGGACTTGTTTGCCATAGCCAGAAACATGCACAAAAAATTTGGTTCAATTATATGGATAACTTCATACACTTTTCGATGGTACAATAATGAAAATGGTACAGACATCGCAATTATAGTGCCCCCTTCCGGCAGAATTTTTCCAAATTCAGGGAGGACCTTCGTGACATGACCAAAAATAAACACATAAAATTTGGTTCAATTCTATGCATAACTTCACACACTTTTCGGCGGTACAATATTCAAAATGGCACAAAAATTGTACAAAAATCGCTATTACAGCGCCCTCTACGAGCGATTTTTTTACAAATTAAGGGAGGACAACCTTGCCATAGCCAAGAACTTAAAATTTTTTTTGGTTCAATTCTATGCATAACTTCATACACTTTTCGATGGTGCAATATTCAAAATCGCACAAAAATCACTATTACAGCGCCCCCTAACGGCGAATTTTTTGCAAATTCATGGAGGACCTGCTTGCTATATCCAAAAACTTAAAATAAAAATTTGGTTTAATTCTATGCATAAGTTCATACACTTTTGGACGGTACAATATTCAAAATCGCACAAAAATCACTATTACAGCGCCCCCTACCGGCGAATTTTTTCCAAATTCAGGGAGGACCTGCTTGCCATAGCCAAAAACTCAAAATAAAAATTTGGTTTAATTCTATGCATAACTTCATACACTTTTGGACGGTACAATATTCAAAATCGCTATTACAGCGCCCCCTAGCGGCGAATTTTTTCCAAATTCAGGGAGGACCTGCTTGCCATAGCCAAAAACTTAAAATAAAAATTTGGTTCAATTCTATGCATAACTTCATACACTTTTCGATGGTACAATATTCAAAATCGCACAAAAAACGCATTTACAGCGCCCCCTACCGGCGAATTTTTTCCAAATTCAGGGAGGACCTGCTTGTCATATCCAAAAACTTAAACTAAAAATTTGGTTCAATTCTATGCATACCTCCATACACTTTTGGATGGTACAATATTCAAAATCGCACAAAAATTGTTGTATCAGCGCCCCCTACCGGCGAATTTTTTCCAAATTCCGGGAGGACCTGCTTGCCATAGCCAAAAACTTATAATAAAATTTTGGTTTAATTCTATACATAACTTCATACACTTTTTGATGGTACAATGGCGACAGACAGACGGACAGACGGACGGACGGACAGACGGACACACAGACAGACAGACATTTTCTATAAACATGTTTTTTGGAATCTCTGAGCCCTAAAACATGCAAATCCGTCGAAAACTGGAAGTCGAAAAAAATTTCGATTACAATACTTTCTTCTATTGAAGATAGAAGAAAGTAAAAATATTGCAAATGAAACTTTTTTTTTTTTTTTTTTAAGAAGAAATGTCTTATAATGTGAAATTTAAATCAGACTGACATAGAATTAATTTAAAAAAATAACTTTATCACTACATTAACTCATTTTAAATAGTGATATATAAGTAAATATTATGTATATCACCTTCAAATATCAAATTAAATCACTAATTCAATACTTATTAATAATAATATAAAATAAATAATACCGATAAATCCGACTTCCCGTTATTTTGGCGCCATCTACCATAACTTAGAAGAAAAAAAAACCAACACAATATAAAATTCCGAAAGTTACTAAAAAAAAAGGCTATGTATTGTTATTATCACTATTATTTGATATATTTAGTAATAATAATACACAAGGCTAAACGGTATTATAAAAAATATTAATTATACATATAAATATGAAGTTACGTAGCTGTTCAGATTCGAAGTACTGATAGGTAGTTTGGTCATTCGATGACGTGAATCGATTCTTAATCGAATCATAAAACAAATACTGAACTGTGTTTACAGCTACCTCTGAGATTTACGGCGATATGAAAACAAAAGTTAAGTGCTAACTCCGAAAGGAGATTTGAATAAACTGAAAGAAATAAATGAAATCAAAGGTAAGTACAATAATAGATTTATTTGAAAAGAAAAAGTAAAGAAATGATTGAAATTGATCTTGACATGCGCACCGAAAATTTTTTGTGGGGAGGGCGCTTTCTCGAGATTTCTCGAATTTTCCAATTTGTTTACGAAGTGGGGGGGGGGGGGGGTCGCTTAATCGGGAAGGGCGGATTAACGGGATTTTACGGTAGATAAATACTTATTTCCATTGTCATCTTTAAATTGATCTTGTGTCTTAAATTGATTCACCATTGATTGGGTAATTCGCAATATACTCTCCTTCGCCAATCTCCTTCGATAACGGCACCAGTGTGGCAACCTTGGTTTATCGGCTGCTCCTCTGACGTCACCAAATATGGCAACCCTAAGATTTCTCTTGAGAGAGTTTGGAGGAGAGTTTATGGTTTAAACTCCTTATTTTGTAAGCTGCTTTCTTTGGACACTTATTTTTTTGTAAAAGGCTTTCTTATCGGACAAAGAAGAAAATCAGAGAAAATTTTGAATTTGTTTGGAAAAGCGTTATTGAATTGATTTTGATACTGCTGCAGTGGATTTTGTGTCGACAATTTCTGTGTGTTGCAGGTGCGTATTTTTATTATTTGTTTTCTCAGTCTCGTATATTTTGAAGCAAGTACCTATCTGGATAAATGCTTGACAGGTGAGAATAAATATTCGATCAGTTATTTTTCTTTTAATTTTACCTGTATTTTTCAGCGTTGATTGCATTATATATGAAAGAGAAGCTGATTGTTTCAAGCTGTGAAGTCTGAGTGATACTTTTGAATGACATCCTAGAGCACAAGGCCAAATTATGAATAAAAAAAACGGGGGTTTCAGGGGGGCGGTAGCCCCCCTGATTAAAAAAAAAGAACCCTTCTAATAATAAAAAAACCACAACATTGTTTTGCTCCCCTTACTGTTAACAAGCGTTCTCTTTTAATACTTTGGGTAAGTGAAAATTTTGTTTTTTGGTATATTTGATAAAATGTATTTTAAAATATATGAATTTTTAAAAAATGTATTTCGAAATAATTTGAAATTTTATGTATTTTTTATTTTTACTCAAAAATACAGGTTAAAATAAGAGAAAAATAACTGATCGAATACCTACCTATTCTCACATTTTAAGCATTTGTCTAGATAGATACTTGTTTCAAAATATACGATAAGAGAAAACAAATAATAATTTTGCGTACTCTCTCCCGGATGTTGCAACTCCGGGAGTTAGTACGCGAAAACGCGCCAATTTGGCGATTTTTGAAAATCGCGCCAAGAAGGAGAGTAAACTGCGATCCCACCAATTGATTTAACACTTTCAAGGGCGGTGGTCACACAGCATGACCACCTAATTTTAATTCCAAAATTGGCAAACAGCACCAAAAATATTTAAATAAAATTTTGTTTTTATAATGAAAGTGTAGAAAAGCAGGTTTTTATTTTCTTTCTAAGAAATTCATTTGCAAGTTCTGTTGTCAGTCAATTATTTCATCATTTTATGAACAGAATTTTTCTGCCTTTGAAAGGGTTATACACAACAGATAAACTGGATTTCCAATTTTAGCTTTTAATTGATTTAAGACCCAAGTCTAGTTGTCATAATTCATTTATTCACTCCAAAATACAGAGTGTCTCATTTTCATCTAAACACAAATTTCTAGTCATCACTCTTAAAAGAAATATTTTTTACAAAAAATAAGACAGACTTCAAATGATTCAAATAATATTTATGAAAATATTTTGTCACATGAATAGTATTGAACGTGTAAAAGCATTTACTCACAAAACTCATTTTACACTTCCTAAAACATTCACGATATACAGATTACTTAAGGAACTGGTATTGTGTTTTGTTTGAAATTTATGTCAGTTTGACTCTTTAATGCCTCAACCTGCACTAATTCTGTCACAAATCATCATGTTAAAAGTGTGACAGGCATTTTGAAGTAGTCACTGATTAATTTGCACAGAAGCTCAGCTTCAATATTTCTTTATTCTCAGTGAATATTTAAATGCCAACCAGAGCTCATCAAAGCTTATAAATACAGTGTACTGGGACATCCCATAACATTTTTGTATTTAAAACTATACATGTATTTCAAAATTAATTTTTGAAAAAAAAAATACAAATTAACCTATGAATTTTTTAACACAAATAGATTTCTGAAAACTTCAACTATTCAATTCCAAAATTCCAACTTATTCTACCAAGTAGCTTTTGAATTACATTTTTAAAAAAATCACTCATATTGCCCTGTATTTTCCAATGATTGTTTTCTAAACTTTAAAACTGCATTATAACTCAACTACTTGTTGAATGACTTCCATTTGGTATCCAAAGATAAAATTTAGCAAAAAAAAATCCAAGTATGATGTCAAAGTTAGATGTTAGTACAGTAGAAGTTCTTTATAATGCAATTCTCCATATAACGCAGAGCTTCTTAGATGTAAACAATGATTTTTGCAATTAAAAAGCACCTGCATTTTCACATTGAAAAATATTGCTACTCTCTAGTTGACTAGATTTGATACATTAGTTCAACTTTATCTTCTAATTTAAGACTATTTTACTGAAAAAAATTTCTATTATTATAATAAACATTTTTGAAAATGTCTAATTTAAGAGTTGGTTGTGTCAGTTATATTTGGATCATATTTATAAAGTAAATTTAACAAATACTGACCTATATTATGCAAAAATTTATAATTTGGATAACTTTTGGTGACAAGGAATGCAGTATAAAGATATTCTAATGTATTTTGATGTCTTTCAGACATATTTGGCCATGTTTACATGGTGAATTCAATGATGTGATCCATATAACGCAAAATTCTATATAACGCACAACTCTGTGTTTTTAGGTTTGCGTTATAAAAATCTACTGTATATAATTTCTTAATGTTTGTTACAATTTCTGTATGCAAGTATGAACTAAGTACTGTATGCAAGTATGAATCCTAAGCAAAATTTAGGATTATAATTAATAATCAGTGTTATTCTAAGAAACTTGTATCAGTCACATCAATTCAATTATTTGTGGACGAATTAGTCGAAGATGGCCTTTTGCCACAATGCAGAAACTGCCTTGAAAATAAGTCTTTTAACGTATTGTTCCTTGTTCATGTATATAAGGGATACAGAACAACATTTATATAATTTTCAGGGTGGTAAATGACATTATTACAAAATAAGTTTTGTATTGGAAACGAGTCCTAATTCTTTTAATTAGTCAGAAATACAGGGTGTTTCACTGCAATCTAAATCCAAGTTTTTATTCATAATTTTAACAGTAATAAAGATATTTTAATGAAATTCTCAAGAGACTTATATAATGCATTCAGATAACAGGTTGTAACCTGGGAAGGACCTTTTTCAACTGGAGCATTATATTTTTTAGCTTCTCTACAGGAGGTTTAAGATGTTGTATTTGACATTGGTATAATAGTGAAAATTCTCTCTGTATTTCTATACCTCTCCCTTCTTTCACAGCTTCAAAATTTCCACCCTGAACAAAATATCTAAATTCAGTGCTGCTGATCTTACATTGTGTGACATGCAATGACACTAGAAAAAGTACTGGAAGAAGAGTGTACATTTTGTAAAGGACACTGTAAATATATGAACTACATTCTAACATATAAACTGTCTAGTTCATGGTTATTTGAATATGGATAGTGGTCATTTCTACCACTTCTGTTCTCATTTTCTGCACAAAGCAAAGTAACTCTGCTGCAAATTTTATTAAAGTATCTTCATTATTAATCAAGATGACAAATGAAACCTGTGTCCCTGTGTGTCTTGTGTTTGAATTAGAGCAAGACACTCTTCATTTTTGACTAAAGAAAAGAATTGCAACTGTAGTTTCCTCTACAGAAATTATTTTACTGTAGCATGCTGTACCAACGTGAAAATCATTAAACGATTCTTATGAATCACCTTGCATATTAAGTTGCTCTAGATATTGCTAATCTTTATGTATCCTAATATGCTTCTTCTATATTCTTTAAGGCAAATTATATATATACATTATATTGTAACATATTTTAAGAGAAACACGTAAAAATACAATTTTTATAGATTTTTTGTTGAAATTACTGCTTATATTATAAATATTTTTGAAAAGTACACAAACAGTGCAATCTAATTTGTTTCAATTCAATGTTATAGAATTTTTTTTATTATTTCTAGTGTTGTTTTGCAATCATAAAACTGTAATATATTTTTCAAAAAACTGCCTGCTCACAGTATGTTAAATGATGTGTGTAAATATTAAATTGTGTTTTTGAATCATTAAATAGAGTACCACAAATTTTGACAAAAATTTCTTTTTCTTAACATACCAAGTTATTTCTCTGTTTTGTTTTTATTGCTTTCTCATATATGTCTCTTAACTGCAAGAAAAGGGAAACAACTAAAAAATACTGCATTTCACAGGAGATTCAAAAGAAGATTGTCTTTGTTTTACTGTAATTTAAATCTTTGCACTTAGCTCTGCATACAGCTATAAAAATTTAAAACTTTTGCGAATCAAGTTTTAGCAGATGTGGGCTGGAAATTCTGTAAACTTTATCCCCATCCTTTGCATCTTTCACCCCCTTCTGTGATGGCAAAGGAATGCATAGCATAATCTAGTGTCTTCTGGATAATTACAGTTATGACACTTTTACTGTAGCAAGACATACTAGTCGGACATATAGTCAGACCTATCAGTGGAGTAATATGCAAAGTGCAGTTTTTGGAGTTGTGCAATTTTCTTGCTGGTGAGCAATATTAAATAAATTTCTTCTGAATGTATGCTTTATATGAATTGCTCTTTTCTGTAGAGATTAAAAAGTTATTAAATGCGTTAATCTGGAATCATCCCTGTAGCTCAGTGGTAGAGCAACGTTACGCAAATGACGCTGGTTTGAGTCCAGTTTTGGGCACCTTTTTCACTTCGTTGGTTTTACACCTTTAAATCAAGTTAAATAAAGTATCAGCAATTGAAACTTCAAATTATTTTGGGTATCATTACTAGATTGATAAATTGAATTTTAGACACACTAACCTTTTTAATTTGTTTCTAAGACCATTTTGTGCTTCTTTAAGGTCTATGTTTTTCTGCTGTGTTAAGTTTAGAAATTTACCTTTGTAACTTATGTTACCATGAAAAACAAAGCTGTTAACAGTTATTTCAAATTTTGTACTTCTAAAGCATAGATAAATAAATGGTCTGGTTATTCTTTGTATAAATGCAAATTACAAATAATAGATTTATTAATTATTTTATGAGGAATAGAAAGGCAGACAAAAAATAGTTCATTGACTCGTGTCTATTGAGTAAATACTGAATAAACTAGTTCTGTGATACTAAAGATCTGTGTTAAATTACAGAACTTAATTCATGGTAATTTTTGCTTTTAAATTACAGCAGATGTTGCTTAATAGGATCATCTTGGGGCCATAGGTTTTATAATAATAATTGATTGGATAAATATTTAATGATATTATTTATTATTATTAAGAAAATTGCCCTACCCTTGATGAAATGATGAATTTTATATAAAAAATAGTGGTAAAAAGCATTTATCGAATTTTTTTATTATTTCAATACAATCTTACTGATTGATTTGCTTCTATCGTAAACTGCCAATGCTCTGTTAATTGAGCTACCTCGACCGACAACTGACTGGCATTCATTATAATCTTTTGGCAGTAGCATTTGGCCTGTCTTCTTGATAGCTCAACAGTTGTTGGAAATCCAAAAAACAATAGATTATGTAGATACAGTTTATTATTTCAGCACTCTCATACTGATTGGTAACAATATCATATAAGGTTGACTGAATGAAATGTGTTGGCCAGTTGTCAGTCCAGGTAGCTCAATTGGCACAGATTCTTTAAGTCAGATGTTTTTTGCTCAAAGCCTGGCCTAAACATTTTTTAACTCAGTTGGCAAATTTTCAACCTGATTATGAAAAAAATTTGGTAATTTTTGTTTATAAAAATGGTTGCCACTTAAAACATCTCTAATGAATTGTTCATTCATTGTTACTTTTGCTTATGAAATGTTGTTAGATAAAGTAAAAAATAAATGAAGTTGTCATTTTAATTAAAAAATTAGAAACAAAAATTAATTTTAATTTGCAATATAGCAGATTAAAACACACATCCAGGCAGGTAGTTTAAACCAAAGCCTCTGACTAACTTAAAGCCGACCATAACTCATTTATAACAATAGGCAACTTGAAAAACATCCAGTGCTAACATCTAGTATTACTAAGAAAATTTTCTTACTCTTGATAAAAGGATGAACTTTATATAAAAAAGGTGATAGAAAGCATTTATTGAAATATTTTGTTATTTTAATATAGTCACAGTGATTGGTAAAAATCGCGTCCAAGTTGAAATTTTTATAACTGAGTGATAAAGTATCCAGGCAGGTAGTTTAAAACAAAGCCTCTGGCTAATATTGTCAATGCTTTATCAATCGAGCTACTTGGGCTGAAAACTGGCGGACACTATTCACCCCAACAACCCTTTGGCAATAACATCTCTCTGTCACATAGTCAGCTCATCAGAATAAGTTGCATTTGAAGGAACTCCAAATCAATAGAGTAACAGTACAGAGTAATCAGCAGTAGATACATTATATTATTTTAATACTGTCTTACTGATTGGTAACAACATATAAGGGTGTCTGAGTGAATTGTATTGGGTAGTTGTTAATCCAAGTACCACAGTTGGCAGAGGTCCTTTAAGCCAGTTGTTCTGAGTTTGACTCTGGACCTGTACATACACAACTCATTTGGAAAAATTTCAACTTGTATCTATTGAAAAAATTGTTAATTTTTCTTTATAAAAATGATTACCACTTAAAAGATCTCTAATTAATTGTTTATACTCATGCTAGCATTTTTAAATTTTTTGCAGAGAAATGTTTCAAAATTTTTACTGCATCCCCACTTCTTGCATTTGTAGGGATTTTTCAATAAATATTCTCTTGTTGCTTTCCTGATCATCATTTTTATCAACACATTCCAACATTTTTCAAATGTGTTTATGGATTCAGTTTGTCTGTCTATCTATCTGCTGCCTGTTTGTGCTCTAACTTACGTAAATATAGTCAGATTTCAACAAAATTCATGTATGTTATTGGGGTTTAGTATGTCATATTCGTTATTGAAAATGGAGTGTATAACATTAATGGTTTCGTCTATAGGGATACGCAAAAAAATCCCATTACATTATGGTATATGAGGAAAAATCGTTTGCGGTGTAGTTTTATGATATTACACTATTTTAAACATATTGAAATTTATATATATTGTTCAGGTGTACTACAATGTGCTTACTGTAGAATCTGGTGTTCATATAATTTATCGTTCATTTATACAAATTTTGGCTACAGTACTGTTTATGAACAATATTGATGGTAGTGCGTTTTCAGTTGTGAAACGCGTCTTTAAAATTTTTGCATAGTACTTGGTGTATGTAAATTCTGTCATACATAAGGTTGCACAAAAGATCTCAAGTACATTTCCATTGATAGAACAGAGTTTGTACGCTTTAAGGACTTTCAAGGACCTTTTACCAGAATTTTTGTAAAGAAGTATTTTTTTTATTTAATGAAAAAAAAATTCTATCTTCAGATACAGCTGTCAGTAATTTACGAAGTTTCTGGTACTATAACACTTAAAACCAAACTGAATCCCTTGATGCGTACGACCCTGCAAATATGACTGAATGGGAAATTTTAATTGTGCCATACTGCTATACATTTAATTGAACTAACTCTTAACATACTATGCAATATGCATGCAAGTTTGTAGACCCTGCACAGCGTTGCACAAAAAAATTCGGATTTTTCTGACTATTGATGATAATTGTTTAAAGTTTTATCACATTAGTCTGAATATATTGGAATGTGTTTTATAATCGATGCTAGATGCGTTGTCTCTCATTCTTGTTTTGTATTTCTTTGTAAACTGCTTCATAACGTTGCTTTTTTTAGCTTTGCAGTAGGGACACAGTTAATATTCTATATGATATGTATGCGGTAGTTCACAAATACTACTGAATAGTCTGTTAGTCCGAATACAAAAATATTCAGTCTACCAAATATTTAGTTTTGCCGAATATTGAAATATTCAGCGAAGCAGATACTTAAAAAAATATTTTTTTAAACTTTAAATAATTTCTACTTTTAAATAGTATCAATTATACAGAAATTAAGAATCATTAATAGAAATATTTAAATCAAGTCAATTGCTTCTACATTATTTATTTGCTGTTTAAAAGGTGATATTAAAGAAGAATAACTGTTACTGACGACCTTCATAGGAATTAAAGATGCGAAAATGCAAGTTCTTCAATATTGCCTGGAAATAGCCTGTTTCTTGTTTTTTGACAAATGGGGTGTTTCTAAACAAAACTGAAGAAATTTTTAGAGGTAGTAATAGGCATTAAGACAGACAATTTTTGTACAACAAACCAAAATCACTATCCAGTTCAGCAATCAAAAATACTGTATAACTCTTACCAGGCCGAAGTTTGATTTTCGTTTACTATATCAATAATGAAGATATTATAACGATATTTTATATAGACCTACTTTCAGTTCTGCGAAATATTATGACAGGATGAGAAGTTCTGGAAGTTACCTCCAATCATATCCAAACAACACGAAGCTAGACATTCCATTATTCGGATTGCAGCTGACAGTTCACAAGCTGTATCATTGACCAAAATTCACTCTCTTCCAATGATGTCATAAAAGTAAATTGAATATGATGAAAAACTCACTAAAATTACTATACGTTATTATTGAAGCTTCAAATGAAAAGTTGATTTCAGTTTTTAGTGAATAATTCTGTTATTATGATTGAATGTATTGTAATTTTATGCATTTAAATATTTTATTGCTAAATCAAAAGAAAAAGATAAAGTTATTCATGCTGTTGTCAGTATTTGTATAGATTGTATTTTTTTATGTTTTTCCCCCCTTAACTCCTTCCATATAAAAAACGTTGTATGATAGCGAATTTTTCTTTCTATTTCATTCAAAATTTCTCTTCAATTTAAAAATATTTGTTATAGAGTATAAGCAAACTTTTGATAAATACCAACTGGACAATTGCACCATAAAATTGACATAAAAATTTTGTATTTACACCATACAAAATTTGCTGAATGGTATGGAAAAATAAATCTGTTTAATATTACATAAAAATAAAAATAAACTCTGTGTTTTGTATCACATCTGCAATACTCTTTAGGATAAATGATGTTACAATAGTTTACTTCAACAGTAAAACGTGTTTACAACAAAGAATTTTTTATAAATGTGATTGCATGCTGTTATTAATAAGTATAGGTAATTGGATTAATTTTATGATTACCTTTAAAATTTGCCATGAATTAATCCTCTGTGAATGTTTAATATGGTATCCAAGAAAGTTTCAAATAATTAAATGTATTACATCTTAGAATAAAAAAAAAGACATTTAATAAACTAAAACTCACATATTGTTACTAAAATAAAAAGTAAAATTACTGTAGGTGTTTCAAGCTTTATAAAAGCTCCTCATCAATACAAATGTCAATCGAAAAGTAAAGGTATTTTCTATACATATTCACATTCAAAATATAAATTTGAATTAGTAAATCACCATGGAGTGTGTAGGACCCGATATTCTGGTGGAACTGTACATGCTTCGTTCAGGGAAGTTTTCTGTTATTTTAATAAACCAATCTTCTAAAAAAAATGTCTTTGCACTTGTGTAAAAGTATCATGCCCGGGATGGCCTGGGCATGATACTGCCCTGTACTTTTTGTAAACTCTGTAGAGCTTTTATGTGCACGTACTAGATGAGTCTAGTTGACCTAGTATGCCACATACGCTACCAGCCAATGAAGGACACTGTCAAGTGCCCGTCACTCCCTCTGAAACCTCAAACTGTTGAACGACTGGTCGTCACGCCGCCAAATCCCAAAGACAAGAGGACTTGTAGTTTGAGGATCACAGCTCTGATTTCTCCCAGGAACTTAATTACATTGGACACTCACAAAAGCACAGGGCCTGAAGCCTTGATTCCAAGCTTCCTGTATGTGCTTTTGCTTATCAACATATCAGGCTATGAAAGTCTACAGAAACAATTATTTAATCCTTTGTACTTTTTAAACGTCTGCAATAATTTATTTTATTTTTTATTTTGTAATATTAATGTGCTTTTTAGTTTATTAAATGTCTGATTTTAAATATAAGAAATTTCTTTGTATCTATTTTGTAGTTTCCATGCAATACAAAAATGGTTTAATTTTATGTTTTAAAGCAATTTTTTTTTATTTTGTTTTGGTTCACACTGATAAACATTTTCCTAAAATATATAATCACTCAATAAAATAACAGTGTGTAAAGGTAACTGTTTTTGAATAAGTATAATTGTTTAATGCATATAGAGCAAGCGGTGGAAATTGAATACTAGTGTTTTGTTATTTTCCTAACACTACTCTCTTGCTTTAGGACATTTACAAACACATGTAGGAATAGCTACATTACTTATCTATTGATGCAATTTTTTTTCAGTTTTGTATCTGAAAAGTATAAAAAATGTCTTTAAAATATAGTAGCACTCAACAGCACCTAACACCTAATTTTTACAAAAAAATTAAATACAACTATAAGGATATTAGAATAATAATAAAAATTCAAGGAGTTTTATATGAAAATTTTTAATTACAAATTATTCATTTCAGATCCAAAGGCAGATGAAGTACATTTATTTTCATTATTGAAGAATAATAGGCCATTTACTTCGGGTAGAACTACGAATTTTTCTCTATGTACATTCTTTAAATAATTCTGGGCCAACTTTTTTATAAAGTAAATGTCAATAGCTGAGCTTCAATCTGCAACAGATGCGAAACTATTAGTTTGTGAACTATGTTCCAAAGGATTTTCTCAAAATGATCTCCTTAAAGAGCATCTTCGAATGCATACAAAAGATAAACTATTTGTTTGTGACATATGTTCAAAAAGATTTTCAGAAAAGAGTTATCTAAAAAGACATCACCTGGTTCATACGAAAGAAAAACCATTTACTTGTGAAATATGTTCGAAAGGATTTGCTTTACGTCAGTCTCTAAACAGACATCTTCGACAAGGTCACTCAAATGAGAAACAATTTGTTTGTGAAATATGTTTGAAAGGATTTTCTGAAAGTTTTAACCTTAAAGAACACCTTCGAATACATTTAAATGAAAAATCATTTGTTTGTGAAATATGTTTGAAGGAGTTTACTCATAAAGGTAACCTTAAAGAACATTATCGAATACACACAAATGAAAAACCATTTATTTGTGAAATATGTTTGAAAGGATTTTCGCAAAGCAGTACTCTGAAAACACACTTCCTTAGGCATTCAAAAGAAAAAACATTTGTTTGTGAAATATGTTCTAAACGTTTTTCTGAAAATGGTACTCTTAAAAGACACCTCCTTACACATACAAAAGAGAAGCGATTTACTTGTGAAATATGTTTCAAAGGATTTACTCATAATAGTAATCTTACTGCACACCTCCGTATACATACAAAAGAATAATCAAAAAGATTTTCTCAAAGTTTGGATTTAAAAATGCATCCTCAAATTCATACATAAGAATCTTTAAATTGCGAAATATTTTACAGAGGATTTTCTCCAAGCAATTATGTTAAACATTTTCATAGAGCTCATACAAATGAAAAACCGTGGTAATTTTAGAAACTTACTCGAAATGTTTTCTGAAGATTCTAATTTGTATGCATGCATGTGATAATACATTTGAAAAGTGTACTTTTATATTGTGAATATTTATTGTGAATATTTATGATGTAGTCATCTAAATTACCTTCATGTCTTATATTATAAAACAAATAAAAGTCCATAAATGAAGCTAATGTCATATTCTTGTATTATAAAATGACATTATTAAGTATTACGTCATGATGTTGAGACGGAAAATTGGAGAGATATAACAATCCATTGCATGGTATAAATACAAAAAATAATAGTTACATGTAAATGGGTATTTGAACTTAAAATGCCCCATAGAGGCGCTGGTCGCAGCAAAGTTGTCCTTTTAATGTCCCTTTAACTAATGCTAAAGTGCCATTGAAATAATTATTTATTGTAAATGCATTTGAAAGTATTAGATATAAAAATTAGAATAAATTTTAATAGTACGTCATCTTACATAGAACATAAATATCACATGAAATCTGAAATTGTCCAAAAAATAATCATTCTGAGCGAATTAAAAATACATGTACTGCAATGTGCTTGCATGAGATTTTCCTGAAGGGGAAGTTATATCTTTTCTATACCAGAGGCGTATTCGAGCACTTTAATCGCCAATATACCTCCACGGGTATGCACTTACATACTTGCAAAATAGTTGGCAACTGTAGGTGTTGGTGAAATATCACCATGCTTGGTATTTAAAACAACGCAAAATGTCTCTATTACTTATCGGTTTGACGAAATTCTCATAGTAATATATGTAAACATCTGCACGATTTACAAATAAATTTTAGCATGTGTATAAAAACTGTAGATAACGTGCAGAGTTGTAGAAAATTATTTTAGTACAGTAAAAGCTCCGTTATCCGGCATTCAAGCAACCGGAAAGCTCAACTAACCAGAAAAATTCAGATATCTCTTTTATTTTTCTCTTCCCACAAAAAGTTGCAAAATTTTTACTGCTGAGAAATTATCTATCTCAAACTATTTTTTTTATCGCTTTACTTACTCAAGAACAAAAAATCATTATTTTAAAAGAAATATTTAAGAAAAAACTTTATACTATATTATATTTTTTAAATGATATTTACTCAAGAATATTTTATAATTGAATGTGTTTGGATCACCTACACTTAACTGGAAATAATAATAAAAAAACACTCCAGAATAAGTTTCTTTCTTTTGTTTTATTGCTGGATTTTTATCAGTTTAAACTTTATATAGAAAGAAAAGAATGAAACGATACTTTTTTCGTTTCCTTACTTATTATTAAACAAAATAATTGCTATCTCTGATGCTAATTATCCAATTGCATTCAAATTTTCAGCGATTTTAAATAGTAATAAATTCGGCCATTTACAAAATTTCTATTAAAATACAATACAGAAAATTAGACCCCATCCCTTCCTCCCCCCGACCTCCAAAAAAGTCCACTATCTAAACCACTCCAAGAAAAAAATAAAATGCTTACGACTGTACAGTTTTTGTCGTGATCAGATAAGTTGGACATTTCCAGCTTGCATCTCAGCTTGCATCTCAGCTTGCTTCTTGGCTATGCAGAAAGAAATAATTTATCATGGTGGGGTTGTTGCACCTGTTCTTGGCCTGCATAGGGCAGGTACAATTGAGGCAACATAAGTGAATCATACAGAGCTTAATTTTGGAATCCTCCGTGTGTTTTTCTTTAAAGGAGGAAAAAGGGCAACGTAAAAAAAAAATTACAGGGTGCATAGTTAATGTTTTAGGAAAAGGGCAAGATGCATTTTTCACTTATAAAAAAAGCCTTTGAAAAACGTCTAACAAGAGCACTAGTTGGTTAATTGACTTTATTAGTTTTGTTATTTCCCATGTTGAAAGTTATTTTATTAGCATATGAAGAAAGAGCAGCATCTGTTATTCATCTTAGTCGTAAATTAAAAGCTTTCTCTAATTATAAATATTGTGATAAAAGATGAATTAATAGATTAAGAAATTATTTCCTAACAAAAAATATTATTTACTTTTATTTTTATTCAGCAAAAATAACTTTATCAAATGCAAATTTAATAATAATAAAAAAGTTATTGGATAGACTTTCCAATGATAGGAAAATAGGACAAAAAATCATTTTCCTGTTTCCTGGAGTATGTGTGTCACAATAGGATACCATATTCTGGTGAAACTGTACATGCTTCGTTCTCAGGCAAGTTTTCTGTAATCTTATAAAACAATCTTCTAGAATAAAAAGCTAAAATCTTAAACAACGATTTTTACGCACAAATAACGTACAGAACGATAAAAAATACCCATACGATTGTTTCGAGGATTCCTAGATCTCCTTCCTCAGTGAGAGGAAAAAAATAAGAATTAAAATGGGCTCGAAGAACCCATCGGCTATACTCCCGAGAACTGGCTTATGGATGGGTATTTTTTATCGTTCTGTACAGGCTGCCAGCCAATGAAAGGCACTGCCAAGTGCTCGTCGCTCCCTCTGAAACATCAAACACTCTTGAATGACTGGTCGTCACGCCACCAAATCCCAAGGACAAGAGAACTTGTATTTAGCTGTGTAGTTTGTGGATCACACCTCGACATCTGATTCCTCCCAGGAACTTAATTACGTTGAACACTTACAAAAGCACAGGGCCTGAAGCCTTGATTCCAAGTTTCCTGTTTGTACTTTTGCTTTATCAGCGTATCAGACTATGAAAGTCTACAGAAACAATCATTTAATCTTTGTGCTTTTTAAAGGTCTATAGTAATTTATTTTATTTCATATTTTGAAATATTAATGTGCTTTTTAGTTAATTAAGTGTCTTTTTATTGTCTTTTTAGCAATATAAAAGAAAATATGTTTTTAAAATATTGTAGCTCCCAATAACACCTAATTTTTACCGAATATTTTCCATTAAGTTGTAACAATTAAAAGAATTAAATACAACTATAGAGATATTAGGATAATAATAAAAATTCAAGGAGTTTTATATGAAAATTTTAATTATAAATTATTCATTTCAGATCCAAAGGCAGATGAAGTACATTTATTTTCATTATTGAAGAATATTAGGCCATTTTCTTCGGGTAATGCTTCAACCTGCAGCAGATGTGAAACTATTAGTTTGTGAACTATGTTCCGAAGGATTTTCTCAACATGATCGCCTTAAAAAGCATTATCGAATGCATACAAAAGAGAAACTATTTGTTTGTGAAATATGTTCAAAAAGATTTTCAGAAAGAGTTATCTAAAAAGACATCACCTAGTTCATACTAAAGAAAAACCATTTATTTGTGAAATATGTTCAAAAGGATTTGCTTCACGCCAGTCTCTAAACAGACATCTTCAACAAGGTCACACAAATGAGAAACCCTTTGTTTGTGAAGTATGTTTGAAAGGATTTTCTGAGAGTTTTAACCTGAAAGAACACCTTCGAATACATTTAACGGAAAAATCATTTATTTGTGAAATATGTTTGAAGGAGTTTACTCATAAAGGTAACCTTAAAGACCATTATCGAATACATACAAATGAAAAACCATTTATTTGTGATATATGTTTGAAAGGATTTTCGCAAAGCAGTAATCTGAAAAAACATGTCCTTAGGCATTCAAAAGAAAAAACATTTGTTTGTGAAATATGTTTTAAATGTTTTTCTGAAAATGATTCTCTTAAAAGACATCTCCTTACACATACAAAAGAGAAGCGATTTACTTGTGAAATATGTTTGACAGGATTTTCACAAAGCAGTTATCTGAAAAAACATGTCCTTAGGCATTTAAAAGAAAAAACATTTGTTTGTGAAATATGTTCTAAATGTCTTTCTGAAAATGATTCTCTTAAAAGACATCTCCTTACACATACAAAAGAGAGGCCATTTACTTGTGAAATATGTTTCAAAAGATTTACACGTAATAGTAATCGCACTTCTCATCTCTGTATACATACAAAAGAATAATCAAAAGGACTTTCTCAGATTGGGGATTTAAAAATGCATCCACAAAATCCTACAAATGAAAAATCTTTAAATTGTGAAATATTTTACAGAGGATTTTCTCTAAGCAATTATGTTAAACATTTCATGGATCTCATACAAATGAAAAATCGTGGCAATTTGAGAAATTTGTCCGAAATGTTTTCTCAAGGCTCTAATTTGTATGCATGCATATGATAATACATTTGGAAAGTGTACTCTATTGAATATTTTTGATGTACTCATCTAAATTATCTTCATGTCTGTATTATAAAACAAATAAAAATCCATAAGTAAAGCTAATATTCATATTCTTATATTGTAAAACGACATTATTAAGTATTACGTCATGATGTTGAAACGGAAAATTGGAGAGATATAACAATCCACTGCATGGTATAACTACAAAAAATAATACTTGCATGTAAATAGGTATTTGAACTCAAAATGTCCCATAAATCATCCCGCTGATCGCAGCCGTAGGTACACGAAAATTGTTCTTTTAACGTCACTTTAACTCATGCTAAAGTGCCATTGAAATAATTATTTATTGTAAATGCATTTGAAAGTATTAGATATTCAAATTAGGATAAATTTTAATTTGTTATCTAACCTGAACACAAATATCACATGACATCTGAAATTGTGCAAAAAACAATCATTCTGAAGGAATTAAAAATACACGTAATGAAATGTGCTTGGATGAGATTTTTCTGAAGGAAGAAGTTATACCTTTTCTCCACCAGATGGCGTATTCGAACACTTTATTCGCCAATATACCTCCATGGGTATGCCCTCACATACTTGCAAAATAGTTGGCAACTGTAGGTGTTGTTGAAATATCGCTATGCTTGGCATTTAAAACAAGAGAAAATTTCTCTAACTTATCGATTTGACGAAATTCTCACAGTAATATATGTAAACATCTGCACAATTTATAAATAAATTTTAGCATGTGTATAAAAACTGTAGATAACGTACAGAGTTGGAGAAAAACATTTGAGTACATTTACGTTCATTATCAGAAAATACTGAATATGAATATTCAACAGTGTTGTGTGTTTTATAAGGGTACTAATTTTAGCATACTATTTATAAATTATAACTATGTATTATAATGTATATATATAAATTTATTGATTACAAGAACTGTACTCTATTCGATTGTATTTCAGCCTATGAGCAGTATCTACTGAAATTGCTTTTTTCTAATGCGTTATGCATTTTATAAATTGTTTAGTTTTTAAGGTATCTTTTTTTCCTTTATTGATCACTGAAGTTTGCTTACAGTATTATGGAAGTCTTAGAAAACTTTTCTTAGTCTTTACTTCGGATATGACTTTTCTTTCTTGTTTATTTATTGTCAAAACTTAATCCTCTAATATCGTTTCGACGTGTTGAGAGACAATGATCATATCTTTTTAAAGGTCTTTTTGAATGAGATACTTTTAAGGTACTACTTTCCAATACCTTTAGTTAAATCTTAATTAAATACGTTAATAATATTTTTAAATAAAAATAGAAAAAATTATACAATTTATCTCATATCCATTCATAAGTTTATAATAATTTACTAGAGGAAATAAATTATTTTTAATGTACAACACAACAGCAATAAGAACCATTTAGTTAAGTTACTTTTAATAAATAACCATTTAAAAGGGTCTTAGATAATAAAAAGAAATTATTTTACATTTGGACTTAAAAAAAATAGTAATAAGGTTTAAAAAAAAAATAAATTTAAAAATTTTAATCCAAATTTTGCATTTACAACTTTTTTAAAACCCTATAAATTAATCCAATAAGTATAGTGCAAGATTTAAATAAGATTTTGCTAGCTAAAAGTACTGGAAAATAATTGATAGCTACAATTATTAGAAAGTAATTGTGAATGTTATTTTTTTTCTCCCTCTCTCTGTTATTAAGTATAAATTAAAAAATTTACTGTGTAGAATAAGATGCTAGGCAGTTCTTCATATTAAACTTTTCTTGTTTCTTAAGGAATGCAAAAATAATGAATAAACAAAAAAATTCTTCCTTGAATTCTTAAACAATAATAATAATTAAGTATGATTTAGATTTTTCTATGACTATCTGTAATTTTTTTTCAATTTACTGCATGACATCATAAACTAGTAAATCCGAAATAAACATTCTTTAAAGTAAAACAAATAATAAATAAATAAAGACATGCTAATATTAACAGATGCAAGTCCTAAGTCAAGATAAAATGCAAAGGGATTTTTTTTCAGGTTTTCAGGAAAGAATATTATTTATTATACACATACACACATATATACTTAAATATAACTGTATTAAAATGCATCTCCCTCTCACCTCTCTCTCTCTCTTTTTTTTCAGATTTTTTATTTCAAATTTACTAGC
The DNA here is from genome assembly GCA_963932465.1 of Maratus speciosus. NCBI lineage: Eukaryota > Metazoa > Arthropoda > Arachnida > Araneae > Salticidae > Maratus > Maratus speciosus. The sequence goes on from OZ010794.1 coordinate 38,815,042, forward strand.
GATGTCCTATCATAAAAGGAAAATTTTTAGAATAGTCACAGAAAGAATATATTATAATTTTTATTATTTTAAGAATACAATTCATTGTTAAGAAGAAAAAAAAATGTAAAATTAATTTCAAGAAACCTCAGGATGTTATGTTGAAATATTAGCCAGTCGATGGCACCCGTTTCTAGTGTGAGAGGAGCCTTCATTTAGTATAGTAGGAGTTTAGTTCATATTATAATATTCACAGATGTAAAAATTTTAGAGTAGTTTTAGAGACATTTGTTAAAATACAAAATGGTGACTTTTTTTTTTTTTTAACTGCATCAACCAAATTATGAGCAATTTGAATCAATAGTTCTAGAACCAATCAATATTCTAAAATGTTTGCTAGAAAGTGAAGAAATCAGTTGAAGTTTATAAGCAAAATAGATTATTATTACATTTTATTATTATTAGAGATCGACCAAAAATTCAGTTTCATTTCACTTTCTGCCCAAAATCAGTGTTTCGCTGAAAACGAATTTTCGGCGAAAATGCTGTTGAAAATTTAGCCAAACCGAAATTATCCAAAAACCTCGTTTCTTCTTTTGAAATTTTCAACATGACTCATTGATTTGAACTGCATCGGCTCAAATGCGACACCCTTTTTAGGTAGGTTTTGTAATAAGAACTACCTATTGCAATCTCCCCTATGTTGGAATTTCTGAAATTTTTTTGCAAATGTACGCCGATCATGACTCCTAGAACCCCAAACCATATCCCCCCCCCCCACTTCAAAACTTTATCTACCTATATCTATATATATATATATATATACAGTAGACTCTCTCAAATCCGTACAGATTGGGACCAGAGGTTGTACGGATTTTAGAATTTTGCGGTTTTCTGGTCATTGCTTTGTTTACATTTTTTTAAACAGTAATTTGAATGTAATACAATAATCAAAATATAATGAATGCTTTCAATATAGTAAAATATTAAAATAAGTAAAGTAATAAACTAAAATCACAAAAATTAAGACAATTTACAAAATAATCAAATTATTAAAAGTAAAAGTCAAATAAATAATAATAATGTATAATTAAATATACATAATAAAGATAAGATACATTTTGTTTGAATTATTATACAATGAAACTTTTCCCATAAAGGTATTCTATTAATCCACATCAAAATCATAAAGTGAGGAAGTTTCATTTTAGATTTAGTTAGTATTAATAACCAAATAATATTAATTAATGCCTAAACTAATTTGATAAAAGGCTTGCAATTACCAGTGATATAATAATATCTTGATTTTTTTCAGAAATAAATTTATACTTTCTTCATGAAAAACTACATGTTCAGTCATGTTATTCAGAATTACATATTAAAATGCTTACGGAATGATATAAAACTAAAAATTTCTGTAATTTTGACCCTACATCTTTACTGAAAGTTTCATTGTTTACATCTGTGATGATGTGCGGATTTTAGGCGTTTGCAAATTTTCTGGTTGTGGATTTGAGGGAGTCTACTGTATCACTTTTTTATGGCAACAATAACTTCCGTAATTCTGCAGAAATATTTTCCAAATTGATACACATAATCAAGGGATAGAATATCTCGGTCAAGTTCATTAATGGGCAAACTCGGACCAAGGGTGTGGAAATATGGAGGGGTTTTGTGAAAACCGTAAAAACACCATAACTTTAAAGTTTAAACAGTTTAAAGGCATTATTACTTCTAGGAAAAGGACCAAAAATTATTGTATCACAGATTTTTGATAAAATTAAAAATGGGCTCAAGGGGTGCAGAAAAGAGAGTTTTTATAGAGAAAAAAATTCAGAACTTCGTCAATTCTTAAGATATCAAATTCACTTAAACTTATTATAAATCTTCTAATTGTTATCTACAACTTTTATATTGACAAGTTTTTGATAGGACCAACTCTTACTGCAAAAATAAATAAATAAATAAATAAAAATGAAAAAAATGGGGGGGGGGGTTGCAAAGGAAAAAAATTCATAACTTCGTCCATTCACAGGATATTCAATCCGCTTAAATTTATTATACATCTTCTCAATATTATCTACAACTTTCATATTGACAAGTTTTCGATAGAATCAACTTTTACAGAAAAAAACAAAAGTAGGGGTTGACGAAAAAAATTGTCGTATTAAGGGAGTACTCGAATCCAAACAGCTTATTTTCTGACTCATTTTTAAATTCATTTTTGGGAACGTCCACTGTTACTCTTGTTATCGTCAAAGCAAATTTCGCTAAATAAATCCTGTTATTATATTACAAAATGTATTCAGAATAAAACTGAGATAAGCATTTATTAAACACATAAGTTTTACTTCATAAAACAGTTATAATTTATAACAAAAAGTATTTTACTAATCTAGATAATAAATCAAAATTTTATTACTCTTGTGACCACAAAAAAATAAATATACAAACATTCTGTTTGACATAAAAATCCTGTGAATTATATTTGAATACAGAACTAAATTATACAGATTATAGTACACCAACTTTATCTTTTCCAAAAATAATAATCATTAAATTCATTTGATATCACATAAATTAATAACATTTATTTTTATAAAATGCTTCGTGTTACTCTTGTGACGTTACTCTTGTGACATTTTGTCCACAATAGAATTTCTACAAACATCCATTTTAAACGCTGAGATGTATTATTGATTACCTTATGAAAGTCAAATCTTTTGCTCAAATAATGTTGTGGGTATGGTTTGTGGTAGATAGTGGCATTCTGAATGGCTTCAACAAAATGTATTTGTTGAATGCCCTTTACTGTTGGTACTTTTTTTCAAAGTATTGAAATATGTTTTTTGTTTTATTTCAATTTCCTTGTCGGGTACATGGAGTATACTTATCTTTGTTTTGCCTTTAACAACTGCGGCAAAATAGGCAGCATTCCTTACGACTGCTTTTCTCGCACGCACTTCATTCCATACATATCGTTTTACAACAGCCCCTATTCCGTGTACAGCACCTTTACCATGAGCTGTTGCAAAAAATGTCCAATTAAACTCAGCAAGGTTGAAGTGGGATTTAATTGCTGTCATATTTATAAAATTATACTTTTGTTTGTCCCGCACAACCGTCAGAAAAAAACCGATACACTTTTGACAAGTACATTTTCTTGGAGATGCTGTGTTAAAATTTTGCGCAAAAAAGCATTTACAGAAAATCTATCATGAGTTATATTGTTTGAAATAATTGCATAAGATTTTACTTTATTAGTATCATACCAAATAACAGCAGTAAATACAGTCACTTGCGGATTTGACCAGTGTGCAGACTGGATCTCGTCTTGGTAAAAACATGTATAATTCTCGGCAAAATCGACCTGTATAACGATTTTTTCAGAACTAGTATTATTTTTTGTATAATCAAAATAAGCCTGTGTACTACCTTGAATAAATGTATGCAGAAGAAATGGATATAGTTGCTTTCGAAGATTATGTAAACTATCAGTAATTGTTTCTTCAATTATTACTTTTTCAAAACGCGTACCAACATTTTTCCATTGACAGTAACTTATGAGGAGTTCTGGGTTATGAACTTCAGTTTTAAAAAACTCTTTGATGGTATCTTCGCAAATTGGACACTCTGAATTCATACATTCAAATGATGAAGTATCACAGCAGACTAAGCCAATTAAATCCTTTACATGAACGTTGAATGCTGGAAGTACATTAGCTACTGCCTTATGAATTGCTTGAAAGTTTCCATGAAAACGGCAAATACAGACATTCTGGGGAATATCTCTATATGGCAGGGGCGGATCCAGAGAATCGTTTTGGGGGGGGGCGATACCGAGTGACATATAATCAACGTAGTCATACTTTCTGTTGCTCAAATCCTTCCTTGCAGTTAATTATTAAATGAATATGAAATTAATGCGATTTAAAAATATTACAGACTCTCGATTATCTGACACCCGATTAACCGAAACACTCGGTTATCCAGTACTCTTATTTTATAATCCGCCCTCTCTTCAAAATATCGTTTATTGTTACTTATTAGGTCGTAAAATTAAAAACGTTATAACAGAATTTATTTATTAAATGTCTTTTTTTTTCTTTTTCTGTTTACTCTTATACTATGGTAATTATTTATCTTATTTTTTGTTCTTTTAGTTATGGTGAACAACGTTAATAACACAACCCTGCGATGATTATCTTTTTAAACTTTTGATAATTGATTTTGATGTAAGACTTTTTAAAAATTTGCGATTTATGGAAAATCCTAACGTGATGACATGGTAAAAAATGAAGATCATTTTTGGATTCAGCACTAAAAAATACATAAGAACCAATTATCGAAAGCTGAAAAACATAACCATCACATCCATTTTTTAATATCAGATTTCTGAAAGAGGATAATCTCTGAAAAAGGATCCCCTTCAGAAATCTGACGGTCCTTTAACATACTAGAAAGTCAAAATGTGTCATCTAAGTGGTGTGTATACCTCTTCACTGGCGCGGATCCAAGGAAGGGGTGGGGGAGATCGCCCCAATCGACCCCCCCCCCCCGTTGGATAAAAAAAATATAAATCCACCGATTATCGCGAATTTCGACAAATGGTCGTCGAAAAAAATCAATTTCGTCAATCG